>LR991094.1:30005000-31205000 GCA_905163515.2 Lymantria monacha | reverse complement strand
CATCGAAACAAAACCCTATACCAACACGTCTGACCAGCGCGGTATAGTTGGTTAATTTCCTTTCCATTATGAAGGAGGCTCGAACCCAACAGTTGGACATGTTTGAGCAGAGATGATGATGAGAAATGATTCTTCGTGAATGCTAGGCAGAGAATTCAGGCATTTTATATTTCCCTTTCAACCTATGACCCCAATGTTGAGACTATTTGGCAATATGCTTATATATTTTAAAATAAAAAAATATTCTCTTTCAAAACTTGAGCTGTGGCAATGACCAGATGCAACACACACTTGAGGAAATTAACCATTTTCATCTAATCTCAGCTCTCATATCTCCCAATGTTGGGCTCGAGCCTCCTCCATAACAGGAGTTAAATTGAACTGTACCACGCTGGTCAGACGCGTTAGTATTTTTTTTTTTTTTTTTTTTAATAAAAAGACACCTCCCTTCACTAAGGAAAATAATCCTTGTATCGCGGGGGACTTTACAAACATGCAATTAACGCAGACAAATTACACCCAGACTCAGAACAACACTTTGTGGATCGCACAAAGTATTGTCCTGCGTGGGAATCGAACCCACGGCACTGGCACGGAAGGTCGGTATCTTAACCACTACGCCATCTGTGCAGTATAGGGTTTTGTTTCGCGTTTTTCGTCTTTTTTTATTGCCACCATGGCAAACAATCAATCAGCCACCTGATGGTAAGTGTTACTGCTGCCCATGAACCTTTGCTTTACCAAGGGTATAGCTAGGCCGCTGCCTACCATTACAATTCCCAAACCCACCCAATTGCGCTTCCGGCTCTCTTGCCACCGAACGAAGCGCTGTCGTTACTCAGACGTCAATCTTTTGCGAGAGTGTGGTACTACCCCGGATGAATCGGCCTGTGGCTGTAGACAGAGAACTGTCAACAGCATGGTCTCTTTTATAAATGTTATATGCGTTTATATCCTTTAGTTGTCTCATATGACCACCCATGTGTTATATAGAGGGTGGTGAATTGTATTATTACTCCGTCACCGCACAGGAAATTAACCATTTGCTGCAGAGGAGTTACTGTAAATGAAAGAACATTAATTAGATTTAGTTTTTTAAACATAATTGGAAATCTCTTAATCTATTTGAGAGATAATTATTCTTTAAATTTAACATTATTTTAGACTAGAATATCTGATGGATGAACTAACGTACCTGGTTGCTAGCTTGTGTTGAATGTGGGTGGTTATTAAATGTCTGACACTAAAAATAATTAAAACACCAAAACTACGAATAGTTTCAAAATATTATTTGAAAGAGCAAACTTTAGCCTACAAGCGCTGTAAGACCGCAGGTATAACCCCAACCCTTGAGGTCTGAATATTCATAGCAATGCTAAATAAATTCTGTATATTAATGTAATGGGCACTCTCGGTCGACGGACAAGACCCGACAAGGCGGTTATTTGCATTACTGTTAAAATTTTGCATTCACTTTAGAATTTAGATTTTGAACTAAACTAATATTAATCTTAACTGAAATATATCTGTGTATAAATATTTAAAAAATATTTAACTATATTTCCTCTAAAAGTAAAGATTAGAATACAGAGACTCGAAAATAAAATCCAGTAATAAGCATCAAGTTGAAGAATTCTTAAAAAAAAAAAAATAGAGCGTTAGCTTGATCAGTTTTTATGCTCTGTGGTTTAGAAATAATGACGTTGGATAGTTTATGAACTCATGAATATTATAGTGTAAAGCAGATTTTCCATGCTCTGTCGTTCAGAAACAATGACGTCGAGGTATTTATAAATATTTATGTAAAAGAAAATATCATTTTAAACGACGATGCAGCGCCGGCATTAAAGATCAAACTTGCTGCACCATATTTATATATTCTATCATTATATTTACGTATTATGTATGCTGTATAGTAGCGACTAGGAATACTACCAACCCTTACCTTGGTCGTGGATATCGTAAAAGACGACTAAGAGCTTACGAGTTGGGTGAACTTCACCTGATGCTGTTTGGTCAACAATTACATTCCCAAGGAGGATTGACGTCATATAGGCGACCGGTCATAAAACTTTTGCAATAAGTATGTTTACATATTGCATCGGGCGGCGGGCTATGGAGTGGTTACACGCCACTAAAACCGTCCGGGACGACAGAAGAAGTGGCGCGCGAACCCATAGACTCGCCCTATATGTACCTCTCTACGCCGAGCGAGCGGGCCACTGGAAACCAATTTTTGTGTTCGGTGGCCCGCCCCCCGGCTTACTGTCGCCGATTCTATAAATATTAGTAAATATTTTTTGATAGCTATAAAGGTTAGATATCTTTCTTTATGCTGACGAAGTAAAAAACAAACAATTTACCACCCCCATATCTTGCTCAAAGGTATTGTAAAAGACTAAGGCATTTAATGTGTATGTGAAATCTATGCAAGAAAAAGAAAAATCTAAACAAAATCCTATACCAACTCCTCAGGTATATTAGGTTGATTATCCCCATTGTGGAGGAAGCTGGAGCCGAAAAACGTATATGAGTTGAAATTATGATATGGTCTCATCACGACTCACCCAAAGATTCTTGAGCCACAAGAGGCATATGGATCCATAACTTGACGTAATATTCATCATCTCAGCTCATATATTTTCACTACTGGGCTGTATGCAGCATTATTCACATTAGAAGAGAAGTTGACCTAGTACATTACGTTGATCAGACAGGTTGCTTACAGAGTTCTATTTGTACTTGACGTTCATTGAGCAGTCCAACAGAATAATTGACTTAAGTGGCTCATTTAAGCCAGTCAAACTATTCGCTATCAAGTGATAGGAGAAAATATACGATTTTTGTTCGAATAAATCACACAGTATGCATTCTCTAGTATCTAAAATGTTTCAGTCTAAAATGAAATGAATATAGTTAATGTTAAACGCTAGTATTACAGCGATATTAAGTTACCACAAGGACTAATTACTTTGGCTGATGCTGCAAGCTATATTAAGTATGAAATTGTTGCATTTATATTATATCTATATATGTTTAGTGCTTGCGATACTGTTGATTTATAAGTTTTATTATAGGAATGAAGATATATAGATTTATATAGCTTTTGCCCGTGATTTTGCTCACGTATAAAACATGTATGAGGTCCCCGTTAAATTAAATTTACTTGGTTTATATTGTGGTTGAAAAAAATTCTGATGATCTCAGCTCATATATGTGCCACTGTTGGACTTGAGTCTGTTCTATAATGGAAGGGAAATTGACCTACTATACCGCGCTAGTCAGACGTGTTGGTATAGGGTTTGTTTCGAGTATTTCCTCTCTTGTACAACATCTATATTTTTTATGTATTTTATATCCTTTACTCGTCTCCTATGATCACTCATGGGTAAGATAGGGGGTGGTGAATTGTATTCTTACTCCGTCACCATACGCATAGTTAGTACGTACTTTATTGACATCTATTGAAAAAAGGTCAAATTCCCGTGTGGTAACGAATTAAGAATACAATTTACCATCCCATATCTTAGACGTGGATGATCGCACGTGATGACTAAGGGATATAAAACGCATATAACATCTATGCAAGAGAAAAAAAACTAGAAACAAAAACCTATACCAACGGGTCTGAACAGCGTGGTATAGTAGGTCAATTTCCCTTCTATTACGGAGGAGGCTCGAGCCCAACAGTAGGACATATATGGGCATCATCATGATGATGATGATCCATTTTTTTATTTACAATTAAACATATAGTAGTTTTTTTTTTGTATTATACTAAATATTAGAAAAAAAAAAATCGGAATACCTGGCTGCCTTGCAATATCTTAATATATATAAATCACGCGTCACGTTGTTTGTCCGCGATGGACTCCTAAATTACTTAACCAATTTTAATCAAATTTGCACAGCATGTGTAGTTTGATCCAACTTAAAAAATAGGATAGTTTCCATCTCAATTTATAGTAGCAATATTATTTTATTGCAAATTATTTGTCTATTATTTGACAATCATAATTATCTATTATCTCCAAACGATTCTAACAGATGGCGGTATCTGTTGACTGGATTGAGTATGTATTTAATAGATGGCGCTATGTTAAACGTACAAACGTTTCATATAAGCTACAATTTATTAGCAGAACCACCAGGTGTTACTGAGGCTACCTTAGCTACAGCAACGCGTGATCGGGTCTGCTAATTATTAATATACAAATTTTAGGCATAATAACTATAAATTAAAGTTTTAAGAAAAATAATGAAAATAACCCGATTTGAGACCTGACTTCTGTAAAATAATAATATTCGACTTAATACTAATAACTTTATTGACATCTATTGAAAAAAAAAAGGTCAGACTTATTTACACTTACAACTTTGTCATACCTACACAAAATTATTATTAAATATGAGTATATAATCTTTAATCCACCCGTGTGGTGATGCAGTAAGAATACAATTCACCAGCCCTATCTTACCCTTGGGTGATCGTAAGAGGAATATGAAACGCATATAACGTCTATGCGTGAGAAGGAAAACTCGAAACAAAACCAACACGTCTGACCAGCGTGGTATGGCAGGTCAATTACCCTTCTATTACGGAGGAGGCCCGAGCTCAACAGTGGCACATATATGGGCTGAGATGATGATGATGATTTAATCTTTATGTGATAACCAACTCTCTAAGTTAAATGATAAACTAATACATCTTTGCCTTAGATGCAATTTGAGTTATAAAAATACATTATTTCTTCTCCAAACCATATAAAATACGTACCTACTGCCATTTCAGTGGGAGGGCAAATTATAATTTTAAATTATTTAAACCAACTAGTCAGACGATCTAGCATAGGATTTTATATCCAGTTTTATTATTTTTTTGCTGTGAAACCAGCGATTTGACTGCACAGATGGCGTAGTAGATAAGATACCGACCTTCAGAGCCAGTGCTGCGGGTTCGATTCCCATGCAGGACAATACTTTGTTCATTCTACAAAGTGAGAAACTGAGTCTGGTTGTAATTTGTCTGCGTTAGTTGCATGCTTGTGAAATCTGCCTCAATACAGGGATAATTGCCTTAGTGTATTTATTTAAAAAAAAAACGAAAGAGTTACGTCTGTTAAGACTCTTTTTTTTTCCGCAAGGTGGACCATAGATCTGGTCGCGCCCTGACAAAACGCCCGAGGCGACAGAAGAGGCGGCATGCAACTCCATGGACCCACCCTGCAAACACCTCTCGAGCGTGCGAGCGGGCCATCGGTACCCGATCTTTGACTTCGGTGGCCCGCCCGACGGTATACCCTTGCGGGTTCCTCTCTTGTCGATGCACTGACAGCTTTCTTCGTCGGGGTGTCGTCCTCACGCGGTGGCCTCACGTCGGGTGACCGGACAATTCGCGCCTGCGCCGCCTCGGCCGCTGGCGGTGGCCCGGGTCCCGGGAATCCACCCGGACCCGTTCCGCGGCCTCCTTCTGCGAAATGACAGCCTCGCAGAAGGCGGCGACCGCGTCCCAATTCCTGACGCTGTCGACCATCGCTTTCACGACAGCCGGCAGCGTCAGGTCGGCACCGATGACAGCGACGAGGTCACAGCGTTGCCGGGCCCAGGTCACGCAGACCTCCAGAGTGTGTTGCGCCGAGGCCGCCCCGCCCCTTGGGGGCCGAAGCTGGAGGTCTGCACTCCCCAGAGCCCATGCGGTGCTTGGCGGGCTTATTTCGCGCCGCACACGCGGGGCAGTTGGGCGGGACGGCGCAAGATGCCGCCACATGCCCGGTCTGACCGCAGCGGAAACACAATCCGCCGCAGTTTCTGGTTGAGCCTCTACCGGGGCCCGCTCCGGGATGCTTGGTGACTTCGTCGCCGCGGCGGGAGGCGTCTTCCTCGCCACAGGGACGGGTGTCGGCTCGGTGGCCGTGACGGCTTCAGCCGGCGGCGTGCCCTCCGCAGCGGGAGGCGTCTTCCTCGCCACGGGGACGGGTTTCGCCGCAACAGCAGCTGAGCGCTCCCTGGTCGACGGCTTTGGCGCAGGCGGCAAGAACTGCGCCACTTGGGCCCGCAGGTCGGCTGTGTTAAGACTCTCAGCTTTTAGGATATAAGAAAAAAAAAGTGTGAACCTGTAACAATATATGAAAATATTACTGATTATTTGTTTGATGTTCGAGGTTCTATTTTTATTTAAAATAAATATTGATCATTAAATTCTTTGGTAAAATAATTTATTAAAATCAATGAGAAGCTTTCAAAACAATTATAAAGTAAATGTATATATTATACTATAACTAAAACACTCTATATAAATGTAAAGTGTAGCAATACCAATCTTTTTTAAATAAATCAATTCTTAAAACCTGGAAACCTTTGTCGATATAAAAATTTTTTAGACGTAGGCGTTGTATAGATTGAAAATAGATATTATATTTCGTTTAAAAATATCATGAAGTAATTGGTTCTAAAAGCTATAGAATTTCAAAAAAAATACCTAAGTTATTTTTATAAACTCTTTCAATTCATATTGACGATAATGATTTTTTTTTGTTACGTCTTATTCTGGATATAATTCACATGGCAAATATTAAATTGCCATGATTTTATCGGTGATAAACTCTGTATAAAAATAAAACTGTGTGGTAGTGGTTACGAATACTACCAACCCTTACTTTGCACGTGGATATCGTAAAATACGACTAAGAGCTTTATATCGACTAGGGCCAAATCAACCTGATGCCGTTGGGTCAAAAATTTTATATCCAAGGAAGGTTGACATCAGGCAGGTGGCCAGTCTTAAACTATTGCCTATAACTTTTGTAATATGTCTTTGGATTCGTCAGCTGACCTCTTTCTCAAAATTGGATCTTCTTAATCGGACTGTTTGTTCTAGGTAAACATAGTGCTGGACAACTTCAAGAATCGCATTTCCAACCAGGAGCGGTACAGAAATGACATAGGCACTAGATATGATTTTTCGACTTGTCCACGTTCATTTGTAGCCTCGCTAGTTGGAAGACCTGGTTAAGGTAATTGAGCATGGTGTAAAGGTCCTTCAGGGATTCTGCCATGACCATGATATCACCTGTGAATCGAAGGTGAGTGATGTATTCGCAATTGATGTTGATGCCGAGTCCGGTCCAGTCTAAAACCTTGAAGACATCTTCCAGCGCAGTGGTGAACAGTTTCGGAGAGAAAACGTTTCCTTGTCTCACACCTTTTTGCAACTGGATCAATTTCGTCCTGTTATCTTGGATGAGGACCGACATAGTAGCGTTTTTATACGAACACTTCAGCACTTCGATATATCGATAGTCAATTTGGCATAGCTGAAAAGACTGCAGCACTGTTCAAGTTCCAACAAAATCAAAGGCTTTCTCATAGTCCACAAACACTAGACACAGATGCCGATTCTATTCCTCAGTCTTCTGTATAATCTGGTGTAGCGTGTGGATGTATTCTATGGTACTATAACCTTTTCGGAAACCGGCTTGTTCAGGCGGCTGAAATTCGTCTAGCTTGCGTGCGAGTCATTTCGTAATGACTCTTGAAAATAATTTGTACACGTGGCTCAGGAGTGAGATGGGTCTATATTTTTTTAGGATCGTTTCATCGCTCCACTTGAAAAACATCATCACCACACTCCTGGTCCACGACTCTGGAACGTCGCCTCCAATAATGACAGAATTAAACAGCTTCTTTTTATACATAATCAATGCTATTTTTACGGATTCTATTGCGTTTATATTTGATTTTTAATTTCCCAAATCGAAACGTTGGGATGTTAAAAAAATAATACAAACGTAATAGAATCCGTAAAAATATTTTTATTTCAAATGTGTAACACACGCGTAAACATCAAAAATAATTATAACAAATGATTTTTAATTTGTGTTCGTTAATTAGGCTATCACTCTATCCTTTGGGTGGGCCATTCAAAAATGAATGTTAATATCCCGATTGGATAGAAGACACACTCAAATAATCCAGCTGGATATATTTGAAGAAACTTCAAAGAAATTATTTTTAGCCGACCCAAGATAACTAAAGGTCATGAACGATAACCACGTGCTTACTTTATCATTAGAATAACGTGGGCAAAATAAATAATACAAAAAGAAATTTCTTAAGAAAAGTTTTCTAAAAATACATGAAAGAAATGTAAACTTATTACGTGTGTGTGTATATATATATATATATATATATATATATATATGTGTGTGTGTGTATATATATATATATAGAGCCAAATTGTATTTTCTTTGAGTTCATCTCACCAGGTGTCCTAGGTACGTTTACCGCACGCGGACTGTGTTGTTTGTCCTTGTACTCGCTAGGGTTGTCACGTAAGCCACCGAGGTTAAGTAATCAATCCAGTGGTTAGTCCATTGTCTAGAGGGAAAGAATATGGAGCCGCATGATGACTTTCCGTGTAGTGGCAGTGTAGGAATACAGTTCACCATCCCCTATCTTGCCCGTGAGTGATTGTAAGAGACAACTAAAGGAAATAAGACGCATACAACATCTATGCAAGAGAAAACTCGAAACTAAACCCTATACCAACATCTGACTAGCGTGGTATAGTAAGTTAATTTCCCTATCATTGTAGAGGAGGCTTGAGCCCAACAGTGGGATGTATAAGAGCTGTATTGATGATGATAACTTTATATTATTTTGAATTAATTGAGAGAGTTGAGGATATGTCCAGAATGCCAAAAAAAAAGGGTTGTCAGATATGAACAGTCTAGCATTCGTAAATGTTAAGATGTATTTGTTTGCAAGCACTACATATTTGACAGGTGGATGTTAAGAGTCAGATGCCACGAGTGTGGCGGATGCCTCACTTGGGCCCCCAGCGCCTCGTTCTGTCGGCAGTCGTTGGGAGGAACCTGTCGTTGTCAACCATCATCTCCAAGATGCTTGATAGCGACATGTGCTTGTCGTCGATGGCTTCCTTTTGTGAGGCCATCATGAAAAGGAAAGAGGTTGCGGAGCGGGAACTCTAGGCGCTTGCGTCTGCTGACTCGCTCCGCCGCCAGCGACCAGGGAGAAGGAGGCGCCGTTATGCCCACCGCCTTGAAGGACGATAGGACGTGGCCAGAAGACTAAACGTTGGGGTATCGGGAATCGAATGTCAGTATTCGTACGTTTCCACAGCGACAACAAAAAAAAAGGTGGATGTTAAGTTACCCAGAAGAATATTTCTGCCTAATTTAAATATCACTATATATCATACATACATACATACATATCATCACGCCATATCCCTTGCAGGGTAGGCACAGAGAACAGAGTGCCAGAGAACTCTATCTCTGCATACTTCACTCGCTTCCTCAACATTCATAATTCTCTTCATACACGCTCGCCGGTTTCGGAGACTCTTGACTCCACCTTCCTTCAGTACCTGACCGATCTGGTCTAGGTAGGTTAGTCTCGGTCTCCCTCGGTACCTACATCCTTACTATATCACTTTTGCGATAACGTATTTCTGTTCCAAAATATTCCGTTACCCCTTAATCGTGCCTAAAGAAGTTTCTATTATATTGAGTAAAATAATTTCATTCCCAAATTAGTTGAGATCTATGTCCAATAGTAGGATGAATTTGAAAAAAAAAAAGATTTAAAAATTATTTATTATAAAATAAAATTATTTATTTATTTTTAGTTCTCTGGAAAAAATTGACAACCCTAAAGCGTTATATTTGTTGAAACAGTTTAACATCTCGTATTATGACAGTGTTCCCGGAAAAAATGGCGGTGTAATTTGTTGAAATTATTGTAATTTTAACCTACCCTCATTAAACGTTTCTATGAGCGAGTGTTTTCTACATCACATATCAATACTGAGCTCAAGCCTCCTCTTTTTTTAAACTGGCCTGCACTAAAGAAATAATCCTTGTATTGCGGAGGGCTTTACAAACATGCAATTAACAAATTACACTCAGGCTCAGAACAACACATTGTGGATCGCACAAAGTATTGTCCTGCGTGGGAAACAAACCCACGGCACTGGCACGGCAGATCAGTATCTTAACCGCGCCATCTGTGCAGTATATATTTTTGCAGCAGGCTATAGTCTGGTCACATCCCGCTAAATCCTTATGGGGCGACAGATGACGGCACGCGATCCAATAAACCCGCCCTGCAATTTACTTTTCGTGCCGGTGGGCCACCGGAATACGGTCTTTGTTGTTGGTGGCCCCCCTCCCGGCGATCTGTTAATAAATCTACGGCGAATAATGTTATCTAGTTCCATCCCTTAGCTGTCGTTTACAATCACCCCCAAGAAAGAAAAGGGTTGTAACCATTATATTTTTATTCGCTCACCAGAAGGATGATTATTATAAAGGATTAATATTATAAAACATAAAATAAGACCTCCCATGACCATGAATCCTTTAAAGTGTTTGAAACGTTAGAAATTTAAATATCAAATACCTACAAACGTAATAGAATTCATAAAAATGGTTTTATTTAAAATTTCAATATTTGTTTTTAAATCATTCTGTATACTCGAGTCAATATCTCAAAATTTTAAATTGACTCATTTTCATTCCCCACATGCAATATATTCTTACTCAATATAGTGTAATACAATTCTTTATTCACACAAACGCACACACACTTAACTAGAATATACGAACAGAATACAGTATGTTTCAAAATGCAGAATGCAATCTGCATAGCAAATCGACGTGCTTTGTTAACGGTATTTTTGCAGGCTAATTGCCCTGCTCCGCCAGGTAATATTATTTACGGGTAAAACTTCCAGCTTTTGATATGTTAAAGGGATTACAACAACGTGTTGACGTGTATTTAAAACTGTGTAATACTGCAACTGAAATGGAGCCTTATTTGTTATTAATGAAAGCTTTTAAAAGTTTTGTCAACCTGATTGAGCTTTTAAGCCGTCGAGCGCTTTTTTAATTATGAGTATATAATACCATGACATATTCTGATTGTTTTAACTCCTGCAAATTAATATCGATCTACAATGGCTTATATTCATTAGAACATAACATCCTTCTGTGTGGTGACAGAATATGAATACAATTCATCCCCTTATCTTACCCGTAAGTGTCGTAAAAGATGATTAAGGGATATAATATGCACATATATAATATATATGTGCATATATAACAGCTGTGTGGTAGCGGTTAAGAATACTACCAGCCCTTACTTTGCTCGTGGATGTCATAAAAGACGACTAAGAGCCTTATAACGACCTGGGCCAACTCCATTTGATGCCGTTTGGTCAACAATTACATTCTCAAGGAAGGTTGACGTCTGGCAGGCGGCCGATCATAAAACTATTGCCAATAACTTTTACAGTATGTATAATACTATTAAAGAAGAGTATATATTGTATCGACCCCAATTAATTGGGTTAAGGGTAGGAGAATGATGATTGTACATCTATGCAAAAAGAAGAAAAAAAAGAAATAAAGTTCTATAACAACACGTCTGACCAACTAGGTATCACATGTTAATTTCGCTTCTCTTGTCAAGAAGGCTCGAATACGATATATATATGCATATGAATACAAAGATATTATCACAATAAGCTGTGCTGCCTATATTTGCAACCGATTATATCCTTCTAAACAATATTATAAATTAACGATTGAGCAATTTTGAATTATTTACTGATATTTTATCTACATAAATTAATATGTTTGAGGTATATTTAAAAGTATCTTATACTATTAAAATGAAATGTAAAATTTTATGGATTTTTTGGAAGCTATTTTATAAAGATATTTGCACCAATCATTCTATCGCAGATGATAGCTATTGGATAGTAAAAGGTCTTACTTAACAGTCTAATACTTAATCATGCCTTTATCCGTAGCTGTTTGATTATTATCTTTATTTTTGAAGTGAAAACTTCTTTAGCAGCGTTGTGCACTTTTTTGGGATAGATAAAAAATGTTAAACTCGCATCAGGACACATAACCTGATCGAAAATTCGTAAGATGGAGATGGGATGGAGGGGGAGTAGACCGTAGAAGAGGAAGTAATAAAATTATATTAGTACATTACTGCAGCGGCCAGCAAAAGAGGCATTGATCGACAAACTTGTAAATGTGGGCTGAGGAGTAGCCGAGGCACACATACGTAAGTCCATCAATTCCTAGTTGTGGCCAAGGCTTGTATAGTACTTTTCTCAAATAATGCGCGGAAATTAAAACTAAGTAGTTTTAAGTAGAACTGTATACATGACGAACAACGAACAACATTTTTCACGTGCTAAAGAGTTCATTTGTTTTTTTTTTATTATCAAACAGGCTTCTTATTTAAGCCAGTTCTAAATTTAAATAAAATTCTGATAAGTTGCCTAGTTGTGGTTGTCATGTTTTGAAGTAACAAATCGTTCCATTTTTAAAATACACGATAGATATGAATTTACATATATATTTACTTGGCCGCTAAAACACAACAGATATGGATTTTCATACATATTTTGCCGGCCGCTGCTGCGGTAATGTACTATATTTTATATGTGTATTTATTGTACGGTCACACCCATACATTAACCGAGACACGCTTTTTATTTTTAATTTTTTTTTTTTTTCTAAGGTTTAAATTTTCACATCTGTTAGCAGTCCTCGTGACTGCTTTGTGTTTTTTTAAAACTTCCTCATCTTTATTAACTCATAAACTAATTTTCTTTTCCACATTCTACATTGGAGAAAAGTGTGATTCACTTTTTGTACGCTATCTGTATCTCTTTATTAATTAAATTTGTTACGGATCCCAATATAATTAAAAATGATTACCGAGAATGCTGAGTTTTCCAATCCAGAACTCAATGTTATGTGTGGCATTCATTGTAAATTATGGAAGAAATTATAATGATGGTAATTGTGAATGTGTAAAGGAAAACAATTACCCAAAACTTATCAAATAGGAAATAAAACAATTTTTAAGGATTTTATCGCGTTTACGATTGATTTTATTTGAGTAGAAAACATAACAAGAAAAAATTCAAAATTAAATACATTAGCAATAAAATCCGTAAAAATAGTTTTCTTTTATAAGCATAAATGCGGAATAATTGCATAAATGACAAAAAACAATAAGTATCTCTACTAAATTCTATATTCTACATAAAATTATATTGTCTTAATAAAGAATGATGAAATTGGCAAGCTTTGTAGATTAAAAAAGTAATCCCCAAATGAAATATAAGGTGGAAGGTTTCATTAGGTGGGGTCCGTTGTACCAATAACCACAAACGTGTGTTCAGCGAGATTATTAACTCGCTCTGCCCTTTGATGTGAAGGAATAATACCCATGATTTTTTTCCTCGGTGTCATATTAGTAGATTCGAATTTCATTTAGTAACACATAAGGTTGTAACACGTATATTAAGAACATTAGATTGCACAGATGGCATAGTGATTTCGAGTGTGAGTTCGATTCTCACGTAGAATATGTTTTGTGCGGTTCACAAAGTGTTGTTCTGAGTCTGGGTGTAATTTGTTTGCGTTAATTGCATGTTTGTAAAAAACCCCGCAATACAAGGATGATATCCGAAATAAGTCTTTTTTCTTGTGGTGGAATATAAAGGTGGTCGCGCCCCGTCAAATCGGTCCGGGGCGACGGAAGACGCGGCGCGCAACCCTATAGACTCACTCTGCAAGACCTCTCTTCGCCGTGCGAGCGGGCCACAGGTTCCCAATCTTTCTCTTCGGTGGCATCATAATAAAAAAAACTATTAATATTTTTGTGACATTTTTTATTACATATGGTGGCAAACAAGCAAGCAGCACATCTGATGGTAAGTGATACTCTGCTGCATATGAACCTTAGTAATACCAGGGTTACAGCCAGGCCGTTGTCTATCTTGAGGAAAATGCTATTAAACCACAATTGAAAAAGGACATGTCATAACGTTCTGGAAACACGGCAGCAGGTAGTTCATTCCAGATCTTGCACGTACGTGGGAGAAATGATCTCTGAAAACGTACAGTCTAGGAACAGGGTAAGTTCAGGTGAAATGAGTGAACTTTTTGCATGCCAATTTGGCTTTGCCCTCCAAATGACTACCAAACTGGCCTTTGCTCTATAGTTCGACGTCGAGGATCCCAATACTCTCGTAAATTTAGAGAGTTACGTCTTGGAACTGAGGTGCCATGGTAAACGGTTCCTTCTTCGCAGTCAAAGCGCAAACTTGTGTCTTAGGGGGGTTGAACTGGACTAAGTTCTGTTCACCCCGTTCCGTGGCTCGCCCCAAAGAGCGCTCATTTTCAGACCCAAGTTGAGCCCGTCTTTTCTGTAACATACTCCGAGGGACATTCTGATGCTCGGTGTATCGCTCGTCATCCGTGTTGTCATCCGCATAGCAACATATACTCTCTATAGAGAGCAAGTCATTGATATTCAGGATAAACAACGTCGAGGAGCATCGAACACTATAGTACACCAGCATCATCATGGCCGGAGCAGCTAACAGATCAATCCGTGCTGATGTGTAGTCAGCAGAGGATATGACATCTGTTATGGTTAAAGACAAAGTAATTAAGTAAATTACTTATTCATATATTTTTAACTTTATTTTTTTTAAGCTTACATTTAAGCATGTTTTTACATTTATAATATAATTTGTAGTTGATTATTTATTGAACTCTACGTTTTAATATTCTGTCAAATTTAAATCGCTTTACGTGTAATACATTTTGTCTTACCCCAAATAAGCAATTATTTTAGTTTACACCTATTCTACGATATTAGTTTCATGGAATAACTACGTTTACAACATACAGTTGGGCAGCCTTAGTTCAAATAATGTTGCTTACCACGTTTTCGTTTTTCTTAAAAAAATGCATTTGACCCCGCTCCATACAACTCAATAGTGCAATTACAGCGTTTTAACATTCTGTAAAAATAGTTCAAAATATCGTAGTCAACAAAATTTTGATAAATAATTGTTAGAATGAGATTTGAGAGTAAAAATTATATTTAGAAAAAAATAATAAATCTAATATCCAAAAATCGTGGGTCGACGTTAAAAAATACGCTAGTTATGATTTTTTGAAAAAAAGTGAAACAGTTTTTTGTCTCTGGTGAAAATTTTCGTTTTTGTGGACTACTACGTTTTCGCTTTCCGCCGTCGATATATGTAAGAGAAGAAAAACTAGACATAACACCTTATGCCAACATGTCTGGCTAGTGCAATATACATAGTATGCTAATCTTCCTACAATAGTGGAAGAAACCCGACTCAAGCAGTGGGACTAATGTAGCCTGAAATTATGAAATTTTATTATTTGGCACGAGCTTACTCTACAATAAGAGAGAATTTGACTCAATGCACCACGTTTCTTTATTGGTTTTTTATTGCTGTTGGTGGCAAACGAGCAAGCAGTACACCTGATGGTAAGTGTTACTACCGCCCATGGACTTTTGCTATATCAGGGTACAGCTAGGCCGCTGCCTACTCAATAAAACTCCAAACCTACGCAGAAATTTGGGCTTCCAGCTCTCTCGTTCACCAAATGAAGCACAAAGGCACATTGCGTTGTTCAGATATCGATTTTCTTCGAGAGTATGGTACTACCCTAGATGGATTGGCCCGCGGCTGTAGACAGAAAACTGTCAACGGTGTGGTCCTACCACCATTAAAGGATTGTCATAGAGTCATAGTTCTAGTTATTTTTCTATTCTGTAAGATTTCTTTTGAAACTTGCGTCATTATACAGAATAAAATTGTTGGAATATAAAACAAATTATCTATTAGGGACAAAAAAGTGAGACTATGTAATAAAAAGTTTGTTGTAACTCATATGTGACTGGGACTCACTCATAAAGGGTTCCGTACCATCATATAACACTAAATAATGAGTACTTTTTAAATATTTATTAATCTTCTCCTACTCTTATCCCAAATACTTGGGGTTGATACAATATGTACTCTTCTTTTATAGTACATATTGTAAAAGTTATTCGCAATAGTTTTATGACCGGCCGCCTGCCAGACGTCAAAGCTCCTTGGGAATGTAATTTTTGACTAAACGGCATCAGATGGAGTTATCCCAGGGCGTTATAAAGCTGTTACTCGTCTTTTACAACATTCACGAGCAAAATAAAGGTTGGTAGTATTCTTAGCCGTTACCACACGGCTTAATTATAGCTTAAATAATAAATGGCTTAAACATTTAATAATAAAGAAACTTAAGAGAAGATTTGCTATGTTTAATTTAGACTAAACACTTCTTGTAGAGTTACCTGTAATATATATTGTTAGTAAAGTGATATGAAAGAAAGAAGAAAGAAAGAAAAATTTATTGATACATTCTTAATAAAGTACAAAATTATACAAATATATTATAAAATTAGAAAATGTGTATTTGAAATGTATCAACCAGGATTCCATTTCAGCATGTGCCAGGTTACAGAGTCCTGGCGCAAATGAAATGGAAGCTGTAAGTGATGTCACGGACACCTATAGGAACTATATGGCATACATATTGCAAAAATAAAACCTTAAAAAATCTTTTATGTATTATTTTTTTATGTTATGTATTTATGTAATGCGTATATTTGCTATAATAGGAGAACATAAACATTTATCATAGTACCATTATAATTTGTTTATATTTAATTAAATAAAGATATATATATATATATATATATATATATATATATATATATATATATATATATATATATATACAAGTAGTTATTCGAAGTTTAAAGTGAAGAAGTGTATTGAATTGTAAAGCAAGTTATTACTTTTGTATGGTTACATAAATTTCTAAATATATGTAAAAACTGTATAATTACACATAATTCTTGTATTTATTTTTAGTTATTTATGTAGTTTATAAACAATGGCATTATAAAAATATAGATAATAAGGGAATATAACCTAAGAATATCATTAAAAATACGCTATACAAACTAACAAAAAGGCTATAACAAAATGTTAAGATGACTCTGGTTCAAACACTACATGAATATCCTTCTCCATTCTTATACGTTTAACGGGTTCACCGTCAGCCTTACGAACAAGTATATTACCATTTTTAGTCCAAATGTATCTCCAATTATAATGGCGTACGTTTCTTCTTACGTGATAAAATAACCATTTATTATATGACGTCAAACGTTCATTAATGTAAAGGCGATGTGATGAACCGGACATAGAAATATCACTAGAGCTGACATTACATTTTACTCGATCTGCGTGTATAAGGAGCTCTCGAGTAACACGTCTTCCAAACCTCACCGCAATATTCCGCGGTCTTGATGCGTTGGAGTCCGGTACACGGGAGTCGTGTGCACCTTCATCTGACCTATTTCGAATCAAACCCACACGTTCGACATGTATGACGTCCTTTTCATTGATATTAATACCCAGTCGTTGAGATATCGTTTCGACTAATTGCATTAAGTTTTCATCAGAGTGTTCCGGTACACCAGCTATTCTACGTCATTTGCTAACAGCTCCTGGTGACGTTCATTTATCTGACATTCCAGTTCTACTATTGCATCATCATATGTGGCATCTGGCACTAACTTTTCTTTAAGAAGCTTTGCGATAGTTGAAACTCGACCATCGATCGCCTCCACAGCGTCGTTACAGGCATTTAATGCAAACTTAAAATTAGCAATTTCATTTCGATAAGCGCGAACCTCGGATCTTAATGTACTTAGTTCGTTCCTAAAGAACCTAATTGCCTGTGCAAAGTCAATTTTAGTCTCTTGAGTGCTGTTAGGCATAGAACCTTCAAAGAGTATAGATGAAGGGTTTCCACATAACTCTGGGCTATAAAACTCTTTCGTAACCTCTGAAGATGCTATCCACGGCTTATTCCTACAACTAGTGCAAGACCATTCACTACTAATAACACTGGTATCCGATAACGCCTCGCAGCCACGGTGATATGTTGTTGTACATTTAGTGCATTTTGCCGCCGTCTGCGCTGCAAGAAATTTACCACACACTCCGCATTTAGCCATAACGCTTAATTATATATTTCACTTAGTAAATGGTCAAAGTTTCTTGCTTTATTTAGAAAAATCACTTTGTTTTGAATGTTTAATTTCACTTTATATATTTTATTACTTCAAATGTAGGTTACTTTTATAAAATAATATGCATTCCAATATTATATTATTATATTAACATTTAAAAATGCACAAAAACACTAAAAAATAATCGAATTGTTATTTGATACACCACGTTCTAAATTTTTACACAATAATTAGTAGGTTTTATTTGTTTATTTTATTGTTTAACTCGTAAGCAATCAACAGCTGTGCGACCGTATTGACATCCGTGACGTCACTCTTCTTAAAACACAATATGATATGCCATATATTTTATTGTTTTATTTTCTTTTTTTTTTCATACATACCTATACGTCTTTTGCAGGGTAGGCAGAGAGAACAGAGTGCCAGAGAACTCTATTCTTGCATACTTCACTCGCTTCCTCAACATTCTTAATTCTCTTCATACACGCTCGCCGGTATTGGAGACTCTTGACTCCACCTTCCTTCAGTACATGACCGATCTGGTCTTGGTAGGTGAGTCTCGGTCTCCCTCGGTACCTACATCCTTCCACTTTCGCATTGTATATCTTCTTAATAAGAAGTTTGTTCGGCATTCTTTCCACATGTTCTAACCATCGGAGCATTCCCTTTCGCATCTTTACGTCGTCGTTACGAATGCGATCGATCAGCCTAACTCCACAGATTTTCCGTAGAGATCGCATTTCGACCGCATTAATTTTACTTTCATACTCTTTTCTGCATACCCAACTCTCGCTTCCATACAGTAATGTTGGGACAAGCACTGCGTTATGTATTGCTACACGTGCCTTTTGGCTGAGGTGGTGGCTGCCGAGAAGTTGCCCCAACGCTCCGTTCACTCTATTTCCCGCATTTACTCATCGCTCTATATCAGTGCTGTACCTTTCATCTCGGCTCCTCCACTTGCTCTAGTTCATCATTACCTATTGTTACTCTTACATCTGTTCGGGCTTCATTTCTTTCAAAGACCATTATTTTGGTTTTGCTCACATTCACGTATAGACCCCTTTTCTTACAATCTTCTGTCATTGTGTCGACTAGGGTCTGCAGGTCAGTCGCTGACTGTGCCAGCAGGACTGCATCATCTGCATAGAGCAGAGCAGTGACCACTGAGTCGCCCATCTGGACTCCCATATTCATATCGTTCAACCTTTGGAGACATTTATCCAGATATATGATAAACAGTCTGGCTGACAGAACGCACCCCTGCTTAACGCCGATATTGACGTCAAACCAAGGCGACATTCCATCATCCAGCCGCACACAGGCTCTACAGCCCATGTAACTGGACTGCACAGCCTGTAGCAGTTTACCGTTAATACCATACTCCGGTAAAACGTCCCAAAGTTCCTTTCGTACAACCGTGTCAAATGCTCTCTTCAGTAAATGTTGATAACATTGATAGGTTCCTGTGGAAGATGTGGATATATGGAAGATATGGAAATGTATATGTATATATTTAGAAAAAAATGACCATCTACTATCTACAAACGGACATACGATAGACGTACCTATAGACAAGCAGACGGGTGACCCTATAATGGTTCTACTCTTCATTCCGACAGAAGGAACCCTAAAAAATATACTTTAACTTAGTTTATAGCGACCCAATAAATATGAAAGTACAATATTTCCTTTATACTCAAGCAATATGTAAAAAACGTCCTTTAAGGTTTCAATCAATATATAAGAACGCCCTTGATCCTTTATCCTTCTCTTAGTATACGTCAGTACGCGTCCCTTAGGTTAAAGGTGACAGGGGTCAACCGTGTTATCATAGGGAAAGGTGACGTGTTAATTAGTTTTAAGTGACTTTCACTTTCCATGTGATGCTTGCCTTTAGATGTCTTAAAATACGTTTAATCATCTCAGCTCATATATGGCCCACTGTTGGGCTCGAGCCTCCTCCATAATGGGAGGGAAATTAACCTACTATAGCATGCTGGTCAGACGTATTGGTATAGGGTTTGTTTCGAGTTTTCCTTCTCTTGCATAGATATTATATGCGTTTTATATCCCTTAGTCATCTCGTACGATCACTCACGGATAAGATATGGGGTGGTGAATAGTATTTTTACTCCGTCACCACACGGAAAGCCACCTGCTACAGTATCAGTTATTAATAGCTACAGTATTAAAATGTGGGTCAAATTCTGATGCTATAGCTACGTTACAATATCAGTAACTAATAGTGTAACGTGGTGTCTCACGTCCAACAAGTCATTGACTTGTTGGACGTGAGACACCTTAAACCGCCCGAGATCATGAACGCCGTAAAGTGTCCGAAATGTTGAGTAATTAAAAATGGAATACAAACGCGATAGAATCCGTAAAAAATATTTTTTTTTTCAAATGTCATTATGTGACATCATTTTTCACTTCGTAATCGGGTTTTATAAATAATTAAGCATATTAAATGCTAAAAATTTCAGTAATTTAAATAACAAGGTTGTGTCATCGTTTAATACAATTCTAACTGTAAAGTTTTAAGTATTAAGCCTATAACAATGTGTAAACATTGTCGGGTAGATAGCATACCGTCAACTTAAGACGTAAATATGATACGAAGTGAAATTTGCATGTTCAAGAATAAGTCACGGTGGTGTAGTGGCAGCACGATTGGGCCGGAATCCCAATAAGCGCGGGTTCGAATCCCGCTTGTGACATCATTTTTCACTTCGTAATCGGGTTTTATAAATAATTAAGCATATTAAACGCTAAAAATTACAGTAAGTCATTAAAATATTTTTCTATTCTATTAGCACTAAGAATTTAATCCTTGTATTGTGGGTGCCTTACAAACATACATCTAACGATGCAAATTACACCCAGATTTAGAACAGCAATACGTGGATCGCATAAATTATTGTGCTGCTTGGAAACTAAACTTGGCACTGTAGATCGGTATCTCAACATATTTTCCATCTAATTAGTTAATACAAAGAAATGAAATTTTAATAGTGGTAGGACCACGCCGTGTACAATTGTCTGCCTACAGCCGCGGGTCGGTCCGTCTGCGGTAGTACCACACTCTCATAGCATATCGACGTTTGAGTAATGGCAATGTGTAAACATTGTCCGATAGATGGCATACGTCACCTTGAAGACGTAAGATATAATATGAAGCGAAATCTGCATGTCCTAAAATAGTTCACGATGGTGTAAGTGGCAGCACGGTTGGGCCGGACTCCCAATAGTTGGGTTTGAACCCCGCTTGTGACATAATTTTTCGTTTCGTATTCGGGTATTTATAAATAATGGCAATGTGCTATTGCGCTTCATTCGGTGAGCGAGAGAGCTAGAAGACCAACTGGGGTGGGTTTGGGGTTTGTATTAGTAGGCAGTGGCATAGCTATACCCTTGGTATTGCAAGGGTCCATGAACGGCAGTCACACTTACTATCAAGTGTGCGGTCTGCTCATTTGCCACCATAAGCAATAAAAAAAAAAAAAAAAAAAAAAAAATTAAAAAAAAAAAAAAAAAAATAAGAATGAATAACTATAACTTCAAGCATTAGACTTTTTCCTCATTCTAAGGGTCAGGTGGTTTGGTAATTGGATTTCGTTTAATATTTCTCACTCTTATAGAGCTAATATGCTTAAATCCCTAATCACTTCTTACGATATCCATTTGAAAGGTAAGGATGATGCTTCTTATATTGTAACTCTGTCACCAGACTATAAAATTCATCATCATGTCAGCTCATATATAAGTCCCAATGTTTGGGCTCAAGCCTCCTTTATAATGGGAGAAATCGACCTACTATACCACGCTGATCAGACGTGTTGGTATAGAGTTTTATTTTGAATTTTCTTGCCTTGTATGGATGTTATACGCATTTTATATTCCTTAGTCGTCTCTTACGATCACCCACGGGTAGGGTATAGGGTGGTAAATTAGGTAGTATAAAATTAATTTAACTATAATTAAGTAAACACATTTTTAACTATTACATCATTATTTAATTCAAAAGTTATACTTTAATATCCTTTCCTTATTTCCGTTTAACTTAAAGTGTTAATAATGTACATTCAAGTCTAAAGATTCCATTACTAAGCTTGTACCAGCTTAATCAATGATGGCGTAGAGGTTAAGATACTGACTTTCCGTCCCAGTGCCGTGGGCTCGACTCCCAAGGACAACTTTTTGTGTGTCCTACAAAGTGTTGTTTTGAGTCTAATTTTTCTGCGTTAATTGCATGTCTGTAAAGTCTCCCGCAAGGATTATTTCTTTAGTCAGTTTTAATTAAAAGTCATACATTCGCTGCTTTTAATAATATTAATAACTCAAATGACTGAAATTTAGCATTTAATATGCTTGATTATTTATAAAAACCCGATTACGATCGAAAAATAATTGTTTTTCGCTCGTAATCGGGTTATAAATATTAATAATTTCCATTTATTGTTCTGTATATCCATCGATCGTTCTATCCATCAGCCTATTCACCTTTACCAACATAAGATATCTCGCAAATACCTTTTATCATTCGAGTCAAAAAGCTGATATAAAGTCACATATTTTGACGTCTTATCTGCAATGAAGCAGCAAATCAAAGGCCTATATTGATATACAAAACAATCAGTATCTATCTTTTCAATCTTAAATCACCAACTTTACTAACAGCCCTTATTTTAAACCGCTACGGTATATTAATTACCAGCCAATAAAAAAGACATTAAATCGTTTCTCTTAATTACGCAACGTTGGTCAGCGGTAGCAACTAACGATAACCAAATAACTTTCTTGTTATCTTATTGGAGTTAAAAAGCAAACACGACAGCGGTTTATCTCCTCAAAAAAATGCTGACTCAAAGAATAAACAAATAATATATACACCACAATGAAATCATTTCGAGTCGACGGTGTACGACACTTTGCTACTGGAGTGGCTCCCGAGTGTCCTTTGTTATTGTTATTATAATCCCCCCACTTTCTGCCTCCTTCCCATCTTATTTTGCCATAAAACAAACCAGGATAATTGTTACATTTTGCTAATACAGGCCAAAACGAGAATTCTGTGAAGTTTATTCTTTTTCTTCAGTCTTTGCCCCACTATTTCCATAAGTGGGATTTAAAATATAATTCGTCACCACTCGTAACATTCCCATAGGACTGAGAGACAGTAGACAACACTCTTCTAGGGAACTTTTTTTTTAAAGACCGAAGTTCAACTGGGTGTGTTTGGGGTTTCTATTGGTAGGTAGTGGCCTAGCTACACCCTTGGTATTGCAAAGGGCCATGGGCCGCAGTGACACTTTAACATCAGGTGTGCTGCTTGCTCGTTTGCCACCACAAGCAATAAAAAAAAAAGAAAAAGACACCACCCTGGATTAAGGAAATGATCCTTGTATTGCGGGGGACTTTACAAACATCCAATTAACGCAGACAAATTGCACTCAGACTCAGAACAACACTTTGTGGATCGTACAAAATATTGTCCTGCATGGGAATCGAAGCCTTTTTTTTTTTTTTTTTTTTCGCAAGGTGGGACCATGGATGTGGTCGCGCCCCGGCAAATCGGCCCAGGGCGACGGAAGAGGCGGCGCGCAACCCCATGGACTCACCCTGCAAACACCTCTCTTCGCCGTGCGAGCGGACCGCTGGTACCCGATCTTTGTCTTCGGTGGAATGGGAATCGAACCCAAGGTACTGGCACGGAAGCTCGTTATTTTAACCACTGCCATCTGTGCAGTCATTTACTTTAAAATCATTACTTTAAAATCATTTATCGATAACTAACTCGTCTATTAAACGTGGGGATTAAAGCATGAGGAATTAATATCCAAACTAAGTTGGCCTACCTCCAATTCCATTCTAAGTCGACGAGCTGATGTATACATTCCATAATCGTGTTAGGATCTTCATAATCAAATGAAAAATATCTTAGTAGAACTGCTTGCTGTTCAAATTAATGTTTTTAGTTTTCCTTCTCTGACACTCATGTAATCTATTTCGTTGTTTTTTATAAAATACTCACTGGAATGCCAATCCAATAACCTATTCTTAAGATAGGTACGTTGTATTAGGTGGCGTTTAAGGGCAGATATATTCGTCACTATATGAGAAAATTCATATCAAAACTTTATGTCTGAATCAATTACAGAAAAAATATGATTATGATGAAATATTGTCTGTATTTCCATTTATTTTTGACTAAAAATACCGGTCTTGACAAATTTCTATAAGATGATAAGCGATAGAAAATTTAATATAGTATAAATCACACTATCTGCAGGAGTTTTCTTATCCTCCGATTCAAATTATTTTCTTCAATATTTTTATTTAAAGGACTGATTAATAAGAATAAATAAAAACGCCCTCTATTTCTAGTAGAGCTCTTGTTCTTGAGTATTAAATATGAGTCCTAGGAACGTTGTAACATCCCTCAATATTAACTTAACTTTTTATTTTAAGTCTATTAAATCTCTTTAATTGCTTCATTAGTTTAATTGTATAAGTATACAAGTAAAAACATTCTAGGTTTAACAATTAGAATTCTGAAAGTACTCTTTACATTTCTCTGTTCAAAAAATGACATGCAGCCATTGTAACTTTTGTGTACCAGAATCTTACCTATAGTCCGTGCGCAGCAGTGACACTTACCACCAAGTCTGCTGCTTACTCTTTTGCCACCATAAGCAATAAAAAAAATTTCAGCTCAGATCTTAGTAAAATATTATTTACTGTACTGTAAACTTATGTGTCCCTCTGGGTGGGAGAAATAAACTATTTTTATTTCTTCTTTCTTTCATAGTTCTCATAGCGACCTGCGTGTTAGATCTTCTTTCTAAATTCTTCTACCTATTATCGCTATTTGTTTCAATACTAACAGAACTTTTTCTTTTTCCGTAGGTGATCGTAAGAAATATAAAACTCATAGACCATCTACGCAAGAGAAGGAAAACTCGAAACAAAAGCCTATACCAACACATCTGACCAGTGTGGTATAGTATGTCAATTTCCCTCCCATTTTGGAGGAGGCTCGAGCCCAACAGTAGGACATATATGAGCTGAGATGATGATGAACTATTTCTTACTACTAGAATGTCACTGCACCGTATTCTTCTGAATTCAGCTACAAAAGAAAAACAAAACAGAGTAAGCGAGGCTATCACAATTAATTTCGTCCCAAAGCAATTAAAGCTTAGCTAAATTGCCATATTTTTTAAGTTACACATTTTTTGCGTCGACACTGAAATTTCCTCTCGCTTAATTTATGCTAATGTACGAGGCGAACTTGGCGAGGCGTCCCCGCGGAATTGGGTTCTCCACTGACTATTCGATGGAATAAATAAAACATTTGAATTTGAAATATAATTATGTTCAAAGGTATCTGCTTGTAACATCTTCTTATGAATTGATTATCAAATCCAATGTATATTTATTGCATGATCGTATATTGGCTCCTATACTTGCCACTGCTGGGCTCTAGCCTACTCGAACATAAGGAAAATTTATTTACCACATTTATGGTCAGACTTTGTGTAGGTACTCTACCGGCTCTTCCACGGAGAATGCGTTGAAGAATTGTGTGACTTGGTACTACCGTCACCAACGTACCACTCGACACCGTAGCAGGGTTCATCCATTTCACCTGGAAACGATACGGTCCTCGACTGTTGTCAACGATTATTTCGCCCACGTAAATACAAGATCTGGAATGAATTACCTGCTGCTGTGTTTCCCGAGCGCTATGACATGTCCTTTTTCAAATGAGATTTAAGAAGAGCTCTTTCTTTACGGTAGGCAGCGGCCTGGCTGTGCCTCTGGTGTTGCGAGGTTCATGTGAAACAGTATCACTTACCATCAGGTGTGCTCTGCTTACTCGTTTACCACCATAGCCAATAAAAAAAAAATTACGTGTCAGTAAAGGGTTTTATTTCGAGTTTTCTTTCTCTGGCATAGATTTTATATGCATATTACATCCCTTAGTCACCTTTTACAACACCCACAAGCAAGAAAGGGATGGTATATTGTATTATTACTCCATCCCCATTAGTAAAGAATTAATTGAGCATTATTTTTAAAATGATCATATAAATCCTTAATAAGTCATCATTCTCCTACTCCTATCCCAATTATTTGGGGTCGATACAATATGTACTCTTCTTTCATAGTACATATTGTAAAAGTTATTGGCAATAATTTTATGTCCGGCCGCCTGTCAGACGTCAATACTCCTTGGGAATGTAGTTGTTGACCAAACGGCATCAGATGGAGTTGGCCGAGATCGTTATAAGGCTCTTAGTCGTCTTTTACGACATCCACGAGCAAAATAAGGGTTGGTAGTATTCGTAGCCGCTATCACACATCTAATAAATCTTTAACAAGTATTTAACTTCATATAAATGAAGTTGAAAGCATAAACTCAACTGCAAAAGATTTGCACATTGTAAAATGTAAAATAAACACAAAATATGTCAAATAATGCTTAAAAAATGTTTCACAAAATTCTACACAATTATAGTACAAACACATACAAAGCAGCGATGCATAGTAATAAATAAATATTTAAATTATGATAATTATAAGCCTTTTCATTCAATACCAAATACAGTACAACTTAAATATATTAGTTAGTGGGCGCCATATTCCACCGAAGACAAAGACCGGGTTTCGGTGGCTCGCTCGCACGGCGTGGAGAGGTCCTATGGGGTCGTGCGCCGCTTCTTCTGTCGCCCTGGACGGATTTAGCGGGGCGTGACAACTCCATAGTCTGCCGCCAAAAAGAAAAAAAAGAGGTCACCATATTACATTTGGTATAACGTGACAGAGTTTACAATTAGCGGACAATCAAGAGGCTTCCAATGACACCTCATTTTTCAAATTATTTTAAGGAATCACTTCATCATTTTTATCATTTCCGCTTATGGCCATCCACTGTTGGACGTAGGCCTACCTCATGTTACGTCACAGAGTGCGGTCCTGTGCCGCTTGCATCCAACGACACCCAGCAACCTTCACCAGGTCGTCTGTCCATCTGGTTTGCGTCCTACAATGCGTCGTCATCAGTAATCACCTATGATGGAATATATAGGAACATACATCTTTTTTTTGGCGGCGGGCTATGGATTGGTCACGCCCCGCTAATTCCGTCCGGGATGACAGAAGAAGCGGCGCACGACCTCATAGAACCGCCCTAAATGTACCTCTCCACGCCATGCGAGTGAACCACCGGAACCCGGTCTTGATCTTCGGTGGCCAGGAACATATATAATGGCCAAGTTTTATTTTTCAGCTTCGCCGTAGTTGCATAACATTTTGACTATAGATAGATTACATTTTGTGTCAATCTAGTTCAAAAATCTCATAGGTAAAACAGTTACGCTTTCATCAATTATTGTTATTAATCATCGTCATCATTCTCCTACTCTTATCTTAATTACTTGGGGTCGATACAATATGTACTCATCTTTCATAGTACATATTGTAAAAGTTAATAGGCAATAGTTTTATGAACAGCCGTCAGCTTGACGTCAACCCGTTGGGAATGTAATTGTTGACCAAACGGCATTAGATGATAAGGATAATATTTACTATAAAGATGTCTTCTATGCTAAATAATGAAAATAAGAACTAAGACCCTATACCAGGCCGTCGTAACAGCATGGTACAGCAGGTCAATTTCCCTCTTAAGAAGCTTACGAGCCGAGATTAAGTTAATTCCATTTCGGTTGTGTATAGAATAAATAATATCGAATATTATAAACAGTAGAGATTATGGAAATTATAATTCTGTGAATAAAATTATAAGCATGTGAAAAGAAATTGCAAGTGAACAGAAAACACGAAGCAGTCACGAGGACTGCCGACAGAAGTGAAGGCTTAAAAATCTATGAAAAAAAAACAGACACAAAAAATAAAATGCATGCCCTAGGGAGTATGTATGGGTACGCCCATGACGTGCAGTGTCCCACAGGGGTCGGTCCTCGGACCCACCCTGTGGAACATCGGCTACGACTGGGCGTTGAGAGGGAGCCTCCCACCCGGGCTGGGCGTAATCTGTTACGCCGACGACACGCTCGTCACAGCCCGCGGTGGGACGCTGGAGGAGGCGGTAAGCCTGGCAACTCTCGGCACCGAAGAGATCGTCAGGCGGATCGAGGCGCTGGGGTTGAGGGTAGCCCTGGACAAGACGGAAGCCCTCTTGTTCCATGGGCCCCGCATGAGTCCTCCTATCGGCGTTTCGATCACCGTCAATTCGGTTGACATCAGCATCCAGGCCCATATGAGGTATTTGGGCCTGGTGCTCGACGGGCATTGGTGGTTTCGGGAGCATTTCCGCAGGCTCGCTCCGCGGCTCGTCGGCGCGGCGTCCGCCCTTTCGTGGCTTATGCCGAACGTTGGCGGACCGAGCGCTACGTGCCGAAAGCTGTACTCGGGGGTCGTCCGGTCAATGGCCCTGTACGGCGCACCGGTGTGGGCGGGATCCCTGACCGTCCGACTCAGGGCTCTTCTGTGGCGACCACAGAGGGCCATGGCGGTCAGGGCCGTACGCGGGTACCGCACGGTGGCGACGGAGGCAGCGTGCCTGTTGGCCGGGACTCCCCCGTGGGACCTGGAGGCGGCAATGCTCGCCGATTTGTATCGGCGGGTGTTGGGAGTGCGAACGGGGGCGGCGTGGTCTCACTGAGGGAGCTCACCGCCTGGCGTGTCAACGCCCGCCGAGACGTCATTGCTCGTTGGGCAGTCCGGCTGGTGAGGCCTCGGTTCGGTGTGCGGACTGTGGAGGCCTTCCGGCCGGTGCTGATGCAGTGGTTGGAACGGCGGCACGGGGTGCTCTCCTTCCGACTGGTGCAGGTTTTGACGGGGCATGGATGCTTCGCCAAATACCTGTACACGGTCGTCAGGAGGGAGAGTACACCGTCCTGCCACCACTGCGATTGCAACGAGGATACGGCGCAGCAAACGCTCGAGGCGTGTGCCGCTTGGGCAGAGCAGCGCCGTGAACGCGTCGCAATCATCGGTGCCGACCTGACGCTGCCGACCATCGCCAGGGCGATGCTCGACAGCGTCAGGAACTGGGACGCGGTCGCAGCCTTCTGCGAGGCAGTAGTCTCGCGGTAGGAGGCGGCGGAGCGCGTGCGCGAGGAGCGTCTCCTCGACAACGCGAACCGCCGCCGGCGACTGGGGCGGCGTAGGCGCGATTACCTGCGCCTGATGCCGCCCTAGCCGAGGCCGCGGGTGACTGGACCGGGGAATTAGTCCGTCACCCGCCGAGAGGCTGACCGCGCGAGGAGGGAACGACGTCCGCCCCGGGGGGGGGGGACGTCGCTCAAGGGAAGGGTACCTCTCAGGGGGTATTCCATCGGGCCGGCCACTAACGACAAGTTCACGCTGCTCCAGTGGCCGGTCCAACGACGTAGGCGAGGTTCGTGGGTGGGTTACGGGTATGCGTGCTTACGCCCCTCTGTCGCCCCGGACGGAGTGGTGCGAGAAGAGCGCCGACCATAACCCACCCCAAAAAAAAAAAATAAAGGGAGTATGTATGGGTGTGACCATAAAATAAATACACATATTAAATATATTATATTATATTATTACTTCCTCTCCTACGGTATACTTCGGACCGTCTTACGAATTTTCGATCAGGTCACGTGCCCTGACGCGAGTTTAAAATTTTTACTCATCCCAAAAAGTTTTCATTTCAAAAACTATCACAAAATATTTTCCCGAGTTCGGTTTCTATCTAATAAATACACAATATTGGCAACTTCTACTGCATACTAAAATACCTTCTCTTCATGTTTCTAGAAGGTTCCACTTAAAATTAAAAGGCAACCTTTTAAATTAGTTTGCTCATTAAAATAAAATCCTTTTAATTTATTTTTAAACGTGACACCCATACTAATTGAAATAAATAAGCGGTACTTTTATACAAGAACCTGAAATGAATTCATAGCAAAATATATTTTTAAAAAAGGACATTCGAGGAACCCCACAAGTGTTTGTTACCGAACTCAAGTTCGCAAAACGAAAAACGGACAAAGTTAATTCGGTTTAACTAAGTTTAAAACTGTCTTCGTTGAAGAAAATATCGTTAAGAACATCGTTGCTTCAAATATATTTCACGATATTTACCTTGCAAACATTATTTTCAATAATATTACTTTCATTAGAAAACGCAATTTGGATTACATTTACGTATATTAACTAAAATTCCGTGTGGTGACGGGGTAAGAATACAATTCACCACCCCATATACCCGTGGGTGATCGTACGAGACGACTAAAAGATATAAAACGTATATAACATCTATGAAAAAGAATTAAAACTCAAAACAAAACCCTATACCAACACGTCTGACCAGCGTGGTGTAGTAGGTCAATATCCCTCCCATTATGGAGGAGGCTCGAGCCCAACAGTGGGACAGATGAGATGATGATGATGAAGCTGAACCAAAGTGGGTATAGTTTTTTTTTAAATATTATCCAAGTGAATTTGTAAATCTAACCGTATAAATACAAATAGCTCTAGTAAATTAATAAATAACATACTCAATTTTAAGGTTTTTTTTTCATTCCTTATTCCATCCATCCACCAATAATAAAGCGCCGTACATTGATCGTTCTACAATGAGATGATGAGATCCACGTTGAGGAAAGTATGTCCAAGACTTCAACCCAAGTATTAGAAACGGTAAAACACCGAACCCTCAACCAAGATCAATGCATCAGCAAAAAGAAAAAGTTTACATTTTACTTTAAATGTCTTTTTTGGCAAGATGTGTTCTAGATACACGCCCGTTTCATCCGGGGCCGAAGGGCGGCGTGTGGCCCTATAACCCAACGTACAATCACCCCATCGCCATTGGGACGACCGTTGGTACCGCTTCTTTGACATCCGTGGCCAGCCCGGCGGTACTTTAAATGTCATAAAAAAAAATAAGGTTCCTCAATAGTAATAAACAAAAATGTATAAATAATAATATTATATAGTAGGGCTTGATTCTCGTAGTCAAGTATACGTGCTTAGCTTTACAACGAACGTAAAAGTTCGCATTTCCCTCAATGACAATAAAAATCAAATAAATTCCAAATCCCAATTGACCTTGGCCATATTTTGCTCAAATCAAATTCCTGAAATAAATAATGTTTTAAATTCATAACATTCGTTTTCATTATTTCTTACATACGATTTATGTAATGTTGATCGAGATTCAATTAAATAAATTTATATATATTCCATCCGTGTTATGACAGGATAAGAATAAAATTTATTTTTAACTTCACTTGCCTGTGAGTATCATAATAAGGCATACAATCTGCAGATAACATCTATACTGGAGAAAGGCAACTAGAAATAAAATTAATATGGAAAATAATGTAATAGTAGTAGGACCCACATTAGTGTTTATAGCACACCGAAGACAACGATTGGGTACCGGTGGTCCGCTCGCACGGTGAAGAGAGGTGTTGCACGTTGGGTCTATGGGGTCACGCGCCGCCTCTTCTGTCACCCCGGACCGATTTGGCGGGGCGAGACGCATCCATAGTGCACCGTAAAAAATAAAAAAAATAAAAAAGAGTGTATACACCACGCTGCTTTCGTTCGGTGAGCGAAAGAGCCGGCAATCTAACTTTCTGGTTGTATTTGGAGCTTTCATTGCCTAGGCTTTGCTGTGCCCCTGGTATTGCAAATGTCCATTGAAGGCAGTAACACTCGATTACCACTACATGTAATAAAAAAATAACCAGCTATACAACGCTGGTTAGATGGGTGAGCGATCACTAATAGTTTAATGACCGGCCGCCTACCAGACGTCCACCCTCCTTGGGAATGTAATTGTTAACCAAATGGTATCAGATGGAGTTGATCCAAGTCGTAATAAGGCTCTTTGTCGTATTTTACGACATCTACAAGCCAAGTAAAGGTTTGTAGTATTCGTAGCCGCTACCACACAGCATTATCTTTAGATAGCTGCTACCCAACGTCATTAGTTAATTGTATTTTTGAAGTGAAAACTTCTTTAGGCGCGTTGAGCGTTTTTGAAGGGGAAAAACTTATAGGTTCGCGTCACCGACATGCTAATGCTAATAGTATATCTATAGCTATGTGAAAACTTCTTTAGGCGCGTTGAGTGTTTTTGGAGGGGGAAAACTTATAGGTTCGCGTCACCGACATGCTAATGCTAATAGTATATCTATAGCTATGTGAAAACTTCTTTAGGCGCGTTGAGTGTTTTTGGAGGGGAAAAACTTATAGGTTCGCGTCACCGACATGCTAATGCTAATAGTATATCTATAGTATCATTGTGGTTTAAAGGTTATCTTACTAGCGTGGTAAAACCGATTCCTAGATGTTCGATAATATTTTTTATTTTTATATATTTATAAAATTAGAAAATTATTATTATTTCAATTAGTCTTAAGTTAATAGTTTTCACTTCTATCGGCAGTCCCCATGACTGCCTATTGTTTTTTTTTTGAAGTGAAACTTCTTTATCGGGGTTGCAAAAAAATTCGCGTCACATTTTTCCGTTACGCGCCATCTTTTTTAAATAGGATCATAATCTATTACTAGATGGCGCTGTAACAAAGTTAATGGATTCTAAGAGGACATGTATTAGAGTCTAAATCGCGCTATAGAAATTTTTGCAAATTTTAACTATATATATTAAAATTTATAATAATCTACTGTACTTGCTTCGGCAGTACATATACTAAAATTGGAACGATACAGAGAAGATTAGCATGGCCCCTGCCCAAGGATGACACGCAAAATCGTGAAGCGTTCCACATTTTTTTAAGAGTTTAATTTTTGACAATATAAAACAAGAAACTTGCGAATTGCGATATATAGATATCAATACCACTTACTTTACCATAGTTGGTGATGTATGTATGGCTCAATGCACAATGGTAAATGGGATAAAAATTTTGATTGTTGCAATATATATATCTCCTAATCAGAAGGTGGACGATATTATTGATTTTATTCACCATTCATTGTTATCATACACAAGTGGCGGTGCCTCTTTACTCGGCAGCAATAATGATAAAATACCGATGATATTAAGTGGAGATTTTAATATCAATTTTGCATCAGAAAAATCTTTGAAACTAATTGAATTTTTGAAAGATAAACTGAATTTATCCATGAAAAACAATCCTCAAACGTCGACAACGAGATCCGGCACTACAATTGATGGAGTTTTCGCTCGGTTACTAAATTTTGTGGAATGTAAACAATATATTTCGTATTTCAGTTACCATAAGCCATTAATAACACAAATATATAATAACGACATCAATGATGGTAATAATTCTATTACAATTAATGAAATTCAATAATAATCTTTGTAGTAATAAGCTAAAATGAAATAATTGTAGAATTTGTATTTATGTCTATGATAATAAAAGCCTTTTATTAAACTTTATCTAATTTAACTTTATTTAACCAATTTCTGTAAAGTTGCATATAGTAAATTATTTTTTGAAAAATAACATCATAAAGAAGTTTCACTTCTTACGAGTGTACGCTAGTACACGCACATTTTTTTTTGGAATATAAACCATATTAAGAGCTGATGCTTCCGACATAAACATAACACAAAAGAAATAATGCTTCTTCCTGCTTGAAGATAAAATCTGATCACATCGGTTTAAAAAAAGGGAATACTTTAAAATTCAATACACAGTGCATTATTTATAAAATATATTTATTACTAGCAGACTCGGCTACGCATTGCCGTGGCTGAGGTAGCCTCAGTAACACGTATGCTAATCAATTGTAGCTTATATGACACGTTTTTACGTTTATTATAGCGCCATTTATTAAATACTTACTCAATCCAGTCAACAGATACCGCCATCTGTTAGAATCGTTTGGAGATAACAGATAATTGTGACTGTCAAATAATAGACAAATAATTTGCAATAAAATAATATTGCAACTGTAAATTGAGATGGAAGCTATTCTATCTTTTAAGTTGGATCAAACTACACATGCTGTACAAATTTGATTAATATCGGCTAAGTACTTTAGGAGTCCATCGCGGACAAACAACGTGACACGTAATTTATAAATATTAAGATTTGTCAGTCAGGTTACCAAAATTATTTAATTTTCTTTTCTCTTTCCAATACTCCAGTAATCTTTTTATGTCTTTATAATGAAGAAAATAAGTGAATATGCTATGTGCATATGTGTGAGTGTACGTGTATAAGTATATGTAGATGTGAGTGTACGTGTATAAGTATATGTATGTGTGAGTGTACGTGTATAAGTATATGTATGTGTGAGTGTACGTGTATAAGTATATGTATGTGTGCGTGTACGTGTATAAGTATATGTATGTGTGCGTGTATGTGTATAAGTATATGTATGTGTGCGTGTATTTTTATGTGTATGTGTGTATATATATTGTATGTACGTTGCAAATAATATTGGCACTGTGTTTGGGGTCTATATATTGCACCTATATAATATATATTGTTTTGTTGTAACGAATCGTGCCCACTCTCTTAAAGGTTTTACTTGAAAATCAGCGCTGTGTTATATTTGTAATTTACGGTTACTTATGTATATTTGTTTGTAATTATCAACTTGTATTGTTTTGGAAACGGGAAATAAATTATTTTCTTTCTTTCTTTCATTATGTTTAAATGATAAAACCACGTTACATTCTTTTTCCATCCTTCTATATTTACATCCGTACTGTACATAATTTCCATGTGGTGACGGAGTAAGAATACAATTCACTACCCCCCCCTATCTTACCCGTGGGTGATCGTACGAGACGACTAAAGGATATAAAACGCATTAATATATATGTGAGAGAAAAAAAACTCGAAACCAAAACTACCAACACGTCTGACCAGCGTGGTGTAGTAGGTCAAGTACCCTCCCATTATGGAGCAGGCTCGAGCCCAACAGTGGGACATGTATGAGCTGTGATGATGATGATAATGTGATATTTACATCTTTCAAGTTTTGATGGATTTATCAAACGCCTGTTCAAATTATATTAGCAAAATGTTTTTTGATGTTAAGCATTCGAATTAAAACTATTTTTACGAAATTTATTATTTTTTAATTTTTTTTTCATTGCTTAATAGCAATAAAAGCAAAATTAAAAAATAATAAATTCAAGTCATCGGTCTACTTGATGGAGTAATATAATTATTACTCCATCAAGTAGACCGATGACTTGATGAGAGTTTCTGATAGGATAGGACCGCGTTTTGTGGTGTACTACAAGAGCAGTCTACGTCCAGTAATGGACGGCAAAAGACAAAATGAAGATGGTGATTGCGTTATTTGGAATATTATTTACCATTCATAGTAACTAAAGGAGTAGCTGTGTGGTAGCAGCTGCGATTACTACCAACCCTTACTTTGCTCGTGGATGTCGTAAAAGACGACTAAGAGCTTATTTACACCTGGGCCAACACCACCTGATGCCGTTTGATCAACGATTACATTCCCAAGGCGGGTTGACGTCTAGTAAGCGGCCGGTCACAAAACTATTGACAGTACATACATACATACATATCATCACGCCATATCCCTTGCAGGGTAGGCAGAGAGAACAGAGTGCCAGAGAACTCTATCTCTGCATACTTCACTCGCTTCCTCAACATTCATAATTCTCTTCATACACGCTCGCCGGTTTCGGAGACTCTTGACTCCACCTTCCTTCAGTACATGACCGATCTGGTCTAGGTAGGTTAGTCTCGGTCTCCCTAGGTACCTACATGCTTCCACTTTCGCATTGTATATCTTCTTAACCAGGCGTTCGTTCGGCATTCTTTCCACATGTCCGAACCATCGGAGCATTCCCTTTCGCATCTTTACACCAATACTCTCTTTCATACCTACTCGCTCTCTTACGTCGTCGTTACGAATGCGGTCGGTCAGCCTAACTCCACAGATTTTCCGCAGAGATCGCATTTCGACCGCATTAATTTTACTATCATACTCTTTTCTGCATACCCAACTCTCGCTTCCATACAGTAATGTTGGGACAAGCACTGCGTTATGTATTGCTACACGTGCCTTCTGGCTGAGGTGGTGGCTGCCGAAAAGTTGCCCCAACGCTCCGTTCACTCTATTTCCCGCATTCACTCTTCGCTCTATATCAGTGGTGTACCTTCCATCTCGGCTAAATCCACATCCAAGATATACAAATTCATCCACTTGCTCTAGTACATCATTACCTATTGTTACTCTTACATCTGTTCTGGTTTTATCTCTTTCAAAGACCGTTATATATATATTGACAGTAAATTTGGCAATATGTAGGAATAGGAGTACATATTGCGTCGACACCAAGTAATTGGGATAAGAGCAGGAGAATGATGATGAATGATGAGTTACTAAAGAAGTAACATACGTGATAGCAATCAAGTTTAGTGAGATTAGTGCACCAACCTTAGAAATGTTAACCTCATAAAATCAAGGTTACCATGCTTTGTTGCTGGAGTGTTGATGGGGAAAGGTAAAATTCATAGGGTGCACAACAGTGTGCAGCAACTGAAGTCAGAATCTTCCATCGCAGACTTCACGCTACCGTTTCGTCTTTGAGGCGAATAGATATTGGGATTTGCCGGATCACAGTCTGTCATATAAAAAAAAGGTTAACCTAAGAAGAATGAAGCCATGCCTGCTCGTTTAAAAGTTGAGAGTGAAGATGTAGTGAACAATGGGACAATGCTTTTCGATTGCACCAAATAGTTGAATAGAATATAACTAGACCAAAGTGACTCTTAAAATAGCTAACACAAAAAAAAACACAAAGCAGTTCGAAGGACTGTCGCTAGAAGTGAAAACTTAATTCTATGAAAAAAAAACACAAATACAAATAAATAATGGAGTTAGGCTGACCGATGGTATTCGTAACGACGACGTAAGAGAGCGAGTAGGTATGAAAGAGAGTATTGGTATTAAGATGCGAAAGGGAATGCTCCCATGTTTCGGAAATGTGGAAAGAATGCCGAACGAACGTCTGGTTAAGAAGATATACAATGCGAAAGTGAAACTGAGACTAACTTACCTAGACCAGATTGGTCACGTACTAAAGTTTGGTGGAGTCAAGAGTCTCCGAAACCGGCGAGCGTGTATGAAGAGAAATGAATGTTGAGGAAGCGAGTGAAGTATGCAAGGATAGAGTTCTCTGGCACTCTGTTCCCTCTGCCTACCATGCAAGGGATATGGCGTAATAATATGTATGTATGTATGTACAAAGAAATAAAAAGCGTGCCCTAGGGAATATGTATGGGTACATCCATACAATAAATACACATATTAAATATATTATGTATATTATATTATACACATATTATATTATTACTCTTACGGTCTACTTTCCCTCCGTCTTACGAATTTTCGATCAGGTCACGTGTCCTGACGCGAGTTTAACATTTTTTACACATCCCAAAAAGTGCACAGACCCGCTAAAGAACTATTCACTTCAAAAACACATAAGTGCACAGATAAAGGGTTTTCTGCTCAGTTTCTCAACACTAAAATTTTCTATACATATATTACGCGAAATATAAATAAAGATTAGGAAAAATTTACACATAAAATTATCACTAAAAACTCGAGAATGTATAACAAAATATATGGAAACACACATTATGCACCTGGTTATACACAAAAAAAAATCATTAATCTACTTTATGCTTACTCTTGCCGAATGTTGTTTGTCCCACGCTTTTAATTCCTTTAACAAACGTCAGTAAAGGGGAAAAACACGTTAATTACTTCTGATCCTATCATTTCACATAATACCTATGTTAATCTGGACAATTTAGAAAGAGGTAAAGTAATTAAAGTTACGGGTTACCATCTAAATTCCTATAGAATTTGACATAGTTCATTTATCATTTAAAATTAAAGTACATATATAGGTAATTTTTTAAAGAAATACAAAATGAAATATTTTATTAACAAATAATAAATTATTTAACATTAATGGATGGCTGACAATTGGTTCTCTCGGATGGGCATCCAAGATGGAATCACCATTATCCGAGAATGGTCTCGTACAAATCTATGAGTATAGAATCAATTGTAGTGATTTTTGCTATTCTAAGTTTATGATATTAAATGATGATATTAATGAGGATATGAAAGGAAACATACTACTTACCCACAGATAACAAATAAAACACAAATTTTAAGAAAGAAAATAAAAAGAGATAGGATCGACATAGAACATCCAATTAAAATGATTGACAACCACCACGTGAAGTAACAATAGTACATTATTACAACGGCCAGCAAAAGAGGCATTGGTGGACGAACGTATAAACACACATACGTACATAGTCCATCAATGCCGTAATCCTAGTTGTCGCCAAGGCTTGTACAGTGCTTTTCTCAAATAATGCGCGGCAATTAAAACTAAGTAGTACTAAGTAGAACTATATACATGACGAACAACGAACAACATTTTTCACATGCTAAAGGGTTCATTTGCTTTTTTTTATTATCAAACGGGTTTATTTTTCAAGCCACTTCGAAATAAAACTCTGATAAGTTGCCTATATGGTTAACATATTTGGAAGTAACAAATCGTTCCATTTTTAAAATACAAGATAAATAAGAATTTACATATACAATTATTTGGCCGCTAAAACACAACAGATAGAGATTTTCATACATTTTTTGCCGGCCGCTGCTCGCGTGTATTTGGCCAGTACAGCAATTTCGATTTATCTCGAAGAAGGTTGTCAAAATAATGCTCAAATTTCCAAACATGTTTGAGAAATAGTACATTATTGCAGCGGCCAACAAAAGGAGGCATTTATGGACGAACGTGTAAATGTGGGCCGACGCGTAGCCGAGGCACACATACGTAAGTCCATCAATTCCTAGATGTGGCCAAGGCTTGTATAGTGCTTTTCTCAAATAATGTGCGGAAAATAAAACTAAGTAGTACTAAGTAGAACTATATACATGACGAACAACGAACAACATTTTTCACGTGCTAAAGGGTTCATTTGTTTATTTTTTTAATTTTCAAATGAGGTTTCTATTCCAAGGCAGTTCGAAATTTAAATAAAACTCTGATAAGTTGCCTATTTAGTTACCATATTTTGAAGTAATAAATCGATCCATTTTTAAAGTACACGATAGATATGAATTTATATACATATTTATTTCGCCGCTAAAAACGATAGATAGGGATTTTTATACATTATTTGCCGGCCGCTGCTCGCATGTATTTGGTCAGTACAGCAATATCGTTTTAACTCAAAGAAGGTTGTCAAATAATGTTCAAATTTCCAAGCACGTTTGAGAAAATAACATTTTAAACACTTGAAAATTATCTTAAACAAATGGAAATTCATTTAAACAATTGAAATACACAATTCATAATAGGAATTAAATCATTTGTCAACTTGAATAATAATACATAGAAACGAAATCGTTTGTCAACTCGAACTTTGCATTTTTCACTATAATGTTTTTGATCGGATGTAGTTTAGATTGACGTAAAATATTATTAATAAAAAATATGGTTGATGTTTTTAAAAATAAAAAATAAATAAAAGTAATCTGCAGTCTCAGAGAGGTACCTGTAAGCTATTAATTCTCAATCGATAGATTAACGACATCTATAAAATGCTGCAAGCTATGCGAATTAAGCCAAAAGCTAATATATTATATAAAGTCCGAACGAAAATCTAATATTCTCAGCAGTTTGGTATGCCAACACACTCGTAAATTCATTTCATATCGGTTTGAAAATAAAACTAGATAATATTAAACTTACATCTATTAAACAATTTATTTCTAAGGTATTTTTTTGTCATAAATTAATTTCCCATAATATTTTATCAATTTTAATGTTTGATTAGCCATTATAATAATACATCACTGCAGTGGCCAGCAAAAGAGGCATCGATAGACGAACGTGTAAATGTAGGCCGAGGCGTAGCTGAGGCACACATACGTAAGTCCATCAATTCCTAGTTGTGGCCATGGCTTTTATAGTGCTTTTCTCAAATAATGCGCGGAAATTAAAACTAAGTAGAACTGTATACATGACAAACAACGAATAACATTTTTTACGTGCTAAGAGTTCATTTCTTTTTTTTTTCATTATCAAACAGATTTCTTTTTCAAGCCGGTTCGAAACTTAAATAAAACTCTGATAAGTTGCTATTTGGTTACCAAGTTTTGAACTAACAAATGCTTCCATTTTTTAAATACACGATAGATATGAATTTCCATGTATATTTATTTGGCCGCTAAAACACGACAGATATGGATATCATACATTTTTTGCCGGCAATGACCAAATACACGCGAGCACTGCTCGCGTGTATTTGGTCATTACAGCAATTTCGATTTATCTCGAAGAAGGTTGTCAAAATAAAGATCAAATTTCCAAGCATGTTTGAGAAAAGATAATTTTCATCTCTAATGATGAAAAATTAATAAATTTTCTATATATAAATAGCCTTTTATATTTTACGTGTACCAAATTTTAGAACGTATTTTCATCATAGAGTAAAAATAACCATACTGTTTGTTGCCAGGTTTGTTTTATATAAGTAACTACGAGTAGATGTCTCCCGCCCGCTTCCCTCCTTTCAGGATAAATAATTACCAACATATCACATAATAAATAAAACTGCCGAAACACGCTGCATCTTATGGTATAAGTATTATTCCAATGAGTTCAGTAGTTTTACGGATTCTATCGCGTCTGTATTTCATTTTTAATTTTCCGACGTTTGCAACACTTTACAGTGATCATGGTCACGGGAGGACTAAAATGTCTTACGTCCAATATGTCATTGTTATTTACAGAAATTTAAATCTACCCTTTTTTTTTTTTTTTTTTTTGTTTTTTTTTTTTTTTTTTGGGGTGGGTTATGGTCGGCGCTCTTCTCGCACCACTCCGTCCGGGGCGACAGAGGGGCGTAAGCACGCATACCCGTAACCCACCCACGAACCTCACCTACGTCGTTGGACCGGCCACTGGAGCAGCGTGAACTTGTCGTCAGTGGCCGGCCCGATGGAATACCCCCTGAGAGGTACCCTCCCCTTGAGCGACGTCCCCCCCCCGCGGGGCGGACGTCGTTCCCTCCTCACGCGGTCAGCCTCTCGGCGGGTGACGGACTAATTCCCCGGTCCAGTCACCCGCGGCCTCGGCTAGGGCGGCATCAGGCGCAGGTAATCGCGCCTACGCCGCCCCAGTCGCCGGCGGCGGTTCGCGTCGTCGAGGAGACGCTCCTCGCGCACGCGCTCCGCCGCCTCCTTCCGCGAGACTACTGCCTCGCAGAAGGCTGCGACAGATATTAAATTTTGACCCACATTGTTAATACAAATTAATACAAATTCATTTACCAGTACAGAAAGAAAATGATTCTTTATATAAAATTTTATATTGTTTATGGTCTGTTATTATTAGAGCATTTAATTTATGATAATTATTATTGTGGCAATTTACAATTTTAGAAAAACTAAACAAAGCTATCCAGCTACTACCGATTCGGAACGCGGCCACACTGAGAAAAAACTAGCAAGAAAACTCAGAAGCCATAACACTAATTTTATTATTGAATTTTTGAGTGGCGACCTACTTAGTCTTACTAAAATTAATTAAATTAAAATTTAACTATTATTGTGGATCTATACAATTTTATTTCAAATGTGTAACATTCGCGTAAACATCAGAAATCATTATGAGTTCAGTAGTTTTCGCAGTATAACCGAACAAACAAAACCGTCTCTCCGTTTATTAATATAAATAAAGTACATTTTTTTTTTTTTTTTTTTTTGGGGGGTGGGCTACGGTCGGCGCACTCCTCGCACCACTCCGTCCGGGGTGACAGAGGGGCGTAAGCGCGCACACCCGTAACCCACCCGTGACGTCGCCTTCGTCGTTGGGCCGACCACCGGAGCAGAGTGACTTGACGTAAGTGGTCGGCCCGACGGAATATCCCTGAGGAGTACCCTCTCCTCGACCGACATCCCCCCCCTCTGGTAGGATGTCGGTCTTTCCTCACGCGGTCGGCCTCTCGGCGGGTGACGGACTATTTCTCCGATCCAGTCACCCGCGGCCTTGGCTAGGGCGGCATCAGGCGCAGGTAATCGCGCCTGCGCCGCCCCAGTCGCCGGCGGCGGCTCGCGCCGTCGAGGAGATGCTCCTCGCGCACGCGCTCCGCCGCCTCCTTCCGCGAGACTACTGCCTCGCAGAAGGTTGCGACCGCGTCCCAGTTCCTGACGCTGTCGAGCATCGCCCTGGCGATGGTCGGCAGCGTCAGGTCGGCACCGATGATTGCGACGAGTTCACGACGCTGCTCTGCCCAAGCGGCACAAACCTCGAGCGTATGCTGCGCCGTGTCTTCGTCGCAATCGCAGTGGTGGCAGGACGGTGTACTCTCCCTCCTGACGACCTTGTGCAGGTATTTGGCGAAGCATCCATGCCCCGTCAAAACCTGCACCAGTCGGAAGGAGAGCACCCCGTGCCGCCGTTCCAACCACTGCATCAGCACCGGCCGGAAGGCCTCTACGGTCCGCACACCGAACCGAGGCCTCTCCAGCCGGACTGCCCAACGGGCAATGACATCTAGGCGGGCGTCAACGCGCCAGGCGGTGAGTTCCCTCAAAGAGGCCACACCGCCCTCCGCGCGCACCCCCGACACCCGCCGATACAAATCGGCGAGCATTTCCGCCTCCAGGTCCCACGGGGGACTCCCGGCCAATAGGCACGCTGCCTCCGTCGCCACCGTGCGGTACCCGCGTACAGCCCTGACCGCCATGGCCCTCTGTGGTCGCCACAGAAGAGCCCTGAGTCGGACGGTCAGGGACCCCGCCCACACCGGTGCGCCGTACAGGGCCATCGACCGGACGACCCCCGTGTACAGCTGTCGGCACGTAGCGCTCGGTCCGCCCACATTCGGCATTAGCCATGAAAGGGCGGACGCCGCGCCGACGAGCCGCGGAGCGAGCCTGCGGAAATGCTCCCGAAACCACCAATGCCCGTCGAGCACCAGGCCCAAATACCTCATATGGGCCCGGATGCTGATGTCAACCGAATTGACGGTGATCGAAACGCCGATGGGAGGGCCCATGCGGGGCCCATGGAACAAGAGGGCCTCCGTCTTGTCCAGGGCCACCCTCAACCCCAGCGCCTCGATCCGCCTGCCGATCTCTTCGGTGCCGAGAGTCGCAAGGCCTGCCGCCTCCTCCAGCGTCCTACCGCGGGCTGTGACGAGCGTGTCGTCGGCGTAACAGATCACGCCCAGCCCGGGTAGGAGGCTCCCTCTCATAAATAAAGTACATGAATGAACATTGTATAAACAAAATTCATACCAAATTGCCATACCATTGCTGCACCAACCATAAATGAGAACGCGATTTTCAAATTTGCCTATCGTTATGTTTAACGAAGAGATTAAATTAGATCTACTTAAATATCTTAGGTAGATCTAATTTAGTGATAGTCCGCAATCTTCAAAGGCTGACCATGTGAGGGCGACGCTCCGGTAACATTTGTTTTTTGTGTTTATTGTCGGGACATCGATGGGAATTGCATCCGAAAGGGTACCTTGCCAAGCCGGCCACGGATGTCATTGGTTGATCCAATAAAAAAAGGAAAAAGGAAAGGTAAGAATACAATTCACCACGCCCTCTCTTACCCGAGGTTGATCATAAAAGATGACTAAGGGATATAAAACGCACATAACATCTATGCAAGAGAAAGAAACTTCGAAACAAAACCCTTTACCAACACGTCTAACCAGCGTGGTATAGTAGGTTAATTTCCCTCCCATTACGGAGGAGGCTCGAGCTCAAGAGTGGGACATGTAATGATGATGATTATTGGTCCATTACTACATTCACATAGAAATACTTCGTTTTACAATAGTAATAAAAATTAGGTGGATTCTTACAATTGATCTTTCGCTATCTCAGGTATGGGGTGGGGAGCCGCGGGGTAGCTACAGTAATAAATCACTAAAGAAAATTTATTACTCTGCACATATTTACTTATTTGCAAATGTTTTCCATACTGTTTACAGTATTCCTCCCATAGGCAAAAGAATATATATTGTAAATCCCTGCTTCCCTACTAATATTATAAATGTAAATTTGTTTGTTACGCTTTCACGTCAAAACTACTTAACCGATTAAATGAAACTTTGTACATAGAGTATTCGAGGTATTAGAAAGGACATAGGATACTTAATATTAAAAAATAATACGGAAGGTAAATAAATTATTTTGTCAGCCATGATACCTGAAGCTATAGTCAATAAGATATTAATTTGACTGTCAGTAATACATCTTTTTTTTTTGGCGGCCGTCTACGGTGCGGTAACGCCCCGCTAATTCGTCCGGGGTGACAGGAGAGGCGGCACATGACACCGAAGACCTGCCCTACAATATACCTCTCGACGCCGTGCGGGTGTGTCACTGGAACGCGTCTTTTTCTTCAATGGCCCATTCGGCAGTCCACCTTCGCGGGTATCCTCTCGAGTCGACGCCCAACAGTTTTCACCGTCGAGGCGTCGTCGTCATGCAGTGGCCTCATGGTAATAAAACACCATTTTTTTTTTGGGTGGGCTACGGTTGGCGTTCTACTCGCACCACTCCGTCCGGGGCGATAGAGAGGCGTAAGCACGCACACCCGCAACCCACCCGTGACACCTCACCTTCGTCATTGGGCCGACCATCGGAGCAGCGTGAACTTGACGTTAGTGGCCGACGGTAATACAACAATTCTTTTTTTTTTTTTCCCGCAAGGTGGACCATGGATGTGGTCGCGCCCCGACAAATCGTCCGGGGCGACAGAGGAGGCGGCACGAAACCCCATGGACCCACCCTGCAAACACCTCTCTTCGCCGTGCGAGCGGGCCACCGGTACCCGATCTTTGACTTCGGTGGCCCGCCCGGCGGTATACCCTTGCGGGTTTCTCTCTTGTCGATGCCCCGACAGCTTTCGCTGTCTCCATCCGGATGTACCGGTGATCGGAAAGGGTCTCCGACTCCTCCAGGCCACTCCAGTCTTTCACCCATGATGCGATAGCAGGGCTAGCGAACGACAAGTCCACTATCGACCTGCCCTGCTGCCGCACACACGTGTGCACCAAGCCCCTGTTAAGGATACAGAGGCCCAGTGAAGCCGCCCACTCAACGAACGCCCGCCCGCGAGGGTTCGTCATAGGGGACCCCCACGCCGTGGATTTGGCGTTGAAGTCCCCCAGGACCAGGACGAGGCCCGGTTCCAGTCGCCGTATCGAAGCCTCCAAGTTGGTGAGGGAGGCCCCGAAACTGGCCACTCTCCTAGTAGGGGAGAGGTAGACGCTGTAGAGCGTGACAAGTCCGCCGCGATAAATTCCTCGCCCCTATCCAAAAAGGACAAGGACGGGAAGTGCCGCTGCGTGGAGGTGACGATTGCCGCAGTTCCGTCCCGGCTGACCACCCAATTGGGGCGATCAGGCACACTGTACGGTTCCACAACTACGGCTGCACCAATCGACCACTCCGCCATGGATTGCAGGAGGAGATCCTGCGCACCAGTGGAGCGGTTGGTGTTGGCATGCAGGAGGTGAATGGATTCTGCAGCCATTAATAGGCCGTATCCATCACCTCCCCCTCGCCAGCGGGCGATCGGGCCGCGCTAGGAGCGGGAGCGGCCGTGGTCGAAAGGCCACCCCGCCCCTTTGGGGCCGAAGCTGGAGGTCTGCACTCCCCAGAGCCCATGCGGTGCTTGGCGGGCTTATTGCCGGCCGCACACGCGGGGCAGTGGGGCGGGGTGGCGCAAGATGCCGCCACATGCCCGGTCTGACCGCAGCGGAAACACAATCCGCCGCAGTCGAAGCAATTGGTGCATGTTGGCCAGGTGTGCCCGACCGCCATACACTTGAAGCACCTCGCAGGCCGGTGCTCAAGCACGGTTACCCGCGCCGAGCTCCAGCCCACGAGGAGCCTACCTGAGTCTTGCCTGACCGACTCCACCGGGCACTGCGCCCAGGCAGCACCTACGCCGCCCGGACCGGGGCGAATAGCGCCAACCTGGACGGTGTACATGGGACACCTGGTTTTCAAGGCAATGGCCTCCCGGATGTCTTCCATCGTCACAGAGTCGTCCAGACCCGCGATGCGCATTTCGGCGCACTTGACGGGCCTGGCGATCTTGATGCCACCCTCCTCGTCGAATAAACCACGCAGCTTCTCCGCTACGCTGTCTGCCATCTTGGCACTCTCGGCCCCAGGGAATTCAAGGATTCTAGCCCCTGTCTGGGCCTTGCGGGTCCTGGCTTCGACGCCTCCAATATCGGAGACGTCTAGCTCCCGCCGGGCCTTCCTCAAGACGGCCTCGTAGCTGAGTCCCTTCTCGGCCGCCTGAGGCAGCACAGTGATCAACACTGCGGCTGTCTTCGGCGGCTTGAGCCCCTTGCGTGGCCTCTTCTTCTTGTCGCCAGCTTCTGCCTTGGGAGCGGAGACCTCAGCGGCGCGCTTGGCCTCCACTCTCCTTCTTTGGCCGCGACTCCTTCTGTCGCGCTCGACTATTGCCAAACCTGTTCAGACAGGCCTAGTCGCAGCCTCGCTAGTCGTCGCCGGCGGTGTCTTTGCGGGCGACGTCCGCGGTTCGGCAGGAGCCGACGCCGTCTTTCTCCTCAGGGCAGGTCCCTTTGGAGCGGAGCCGGGGCCTTTGGGCTTAGGCCCAGCCACGGCCGCGTCGTAGCCCCTCACGCGGCCACCCTGACAAGCCAGCGGGGCGGGGGCTGGTGCCGTATGTGGCCGCTTGTCTGCGGCAAGAGGCGACCAAACACGTGGTTCTGGGGGCAGCCTCGCCTCCAGATCGGCGAAGCGCGCATCGACGATTTTGCCCACTGCGTCGATGATGGGGCGCAGGGACTCGTCCAGCAATCCCCCCACCGCAGGCAGCGGGGTCGGCGCCTCTGGTTGAGCCTCCACCGGGGCCAGTTCCGGGATGCTTGGCGGCCTCGACGTTGCCGTGATGGTCTTCGCCGCGGTGGCCGTGTCATGGTGGCTTCAGCCGGCGGCGCGCCCTCCGCAGCGGGAGGCGTCTTCCTCGTCGTGGGGACGGGTTTCGCTGCAGCAGCCGCTGAACGCGCTCTGGTCGATGGCTTTGGCGCAGGCGGCAGGAGGTGCGCCACTTGGGCGCACAGGTTGGCCATATCCTTGGACAACAAGCGGTTTACCCGCGGCAACGCCGCCAACTCGTCCCCCAACTGTTGGTTTAGGTCCCGCAGGACTGAGACCTCGCCACTAAGGCGGGCATTTTCGGCCTGCATATCCGGGGGGTTGTCGCTCACGCGGGCAGAAGGTGCCGCCTCATGCCAAGGAGTCGTCGACCGTCCTCCTGCTACTGTGGCCCCTCGCCCTCTGCGAGAGGCCGGCACCTTCGGTGGAGGCATGGTGGTCACGCTCCCCTCGGAGTTGGCGCCCGAACTGCCTCCCTTATTCAGAGGGCGCTTCCGCACCTTAAAGAGGAGGGCCTCCTCCCTAGTCGTCTCAGCCGCCACCAGCGCTGATGCCGCAGAACACGGCGATGACCTGGTGGAGGCTTCAGCAGCTGGCTCGCTGTCCTCCTTGGACGGCCCTGCGGATACACCGCCCTCGTCCATCTTAGCGGCAGATCCGCTGCCCTAGCCTCCGGACGGCTCTGCGACATCGCTGTCGCCCTCGTCCGTTGACGGCTCTGCAGCGGATCTACCGCCATCCTTCTCTTTCTCAGCGGCGGCAGCCTCCCGCGCACTCGCCGCTCCTCCATCTGCCTTTTGTAACTCAGGCCATTTCCCCGAGTCTTTCGAGGCGACTTCCTCTTCTTCTTTTGGGCCTCCGTATTCTGTGCCGGGCCCTTGGCGGACGCCTCAAGTCCTAAGGCCGTGGTGTGAGAATCACACAGATTCTCGTCGGTGTTTCAAGGTATGTTTAAATTGATATCCCTGAGATTCCCACGAGTAAGGAAGATACACAACGTCGACCCGAGCAGAGATTCCTGTACTCGGGCAAGCCTACATTTACCAACCAGGGGGGCAGCCGGTACCCTAGCTGGAGCGTGCTAAGAACAGAATACCCCATCTGCCATGCATCTTCTCGCCGCACGCCAGAACTTAAGATTCTGGTTAATTCTTTATAGAGCTTGTCTTCCTCGCGGTCCCGGCGGTTAAGCCAAGACCCTCGCTCCTGAAACTAAGACAAGCAAAGAATCAGGTTTACGATTTGTCGACGGTGACATATGCCCGCCCAGCCCTCAAATGAATGAGTGACTGAGCCCGTCGAAGATTCGCATCCGGTCACCCTCTACGAGTAGAGGGCTAGGAGCGAAACAGGGCTTCCCAAACAAGGGGACCCTCCCAAGCGCCAGATATTCGCTACGGGAGACAATCCATCAGAACGATCCGGGGGACTGCCTCCCGCACCCAGGGTACACCACGCGGAGGTTTCTGACATCGTACCCCAGGGTAATACAGCACATGCTGACGACACGCTCGTCACAGCCCGGGGCAGGACATTCGAAGAGGCGGCGAGCCTGGCCACTCTCGGCACCGAGGAGATGGTCAGGCGAATCGAGGCGCTGGGGCTCAGGGTGGCCCTAAACAAGACGGAGGCCCTTTTATTCCATGGGCCCCGTGTGAGGCTGCCCATCGGCGCCTCGTTAGTCGTCAACTCCATCCACATCAGTATCCAGGCCCATATGAGGTACTTGGGTCTGGTGCTCGACGGGCGATGGTGGTTCCGGGAGCATTTTCGTCAAATTGCTCCCCGGCTGGTCGGCGCGGCGTCCGCCCTTTCTCGGCTCATGCCGAACGTGGGCGGACCCAGTTTTCAGGGCCGACGGCTGTATGCGGGGTTGATCCGCTCAATGGCCATGTACGGCGCACCCGTGTGGGCGAGGGCTCTGAACGCCCAACTCAGGGCGGTTCTGTGGAGGCCACAGAGAGTCATGGCGGTCAGAGCCATTCGCGGGTACCGCACGGTGTCGACAGAGGCGGCGTGCCTATTGGCCGGGACACCCCCGTGGGACCTAGAGGCGGAGATGCTCTCCGACCTCTACCGGCGGGTTACCTCAATGCGCAAAGAGGGTGGCTCCCCATCGTTCAACGAGATAGCCACCTGGCGCGAGGACGCCCGCCGAGAAGTCATCGCCCGTTGGGCTACGCGGCTGGAGAGGCCTAGATACGGTGTTATTACCGTTGAGGCCCTCCGGCCCGTACTGATGGAGTGGATGGAGCGGCGGCACGGAGTCCTCTCTTTCCGGTTGGTGCAGGTCTTGTCGGGGCATGGTTGCTTCGGCAAGTACCTGCACACGGTCGTGCGGAGGGAGTGGACTCCGTCCTGCCACCATTGCAGTAGCGACGAGGACACGGCGCAACATACGCTCGAGGTATGTTCGGGCTGGGACGGGCAGCGCCATGACCTCGTCGCTATCATCGGTGCCGACCTGACGCTGCCGGCTGTTGCGCGAGCGATGGTCGACAGCGTCAGGAATTGGGACGCGGTCGCCGCCTTCTGCGAGGCTGTCTTCTCGCAGAAGGAGGCGGCGGAACGGGCCCGGGAGGATTCCCGTGACCCGGGCCGCCGCCCGCGGCCGGGGCGGCGCAGGCGCGAGTACCTGCGCCTGATGCCGCCCTAACCGAGGCTTCGGGTGATCGGACCGGGGAATTGTCCGGTTACCCGACGCGAGGCCACCGCGTGAGGACGACGCCTCGACGGCGAAAGCTGTCGGGGCGTCGACAGGAGAGGAGCCCAAGAGGGCATACCGCCGAGCGGGCCACCGAAGACAAAGATCGGGTACCGGTGGCCCGCTCGTACGGCGAAGAAGAGGTGCTTGCAGGGTGGGTCAATGGGGTTGCGCGCCGCCTCTTCCGTCACCCCGGACCGATTTGGCGGGGTGCGACGTCCATAGCCCACCGCAAAAAAAAAAAAAAAAAAGGGTAATACAGCACCTAGGGTTTGCACTTTATTGGCGTTGAAGTTGCTAGATTTTAATTTTTTTTTGACAAACTATCATTCTATTGCTTTTTTTTGTGTGTCTTAGTTGTTAGCCTCAGATGGCTATGACAACTTTACCCGGATTGTGGGTGAGCGCTGAGAGCTCTCAACCCGTAATTCATTCTATTGCAGTGAATCTTTGATATTTATTTAAGGGCGTCAACGCGCACGAAGCCGTGGTAAAAATTAGTATCTTATAAATCTGATATTCGATTATATAATTTTATTTCTCCCTTCTTCCTTTAACTTATTTAATCTAATCTAATATGTTTAAACAAGCAATTTGTATGTATTTTTAAATTTCTATATTTTCAATATCTCAGCAACGGCATCAGAGATATCCGTGAAATATTTTATACAAAAGTCTTCGGGAATGATAAATCGATCTTTTTCTTTTCTTTAAAAAACCCCATCGTGCACTAAGGACAAGGAGTAATCCTTGTATTGCAGGGGACTTTACAAACATGCAATCAACGCGAAAAAATTACACCCAGACTCAAAACAACAGTTTGTGGATCGCACAAAGTATTATCTTGCCTGGGAATCGAACTCACGGCACTGGTACGGGAGATCGGTATCTTAACCACTACGCTAACTGTGCAGTGCAGATCTAGCTAAGTTTCATTTATAAAACATACCGTTTTGTTCTATTGGTTTTCAGCTAACGAAAAAATATTTCAGCCAACGAAATAATTGACAACAAACTAAAATCCACCCAATTTGGACTTACAGTACTCCTTTTCACAGAACAAAGTACAAAAGTATATGGCCACTATACAGATGTTGATTTTCTGCGAGAGTGTGGTACTATCCCAAACAGATCGATCCGCGGTTGTAGATAGAAAACTGTCAACAGTGTTTTTGATGGTAAGTGTCACTGCCGCCACTGACTATGCCAAGGGTATAAGTAGGCCGCTGCCTACCATTACAAAGGATAGCGAGAGATGCCACATCACGTAGTTACAGTAAACAGAAATCTTTCACAAAGTATAAGCAAACTGACTGACTGCCAGTGCCGTGATTTCGATTCCCACACAGGGCAATACTTTGTGCGATTCACAAAGTGTTGTTCTGAGTCTGGGTGTATTTTCCTGCATTAATTGCATATTTGTAAAGTTCTCGACAAAACAAATATTATTTCATTAGTGCAGAGTGGCGTCTTAAAAAAATATTAACCATTAGCAAAAAAATTAAAATATATTCAGCAAATTAAGAAAATATATAGATTAAAATATAAAAATTCATTAATTTCTTCACTTTTCATTTATTATAATAAATTTCACATATATTTCGAAAATTTAAAGGCCATAGACTCGATTATGAGATAATAAGACAAAGGAGCCCATGGCCATACCACTTGACTATCGTTTACAACATTTGATATAAATATGTAATGAGTTCTATACCCCGGAGATATATAATCTCAATTCGTTAATAAAAAAAATAGCTGGATGTCTTCTTCGTTATCTTTCTTCATATCATCATCATCACAGCTCATATGTCACACTATTGGTCTCGAGCCTCCGCCATAATGGGAGGGAAATTAACCTACTATACCACGCTGGTCAGACGTATTGGTATAAGGTTTTGTTTCGAGTTTTCCATCTCTCGCATAGGTATTATATGCGTTTTATATCCCTTCCTCGGGTAAGACAGAGGGTGGTGAATTGTATTCTTACTCCGTCACCACACGTTTCTTCATATAGTATAAAGTACACTGTAGTGGTTAAGATACCGACCTCCCATGCCAGTGCCATGGTTCGATTCCTATAGAGAACAATGCTTTATGCGATCCACTAAATAATCCATATCCAGCGAATAATCCGTCACCCGCAGAGAGTCTGACCGTGTGAGATCGACGGGAATTGGTACGCGAAAGGGTAACCCACTGAGCTGGCCACGGAAGTCAAGAAAGCGATACCAGTGGCCGGCCCAATGGTGATGGGGTGGGAATACGGTAGATTATAGGATCACGCGCCGCTCTTTCATTGCCCCGGCCAGAGTGAACGGTGTGGGTTCAAACCTGCCAAAAAATCTAAGATACCGATTGCAATATAGTTTCTTCAATTGACAGAGTAATTCAGAAGAAATTTTTATATGTATGATATTATAGTGATAAAAAGCATATGTGAGAAATTTTTATATGTATGATATTATAGTGATAAAAAGCATATGTGAGAAATTTTTATATGTATGATATTATAGTGATAAAAAGCATATGTGAGAAATTTTTATATGTATGATATTATAGTGATAAAAAGCATACGTGAGAAATTTTTATATGTATGATATTATAGTGATAAAAAGTATATATAGTGGAGAAAATTCGAGAATTTAAAGTTTTTGTAAGATGTTGCAGTAACATATATTGTATTTTTACGCTTACATTGCAAAAGCTAGCTAAACCTTACGAGATATATCAAAATAATATACTATTGAATTATATATCTTATTATCTACAAAAAAGTCCTTAATGATATATATCTACTTCCTAAGAATAATTCGTAGTAACCATGTTTATTTTTTTCATAATTATGATTCAAAAGTTATGGATTAAAGATATTTTAAGTAATATAGTATTATTTTTTATCTAATTAAAAACATTAAGCATATGGCCTATTTAATGTACTAGTAGATCAAAACAACCTTAATATAGGTAATTATAGAACATCACTAAAATAATTTCTTAGGGGGAATCAGAAATTTAAAACGCGGTATCAAAGCAACCGAAACAGAAAAGAAGCAAGGGCAGGTCGCTAGTAATACGCAACCGACGACAAAGACCGGCTTTCTGTGACCCACTTGCAGGCAAGGTACAATGCGGGGCGGGTCCATGGAATCGTACGCCGCTTCATCTGTCGCCCCGAACGGATTTAGCGGGGTGTGACCAGACAATAACCCGCTGCAAAATAAAAAAAAAGGTCACTAGTAGTATGTAAACCAAAGTCGTGTTAATTTACACCATTTATAACGATTGGATCTATTCTTATGATATTCAATTTATTGGTTATCCGCCCTGAATGGCAGGATAATAAATATATTAAAAAAAATGTAAACCGACTTCAAAATAAGATCAGCCAAAAACCATACTTACATAAAACACTAAAAACCGAAAAATAAGATGAACTATTTAATTCTTGTCTAATTCCAATTATGTATTAATTTTTATAAAATATAATTACAATGTATGCTAGAAATCCACTAACACGATTTGTAGTCGGTGCCAAGCCAAATAGGTATACCATATCGCATTCAAACCACGCCGTGCTCGTGACTGAAGTGATCTGAACGCGCAAGCGGTTTAGCGATTTAATCCATACGGGATTTAATTTATGCGTGCGTATGATATTGAAAGAATTATCCTCCAACTCCTAACCGTTCAGGAGATGTACCTTCCATCACCAGCTCACTTAAATAAAATGTTCACTGCCAGATGCAAATATTTAAATAGCTTTGAAAAATACATGAGACACAATATATGCCTATAAAATTTAAGGGCTGCCCTCGATTTCCAAGAATTCCCATCATCAGATCATGATTTGGTGACAATTGAACCACCTCGGGAGGTAAATTGAAAGAATACAGCTAAAAGTCTATGCGTGCGTATGATATAGAAAGAATTATCCTCCACCTCCTAACCGTTAAGGAGATGTACCTTCCATCATCATCTCACCTAAATGAGTTTATCACTACGTGATGCAGATATTTGAAGAGCTTTTGAAAATATATGAGCCACGTAATATGTGCCTATAAAATTTTAGGGTTACCCTCGATTTCCATGACTTCCCATCATCAGATCATGACTTGGTGACAATGGGACCACCTTTGGAGTATATCCTTTAGAAAGAAAAAAGAATTTTGAAAATCGGCCCACAATTGACAAAAATATCGCTGAACATACATAAAAAAAAAAATCATACAATGAAACATAGAACCTCCTCCTTTTTGAAGTCGGTTAATAAAAAACACGAAAATATGAAAAAATGTTGTGGTTAATTTTTCTTCAAAAATAATCTTTTATAAAAAAAATTCTTTTTGCATAAATGTTTCTGCAAAAATAAAACCATTAACTCCACATTGAATTGCGTACCTGCTTTAAAAATTTAGTTTATGGGCTAATTAGCTCTGTTTGTCTCTGTCACAGAAGATTTTTATGCGATCGAAGTTGTAGGTAAAATTTTGTAATTTTAAATATAATTTTGGATTGGGCTGATGGTGGAAAATGTGTTTAAATCTACCAATCAATATAAAAGCTACTACAGAATATTAGTTTTATTCCTCTCCTGACTGGTTAAGAATAGATAGTATAGCATAATCTGCAGAACACAGTGGAAGGGAAATTAAACTAAAAACTGTTCAGTCGGCCTTATTTCAAGACATCCTACTCTTCTGTAGTATGACTAGTAGAGTTTTTAAGAACTACGACCATTACTCATTATTATTGGTTACTCCGATAATATATGTAATTAAAATACTTATAAGAGAAAGTTTGATTTCTAAAGATTATAATCTACCTATATAGATTTTATTAAAATGGTTTTAATCAAGTGATTCGTATCTATGAAGATTTTAATTCATTTGAGGAAGTAAAAATCTGATAAATTATGAAATGTAGATCAGAAAAATTATATAATACAAAAAGTTTGGGCTCGTCCGGGATTTGAACCCGGGACCTCTCGCACCCTAAGCGAAAATCATACCCCTAGACCAACGAGCCGGTTATTAGTAATTTTAAATAGAAATTCATTATCAAATTATTTTGCTACACACCTTTCACTTATAATATTCGAATAATCGGTTTATCAGATAATGTATTTATATAATTAATTTATGATTATAGATTATAATAAAAAAAATATTGAACGAGAAAAAGATTACATAACGTTATAATATAGAAGTTTATTATATTATATATTTTATACACAAACAAATCTTTAAATAATTTCGTAAACACAATTATAAATCGATTTTTGTAATGTTATATTATAATAATATATTGTTGATGAAATTAATAATAGGTAAGTCGTGTTTTTTTTATTACATAATACAATATTGACAACAAAATATACCTATATTTGCAATATCAACAAAAAATATATTTGAAAGTTGCACCAGTTACGAGTGAACGCCAGAGGTGTTATGGCGTAGAGAAACACGCGCACAGCAGAGCACAATAAGGAGGTGTTATGGATATATGATGAAATAGGATGGAAATAATATAATAATAATAATAATATGAGGAAAGTTTTAAGCGAGAATGTCGATAACTTTGGTAAGGGAAGGCCAAAAGAATGATGAACGAAACATATCATGGATAAACAGGTAGTGAACCCAAAGATGATAGCTTTGTATTAATAAATGGTATATATAATATATACTTTTATTTGAAATAAAGAAAAGAGAGTATTGGTGTAAAGATGCGAAAGGGAATGCTCCGATGGTTCGGACATGTGGAAAGAATGCCGAACGAACGTCTGGTTAAGAAGATATACAATGCGAAAGTGGAAGGATGTAGGTACCGGGGGAGACCGAGACTCACCTACCTAGACCAGATTGGTCACGTGCTGAAAGAAGGTGGAGTCAAGAGTCTCCGAAACCGGCGAGCGTGTATGAAGAGAATTATGAATGTTGAAGAAGCGAGTGAAGTATGCAAGGATAGAGTTCTCTGGCACTCTGTTCTTTCTGCCTACCCTGCAAGGGATATGGCGTGATGATATGTATGTATGTATTTGAAATAAAACTATTTTTACGATTTCGATCGCGTTTGTATTTAATTTTAAATTTTAAGACGTTTTGAATGACCATAAACGCGCTCGTGACTATAAAGTTCATTATAGATTTCTGATAATTTCAAGAATCATCATCATATTCCTTTTTTTGTTGCGGTGGACTATGAACGTGGTCTCGCTCCGCCAAGTCGGTCCGAGGTGACTGAAGAGGCGGCGCGTGTCCCCATAGACACACCGTGCAACTCTCCTCTCGTCGCCGTGCGAGCGGGCCACCGGTAATTGATCTTTGTCAGTCGTGACGATAAAGTTCATTATAGATCTCTGATAATTTCTAGAATCATTATCATATGCTTGCCCTCTTTCTACGCTAAGTGGGGTCGGCACAACATGTTCTGGCCTTCCATAAGCTTCTATTATGTCATATCTAGACTGACAACTTTCATACACATATCCTCTTTCACACAATCCATCCATCTCTTCTTGGGTCTGCCACGATTCTTCCGTCCATCCACAAGCATATCGATAACCCTCCTTGTCACATGCCTTTCATCCCTCCTCATCACATGTCCATACCAAGACAATCTCGCGCTCCTAATCTTCTTTCTAGAATATTTAATTTAATAATAAGTTCTAAATGACGTTTTACATTAAATGTACGACTTCTTTCATTTATTTAATTGAATAAGGAATAATAAATACTGCATTGTTAAAAATGACTTCCTCATTATGTTTTAATAAAGTTTAAACATAAACATGGTTACTTAGAATATAGATCTATATATAACATTGCGAACCTTTTTTGTAGAATAAAAAGTATTTGCAATGTAAGCACATATGAAAAATGTTTTTTACATTACAATACTTACAAATATTTTTAATACATCTTTATAATACATATAAAACTATCTCTTAAGGGGGTGTATATAAATAGCTTTCTCTTAAGCATAGCGACATTACTCTAAACTAAAAAACTTTTTTTTCTGATTGCTAGTAGGGTTGTTGGAATCGTGGGCATGATCACGTGCCAATTTTTTGAGGCCCCCACTTCATCAGCTGCTAATTTTATGATTTTTTTTTCTGTAACGTTAATAAATAACTCATAAAAGAATGTATAGTAAAAATATTGATTGCCCTTTTTACGGCACTTCAAAAATCACCTAAAATTCGGGCCCCTAGACTAGAATACCCCCTTAAAACACTCTGTATATTGACTGAAAAGCGATTTAAAATTCATTTCGTAATTTAAGAGATGTAAGTGTACAGATAATGGCAACGCCTTTATATTATTCATAGATATAAATAGAAGATTCTGCTGCACTCAATGACATAACAGATTACACGTAAGATATATTTATCAGATTATAGAACGATTTGAGGTCATATCTGTATTAGCATTTTTTTTTATATTTGAGAGGCTTTAAATTAAATTTAATAAATTAATTGTATAGGCTCTTTTTAATATAATATATTATGATATGAAATAATATATATTTTCTGGATCAAATTAGCGATGTATTGACGAGAGGTCATATTAAGAGTATGCGTAATCGTAGAGTATGCATGAAGACTGTTATGAGTGTAAATGAAGCGATGGAAGTATGCCAGGATCGTGGTTTGTGGCAATCCGTAGTCTCTGCCTACCCCTCTGGGAACCAAGCGTGAAGCTATGTATGTATGTATGTATGATATGAAAATTTAAAAGATATTCTTAGCGACCGATTTTTGTTTCACTTCGGTTCCGAATGATTTGAAATAAAACTACTTTTACGGATTCTATCACGTTTGTATTTGATTTTTAATTTCCCAACGTTTCGAACACTTTACAGTGATCATGGTCACGGGAGGACTAAGGTGTCTTACGTGGAAAAGTCATCGTTATTACACAAATTTATATCTACTCGCTACAGTATCAGGTATTAAAAGTTTGACTCACATTTTAATACAAATTCATTGCCAGTACAAAAAGAAAATGATTTTATATGTAAAAAAAATATATTGTTTATGATCAGTTATTATTAAACATTTACGATAATTGTTATATTGTGGCAATTTACTAGTTTAAAAATCTAACAAAATCTATTATGCTACCACCGGATTGCAACGCGGCCACTCTGAGAATATACTTTACTGAGAATATAAACTTCTGTAATAACGATGACTTTTGGACGTAAGTCATCTTAGTCGGTGTCTGTAAAGTGTTCGTAATGTCGGGAAATTAAAAATCAAATACAAACGCGATAGAATCCGTAATAGTAGTTTTATTTCAAATGTGTAATACTCGCCGAAAGATTAGAAATCATTATTTATCTAATGTATTAATTTATTTATTTATTTATTTATTTATATAAGGCTCATCTACGACATAAACACTAACATATGCTAAGATCATTCCAGTGCCTTAAAACTAGTGTTTATATCAATTACAGATGTGCACAACATTTAGGAATATATTACAATGCGTAAATTAATGTTAGAGATAAAAAGAAAAGTATTAATTAATTATCTAATAAATAAAATAACGAGTAGAAAAATTAGATAATTAATTATGCTGTTATTATTTATATCATCATTTCATCATCATCATTTCAGCCCATCGCCGTCCACTGCTGGACATAGGCCTCCCTCATGGTATGCCACAGACTGCGGTTCTGTGCCGTCTGCATCCATCGACTTATAATCATTTTATAAATTATTTATTAATAATACATAAAAGTAAACATGGTTTTTGTTGGCTATCTCTAGGAAATATCATCATCATCATCATCACAGCCCATAACGTCCCACTGTTGGGCTCTGGCCTCCCCCGTAATGGGAGGGAAATTAAGTTACTATACCGCGCTGGTCAGACGTGTTGGTATAGGGTTTTGTTTCTAGTTTTCCTTCTCTTGCATAGATGTTATATGCGTTTTATATCCCTTAGTCGTCTCGTACGATCACCCACAGGTAAGATATGGGGTGGTGAATAGTATTCTTGCTCCGTCATCACACGGAAATATACGTAGATATAAATCGCGGATTTTAATATATATCTTTTTTAAAATATACAATTTCGCAGTGGTTGTTATTTAAGCGCAGAAAAATAAGTCTTTTACGACATCGTATTACAAATCTTCGATATTCTAGACTTTTCGCTAACATGTATTTTATATATTTATATATATAAACATTCCTCTTGAATCGTTGTCTATTGACGAAATATGCGTGAATATCCGTTGCGTAGTTTAAAAGATCCAAGCATACATATAGTGAAGGCGACCTTAATTTATACTATACAGAGTTTTAAGGTAGCGTAAATTTAATTGGAGATTTGTTTTGGCGGCGGGCTACGCGGTGCTGTCACGCCCCGCTAATCCATCCGGGGCGACGGGTTAAGCGGCGCACGACCCCGTAGACCCGCCCCACAACATACCTCTCGTAGCCGTACGGGTGGGTTACTGAAACGCGTTCTTTTCTTCAGTGACCCATACGGCGGTCTGCCCTCGCGGATATCCTCTTGAGTCGATGCCCCGACAGTTTTTCACCATCGGGGCGTCGTCCTCACGCGGTAGCCTAACATATATATGGTGAATTGTATTCTTACTCCGTTATCGTACGGACAAAATACAACATATCTCGACATCTAGTCATTTAATTTCTAAAAAACTTAATAAGATGAATCGAAAGGAGAACTTTTACACATTTTTACTAATGACTGAATTTTTAAGGCAACACGTGAGGTAATACAAATGGCATATATATACATGTACAAAATTCCACTCGCAAGGGGGATTGCTGGGGTGTAAAAAAATTTTTGAAGTTATACTTCTTTTGGCGCATTAGGGAAAAATGATGAGAGTAAATTTTTACGATGCGTGCACACCCCGTCACGAAAAACTACACCCTGAAGTTAGCTATAGTCAACATGTTAGTTTTTTAACTAGATAATGCATTATAATAAAACTTCCAATGTATTAAATATTTTTTTTCTATTGTTAGTGTCGTTTTTTCTACAAACGTAGAATAAGGCGAAAGATAAAATTTTTGAAAAGAATTTTATCTTGTTACGCAAAAGAAGTATAATTTCTAACGCGTATACATAAATAAGTACACACACTTTTTTATTTAAATATAGCTCCTACAGACTTGAAATTTGTTATGAACATTTTTTCTGCTTTGTAGAGGTCAGATGATTATAGATTTTACAAAATTCCATTCCCAAAGGAAATGCGGAGATGTTAATCTAAAAAAATCCTCATTTTTTAATAAAGCTTTTACGGACTTGAATTTCACGCATATATGTGTTACCATGCAGAGGTAAACTAAGAACGGTCTTTTAAAAATTTCACTCGGAGTCGCGTAGGTGTTAACCCAAAAAAACCCACATTTTCAAATACTGCCCCTACAGACTTGGAATTTACTGTGAACTTTCTTTCTGCCCTGTAAAGGTCAGAGAAAGTAGGATTTTATAAAGTTCCTTCTCTAAAAGGAATTCTATGTAGCGAAAGTAAACTGCACAACTGAACTGACGTAACCGAAGCGAAGTGAGGGCGGGTCGCTAGTAGGTATAATATATTTAAAAGAGTAATTCTTGTTATATTTCTGTATTTATATCAGTAAAAACATCAGCAGCACCATTAAATTTAGTATTCCGGAGGTTTTGGGGACCATAAATCGATCTAGACAAGATTTTATTTATAGATAATATCGTTCTGTCAGTGTTTTTAGAAAACGAAATTAATACAATAAGACGGAATAAGAATAGAATTTTCCGTATGGTGACGGAGTAATAATACAGTTTACCACCCCCTATCTTATATCTTACTCGTGGGTGATCGTAAGAGATGACTAAGGGATATGAAACGTATATAACATCCATGCAAGAGAATAAAAACTCGAAATAAAACCCTATACCAACACGTCTGACCAGCGTAGTATATATAGTAGGTCAATTTCCCTCCCATTATGAAGGACGCTCGAGCTCAACAGTGGGACATATATGAGCTGATAATGATGATAATGAAGACCGTTGGTACATGGCACAGATTTTTTTTTTATTATAAAGTTTTGGTGCACAGACTTTTGTTCGTGCCTTTTTTATGTTATGTATTTTAATTATTATATTGATGTTATATAATTCAAGGTTTCTTGAAGTGGCTTTAATACGTTTGTGATGGTTTATATACAGGGTGGAAGTGGACCGCTCCCGAAAAGAAAGACAGGTGACCCTACCAGTCCTACTTGTAATAAGAAAAAACATCGATTCGCACGAAAAAACTTTTTTTTCACAACTAATTTTAATTTTTTTTGACATTCCATCGTATTAGGACAGTACCATTTAACGATAATTCCATAAAAAATACGTAAATATACTCAGATGAGAAAAGACTCAATCTATTCAAAACTCACGATCATATGTTCAAGAGTTTAACGACCTCGTGTGGTGAAAAAAAATTTTTTTTTCATCCAAATCGATTTTTTTTTAGCCTATCATTACAAGTAGGACTAGTAGGGTTACCTGTCTTTGTTTTCGGGAGCGGTCCCCTTCCACCCTGTATATATTGGCGCGTGCGCATGTGTCCTTGATGTTGTGTGACTGCATGTTCCTTTGGGGTTTTTTAATTTGCGCAGTTGCTTGATGTTGATGGTGAAAACGCCTCTGTATGTTACATGGCATAGATTAAGCCAATATAACTTAATTGTACCACTGGTATTGTCCTTTACAATTCATGAACGGTAGTATCATTTACCATCGGGTGTGCTGCACGCTCGTTTGTCCCCGTATAAAATAAAAAAAAATAATAAAAAAAATAATAAATACTTAAGTCGTAAAGTAGTAGTGGTACCTATATAAACTGAGATAATGATGACGTCATTTTTTTTTTGATAATATATCTGAAAACTATAAAAAAAAGAAATTGCACTATCACGAATTACTTTTCAAGCCCCTCTTAAACTTAATTAAGTAACTAAGGCATAATAATTAACAATTAATTTTCTCATATTCTTATCCCAATTACTTAGGGTCGATACAATATGTACTCTTCTTTCATAGTACATATTGTAAAAGTTATTGGCAATAGTTTTATGACTGGCCGCCTGCCAGACCTCAAACCTACTTGGGAATATAGTTGTTGACCAAACGGTATCAGATGGAGTTGGCTCAGGTCGTTATGAGGCTTTTAGTCGTCTTTAATGACATCCACGAGCAAAGTAAGGTTTGGTAGTATTCGTAGCCGCTACTGGCTAAGCGTTTTATGTAATAGCGCTAGCACAGCTAAGCGTTTTATGTAATATGTCTTAAGTATTACATAAAATTTTAATCATTTTTTTAAGTCAATAGTCTAGGGTACTAAGGAAATCCGAGCGGACCACCGAAGACAAAGATCGGGTACCGGTGGTCCGCTCGCACGGCGAAGAGAGAGGATTTTACGGTGGGTCTATGGGGTCACGCGCCTCCTTCTCCGTTACCCCGGACCGATTTGGGGGGGCGAGACGCACCCATAGCCCACCAATAAAAAAAATAAAAAAAAAAAAGGGTACTAAGGAAATAAGCCTTGTATTATGAATGACTCTACAAATATATAAATACCGACACAAATTACACCCAAACTTAGAACAATAATTTATGGATCGCACACATTATTATCCTGAGTACGAATCGAACCCATAACACTGGCTATAGGTCGGTGTCTTAACCACTACGCTACATCATACTTATAACATATACAATTAATTAACCTCAATGTGTCTGCTATTTGCCATATATATTTTATATAGATGCTTTTACATGGGTGTTTTCTAAGATTTAAGAGAAAAGGAAAGAAATAAAGAAAAGATCTTTATTTATTTTTACAAAGGAAAATAAAATTACATTATAAAAATTAAAAAAAAAATCAAATTTATAATAAAAGTAAAAACAAAATGGGTATGGTTCAACTTGTGGAAGGAATGCAAGTACACCCCAGCCGTTGATTTTCAGCCCAAGCCAAGATTAATAATTAAACACACTACATGCTATGATCAATAACACCGGCACACAAAAAAAAAAGAAGTTCACTGTAATTTTGACGAGATCCCCATATTTTTATGTATTTTGACCCGCTGAGTCCGAATATGAGGTCCATTTCACCCGTACACCCTCAAAATTTCGAGAAAACTTTAAAAAACCGTAAAATGGACCAAAATCGGCGTTTTCAGTGATGTAAAATTTTTTTTTGACCTAAATCAAGCATGATTTTTATGTATTTTGATCCGCTAAATACTTATCTGAAATTTATTTGGACCATTAGCCGTTTCAAGTCTAAGTAAATTTCAAAAAACCCTCAGAAATTGTGTTAAATGGACCTTATATTCGGATTCAGCGGGTCAAAATACATAAAAATATATGGTTCTCGTCAAAAGTATAGAGAACTTTTTTTTGTGTGCCGGTATAATTTAATACAACAATATGACTGCCTTCCTAAACACAAAGAATAGTACAAATCTTCTCTTATTTACCTACTTTCTAGATATACTGTAGCCAGAGTCAGAGAACGATTCAAAAACTAATCGACTATAACATTATTCTTTGAAATTTAAATGAGTATTAGAATTCTAAAAATAAAGTACTTTGACTGAACAGATGGCGTAATGGTTAAGATACCAAACTTCCGTGCCAGTGGGTTCGATTCCCACGCAGGACAATACTTTGTGCAATCTACAAAGTGTTGTTCTGAGTCTGGGTGTAATTTGTCTGCGTTAATTGAATGTTTATAAAGTCCCCCGCAATACAAGAATTATTTCCTTAGTGCAGGGTGGTGTCTAAAAAAAAATACAAAAGTTACATCTACGCGGAACAATTATATATGATTAGCAAACAAATATGCTGCTTGGAAATCGAACATACGACAATCCTTCAGACTACAGTACTCACAGTTCAATATATTCCATAGCTATTCAAAAGAATCTTCACCATAATTCACGCAAAAAAAAATTGCAAACTCATTTCAAGCGAAAACTCTTTTGGTGAATACGGCGTTGTAATTTATCAGGATGTTTGAAATCTGGTGTGTGAAACCGCTATTATATTGAAGCAGGGGAGATACAGAATCTCTTATATCGGTGTTATATCATTACTAGCTATACCTCCGGTTTTACTCGTGTCAATGTAGATTTCGTTAAAAATTTTTTTTATCATACATACATACCATCACGCCATGTCCCTTGCAGGATGGGTAGAAAGAACAGAGTGCCAGAGAACTCTATTCATGAATACTTCACTCGCTTTCGTAACATTTATAATTCTCTCGGTTTCGAAGACTCTTGACTCAACTTTCTTTCAGTACGTGACCAATCTGGTTTAGGTAGTTGAATCTCGGTCTCCCCCGGTACCTACAACCTTCTACTTTCGCATTGTATATCTTCTTAACCAGATGTTCGTTTGGCATTCTTTCCACATGTCCGAACGATCGGAGCATTCCCTTTCACAGCTTTACACCAATACTCCCTTTCATACCTACTATAATACTTTTATCTGGAATGAAAGATATATATAAGATAAGAAGTGAAATTATTTTAATGATTTTATAGTGTTTTGTATTTTTGTTTTCAAAAAGCACCTGCACTAAGTAAATAATCACTGGATTTGACTTTACGAACATGCAATTTAACGCAGACAAATTACACCCAGACTCAGAACAACACTTTGTGAATCGCACAAAGTATTTTCCTGTGTGAGGAATCGAAACCACGGCACTGGCACGGAAGTTCAGTATCTTAACCACTACGTCATCTGTGCAGTCGAAGTCGACGTGCATACGTCAGTAATTGATTAATTGCCACAAGTGAGATTCGAACCCACATCTATAGGAAATCCGTTCCAATCCTGCTGTCACTTACACCACATTGATCTATTGTAGGACATTCAATTTTTGCATCGTATTATATTTTCGTCTTTAAGGAGACGTGTGCCATCTACCCGACACTGTTTACACATTGTACAGATACAAATCATTCACATTCGCTCGTAATCGGGTTTTTATAAATAATTAAGCATCATCATCATCACAGCCCATATATGTCCCACTGTTGGGCTTGGGAAGCACTGTTGGGCTACGTAATGGGAAGTAAATTAACCTACTATACCACACTGGTCAGACATATTGGTATTGGGTTTGGTTTCGAGTTTTCCTTCTCTTGTATAGATGTTATATGCGTTTTATATCCCTTAGTCGTCTATTACGATCACCCACGGATAAGATAGGGAGTGGTGAATTGTATTCTTACTCCGTCACCACACGGAATGTGTAATTAAGCAATCAAGTACATATATGAAATGCCAAATTTCAGTAATTTTAATTTCACAAATTTCTATGAATTATTTTTGAAGTGAAAACTTCTTTAGGCGCGTTGAGCGTTTTTGGAGGGGGAAAACTTATAGGTTCGCGTCACCGACATGCTAATGCTAATAGTATATCTATAGCTATGTGAAAACTTCTTTAGGCACGTTGAGCGTTTTTGGAGGGGAAAAACTTATAGGTTCGCGTCACCGTCATGCTAATGCTAATAGTATATCTATAGCTATGTGAAAACTTCTTTAGGCGTGTTGAGCGTTTTTGGAGGGGAAAAACTTATAGATTCGCGTCACCGTCATGCTAATGCTAATAGTATATCTATAACTATGTGAAAACTTCTTTAAGCGTGTTGAGCGTTTTTGGAGGGGAAAAACTTATAGGTTCGCGTCACCGACATGCATTAGCATGTCAGTGACGCATTAGCATTAGCTAATAGTATATCTATAGCTATGTGAAAACTTCTTTAGGCGCGCTAGCCTGGTAAAACCGATTCCTAGATGTTCGATAATATTTTTTATATTTATATAAAAATTAGAAAATTATTATTATTTCAATTAGTCTTAAGTTAATAGTTTTCACTTCTATCGGCAGTACCCATGAATGCCTGTTGTTTTTTTTACAGGATAAGCCCTCAGTCAAGTCTATAAAGCACTACTGTACTACAGCCGACTACTTCATAAAACAAGGTCGTATCATCATAATAATAGTACCAAGTATCATATTGTAAGCAACACTAAGTTTTGTCACAGAGACAACTCATGAGAATATAACAATTAACACTTGAATGCACAACACTATTCACTAACTTGTAATGAGAACTATTGTGTTACAACACTAGCAGTAGGGTTGTCTCGTTTGTTTTAATTTAATATTAATAATAAATTTTATTATGCTTAACTCATATACGTCTCATTGCTAGACTTGAGTCTCCTATACAATGGAAGGAGGGAAGTGAACTTACTGGACTGGTCAGATAGCTTGTGTAGTTTGATTTCGAGTTTGCCTTCTCTTGCACAGATGTTATATGCATAACTTAATATATATATACATAAATTACGCGTCACATTATTTGTCCGCGATGGACTCCTAAAGTACTTAACCGATTTTAATCAAACTTGCACAGCATGTGTAGTTTGATCCAACTTAAAAGATAGGACAGCTTCCATCTCAATTTATAGTCACAATATTATTTTATTGCAAATTATTTGTCTATTATTTGACAGTAACAATTATCTGGTATCTTAAAACGATTCTAACAGATGGCGGTATCTGTTGACTGGATTGAGTAAGTATTTAATAGACGGCACTATGTTAAACGTACAAATGTTTCATATAAGCTACTATTTATTAGTATAACCGCCACGTGTTACTGAGGCCACCTTAGCCACAGCAACGCGTGGCTGAGTCAGCTAGTTATATTTATATATTTTACGACAACCGCGGGTAAGATAGGGTGATGAATTATATTCTTACTGCTGTAGCAGTGTGTTATGAACCACAAAAACATATAAACACAAAAAAAAATATTTTACTAGATCAATTACGCATGATGGTCAGATAAAATTATTGTGTTATGGCAGATACTAATAACCCTGACATTGCCCATGGATATTGTAGATAAAGAAAAGTAATATACGTATAACATCAACTTAAGTATTGGAAAACTCGAAATTAAACCTTATCCTCCTGATATAGGGTTCTATTTTGAGTTTTCCTTTCTTTTATAGGCATATTATATCACTTAGTCGTCTTTTATGATACCCACGGGCAAGACAAGTAGTGGTGTAAGTGTAGTGACGGCAAAAGAAACGCCATCACTACGCGGCAAGCTATATACGGGTCACCCAATGCTCTAATAAAAAAATGGAAAAGGCGTAGTAATTAAGATATCGACCTCCAGTGCCAGCGCCGTGGATTAGATTCATTTTTTTTTTGCTATGTAGGTGGTGGTTTACTATGTAGGTGCTCGCGCCCCGCCAAATCAGCCCGAGGCGACGGAAGAGGCGACGCGCAACCCCATAGACCACCCGAAACCTTGACGTACGTGACCTACACATTCGAGTACTATCACATCGACGCCTCGAATATCTTTTTTCAAATTTGTTATTGTTTTTGGTGGCAGACGAGGAAGCAGTACACCTGATGGTAAGTGTTACTGCCGCTACCTACCAATATAAACCCCAAACCCACCCAGTTGGGCTACCGGCTCTCTCGCTCAAATGAAGCGCAATAGCACATTGTCATTACTCAGACGTCGATCTTCTGCGAGAGTGTGGTACTACCCCGGACGGACCGGCTCGCGGCTGTGGACAGAGAACTACCAACAGTGTGGACCAAACCACTATAACGCGTAAATATACGCGGTATAATCTCTTACGCGGTATTTTTGTCAACCCTAATACATAATGGCATTATGCATTGTATTATAAAAATTATGTGTACCAAAGAAAAAATTGATAAAATGTAATTATGAGTGAACATTGAAAAGCAATCTTTAAATCAAGCAAACAATCTTTTGATTGTTTTATATTAATTAATTATGAAAATATATAATTAAGGTACTTATTTGTTATGACCTCATAAACGTGTAGCACAGTCTATATATACTTGAGCGGAATCTGTATTGTATATATACTGTAATAGTATTTAGTTTTAGAAGTTATACATCTTTAAGCGCGTTATGAAAAAATGATGAGAGTGAAATCTTAAGATGTGCGCGCATCATTGTAACACAAAAGTAACAACTGCTTATTAAGTCTCGAAAAAAAGCTACCAACAAAATAGAACCTCTTTCTAGTTTCTACATTTACAACACGTGTTTTAGTTTCATACAAGTACGAATTTTGATTAATATAATTTACTATTTGTAAATTTTAGTGAAAAATTATCCTATAATTTTCCAGTCCTTTTATTATTTTATTGTTATTAATTCATCATCATCTTAGCTCATATATGTTCCACTGTTGAGCTCGAGCCTCCTCCATAATGGAAGGTAAATTGACCTAACACAGATATGTAATTAATTATTTGCATACACTTAAAAACTATTTTTAATGATGCTAAAGAAGTATACCTAACTTCTCAGGCGCGTACATAGATAAGTTCACGCACCCATTTTTTTTATTACGTTAAATTTGAGTTACCTAGTATCAAGACAAAAGTGGTGAAGAGTTAATATATCTTTTTATAACTTATTTTCTCATAAGAATTATTAAACCAAAAGTCAAGCTTTCTTCTTTTCTTTCATCTTTTTAAAAGGACCGCAAATCCGCGCAAAGGTATTAATCCTCGTGTCAGAGAGGACCTTAAAAAACATACAGTCAAGCTAAGATGTTTAACATTTCATTTATATATAAAAAGCACTAGAACCATTTGAATAAGTTTTTATGAGTCTTAAAGATATAATTAGAAATAAGATCACAAGAGAACACTGTGGTATGAATGAGGAAATAGTGACAAAGATTAAAAAGGGTATGCTGAGGCGGTTTGGATAAATGTAGCTAGAATAAATGAGGAGAGGTTGACCAAGCAAATATGTAAAAGAAGCATGAATGGGACGAAAACTAGGGGAAGACCCTGTCATACTTTTCTGGATAAAGTTTGAAATGTGTTGACGAGAGGTCATATTAAGAGTATGCGTAATCGTAGAGCATGCATAAAAACTGTGATGAGTGTAAATGAAGCGATTGCAGTATGTCATGATCGTACCTATAAGCAATCCGTTATCTCTGCCTGCCTACCCTTTTGGGAAACTTATTTATGTATGTATGTTTGAAGGGTTATAATTTGTCATCCATTTTTTATCAGTAGATGATCGTAAAATGCGAATAGAGGCCGCATCTAGATAACATCACTGCTAAAGAAGAAAGTCTCTAAATAAAACCCTGTACCAAACCGTCTGACCAGCATTTTATATCATCATCATCATCATGATCATATCAGATCATAATATATCCCACTGTTAGGTTTGAGCCTCCTCCGTAATGATAGGGAAATTGACCTAATATACCACGCTGGTTAGACGTGTTGGTAATATGGTTTTGGTTTCAAGTTTTCCTTCTCTTGCATAGATGTTATATGCTTTTTATATCCCTTAGTTGACTCTTACAATCACCCACGGATAAGATAGGGGGTGGTAAATTGTATTATTACTTCATCACTCCACGGGAAAATCTTAGTACCATATATGACAACAAATATGAATACTTATTTATAAGAGTTTCATTAGTGGGAATGTTTGATGAGAGTAATTTTAATAAAAAAGAAATTTAACCTGTCACCAATATAAGTATAAGTTATTATAATAAAATCCTGAATATCCATTATATAAAGAAGTTTCCAAATGGGCTTATCCTTGTTCCATCAAGTTACTTTTAATTATATTTGACGTTTTACCCTTTCAGAGGTCAAGGGTAAATTTCGCAGCCATCACGAAAATTAAACTTAAATAATAAACAGAAAGGAATTGTTAATTTTGTTTGCAATCAAATTAGCCGGCTCATTGCTCGGTAAATAATATTTCTTTTTTTCGTAAAAAAACTGTAAAATTAGATTGTAAACAATTTGTCATACCATTATATTCTTATTACTTGGCTATGAGGTAAGAATACAGTTCTCACCATTACCTATGGGAATCATAATAATTGACTGAAGGAACTATATTAGCAAGAGACTAGTCAGCAGTGTTCTTCTGGGAAATATTATACACCTTTTTCTTTTTTTGCGGTGGGCTATGGACGTTATTGCGGCCTGCCAAATCTGTCCGGGGCGACGGAAGAGGCGGCGCGCAACCTCATAGACACACCTTGCAAAGCGCCTCAATACAATATATATAACATTTTTTTATTTATTTTTTATTTATTTAAATACATATATACATATCATCAAGCCATATCCCTTGCAGGGTAGGCAGAGAGAACAGAGTGCCAGAGAACTCTATCCTTGCATACTTCACTCGCTTCCTCAATATTCATAATTCTCCTTATACACGCTCGCCGGTTACGGAGACTCTTAACTCCACCTCCTACCTACATACATCCTTCCATTTCGCATTGTATATCTTCTTAACCATACGTTCGTTTGGCATTCTTTCCACGTATCCTAATCATCGGAGCATTCCCTTTCGCATCTTTACACCAATAATTTCTTTCATACCTACTCGCTCTCTTACGTCGTCATTACAAATGCGATCGGTCGGCCTAACTCCACAGATTTTCTGTAGAGATCGCATTTCGACAGCATTAATTTTACTTTCATGCTCCTTTCTGCATACCCAACTCTCGCTTCCATATAGTAATGTTGGGACAAGCACTGCGTTATGTATTGCTACACGTGCCTTCTGGCTGAGGTGGTGGCTACCGAGAAGTTGCCTCAACGCTTCGTTCACACTATTCCCCGCATTCACTCTTCGCTCTATATCAGTGGTGTACCTTCCATCTCTGCTAAATCCACATCCAAGATACACAAATTCATCCACTTGCTCTAGTACATCATTACCTATTGTTACTCTTACATCTATTCTGGCTTCATGTCTTTCAAAGGTGTAAGGAAAAAAAAAAAAAAAAAAAAAAAAAAGACCATTATTTTGGTTTTGCTCAGATTCACGCGTAGACCTCTTTTCTTACAATCTTCTGTCATTGTGTCGACTAGGGTCTGCAGGTCAGCCGCTGACTGTGACAGCAGAACTGCGTTACCTGCATAGGGCAGAGCATTAACCACTGAGTCGCCCACCTAGACCCCCACATTGACATCGTTCAATCTTTGAAACTCAACTCTTAATACATAATTAAATTTCTTTTAAATTAAAACTGGTTCTACTAAAAAGCAGATGTTTTTCATCATTATTATCTCAGCTCATAGACGTCTCAATATTGGGCTCGAGCCTCCTCCATAATTGGAGGGAAATTGAGCTACTATACCACGCTGGTCAGACGTGTTGGTATAGGGTTTTGTTTCGAGTTTTCTTTCTCTTGCATGGATGTTATATGCATTTATATCACTCAGTCGTCTCTTATGATGATCGACCCACAGGTAAGAAAGGGGGTAGTGAATTGTATTCTTACTCCATCACCACACTGATAAGATATTTTTAGTTATATACAATTATACGGAATTTCGTAACGTAAAATCGTATAATTCAAACTTGAATCTTCATATTATTATCATACTGCTAAACAATTAAATTGCCCAAAAAACCTTTACAAAAAGTTACCGCTGGATTAACATACTCTTAATACATAATTAAATTACATCCACGGGTAAGGAAGATAAAAACACATTTACCGCTGTGACCCTTCGAAGCCCTTCTTAGAGGGTGCTTAGGTATTTACTAACGGAAAATACGGATTACTGGACACGTTTCAACGGATTTTCATATTCTTTTGTTGCTGGAAAGTTAATACGAGTATTATTTTCTTCTGTGTAGAATAGAGGATTATCATAGAGTTTTAATCATGCTACCTCTTTAGTTTAAATTGTATTATTTTAATATTATATTTGATAATTTGGATTGCTTTGTTTGTTAAGGTTTCGTGTCTTAAATAGTCGACCGAAAATGAACTATAATGCATACATTGTCGGGCATAAAGTAATGGTCAGTAACGTTTAGTCGAGCAGAAGTGCCAGTGTCAAGGGTTAGAAAATATATTATTACAAGGATATTTCTTTTCCGTATGATAGATTAAGAACACAATTGACGGTACTCCTTACTTGACTGTGGGAGCTGTAAAAATTAGTAGTAAAATGGCAGCAGCTTCCTTCTGGAAATACTCTGATATTGCCAGGCATACGATTATGTTACTATAACTTAATTTTTGTGGGAGTTTGATAACAATTGACGGTGAAAGCTGAATGATGAAACAAAATTGTTGGTAAAATGTAGTGGTAAATAGTTTTGATGACATTTTATACAATATTATGGAGGCAAAATATTTACATGTGATTTCTTGTTTTACTGTTCTTCTCCACGTCGTGCGAGTGAGCCATCGCAAACCTGTCTGTGCCGTCGGTGGCCAGGTACAGATAAAGTCTGAAAGGGCACATACATGGGAAAGAAAGAAATATGTTTATTGCAACGGAAATACAAAAATGGATATAAAAAAGTAACAAAGAAAATTAGATGCTGCCCGTCACAAAACACCTCTATCTCAGCATGTTCCCGACTAGAAAAAAAGTATGGTTCAACCAGATTATGTATCTGGACCCGATCAGGATAGAATGAGGCATGCCGGGTCCGGCAAACCCTATCAGGACCAGGTCTGGTTCTGATCAGGATAGCCTGATGTGAAATATCATCAAGTATAGTGAGGAATACCGGATCAGGACCAGGTCAAGACCAAATAAGAATAGCCTGATGTGTAATATCATCTCATCAAGTATGGTAAGGCATACCGGATCAGGACCAGGTCTATACCAAATAAGGACAGCCTGACGTAAAATATAATCAAGTATATGGTAAGGCATGTAGTATATCAGGACCAGAAACAGTTTTCGTAACACAAAAAAATATCAATGAAAATTCAATAAAGTATCATATCATGATTGTCATATTTATGCCACGATGTAAATTGTATTTGCATCAGAGGAGATTAATCTGAAATCTTTAATTAATCATATGTATTTAATAATAATAATATTGTTTAATTAATAATATAAAAATAATTTATATTTAAAGTAAAAACAAAAATAAATAATAGGTACATTTGAAAACATAGATAGAAATAAATATAATAATATTGTAACAACCATTCTAACATTTAATATTTTGGGTCATAAATTGTTGATGGCGTTAGTAAAATGACGTCATTATCTGAATCGCGGTGTTAAGATTCTCCGAAGCGTAATGACATCGCCTAATATTAAATTAGTTGTTATCGAATCAGATCATGAATGAGGAATTCAGACGACAGTTGAAGTCGTTAGCATCTGGTGGTTGCGCCTTAATTGGAACGGCCCACTGGGACTCTCTATGATAAGAATATAGCACTGCATTTGCTGCCTACGTCATATATTAATTTATAATTTTATCTATTAAACATGTTCTTTAAGATATTCATGTTTTTTAAAAGGACCGGACTGGGCATACTCGTTTTGGATCAGGCAAGATATATAACGCAGATGATTGATTTGGTTCCGATCAGTAAAATTTCGTCCGAACCCGATCAAGAATGCCTGATCTGGACCCAATCAGGAATGTCTGATCGGGACCCGATCAGGAATGCCTGATCTGGGCCCGATCAGGAATACCTGATCTGGACCCGATCAGGAATGCCTGATCTGGACCCGATAAGGTTTTCCTGATCGGGTCCAGATATATCTTCTGCGTTACATACCTTACCTGGACCAGATCGGGCATGCCCGGTCCGGTCTTGCTAAGGAAGACGAAAAAATTTTTAGTCGGGTTGCAGGTTAAAAATACCTGCACTGATCTTCCGTGGAAACGCTTTGATGACGTCACAGACGCCAAACTAACACTAGCGTTTTATAGAGATAAACAACACTAAAATTATAATATAATTAAAACAGAGAAAATATAAGAATAATAACAAAAAAAATTAAAAAAATATGAAATGTGGTCAATTATATATTTCATCTTAAATTATCCTATTAATCTACCAGAAGAACGAAGAAGCTAGTTAAAGATGAAAGTTACCTTACTCATCGACCTTAAGGGTAAACTTATTCCACACAGGCAAACATAGTTCTTATTTGTAGCTTTTATTTTGATGACTATTTCATCTCATTCATACATCCTGGCTGATGAAAATGGTAATGTACAGCTCGTTAAAATGGCCAAAATTATTTATCGAAGCTCGTATCTAGAATCCGGTTGATTACTAAAGCAAAAATAAGAACTTAGTTCAAATCTGAGACGTCAAAATGACGTTAAAACTTCTCTGGGAAAGAGAACTATACAGTAGACAATTCTGCTAGAAATGGTGGTATAAATACTATAAGATTTTATCAGGACCACATTATAAATCGTTCCTAATCTCACCCCGTCACATCACCATAAAACATTGTTTTACGTAAGAAAAAAAACAGAAACTATTTTAATTCAATATTATGTAAAAAATAATATTTTCACGGTTATGGGAAGCTAATTACGATTATGACAGCAGATATTGTTCCACAAGGCTTCCTTACTGGGTTGCCATCTGGCCTTCAATTCAAACTTATTATTTTTCACTAATTATTTTTGTTTCCTCTTACTGTCATTACATAATTAACATTTATGGGGATGGATGTATGCTTGATAAAAAAAAAGAACAATTGGCATTGATCAAGTTTTGCAATGATTTTATTCTTTATTTTTCTTTTATTTAAAAGACAAAGAAAAGCGATCTATTATCTATTTGCTTTACAAAAAGTTGTTGATTTACTATGATTTTTTAAACCATTATTATCCTTCATAGAGGTCCAATTAGAGAATTAGTTAATAAAATGTGCGTGAGACGAAACGCGCTTACCTTGATTTGACGTTTTAACAGCCACCTTGTTTACACGACTGATTTCACTTAGAATACACATATTATTAATTGATTGATACTGAGTGATTTCATTTGTTTTTGCTAAAGACCGGATTATGCACAAAAGTGTGTAAAAATTTCTGCTTCACGTCGTGTAAGTATTGTCGTGTAAGTATTTGTTAATTGGTGATAATCAAATTATTAAAAAGCAAAAATGCATTAATAATTTATTTTCGTGGTTTAAATAAGTAATATATAAAGATTCTGGTCAATTTAATTTAAAATATATGTAACCATAAACAGAATAGAATAGAATAAAATTATTTATTTGCTTTAAATGAGGTACATTTATGGGTGTAGGTGATTGAAAATATAAGATCTAAGTACATGCCCTTATTGCCCATCTAATCATTACAAATGACATGCAAATATAAATAATTTTAGAATGTAATTGTTGACCAAACGGCATTAGACGGAGTTGGCCTAGGTCGTTATAAGGCTCCCGATCTGGTCGCAGTCACTCACCGCCTCCAATAAGGCTTTACTACGCAAGGCGCAGAGGACCATGGCGGTGAGAACAAAACGGGGCCACCGTACGGTGTCCTGGACCGCAGCTACATTGTTGGTGGGCCATCCGCCCTGGTCACTCCAGGCTAGGGCTCAGGCGGAAGCCTAACGGTTCTGCACTGCGGCGCGGGCAAATGGCAAACACGTCACCGCGAGGGGTCTGAGCAAGGCGAAAGAAGCGGCTTGAAGGGCAGTAGCCCGGCGGTGGAGGGAGGAACTAGAGTCCCCCGTAGCAGGACGGGAGACCGTTGAGGCGGTAGCACCTCACCTTCACCGCTGGACGATATGAAGGCACGGCAACCTGTCCTTCAGGCTGACGCAGGTACTTACCGGACACGGGTTCTTCGGTAAGTATCTGCACCGAATTGGACGTGAAGAGGCGCCTGGATGCCATGAGTGTGGCGCGCAAATCGATGACGCGCGTCATACCCTGGAGGTATGTCCTACCTGAGGGCCTCAGCGCCACGACCTGTCGGTGGACATTGGAGCGAACTTGTCGTTGTCGACCGTACTGGACCTGGACAGCGACAGGTACTGCATGTCGATGGCCTCCTTTTGCGAGGAAGTCTTGTTGAGGAAGTTCACCGCCTTGACGGCTGACTGGACGTGGCGTATGGGTGTCGGGGATAGAATGTTATTAGACGATCTCTGCGGCATCCCGTAAAAACGCGGAAGGGACCGCTGTTGGTTTTAGTGGGTATTCCGGCCGCCAACATCTATGGCCGGCGAGTTCCACACAAAAAAAGATCGTTATAAGGCTTTTAGATGTCTTTTATGACTGCCGCTACCACACAGCTTTGGAAAGTCTTGTAGTCAACAGTAAAAAATGTATATACAGAGAAGAATTAACAAAACTGTCTTTTGGAGAAGGCTACCACCAAATACCATTTACTTTCATAAAATATTCAAAGATTACTTATAATTTTACCATACGATAATAGTTTTAATTATTTTCACCGATGAAAATAAACCTTTGTAGTTTCAATACAGGAAAAAAAAATATCGAACTAAATTTTTCTGAACGTAAATTCTTGCTTTAAAGAAGCGTGAATCGAGAATTTCCTAAAGTTTTAACTGCATTTAACGCTTTTTGCCAAGGCTTTAATACCGACAATAGCATTAGGGAGTCTACTGCGACTTGGTAGATTTTGTATTACCATCGAATATTTTGTAAGTAAACTTTAATCATGATATTTTAGTGATCAATCATTAATTTATATAATTAAATACTCTTTTTGCCCATGTAGTGATGGATTAAAAGTATAAAATGTGACCAAGCCGTCGAATATATAAATACTGCCTAAAAGATTTCCAAGAGAATAGGTTATTTTTTTAGTGCTAGGATCAAGCTGTTGACAGTTCTCTGTCTACAGCCGCGGGCCGGACCATCCGGGGTAGTACCACACTCTCGCAGATGATCGACGTCTGAGTAATGGCAACGTGCTATTGCGCTTCATTTGGTAAGCGAGAGAGCCGGAAGCCCAACTTTGGGGCTGTCACAAGCTTAGGGTTTGTATTGGTAGGCCGCTGCCTAGCCATACTCTTGGTATTGCAAAGGTCCATGGGCGGTAGTAACACTTATGCTGTGCTGCTTGCTCGTTTGCTACCATAAGCAATAAAAAAAGGTTGTAGACACTCTTCTGGGAAACTTATTATAATAATAATTTTATAATTTATCCTGACTTTCGTGTGGTGATGGAGTAAGAAAACAATTCACTATCACCTTTCTTGCTCGTAAGAATTGTAAAATGTCTAAGTTATACAATATACAGAATATTTATTAAATAAAAGGAAATCTTTAAAGAAAACTTTAATAATTCTTTTTATGAGTAAATGGTGAAAAAATCGATCGATATTCACTTCTCCACAACAGAAGTGAACAATTAAGGCACTATATCACGCCGGTCAGAATAAGATTTTATTTCTACTTTGCCTTCTGTCATTGGTGTTATCTGTTTATAACTTTTAATCATATTTTACAACCCATGATGAGAGAAGGGATAGTTGTATTCTTACTCAATCACTTTTAGGAAAATTAAAATTACAAGATATATCTACATATACTACATCTATATGGTAACCAACAGATCATCCTATTCATTTTGAGCCCTTTAACCATCTCATACGTCACCGATTTGTGATGATGGGATGGTAACATTGTTATTTTTATTTTGTCAATGCACCAACAAGAATTTATTTATTCTATTCTAATACTTGAAAACCTTTAATGTGATCACAAAAAAGAAGAAAGGTTCTCGAGTGGCAACCACGAATCGGACGACGCAGAGTAGGAAGACCCACCACTAGATGGCGTGACGACATCATGAAGGTCGCACGTAACCGTTGGATGCAGGTGGCACAGGACCGTTTTGAATGGCATTCTCGTGGGAAGACCTATGTCCAATAGTAAACGTTTACGGGCTGATGAATGAATGGATGGATGGATTACAGAATAAGAATAAAAATCACCACTCCATTTTTTACCCGTCGTGCAAAAAGATACGAGATGCATATAACATTTATATAATAGAAAGAAAAATCGAAGTACCGTGTATCAAACAGTTTGACCAGCGCAGTACCTAATAGTAAGTATACCCCCCCTCCCAGTATACAAAAGGGATATACGCTAAGATAAAGTATACGTAAATATATTCAAAAACTTTCCTATAAACACCATTTATTGGATTATGTTACGGCAACAGAGTTAAATTAACTAATAAAATATAAAACTGATATAAAAGCGAAAGTCCATTACGAATAACAGTTAGAGAAATTCGTGGCATTTATTTATCAATTGTTATAAACTTGAACGTTTTTCAATGAACTTTAGTCATGGTTTAATTGAAAAGTTAAGGTCGATAGAATATTTTATCCATCCATCCATTAGTCGGTCGTATATGTCCTACTTTTGGGCTCGAGTCTCCTTCCACTAGAAGGGAAATTGTCCTACTATACCGCGCTGGTCAGACGTGTTGGTATAGGGTTTCATTCGAGTTTTTCTTCTCTTGCATAGATGTTATATGCATATTTTATCCCTTAGTCGTGTTTAACGATCACCCACGGGTAAGATAGGGGGTGGTGAATTTTATTCTTACTCCGTCACCACACGGAAGATCCGTCGATGTTCACTATTCAAAAATGATGATTGAGAGAGCCTTGAAGCTCACCTATGTGCGTGGATTGGTAAACAACGATGTACTGTTAGTATTGAAATGGTCGACGAGCGGCAGTAGCACTTACCATCAGGTGTGCTATTCGCTTGTTTGCTACCATAAACAATAATAAAAGTAGACATCGTAAAGAACGAGTAAGGGTAATATCTATAGAAGAGGAATAAAAAACTCTGTATAAAAATTCTGACCCGTTTGACCAGCGTGGTATAGTAGGGCAATTTGTTTTTAGCAGTGGGACATATATGAACTAAAATGATGATGAAATTTAAGATAATTCTACTATACTTTTAAAGCAAATTGGTAATTCAGTTGATATCATAAATTTGCCAAGATATTCAGAGATCCCATTCGCCTCATAATCTTTCAGCTGGTTTATACGATTCCCTCAGGAGTGTAAAGCCTGGAGTTAGAAGTCAATATCTCATAGTGGACGTCACTAGGCTGATGAATGGATGGAGGATGAAACTTGAGATCTCACTACTACTAATTATCGATTATACCAGAATTTCGGTTTTCTTATTGCTTTTGATGGCAGAAAAAGAAGTAACCCACCTGGTGTAAAATAGTAACTGTCACTAATAGTTCCTTGGAATTATAGGGGCACAGTCAGGTTGATGCCTACCTTAAGATGGCATTTGAATATTTCAGTGGCGACGAGATAGAAATATAATTATCACCACCCCTTACTGGCTCATGGGAGTAATTTAAATCAACGCCGGATTTACCAGGAGAAAGGGAAAGAGCGCTTTCCTGAGAAGCATGTAATACCTTCTTTTTTTTTTGCAGTGGGCTATGGACCTGGTCGCGCCTCGCCAAATCGGTTCGGTGTGACAGAAGTGGCGGCGCGTGACCCCACAGACCCACCATGCAAACTCCTCTCTTCACCGCGCGAGCGGGCCACCGGTACCCGATCTTTGTCTTCGGTGGCCAATATTATATACCCTAGCCGTTTTGTACGACACCCACGGACCAAGATAGCAGAAGGAGAATTGAATTCTTGTTCCGTCACCACACGGAAAATATTTTCACTATTATTAATTTTCACTATTACACAATTCACTAACAAAATGTTGAAATATTTTATTGTGAGAATGCAATTTCAATTTTAGACTAACTGCTTAGAAGTTTCACATAGTTGTGAATTGGACTATGTGCCTGTGAAGTAGGCTAGGATGCTATGAAGAGACATTTTATGACAGCAATTATAAAATAAACGTCGTTTAATTACCTGTAAATGGATTAAGATTATTAAAATAGTTACGTGTATACGCCTATTCACAAATTAACTGATCAAAACAGTATGATAGCGCTTTTTTTAGCTTTTTAGATTTTACCGCATTTGTATTTGATTAATTTGGCGATGTTTCGAACACTTCCTAGCCTTTATAGTTGGCCACCGACGACAAAGGCAGAGTTCCGGCGGCCCATTCGCACGGTGTGGAGCGGTACTACGTTGTGGGGTGGGTCAATGGGGTCGCGCGTCGCTTCCTCTGTCGACCCGGACGAATTTAGCGGGTGTGACCAAACCATAGCAAAAATAACTTTTATAGTTAAGGGAAGAATAAGTTGTCTAATATCCAAAAAGTCATCGTAATTACAGAGTTATCCACCCGCTATCTACCCGCTTACAGTATTGAGAGATGAGAAATCAGTACATGGAATTTTATTTCACATGTGTATCAACGTGGAGAATTTCCTTTTTAAGACGTTCCATCACCTTCTGGCGACAATTGCGTCCCAATTCCTGACACTGTTGAACATCATAGGCAGTGTCAGATCGATACCGATGATTGCGTCGAGTCCACGGCGGTACTCTGCCCATGTAGATCTTCGAGCGTGTGCTACGCCGTATCCTCGTCGCAATTGTAGTGACAAGACAGTATTGTCTTCCTCTCCGCAATCGTGTACAAGTTTTTACTGTAGTAATCATGCCCCGTCAATACCTGCGCCAGTCGGAAGGACAGAACTCTCTGCCATCGACCCACTCCGCTGTACCGCTGGAAACCCTTCACGTTTTGAACATCAAACCGCAGCTTCTTCAGCCGGAGTGCTCAACGGGCATTGACGTCTCTGCGGGCATCGCCCCGCCAGGCGGCCAATTCACGCAGCGAGACATTACCACCGATACCCGCGGGTAGAGCCCGGCGAGGTTCTCCGCTTTCAAACCCATGCGGGAGTTCTGGCCAACAGGCACGCTGCCACCGTGCGATATCCGTGTATTATCATAGAATCTTATGTTTAATAGTGGGCTTTGGTTTAATTACTGGTTAAAAAAAAAACAGTTGTTGAATTTATTTGTAGATTTGTTTGACATTTGTGAATATGATTAGAACATTTCTAAGAGTGAGCTGGAAGTTTGGGACTATTTAACAGAAATATGATTACGTCCTTATTATCCTATTATGTCATATTCAAAAAAAAAATGTCAAAATGTGGATTTTTCCGGAAATAAAAGATAATCTTTGAAATAAAAAACCTAAAAGGCTTTGAAACATATGTCATAGATTTTACTTTAAAGGCAACGGAAATACCAACTGCATATATTGATCTTGCAAAAAAGCGTGGAGATTGAACCCATAACACTCGTCATAGGAGGTCACTATTTAAGCCACAAGGCCATGTTGTACGATCAAAATTATGTTCGTAAGAAATAAATAATGTTTTATAGAGAATATTTATTACCTATATATTGCTATTTACTGTTACAATGCTAAAGGCGTGAAAATTAAAGAAGGCTTCTTAGAACAGTGGCATTCGATTGTACTACCATTTTCTACTACTTTTCTACCACTTAAGCGTAGTGATGGATATTTATGATGGGTATAGCGTTAACTCGGTGGACAGATGACCTTATCAAGGTCGCAGGACACCACTGGATGCAGGTGGCACAGGACCGTTATAGATGGCATTCACGGGGGGAGGCCTATGTCCAACAGTGGACGTTTACGGGCTGATGGATGGATGGATGGATGGATGGATAGCGTTAACTATACTTCTGGTAGTGTCAAATCCATAGTGATGTTGTTACCACGTGCAATCATTTTCAACGGTAATTAACTTATCATCTCATCATCATCATCTCAGCCCGTACATGTTCCACTGTTGGGCTGGGGCCTCCTCCATAATGGGAGGATAATTGGCCTACTATACCACGCTGGTCAGACGTGTTGGTATAGAGTTTTCTTTCGAGTTTTCCTTCTCTCGCATAGATGTTATATGCGTTTTGTATCCCTTGGTCGTCTCATACGATCACCCCCAGGTAAGATACGGGTGGTGAATTGTATTCTTATACCGTGACCACACGGATAGTTATTAACTTATCACCAGTCACAATAAAAATATCCTCGTGTTACTCTTTGCTTAGTTTCTTATGGAACAGAATATCACTGAGTTAACATTTTAACATAGTTTTTGTATAATTACTAGATGACCTGGATTCTTTATAAAAAATGCTCTCAATACTTTTTCGTAAACAACTTTTATAACGATTATAAAAAATTTTTGCAAGCGAAAAATTATTACCATGCAAGGGACTTGAATCCATATCTATTAAGCTTATAATGTTAAATCTCAAATCTCAGTAATTAAGAGTATACTAATTAAATTATTTAACCGATCAATAACCCCAATCTATAGAGTAATAGAAACATTAATACGCAGAGGTCCATTTGCGTTAAACAATGATATATGACAAATAGGTTATAGGGACTTTTTTTGGCAAAGTATGGTCTCGTCTATGTCTATGGCGTCGTCGCCTCCCAGACCGTACAGAGCGGCAGAAGGGCATCGTACGTGTCTACAGTTTTGTTTATCCTGCAAAAAAATGCATTTTAACATTCTTTCATCAGGGGCGAGGGGTTTTTGAGACTCGCTGATGCAGAAATTAACTTTTGTCCCAGGATACCCACTGCAATCCAACGGCGACTCCATATTCTTATTTTTAGAGCATCTCCTTGTACGGTGGGTTATGGGGCCATGCGTCGCCCTTTCGTCGCCCAGAACGGAACGGACGCCGTGTGTCCAGATCATGGTCTACCAAAAAAAAAACAGGTTCTCTTTTCAAGCATGCGTCTTCAACTCCCGGGCAGATAACTTATTGCCTACGCTCTGACATCATTATAGTGGAAGAAATAAGCGCGCGTAAAGCCTGTAACACACCCAAGGCCGCCGCCTGCGAAGCATCCCAGCATGAAAATTTACCTCGCGTATATAATATTATATACCAACGCACTAGCGTTGGTATATAATATTCTCACAATAAGAGGCTATGTTCAATCAACATCACTTAATAAAAGCAAGGCTCCCAGGTGGAGCAGACATTGTTCATTGGACAATGCCTAGAGCGATGCACGCGGTGTCAATTAACGAGCCGTACTCGTAATATCCAGGTACGTCTTCTCGCCTAACGATCTTGTGCCTACTGCAACATCTGTGTCTGATAGTCACTTGTGTAAATGAAAAAAATGAGGTTGCCATGCCTTCTAAAGATCCAGAGGATAGGATAAAATAACTTTCTCAGTGAGCTCAATTTGGCTGAGTGGTGAATTTGTAGGAGCTAGCCCTTTCAACAGAATGACAACGATTGTAAGATAGCTAAATCTCCGGTTCGCTCACAGGATCTTCCTAAATAAGATTGCCCTTACGGACTTATTTACGTTTTGAGAGTGACCCTCATTCGTTGTACGAGATGGAGTGCCATCGCCTGGAATCAGTAAATCCAAGCCTCGAAAAGTCTAACATGGAAGGCACAGCATTTATATCACCGTTAAATATTAATTTTACCATAAATTTTCATACTGGAATTGCGATTTTGTTATTTTTTTGACCTTGAATTCAAATTTCTTAATAATTTAAAAAAAAACGGCATTTAGCTGGACTTATTACGATATTTTTAAATTTCAAAATATAGATCTGTTGTAATGTATCAAAATAAATTAATAGATTTTAACTAATAAGAGAGATCCTGTATAGCTTTGGAACAAGAATATAATTATCGCAAAGCCTTCGTAGAAGTCGTAAAAATGAGCTTAGGCATCACTAGAAGACGGGATAGCAGCTCTCACAGCAATCGCCAACCGACCTGCCAATAAAACTATCCGATACAACAGGTGCTGTTCAGTAAATATTATAAAAAAATATATAAATAGATCACAGCGCCATCTACTGGGTCCCTTTTAATGCAGTTTGCATGCTTTAAGTAATCTCTGAGTAATCTTTGCAAATGACTGGATATGGATGCCAGGAATAGTTTCAAAGGAATGATTTCAAAGTTTATAATGGACATAGGTAAAAACCATTTATTACGCACCATTTATGTGTTTAAATTTAGATATATAACGAATATATTTATTAAGAACATTTTGCAAACATCACAATGTCAGCGATATTATGAATTAATAATAGATTCATTATGATAATTAATTTTATATGCTACACTTGCAAACATATAAATATTAATGTCTTATAATGGAATATGTATAATGGTAATTTAAAGTATATATTTGTAATATCTATTGCTGAAATTTATTATGATATTGCATGGAAATTATCATCAAATTATTAGCTTCCACTGTTAAAAATAGGGTCAATCAAAACGGGTCAAATTTATTTAGATCCAACATTATTACTTGTAGTAGCAGCTATAGATACTACCAGAACTTGCATTGCTTATCGCTGACGTAATAGATGACTAAGAGCTTTCATCATCATCTCAGCTCATATAGGTTCCACTATTGAGCTCGAGCCTCCTTCATAATGAGAGGGGAAATTGACCTACTACACCGCGCTGGTCAGACGTATTGGTATAGGGTTTTGTTTCGAGTTTTCTTCTCTTGCATAGATGTTATATGCGTTTTATATCCCTTAATCGTCTCGTACGATCACCCATGGGTAAGATATGGGGTGGTGAATCATAAGCTTACTCTGTCACCACACGGAAACTAAGAGCTTTACATTAATAAAACTCTATCTGATAACGTCAGGCAAAGAATTACATTCACATGGAGACTTGTTGTCAGGCAAATGGTTGGTCATAAAACTATTGCCAATAACTTTTGCAATATGTAATATGGAAGAAGAGTATATATTGCATCAACCTTAAGTTATTGGAATTTGACGTCAGTAAGTTGATTAATAGATAGATAGATATTTCAAAGATGAATTTCACAATTTTGCTATTGTTTCAATATAAATTAATATTTAATAAGCATATAGATGTGTGGCAGTGGCTACGAATACTACCAACCGTTACTTTGCTCGTGGATGTCGTAAAAAACGACTAAGAGCCTTATAACGACCTGAGCTAACTCCAGCTGATCCCGTATGGTCAACCATTACATTCCCATGCAGGGTTGACGTCTAGCAGGCGGCTGGTCATAAAACTACTGCCAATAACTTTTACAAAATGTATTATGAAAGAAGAGGACATATTGTATCGACCCCAGGTAATTGGGGTAAGAGTAGGAGAATGATGATGAATGATGATTTAATAAGCATCATCAAGATATATAAAAGGGCATCATATTGCTGCAGCCATGAGTATATTACAATATTTAATAAACTTTACATACATACATATCATCACGCCATATCGTAGGCAGAGAGAACAGAGTGCCAGAGAACTCTATCCTTGCATACTTTACTCGCTTCCTCAACATTCATAATTCTCTTCATACACGCTCGCTGAATAAACTTTAATGAAGCCGATATCCTTGATCATTAAAATGTTTTTAAAACATTTTATCATCGTATTTAAGTAACAGTTAAAATTAAATTAATAATGAAGGTATGAATATAAGAAGAAGGAAGGTATGAAGAAATATTTCGGTAGTAAAGTTTTATGAATATTATTATTTAGAAGTTAATCATTTATTTTATTTTCATACTTTAGAATATTTTAATCATTCATAAATGATTATTATACATACATACACATACATATCATCACGCCATATCCCTTGCAGGGTAGGCAGAGAGAACAGAGTGTCAGAGAACTCTATCTCTGCATACTTCACTCGCTTCCTCAACATTCATAATTCTCTTCATACACGCTCGCCGGTTTCGGAGACTCTTGACTCCACCTTCCTTCAGTACATGACCGATCTGGTCTAGGTAGGTTAGTCTCGGTCTCCCTCGGTACCTACATCCTTCCACTTTCGCATTGTATATCTTCTTAACCAGGCGTTCGTTCGGCATTCTTTCCACATGTCCGAACCATCGAAGCATTCCCTTTCGCATTTTTACACCAATACTCTCTTTCATACCTACTCGCTCTCTTACGTCGTCGTTATGAATGCGGTCGGTCAGCCTAACTCCACAGATTTTCCGCAGAGATCGCATTTCGACCGCATTAATTTTACTATCATACTCTTTTCTGCATACCCAACTCTCGCTTCCATACAGTAATGTTGGGACAAGCACTGCGTTATGTATTGCTACACGTGCCTTCTGGCTGCGGTGGTGGCTGCCGAAAAGTTGCCCCAACGCTCCGTTCACTCTATTTCCCGCATTCACTCTTCGCTCTATATCAGTGGTGTACCCTTCCATCTCGGCTAAATGATTATTATCTGTTATTTATTCGTTAAAGGAAGCACTTTAGTTACTCTTCTATTTTCATTTTAAGAGTTCATTAAACATAATAGTCCAAAAGTCTAATGAATAGAATAAGGAATGGGTTCGAAGGGCGGTGGACTATGGATGCGTCTTGCCCCACCAAATCGGTCCGGGGTGACGGAACAGACGGCGCGTGATCACATAGGCACACCATGCAAACTCCTCTCTTCGCCGTGCGAGCGGGACACCGGTACCCGATCTTTGTCTTCGGTGGAAAGAGCAACACACTGGAGCTAATTCTTCCTAAATATGCCATACTATTTTTTTATAAAAATAAACTTTAAAAATATAATAATAAACATCTATAATATATAAATGATAATAATAAACATCTTCTCAGTAGCGGTTGGGTTCCGATCCGGTGGTAGTTTATTGGATTAATTTAAAATGTTAAAACTGATAATATGTAAGTGCCCTCGCAAGGTTTATATGTAATAAATGTATTTAATATGATAAGATTTGTATAAAAAAAGTTTGAAAGTTGCATTAGTAACGGCAAAGTTAAAGAGTGAACGCCAGATATGATATGGATATATACGAGACGGGATGAAAGTAATGTTGTAAAGTAAGTTTTATGTATGAATGTTGAAGAATTTAAAGAAGATCAAGAAAAAAATGGATAGGTCGAAGAAAAGACGAAGGTGGAAGTATGTGGATGGAAAAAAGGTAGTGAACGCAGAGATGATATTTGGTAGAATTGTGTTGATGAAGAGGATATATTGCGGCAACCCCAAGTAATTGAGATAAGAACAGAGTGATGATAAGATGATAAATTTCCATTGTTTCAAAATATATATTTGAAACAGAAAATACAAGTCATAGAGTAGATTTCATATGTTCATTGAAGGTTGGCTTTACCTATAGAGTTGGTCAGATGGTCGATTCACAAGTACCAGGTGAAAAGGATAAGTAGAAATAGGATTTTATTTTTATGGATAACCATATAAATTTTATATATATTCTATATAGCTGTGTGGTAGCGGCTACGAATACTACCAACCCTTACTTTGCTAGTGTATGTCGTAAAAGACGACTAAGGGCCTTATAACGACCTGGGCCAACTCCATCTGATGCCTTTTGGTCGACAATTACATTCCCAAGGAGGGTTGATGTCTGGCAGGCGACCGGTCATAAAATTATTGCCAATAACTTTTACGATATGTACTATAAAGAAGAGTACATATTGTATCGATCCCAAGTGATTGGGATAACAGTAGAAGAATGATGATTTGTCACCTCTCTCCCTTAAACCTTTCAAAATTAATAGAAGAAGAAAACCTGCATTTTATTTAATATGATGCAGAAAAAGTGCTTGAAAGTAGTGAATACGTATTCGCAATGCATTCGTAGTCCTTAAAAAATATCAAAACTTCTTGTCTTAATTTTTCGCAATGATATATGAAATAATATGAATAATAGTAATTATGAAGGTATAGTCTACGACAGAACAAAGTTTTAAAGTCTTTTTAACTTAAAAAGTAAATTACGGCTGAGTTTCGATTATTGAGTGACCGCCAATCATATGACTTATTCTTCTTATTCACTCTACATCTTAAGTCGATCTTAAATCTAAATTAAAAAATTCTCATAATATAAATATTTACCAAAATTTTATCTGACCAAAAATAATATATTTCTTTTTTTATATAGAATCATTTTCTTTTACTGGCAATGAAAATGTATTAAAAATGTTAGTAAAAATTGAATAACCATTGCTGGTAGATAAAACCACTGTTATAATGATGCAAGTCATTGCAGGACGTAAGACATCCTAGACCTCTAGTGACCATGAACGCTGTAAATATTCTAAAAACTATTGGAAAGTAAAAATGAAATTTAAATGTAATAAAATTCATAACAATAGTTTTATTTCTATACTAGCTATCTTCCGCCTGGTTTACTCCTTTCAGGATAAGTGATCACCAACGTATCATATATTAAAACTTTCTCCGAAACACGCTGCATCTTATGGTATAAGTATTATTACGATCGGTTCAGTATTTTTTGCAGTATAACAGAACAAACAAATTGGCTCTTCATATATATAGGATATAAGACAGATATCTAATATTCGCGTAATATTTATTATTCATCGCATTTATTTTAAGGCCGTAACTTTGCAGACCACTTTTTTTTAAATTTAATATGAAGAAAAGTAACTAGTGGCTATTTGTAATGTTTCATACAGGTTCCTCGAGTAAGAGAGTATAAGATCGATCGCGCAGGTTCAGTGGTGGTCCCTACACGCTGCGCTGCGCACGCGCTTTCAGTAACCGAATAGTAACAACAATATGAATTTGCCGGTACGTTTGTGTTTTGTGATTTATTTATATTAGTGATTTTGTTTAAATTATTTTTTTTTAGGGAGTGATATTTTTTAAGAAATTTTGAAACGATGTTAAAGGATTTTTTTTTTGTATCGTTTAAATTGATTTATTGATATGTATGTAATGTTTTGTCAATATTTTTTTTATATTACCGTTTTTTTACCGTGATACGTATCAGTGATAGGTTAGTGGTACAAATGAGGATTGCTTATATTGAAGTTTCAAGTTCACGCCTATAAAACTTTTATATATTTTTCTGTAATTAATCATAATTATTTTCATTATATTATTTAATTAATTAAAAATACCACGCAGGTCAAACGGATTGTTAAAAGGTTTTATTTCGAGTTTGCCTTCTCTTAGATAGATTTTATATGTACAAAATATATAATAGGAATACAATTCATCATCCTTACTTACCCGTGGGTGTCGTAAAAGACTACTAAGGGAGATAATATGCATAGAACATCTATGTAAGGGAAGGAAAACTTGAAATAATACCCAAGTAGGTTAATGTCCTTTCCACTGTGGATGAGGCTCAAGCCCAACAGTGGGACTTATTTGAGCTGAGATGATCATAATTAATTTTATATGTTTGTGAAGTCCGCCACGTTACAAGGTTGTACTAGTTTAATCCTTTAAAAAAAAATCTATGACATAGAGGTCAAATATATGTCTTTGAATTCAAGTATTGACTCTGAGTCTTATCTCTTCTTACTCCAAGAGGAGTTGAAAAGTAAAATATAGATAGATGATAAAAACTATTCTATATATAATACAAATTTCACTAATAGTGCAGTGGTCTAAATAATGAACTACTTCGTGATCTATCATTGGTTTGATTTCACAGCAGTTCTTTATATGATTCATAAATAATTGTTCTAAATTTAGATGTTATTTACGTTAATTATATGTTTGTAAAATCACATAATGATATTATGACAATTAATATTTTCATCAGTCCGGGGCACCGGAAGAAGCGGCACGCGACCCCGTAAACCCGCTTAACAACGTACCTATCGATGCCGTGCGAGTGGGCCACCGTAATCCTATACCGCAGTGCTAGGGATATTGACTGTTTGGCGGGGCGCGACCACGTCTATAGCCCACCGCAAAAAATAAATAAAAAATAAAGGGATATTGACTGTATGTCAATCTCTACGTGGCCACGTTGATTAAAATGTTAATTTTACCGTCTCTTGGATAGATGTTTTCTGCACATACTTCAGTCGTCGAAAATATAGATTTTTTAAAAATTTTTGGGCACCCTGCACTAAGGAAATTATCCTTGTATTGCGGGTGACTTTACAAACATATAAATAACGGAAACAAATTACATTCAGACTCAGAACAACAGTTTGTGGATTAATACGCCATCTGTGCAGTCGAATAAATATGCAAATATACAAAAAATGCTCGTTTTAAGATATTCGATTGATACATAATGTATATTATGTATTCAAATTCTCACGTAGGACACTACTTTATCCGTCGGGGCGGCCACTGACGTCAAGTTCACGCTACTCCGGTGGTCAATGGACAAAATACGGTCTATATATAATGAATTTGAATTTGGGTGTAATTTGAGTTCTTAAAGTACATGTTTATAGAGTCCGCAATGCAAGGAGTATTTTCTTAGTATAGTGCATTTTCTTAGAAATAATATTTGAAAAAATATAAGTTATATTCAACTATCATCAGCATTCTCCTGCTCTTGTCCCAATCACTTGGGGTCGACGTGATATGTAATTGTAGGTACATATTGTAAAAGTTATAGGCAATAGTTCTATGACCAGCCGCCTGCCTAACATCAACCCTCCTTAGGATATTGTTGACCAGAGTGACAAATAGAGTCGTTATAAAACTCTTACTCGTCTTTTACGACATCCACGAGCAAAGTAAGGGTTTGTAGTATTCGTAGCTGCTATCACACAGCATATATACAATTATATGGATATAAAAAGACAGAAGGTAGGGCCAATTCTAGTTAGAGGTCGAATCTAAGAGTATATAACACATAGTAAATTAATTTAACATAAAAGGACAGTAATTTTTTTTATTTTATAATAGGAAAAGTACATAATTAATGATTTGAAAGTGTCTCCATGCTTCGTAGGGCACGTAATATTTTAATTCCGGCTATTGTTCCAACATATTCTTAATTAAATCAACTGCGTATTTTAACATACATTATTTTTTTTTAATAGACAATCTTTCTACGTATTTTATTTACAGTAACGAATCTTTGTTTTGCTGTGGTCTTTAAAACATTTAATTAACCTTTTCTGAGGGGTATTTATCTCCAGGAAAGAGGGGATAAAATTATTAAATGAGATAAGCCTCCATGATAACATGCTTCGCCGTCGGTGCATAGAGTATCTGCCCTTAATGCAACCCTAGTTGAAGCCACGGATTGTTGGTCTTTCTTTTCTTTTTTTTTTTTTTTGCGGTGGACTATGGAAGTGGTGGCGCCCCGCCAAATCAGTCCGGGGCGACGGAAGAGGTGGCGCGCATCCCCATAGACCCCATCCTGCAAACACCTCTTTTCGCCGTGCGAGCGAGCCATCGGTACCCGATCTTTGTCATCGGTGGCGGATTGTTGGACCTAGGATTGTACCGCCAGCTACAGATAGACTGATCGTATTTAAGTGCACGCTGCGGTGACGATCTGTCTCTTTATTGCCTCGGCGTTGACAGCAGAGATATTCGAAAGAGTAATTCAGTTAAAATAGAAGGGTATCGTGATCGTCTTTGCCATCGCTCTAGATGGTTTACGCACGATGTAACCAGACATCATAGCCGGGCAAAATAAAATTATCCAAATGCCTTAGCCGATTTAGATTACTCTTTAGTAGTGGTAGGACCACGCTATTGACAGTTTTGTGTCTACAGCCGGGGGCCGGTCCATCCGGGGTGGTACCACACTCTCGCAGAAGATCGACGTCTGAGCAACGGCAATATGCTGTTGTACTTCGTTCGGTGAGCGAGAGAGCCGGCAACCCAACTGGGTGGGATTGGGATATGTATTGGCAGACAGTGGCTTAGCTATTCCCCTGGTATCTCAAAGGTCCATGGGCAGCAGTGACACTTACCATCAGGTGTGTGGCTTGCTCGTTTGCCACCAAAAGCAATAAAAAAAAGAAGATAAATTGATTCGTCTTAATCATAATGGTATCATGGTAGTAATCATAATTTAATATGACGACAAACAAATGCCAAATTATCATAAATAAATAAAATAAAAAATGTAAACGAAATATGTATATATAAATTAAAATGCCTATTTAATGATATATCATTAAATAGGCATTTTAATTTTTAATTATTTTGTGAAAGTAAATTCGTCTAGAATTTATTTTTGTTATTGCCATTAGTGGCAAACTAGCAAGCAACCCGTATAAAAGTAAATAGTAACCGCTGATGCACCTCCACGGGTCCAATTAAGTAAAACCTACCGTAAAGGTTTACCGATTATCAATCAATAGTTTTGCTGATATTCTGTCCACTATGGTCTCAGATCATAGACGTTTCACTGCAGGACTCGAGTCTCCTCCACAATGAGAGGGAAATTGGTCTATTATACCGCGTTGGTTAAACGGTTTGTTTTAGGGTTTTGCAACTCGGCCACCGAAGACAAAGATCGGGTACCGGTGGCCCGCTCGCACGGCGAAGAAGAGGTGCTTGCAGGGTGGGTCAATGGGGTTGCGCGCCGCCTCTTCCGTCACCCCGGACCGATTTGGCGGGGTGCGACGTCCATAGCCCACCGCAAAAAAAAAAAAAAACGGTTTTGCAACTCCATAACCTGACGTGCTCCCAATCGCCACTATTACAGAGTCTTTATCTTCAGTGAACAACATGGTTCTATCAGAAGTGTATCTGTGTACTGAGGTTGCTTATTTGAAGGTCAAGGCGTAGTTTCCTACATTCCAATGTTAAATATTATGATATGAATGCTTCTCAAGTTTTTTGTGAAACAAAATTTGCCAAACCTTAGACATTTTTATACAAAAATATTTGTAAAAAAAAAATTGTCTATCGTTATTTCTTTGATACATTTCATAAAAAAAGGCCTTTGATTTTTTATTAATATCTTGTCAAGAAAGTCTTGAATGTTTGAAGAATTTTTGCTATACTTTTTTCTTGATAGGGTATTTTTTTTACTAGCATAGTATTTCTGTATTAGCCAAGCCATTATTATAGTAGGATCCCTCTAGATGTAGGGAGGGTCTTATATTCATAGAGACAGTCAGATATCAGACTGTCTCTACAGTAGAAATTGTTTCAAAACAGCATTTATTCAGCACTCACCTCTCTTTGAGGGATAGTTTGGAATGCAAACCAGATGGGATTCGCAAATTCCAGGTTTCATACTCATCCCAAAAATAGACCGTAGAAACACAGAGATGTCTATATGCTGACATAAACTCCATTTGACTCATACCCATAAAGAGTTTCTGCAACTAACAAAAACTATTAGATACTATTCATAGACGCTGGGCACCGTAACCAAAATACAATTAGGAGGTAACTGGTTTTATAATTATCTTCGCAGTATTTATTATTAATCTATATGTATCCTTTAGCCGTGGTTTTCTTCGTGTAATAATTCCACTATTAATATTCCATTTTTTTTTTTATAAATTGTCTGGTCAACACTTGCATTCCCAAAGAGGGTTGACGTCACAGCCTTAAAACGTATATGTATGATGATGTAAGAGGGGTACATATTGGGTCGACCACAAGTAATTATAATAAGAGAAGCTTAATAATGATAATCAATTTATATATATTAGTCTAGCAAACTCAGCCTGTTGGTTTGTTTGTAGAAGTCGATATATCGTGGCGCCGCCTAGTGACGAGTTACGTAAATAAGGATAGCATATTAACCTTTCCGTGAAAACGAAAACCATATACATACTAATTTTCATAATGATCGTTTTTTTTATTGCTTATGGTGGCAAACCAGTAAGCAGCAAACCTGATAAGGTAATTGTCACTGGCGCCTATGGACCATTGCAATACGAAGGGCATAGCTAGGCCGCTGCGCTGCCTACCAATACACACCCCAAACCCACCCAGTTGGGCTCTCTTTTCTTCTCGCTCACCGAACGTAGCGCAATAGCACATTGCCATTACTTGACGTCGATTTTCTGCGAGAGTGAGGTACTGGTGATGTGGTACTACCCGAAACGGCTACTCCGGCTGTAGATATAGAACTGTCAACAGCGTGGTCCTACCACTCGGTGAAATAGTTTCGGACTTAAGCAATGTCATATATACAAATATCCTCTTTTATAGATATAGGATATTTAGTGCATTTAATATTACACACACACACATACACACATATCATCACGCCATATCCCTTGCAGGGTAGGCAGAGAGAACAGAGTGCCAGAGAACTCTATCTCTGCATACTTCACTCGCTTCTTCAACATTCATAATTCTCTTCATACACGCTCGCCGGTTTCGGAGACTCTTGACTCCACCTTCCTTCAGTACCTGACCGATCTGGTCTAGGTAGGTTAGTCTCGGTCTCCCTCGGTACCTACATCCTTCCACTTTCGCATTGTATATCTTCTTAACCAGACGTTCGTTCGGCATTCTTTCCACATGACCGAACCATCGGAGCATTCTCTTTCACATCTTTACATCAAAACTCTCTTTCATACCTACTCGCTCTCTTACGTTGTCGTTACGAATGCGGTCGGTCAGCCTAACTCCACAGATTTTCCGAAGAGATCGCATTTCGACCGCATTAATTTTACTTTCATACTCTTTTCTGCATACCCAACTCTCGCTTCCATACAGTAATGTTGGGACAAGCACTGCGTTATGTATTGCTACACGTGCCTTCTGGCTGAGGTGGTGGCTGCCGAGAAGTTGCCCCAATGCTCCGTTCACTCTATTTACCGCATTCACTCTTCGCTCTATATCAGTGGTGTACCTTCCATCTCGGCTAAATCCACATTCAAGATATACAAATTCATCCACTTGCTCTAGTACATCATTACCTATTGTTACTCTTACATCTGTTCTGGCTTCATCTCTTTCAAAAACCATTATTTTGGTTTTGCTCACATTCACGCGTAGACGTTTAATATTACAATTACCTCAATAGAATTTTGAAGCTATCCAATATATTAAATACAGAGATTGATGTGAGATCGAAGCAAAGCAAAGGCGAGTATAATATGATCACCGACAACAAAGACCTGGTCCCGGTGGTCCACTTGAACGGCGTCTAGAGGTATTTTGCAGGGGGGGGTCTATTGCATCGCGCGCCGCTTTTTCTGTTGCCCCGAACGAATTTAGCAGGGTGTGAATAGACTATAGCCCTTTTTTTTTTTTTTTTTTTTTTTTTTTTTTTTTTTTTTTTTTTTTTTTTTTTTTTTTTTTGCGGAATAGACTATAGCCCGCCGCAGATAAAAATAGTATGATATAAAAGTAAGGGTTCTCATAATTCACCTAATCTTATCCCCGTCAACCCTTCTTTGGAATGTAATTGTTGACCAAACGGTATCAGATAGAGTTGGCCCAGGTCGTTATAAGGCTCTTAGTCGTCTTTTACAACATCCACGAGCAAAGTAAGGGTTGGTAGTATTTGTAGCCGCTACCACACAGTTTAAGGGTTCTATCAACCCTTAATTATACTCATAGTTATTTTAATTGATTACTACTTAAACCTCTGTATAACATTTCTCACTGATGACTCAACTTTTTTTTTATAAATAAAAATTTCGTTAGAAATTCATTCATATTCAGATTATCATAAATATTTATGGAATTAATTATACGCGATGTAATATGTATGTTGTTACGTAAAATGTTGTTTTCGTTATTAACACACACACACACACAACAGTTTAACAGTTAATATGATACAAAGTTGCGTATCATTCAAACTAATGTCATAAAATGCGAAAGTGAAATATTTGTTTTGGTCACTGTATCATTAAATCATTTTCTCAGCTTATATATCTCACTATTGGGCTCCAACGGCTACGAATACTATTAACCCATATTTTGCTCGTGGATGTCGTAAAAGACGACTAAGTGTCTTATAACGACCTGAGCCAATTCTATCTGATGCCGTTTGGTCAACAATTATATTCCCAGGGAGGGTTGACGTCTGGCAGGCGGCCGGTCATAAAACTGTTGCCAATAACTTTTATAATATATACTATGAAAGAAGAGTACATATTGTATTGATCCCAGGTAATTGGGACAAGAGTAGGAAAATGATGTAGGGTTCGAGCCTCCTTGATAATGGGAGAGAGATTGACCTACTATACCACGCTGGTCAGACGTGTTGATATAAGGTTTTGTTTCACGTTTTCCTTCTCTTGCATAGCTGTTATATGTGTTTTATATCCCTTAGTCACCTCTTACGATCACCCACGGGTAAGATAGGGAGTGGTGAATTATATTCTTACTCCGTCACCACACCGAATGTGTAATATTATTAAGGACATAATTCCTTGAACTTTATATTTTGTATCATCATTCCAGCTCACATATGGCCCACTGCTGGGATTGACCCTTCTCCATAATTGACTTCACGGATAATGTATTGGTTATAATACCGATCTACCTTGTCAGTGTCATGAGTTCGATTCCCACGCAGAATAATACTTTATGCGATCTACAAACTGTTATTCTGTGTCTGCGTGTAATTTGTATTAACTATATGTTGGTAAAGTCTCTCCTAAAACAAGGATTATTTCCTTAGTGAAGTGGGTGTATGATTAAAGAAAAAAAAAAAAAGAGAATTTAACCTACTATACCTATCACGCTGGTCAGATAAGTTGATATAGGGTTTTATTCTGAGTTTTCCTTCTGTTCCTTTAATGTTATCAAAAAATAACCCTTGTACTGCAAGAGACTTCAAACAATAATTTATGAATAATATAAAGTGCTATCCTGGGAATATGATATAATAGGAATCGAATCCGTGACACTACGCCATCTATGTAATGAAATCTGCAATAATTTATATTTACCTCTCTATCAGATTACTCTACTTCTTCTGGTGGCCATCAGCAAGGCTGCGAAGGGGAACACGCAGGAGAGCAGCATCTCCTCGAATATCTCTAAACGGGAGCTCGACGAGGGTACCTACGGGCAAAGAACTGAACTATTAAAAAAATATGGTGAGTTTATGTTATAATTTTGTATGTGATGGTGATATGAAGAATATGGAATATCCTACAGACTGATGAAATCTTAAAAGTCGCAAGAAATCGTATAAAACGAATAACATAGAACCAGTCTGAATGGTATTCTCGTAAGGAGGCATATGGCTTTTTTTATTTCTTAAGATGGCAAACTACGATAGGTTAAGGGGCTCCTTAACCTATCACGCTGCTCTGTTGTCACTCTAGACGTTACGGACGGTCTTTGTCCATACCATGTCAAAAAAAAGAGGAGTAGCACTCTCAGTAAGAGATATAACAAGAAATGCAAACACCAATCAGTTTACCAGGCGCATCAGTTATGACAGATACTTTGAGAAGATGTATATCCAACAACGAAGCCAAATAGACTGATTGTTGAATATATGAACTCGTATAGAAAAGTTATAAGATCAACTTCAATTATATCATTCCTTGGGGAGGCCTACGTCCAACAGTGGATATTAATTAGCTGACGAAATGTATTCGCAATATTGACTTTTTGAATTTCATATATATTCACTACATTGGCTTTTTGAATTTCAAATGTACTCACAATATTGATTTTTTAAATTTCAAATGTATTTACAATGTTGACTTTTTAAATTTCAAATAAATTCCCTATATTGACTTTTTGAATTTCAAATGTATTCACATTATTGACTTTTTAAATTTCAAATGTCGTCACAATATTAACTTGGTAAATTTCAAGTGAATTCGCAATATTGGTTTTTTAAATTTCAAATAATAATATTCAAATATATTCACAACATTGACTTTTTCCTTATTTTGACGGAGTAAGAATACAATTCACCCTCCATTATTTTATATATGGGTGTCATATAAGATGAATAAAGGATAAACTATGCATATAATCTATCATATATATATATATATGTATATGCAAGAGAAGGAAAATTTGAAATGAAACCAACCGATCTGACCGGGTTGATATAATTAATTTCGCTTCTATTGCGGCTAAGGCCCACCATTCAGAAATATATGAGCTGAAATTATTAGAAGACCTACGTCCAAAAACGCATATTAATTAGCTGGTGGATTATATTTGCAATGTTGACTTTTTAAATTTCAATAACAATTAAATTGTAGTTCATTCCATATGAATATTTAATTAGTAAATAATACGAACAATTAACAGTCTCGTTAATACAAATGAAATCAATACAACTGCAACGTGTAAACAAATATTGTGATTGTATGTCAGTTTTGTACCGTTATAATTAGATTTTATATTAATACTAGTCCCACAGCCTGACTATATGTGATTTCTTTTTAAATATATTTTTTTTAAAACACCATTCTGAACTAAGGAAATAACCCTTGTATGGAGACTTTACAAACACGAAATTAACGCAGACAAATTACACCCATAATCAGAACAACACTTTGTTGTTCTGCGTAGGAATCGAAGCCACGACACTGGCACGGACGATCGGTATCTTAACCACTACGACATCTGTGCAGTCAATCTGTCATGAATTAGGACAAATATTTCAAAAAGGGGTAATAAAGTAAGAACCAATTTAGCCTAGATTGGACCTAAGCCTCCTTAAGGAATGCAATTCATCAGCTGATATTATATCGCTTAGTTGTCTATCACGACACCCAGGGGAATAAAAGGAAGGAATTTTATTCTTACTCCGTTACTTCACGGGCTAACTCTCTAACTACATAGAGTAAAAATAGAATGAAATACATATTTCTTTCCCATGCACGATCGTGAGAGGACTACTAAGGGACGCAAATATCTAACATCACTCGAAGTGAAGGCTAAGTTGTGATAAAGTCCTATACATTCTGATCAGCATAGTATAAAAAGTCAATAAGGTCGCATTATGTCCAAAGCTTAATTCCAGCAGTGGAACGTATTTAAATCCTGATATAACGATTAACCTGCTAAACCTGTTGACTAAAAATAATGATAGCGGCTCAGGCGCTCAAATGCGAGTACCAAAATTTACACGGAAGTCGTTTCACGAGTATACATATTGATACTTATATAGTGTTATTATGGTTGTCGATTTTTGAAGTTACTTCTTTAAGCGCGTTATGAAATATCATGAGAGTGAAATTTTAAAATGTTCGCGCATCAACTGTAACACAAAATTAACAAATTGAAGTTGGCCGCATATAAGGTACACGCGTATCACTGTAACACAAAAGTAAAACAGGTTGAAGTTGGCTGCAAAACCACTCATTAAGTTTCGAAAAAAAGCTACCAACAAAATAGAAATAAAACCTCTTTCTAGTTTTTACATTCACAACACGTGTTTTAGTTTTATACAAGTGCGAATTATATATGAGCTAATAAATTATATTCAGTAGTGATTTAAATTGAATATTTTATTTAATATTAATTACTATTCGTAAATATTAGTGGAAAAAATTAACCTTTTCCAGTCCTTTTATTATTTTATTGTAACTAATTAATTACATGTATTGAAATAATATTTTTAATGATGCTAAAGAAATATAACTTCTCACCCGCATACATAAGTACATGCAGCCATTTTTTTTTTATTTATTTTATTTTTTTTATTATTATTTTTATTATACACTTTATTGTACACCAGTATTGAATACAAAAAGCTATACATATATTTATTTAGTTGAAAACCCTTTTTGTTAATTGTTCACAGTGCCCACACAATCAACTCAAGACATACAATACACGGCGGATGATATTAAGCAGTCTTTGCAAGAACAGTCATCGACCCAGGTGAGTGTCAATATATAGATTTTTTTTATTGCTCGTGGTAGCAAAAGATCAATCAGCACACTTGATGCAAAGTGTTACTGCCGCCCACGGATCTTAGCAATACTAAGGGTACAGCTAGGCCACTTCCTACCAATGAAAACCCCAAAACCACCCAGAAAGTTGGGCTGCCGGCTCTCCCGCTCACCAAATGAAGCAAAGCATTGCCACTGCTCAGAAGTCGATTTTCTGCGAGAGTGTGGTACTATCCCGGACGGACCGGCCCGCGGCTGTAGACAGAAAACTGTCAACAGTGTGGTCCACTATAATTTTATTTTATAAATCAGACCCTTTATCCATTGGCAAGACTCACCTTAATCGTATCACGCATCTGTGATTTACAAGTGCAATAGACATTCTTACTTAGCTTCGGACGTAAATTTATTAAATATAAACGGAGTTAAAAAAATCTCATTGGAGTATAATTTTATTTTTTTTAACGAAAAGTGGTGAGCGTAAACACTGAGTACCAGTGGCTGGCCCAATGGCGATGGGAGTACGATGGACTATGGGGCCACACGCCGCCCTTCGCCGTGTATCCAAAACATAGCCTGCCATAAAAAAGCATAAGTATACACTGTGTCGGTAAGAGTGCGCGCAATGTCTTATTTGCCTTCGGTTATCAGAGACTGAATACGCTCTTTTCACTTTTCTCTTTTCTTTTATAATTTTGTGTAAATAAATTAATAATAAACACCAATGTACGCTAATTAAAATTATTTGACAAATAATTAAAAGGTTTCCCTGCACTAAGAAAAATTAGATAAGATATAATAGAACTTATCAAGTCGTAGTTGGAACTCATCGTTGTTGCTAATCATTTTTGCTCGCAAATAAGTTCTAAAACTCGTTTCGAATTATTTTATAACCTTCAATATAACTACCTTCTGCCCGCGGCTTCGTTCACATAAAAAGTAAATTTCAAATTTTATCATTCAACACAAGGGAACATGTTACCGGGATATAAAGTACCCTATTTGTTAATCCAGGATATGGTCTATCTGCCGGGTGGGCCACCGAAGACAAAGATCGGGTACCGGTGGCCCGCTCGCACGGCGAAGAGAGGCGCTTGGCAGGGTGGGTCTATGGGGTCGCGCGGCACCTGTTGCGTCGCCCCGGACCAATTTGGCGGGGCGTAACCACCTCCATAGTCCAAGGCAAAAAAAAAAATGAGTGTGGTCTATCTGTATGCCAATTTTTATTCTGTTCAACAGTTTACGCATGATTAAATAACAAACAGCCAAACTTTTTCACAAACTTTCATTTTATATTTTTCCATTGAGTTAAACATAAAATTAAACAAATCAGCAGTTAAAACAAACGTTGTTGTCAAACAAATTATATGCATCCTCTGAATTTTGTTTTGAGAGGGCTATAATAAGGGGGAAACTTTTCATGAAAATACATCATTCTGAAAGTTGGCCCCCCATAAAAACTGGTGTTGAGTATCACCCGGATATAAATTAGTAAAACGTGTCCCCGGATTATTAACCCTCCGTTATAGGAATAAAAGTTTTGCATTATTTAGTCATGTCAATCCAAGTTGGGATGAATTTAAAATCAATTTATAATTATCTAACTTTATCATCATTATTGTGCTCTTATCCGTGTGGTGTGACGACTAAGGGATATAAAACGCCTATATAATCTATGCAAGAGAAGGCAAACTCGAAACAATACCCTATACCAACACGTCTGATCAGCGCGGTATATAGTAGGTTTATTTCCCTCCCGTTACGGAGGAGGCTCGAGCCCAACAGTGTGACATACATATATGGTCTGTGATGATGATGATGATGACTATGCTCTTATCACAATTATTAAAGGGCGACGCAATATATACTCCTCTTCCATCGTATTACAAATTGTTATTGGCAATATTTTATGACCGGCCGCTTGCCTGACATCAACCCTCCTTGGGAATGTTATTGTTGACACGACGGCATCAAATAAAGTTGGCCTAGGTCGATATAAAGCTTTTAGTCATTGTTTATGACATCTACGAGCAAAGTAAGGGTTGGTATGATTCGCAGGCACTCTCACACGGCAGAATGTATCTAAAGATACTGTAATATATCTAGTGATATTTTAGATGGATACAGTGGATCTCTATGAAGAATAATAATGATTTAAAAACACAAAGCAGTCACGAGGATTGCCGATTAAAGTGAAAACTTAAACCTATGAAAAAAAAAAACAAATACAGAAAAATAAAAAGCGTGCCCCAGGGAGTATGTATGGGTGTGACCGTACAATAAATACACATATTAAATATATTATATTATACACATAATAATATAATTACTTCCTCTCCTACGGTCTACTCTCCCTCCGTCTTACGAATTTTTGATCAGGTCACGTATCCTGACGTGAATTTAACATTGTTTACCCATCCCAAAAAAAGTCCACAACGCCGCTAAAGAATTTTCACTTCAAAAATTATCATCATCATCATCATCATCACAGCCCATAAATGTCCCACTGTTGGGCTCGGGCCTCCTCCGTAATGGAAGGGAAATTAACCTACTATACCACGCTGGTCAGACGTGTTGATATAGGGTTTTATTTCGAGTTTTCCTTCTCTCACATAGATATTAATGCGTTTTATATCCCTTAGTCGTCTCGTACGATCACCCACGGGTTCTTACCCGTGGGTGATCGTACACAGATGTAAAGGAAGCGGTACCAGTGGTCGATCCAATGGCGATGGGTAAAGAACACGTTGAGATATGTTGTCTCATGCACCATCACCCTTCCACCATCACCCTTCCACCATGGATGGCATGGACTTTCCAGACTGCCTGCAAAAATAAAATAAAAAACCTTGACATTTTATGAACCGATTTTTTAAATGTCGATTCAAATCGATTCAAGAATCAGTATTTTCTTTGAGAATCACCATCCTAATTATTAATTAAACCCAAACTGTCCCACATGTTTACGTTAAAAAGCTTACATAGTCTCGTAATCCTTAAAACGGTGTTCTTAGAGTCACGAGTGACACAAGAGGTCATGCATCACTTACCCCACTTCCCTCCATCCCGCCCACAAGCAAGTTTGCTAAGAAATTTAATATAAAACTTTGCACAAACTCCGCGTGCGTATAAAAACATAGACAAGGCCATTTTCTGAAGCAAAAGTATGTACAACGAGTTTTATACAAATATTTTGCTATTATGTGACAATTTTGTTACTTTCTCTAAAGATATTAATTTTATTTAAGTAAATATATTTCCGTGTGGTAAAAATACAATCCCCCATCCCCTTTCTTACCCGTGGGTGATCGAAAGAGGCGACCAATGGATGTAAAATGCATATAACGTCTTTCTTTTTTGCGGTGGACTGTGGACGTGGTCGCGCCCCGCCATATCGGTCCGAGGCGACGGAAGGGGCGGTACGCAACCCCATAGACCCACCCTGCAAACACCTCTTTTCGCCGTGCGAGCGGGCCACCGGTACCCGATCTTTGTGGCATATAATGTCTATGCAAAATAGAAAGAAAATTCGAAACAAAACCTGACACCAATATGCCTGACCAGCGTCGTATAGTAGGTCAATTTCCCTCCCATTGTGAAAGAGACTCGAGCCCAACAGTGGGACATACATATGTCTCAGCTCATATGAGCTGAGATGATGATGATCCCCTTTCTTACCCGTCAGGCGATAGTAAGAGACGACCAAGGGGTATAATAAGTATATTATATCTATGTAAGTGAAGATAAAAAAAACTCGTAACCAGCGTAGTATAGTAGGTCAATTTCCCTCCTATTTTGAAGTTGGCTCGCATTGAGAATTATATGAGCTGAGATGTAAATATATATATATCTTTTTTGTTTTCTTAAAAAAAGAAAACAATCCAGCAACGCGGTTGTTGTTTTTAAGGGCTCTTCTTTTTTAGAAAAAAAAAATTCTAAACTAATGCACGGCTCAAGCAAAGAATTGGCTCAAATTTCCATAAGAATTTTGGATTCAGTCTCAGTTAAGATAATGTCTTTCTTTATTTTGTAAAAAGCGATCATGTCAAACGACGCTTAATGCTTGAAAATTGTACATAATCAACATAAACTTTGTTTTGAGAGAAATATTTAACGTAATTTAACCGTTTGCGACCATTGTTCACAAAATAACCTAAAGACAAAACAAACAACATTCGGTGACCCGCTCATTAAAGTTTTACGAAAATGAGGACCCATTTTACTATTCGTGGCCTTCAGCTTAACTCTTGTGGACTATTTACTTATTACTACTTTTAAAATAAAACTATTTTTACGGATTATGTCACGTTTGTATTTTTAATCTCCCGACGTTTCGAATACTTAATTACATCGTTCGAATCGTCGGGAGATTAAAAATCCAATAGAAACGCGTTAGAAGCTGTAAAAATAGTTTTGTTTCAAATATTTAACACTCGCTTAAACATCAGAAATCGTTATTATTACTACTTTCTATAATCAACCTTGTCTTTATAGTGATAGAGCGTATTTTTTTTTATTATTTTTTTTTATTGGGACTTATCCCACCACACGTTCCCACCCCTGTAACTCCTATAAGCCAGGATCCACAATGGTCACTATAAATGACACCGAGGTTTGACCCTCAGGCAGTCCCGGGATATGATTTTAATTGTCTTGGAATCCGCAACGAATTTAATTAGAAAATGTTAAAGAGAAGGAGTTGGAAAGAGTGATTCCACTTCCCTTCTAGGCAAAGCGGGAGACAGAAAAACAAAATGACTAGTCAGATAGAGCGTGTTAACAATTCGCCATTCACTTTCCTATGACTATCATAAAAGATGACTACAGGATAATAGAATCGTTGTAAAAAAAATACAAAATATAAACAGTCTGACCAGCGTTGTATATTGAGTCGAATTTATCATCCTACCTCACCGTGAAGGATTTTTTTTTGCGGCGGATCCATCCGGGGCGACAAAGCTCAGCTCGTATATGTCCCACTGTTGGGCTCGAGCCTCCTCCGTAATGGAAGAGTAATGAATAATAATAATTTTACATATTATACATATATATATATATATTATACTATGAAAAAAGAGTGCCTAGATATATGTATCAACCCCAAGTAATTGGGATAAGAGTAGGAGAATGATGATTTTCTAAGAAAACACAATTTATTAAAAAAATACCTCGCTAAGTTCAATCATAGAGATATTGTATTGTAAAACATATAGAATATAAAAAAGCAAGCTTTATAAAAATGAGGTATTACACAGACATTTTAAAGAGATCACTTCCACTAGAGTAAATGCGTTATGTTGAAGTACACATCAGAAATCTACTCGGGTGTCAACGAAAATCGATTTGTTATAATCCCTAGGCTCACAGGAGCGTTCCATTCGATTACACCCGTTCATATTTTTACATTTTCTCATATATGGCCCAAACACGTGTACTATATGATGAATGGTGAGTTTAATCCTACAAAATTAAAAAGTGTCTGACGTCGGGACTTGCATTATTACTAGGTATAAACGTATATATATATATATTACTAGCGATTCGTGCTCGATTTATTATAATTTAATTACATGCTACCACTATTAGCTATGTAGTAGCGGTTACGAATAGTACCAACCTTTACTTTGCTCGTGGGATGTCGAAAACTACAAATAAGAGCCTTATATCAACATGAGCCAATACCAGGTTAAATTGCCTAAAACAACAAAATACGTATGATTTTATTTAGAACCAGACACATTGCAACTATTATAACTATTTTTATAAAATTACTTGAAGCAAAACTATTAGCAGCATAGCTATCATTCTATTAAAAATAACTACAACAAAATTAATTAAAATAAAAACATACAACATTCATCATCATTCTCTTGCTCTTATCCCAACTACTTGGGGTCGACGCAACATGTCCTCTTTTTCCATACAGCCCTATCAGACGTCATCTCTGTAGTCACTACCTGTTTATACATATCATGCTTTACGCAGTCCATCCATCTTTTCTTTGGTCTCTCTTTACCCCTAGAGCGTTCAACATTCATACTCAAAACCTTCCTCGCAACATTACTTTTAAAACATACAACACTAACAAATGCTAATAGCTGATTGAAATAAAAAAAAAAAACTAAAACAAAAATTTCAAAATATCATTTATCATTTGAAATCCTCAATCTTGACAGATGTACATAAACAGGTATATTACTTAAGAAACTTTTTAACCGCCACTTAATAAAGAACTTTAGTAATCTTTTTACTTTTACCAAAAATAATTTACAAGGACAATTCGATGATAACTATAATGGCAATAGACTAATATTACTTCTTATCTCATCATCAAGTTGTAACATTGATAAAACTAATTTCATACATACACATAATACATATCATCACGCCATATCCCTTGCAGGGTAGGCAGAGAAAACAGAGTGCCAGAGAACTCTTCCTTGCATACTTCACTCGCTTTCTCAACATTCATAATTCTATTCATACACGCTCACCGGTTTCGGAGACTCTTGATTCCACCTTCTTTCAGTACGTGACCAATCTGGTTTAGGTAGGTTAGTCTCGGTCTCCTTCGGTACCTAAATCCTTCCACTTTCGCATTGTATATCTTCTTAACCAGACGTTCGTTCGGCATTCTTTCCACATGTCCGAACCATCGGAGCATTCCCTTTCGCATCTTTACACCAATACTCTCTTTCATACCTACTCGCTCTCTTACGTCATTGTTACGAATGGGATCAGTCAGCCTAACTCCACAGATTTGCCGTAGAGATCGCATTTCGACCGCATTAATTTTACTTTCATGCTCTTTTCTGCATACCCAACTCTCGCTTCCATATGTATTCCATGTTGGGACAAGCACTGCGTTATGTATTGCTACACGTGCCTTCTGGCTGAGGTGGTAGCTACCGAGAAGTTAATGACTATAACGGTAATAGAAAAATATTACTTCTTGTCTCATCATGAAGTCGTAACATTGATAAAACTAATTAGTGACCTGAAATAACATAGAACAATTCAAATGTAAATAGCAATATGCATTAACCCACATAAACTATTGTTTGGCAACTGTGTGAACCGGCACAGAAGAACGCGGAACAAACTCACAGGGTATTGTATCTGATCTTAAATTGATATAAACAGCGGATATTGCGCAAATTATTGTCTAATGTTGTACTTAGCTATAAATAGATTCATAGTTACAGTATACTATACATTAAAGTATTACTCAAAGATGACTGTATTCGAAGAAATCGGTTTCTATGTATTGATGAAGTAAGAATACAATTCATTCCTTATCTAGCCTTTGGTGTCATAAAGAAGTCTAATTTATACAATATGCATATAATATTTATATAAATATAAGAAAAATTGAAATAAAACCTATTATTAACTCGTATGACCAGCGTGGTATAGTAGGTCCATTTCTCTTCCATTGTGAAGAAAACACGGCAACAGCTGTGGGATATATATTAGCTGAAATAATGATAATGATTTTGATAAAAAATAAGATGTATATTTCCGACACTTTGTACGACGCAATATTTGTTCTGAATATAGGCAAGGCAATAAAAGATTGATGTGTTATTCCTTCTTCGTCATCATACGGATATCAATACTAGAAAATACAAAAACACTTAAAATAGATAATATTAGCCATTCAGAACCTTAATTAATCCCCAATTAAGTACATAAGTTAATACTTATGTTTCAATTTCTAACCTGTCTATAGTTGTTTTGACTTCCTAATAGTAAATGAATGCATATTTTAAATATAGAAACATATGAAATGAAAACATTCCAAAGGAGGGTTGACGTCTGGCAGGCGGCCGGTCATAAATCTATTGCCAATAACTTTTACAATATGTACTATGAAAGAAGAGTAGGTACATATTGTATCGACCCAAAGTAATTGGAGTACGAGTAGAAGAATGATGATAATAGAAAGATATGAAATATAACTATTTTTATGGATTTTTATATCGTTTGTTTGTAGTTTTTAGCATTAATGGTTATACGAAGACTTCAGTGACCATGAAAGTTCGAAAAGTCGCAAAAAAAAAACCATAAAACAGTTTTATTACACATATGAAATGGATAATAATCTCTTAAACGGCTAAAATTTTTATAGATCAAATATATGGAGTATTTTTTGCTGTAAAACTTAAAGATATCTTTTGATCATTTTTTTTAAAGACACTAAGAAAATAATCCTTGTATTGTGGGGGACTTTACAAACATGCAATTAACGAACATAAATTGAACAACAATTTGTGAATCCCACAAAATATTGTCTTACGTGAGATTCGAACCCACGCCATTTGGTGTATTAGGTCGATATCTTAAACATTGCGCCATCTTTGAAGTAAATTATGCAATAAATATATCGATTACAATAAAACTTAAATGTGCAATCTTCAAATGTCACAACCTTAACGCATCTGAATAAAGTGGTCATCAAGAAAGTTACTTCATATTCTAAGTAAAAGTCTGATCCAGATTTCGTTATTAGCAAATCTATTTCAAGCAAATTATCTTTTTAACTTACAGTTTTTTTTTAGTGATTATATTTATGCAACAGCTGTCCTAATCCGTAGATATGTGATTTCAAACAAAAAACTTGAAGTTAGAAAAAAAGGTTAAGCAAAAGTAACATAGATTTCAAGTTACGTAATTATGTCAAAGTGTTTTGAAAGGGTGTTAATATATCAAAAGTTTATATTGCTGTGACTCAAGATGACAATTATGGAAATTAATTTAAAAGAACTAGTTAGTGAAAATTTAAAAATTTCCAAATTAAAATGAAATAATATTATATTTAATACAAGGTCTTTGTTGATGCAATTTCCGAGAACATTTTTACATAAATTATATCATACTAGATTCCTTTTGGTGACGGAATAATAATACAACTTAATAATGGTAGGACCACGCTGTTGACAGTTCTCTGTCTACAGCCGCGGGCCGGTCCGTCCGGGGTAGTACCACACTCTCGCAGAACATCGACGTCTGAGTAATAGCAATGTGCTATTGCACTTCGTTCGGTGTGCGAGAGAGCCAGAAGCCCAACTGGGTAGGTTTGGGGTTTGTATTGGTAGGAAGCGGCCATAAAGGTCCACGGGCGGCAGTAACACTTACCAGATGTGCAGCGAAACAAAAAAAAACACCTGTTCTCTTACCAGTTGATATAAAAGCAACTAAAAGATGTACATACATACATATCATCACGCCATATCCCTTGCAGGGTAGGCAGAGAGAACAGAGTGCCAGAGAACTCTATCTTTGTATACTTCACTCGCTTCCTCAACATTCATAATTCTCTTCATATACGCTCGCCGGTTTCGGAGACTCTTGACTCCACCTTCCTTCAGTACATGACCGATCTGGTCTAGGTATATCTATATCTATATCTTCTTAACCAGACGTTCGTTCGGCATTCTTTCCACATGTCCGAACCATCGGAGCATTAAAAGATTATTTATTATTATTACCACTAAAAGATGTGATAAGCATATAACATCACTGAAAGAAAGGCGAAATTCGAAATAAAATCCTATACTAACCTATTTGATGGGTAATATAGATCAATCGCCCTCCGATGGGACAGTGGGATATATATGAGCTGTAATGATGATAATGATATCTGAATGATACTTTTCTAAATACCCGATACGAAACGAAAAATGATGTCACAAGCGGGGTTCGAACCCGCACCTATTGGGAATCCGGCCCAACCGTGCTGCCACTTACACTATCGTGAACTATTTTAGGACATGCAAATTTCGAATCATATTATATCTTACGTCTTCAAGGTGACGTATGCCATCTATCGGACAATGTTTACACATTGTATAGACTTAATACTTCAAACTTTACAGTTAGAATTGTATTAAACGATGACACAACCTTGTTATTCAAATTACTGAAATTTTTAGCATTTAATATGCTTAATTATTTATAAATACCCGATACGAAACGAAAAATGATGTGCGGGTTCGAACCCCGCTTGTGACATCATTTTTCGTTTCGTATCGGGTATTTATAAATAATTAAGCATATTAAATGCTAAAAATTTCAGTAATTTGATACTTTTCTTTTAGTATATTATGGGCTATAGTTATCAGGGTCGATCGGACCGGGGACTAGTCCGGTCACTCGAAGTGAGGCCACCGCGTGAGGACGAATGACGAGGCTTTTGCAGAGTTGGTCTATGGGGTCGCGCGCCGCCTCTTCCGTCGCCTCGGATCGATTTGGCAGTGCGTGACTATTTCCAGATAAAAAGGTCATGCAACCTCATAACCCCGTACTATAACCTCTCCATCCCCATTTAATTCGACTGAGTCCTAGTTTTCCATAGCAAGAGACATATGTGATAAGTTTTTGGCTAAAAAGGCTAAGAATGGTTTCCTTAATGTAGGGATATTCTCTTTAAAAATATTCACTACCACCATCCACCACGTGGAACTTCACAGTCTAGGATCTAGGAAGTAGTGGAACAGATATGATAATGATGATGACATTGAAGCCATTACATCAGCTATAAAACCATTAAATTATAAATTCTTAAGCAAAAGAAATATTTGTTGAAATGCGGTAAATTGTATGCTAAGGTCAATGACATCGTCTTAAAACTATGGAATCAGGTTAAGGTTCTATATATTAAAATTTTGACCAATTTGAGTATCGTTATTTTCTATGACAAAATTTGCAGACGACTTAATAGGTTTACCGATTTATATTACCGCGTAAAGGTTCGATTCCTAGGCTCACATTTTCTTAAATGTTATTTGTGTATTTAACTGTAAACTTATAATATAACTATCGTTTTTTGATCTCTTTTTCTTCTTATTTATAATTTAGAATAATGAATTGAGTTAAAGTATATTCCAATCCTAACTGAAATTTTTAGGATGTTAAATTCGCAACAAAATGCAAATAATAACACAGAAAACATGGTAAAACATCTACTTTAAATGCTGTGATCAAAAAATTAATTACCACACGTAACTGCCACATTAAATTAAATGTTATACGAATTTCCAATAGACGTGAATTCATATTCTGCCTACAGTAATTTTTATTTCGATTCAGATGCCTTATAAAAAAAAAACATTTTTGTTCTCCGAAGCCATAGACAAGGATTTAATACAATCATCTCAGCTCATACACGTCCCCCTATTGGGTTCGAGCCTCCTTCACAATAGGAGAAAAATTGACCTACTATACCACGCTGGTCAGACTTGTTAGTATAGGGTTTCGAGCTTTCCTTTTTTTTTGTATATATGTTTTATGTGTTTTATATCTCTTAGTCGTCTCTTACGATCATCCACGGGTAAGATAGGCGGTGGTGAATTATATTTTTACTCCGTCACCTCACGGACAAATTAATATCAATACCATAATTGACGCTAAAAATTAAATTTACATGTCACATACGTAGTTTTAAACTTCACCGAAGACAAAGATCGGGTACCGGTGGCCCGCTCGCACGGCGAAGAGAGGCGCTTTGCTGGGTGGGTCTATGGGGTTGCGCGCCGCCTCTGCCGTCGCCCCGGACCGATTTGGCGAGGCGTGACCACTCCATAGCCCTGCGCAAAAAAAAAAAGAAAAAGATGTTCCTTAAAACTTAAATTTTATATAACTTTAACTAATATAAAAAGAAAAATAATTTAATTTATGTTCTATGTGATTTATATTGTTTTAAGTATTACTTAATGTTTATGGGTCGTCTATGAGAATAAACAATGGTGATCGTGGCAAGCTTTATGCAATTTACCGAGCGCAGTTTCAGATTGCATACGTAATAACACTTATGCTCGACGATTAATCATGCATTCAAAACTGGTCAGTTACTTAAAAAGAAGTGAAGTTAAAAATTATGTAATTAGATCAAAAAGGGAAAACTTGGTTTGGGTTCATTGTTCAATAAACGACAGTGAAAGGAATCAGGTTTAATTAACTCTGTATTAAGTAACTATATGTTTGACGCCTTTTTCTTTTGAAGGCGGGTTATGGAATGGTTACACCCCGCTAAATCCGTCCGGAGCAGCATGCAGAAGTGAGCGACCACGGACCCGCCCTACATGTACCTCTCTTTGCCGAGCGAGTGGGCCACAGGAACCCGGTCATTGTCTTCGGTGGCCCATGTTTAACATCATTACAGCCCATATATGTCCCACTGTTGTGCTCGGGCCTCTTCCGTAATGGGAGGGAAATTAACCTACTATACGCTGGTCAGACGTATTGTTATAGGTTTACGTTTCGAGTTTTCCTTCTCTTGCATAGATGTTATATGCATTTTATATCCCTTAGTCGTCTCTTACGATCATTCACGGGTAAGATAGGGGGTGGTGAATTGTATTCTTACTTCGTCACACGGATAATGTTGTTGGAAATGCCATGTTTAAAGCCTTACAAATATTTTCAATAATCTATCTATCTTTTAAGTATCTTGATGGGCTAAGAATATTATATTATATATATATATATATATATATATATATATATATATATATATATATATATATATATATAAAGATGGATGGACTGCGTGAGGTATGACATGGATAGACAGGGAGTGACTGCAGAGATGACGTCTGATAGGACTGTATGGAGGAAGATGACATATTGCGTCGACCCCAAGTAATTGGGATAAGAGCAAGAAGATGATGATGATATATATATATATATATATATATATATATATATATATAGATTCAGATTGTAAAAAGGACCGTTAGTTATATTCCATTTAACTGTTTGCGGTCAGCGCATATCGGTATTAGACTACTCGTTGTAGCGGTATCAACATTATAAAATTGCATGCTATAAATAAGTCAGTGTATTTAGTAATAGTTATAAGTATAATATCAATTTATTCATCATATACTATATATCTTGTATATATACTATATATCTTAATTATTAGCAGTTATATAGGCATATATATCCAATTTAACCATCTTGTACTGAATCAGAGATACATTTTTAATGAAATTGCATAATGTAAGTACAATATTTACTAAGAGTTATAAATATACACTCAATTTATTCAGCTCACACTAAACCATTAATTATATTTTTGTATATATTGCTTATCATAAATAAAGTATTATATTTTTAACAGTTATAAATATACAAACAATTAATCATTTTATATACAACGTATTGATTTTTTAAATAAAATACCAATCAAATGAAAAACAAACACTTAATTTATTCATCGCAATCGATTCTTTAAATTTATTAACACAATTGCATGCTATTATAATTAAATCACTTTATTTACTAACAGTGGCAAACATAAATTTAATTGATTCATCTCTCACCAATAGAGATTTATATTTTATACAAAAAATGCACACAAATATCATATTTATATGTTTACTAAAAGTTTGGAATAAAATTTTATTCATCTCCCACTAATAGGGATTTATCTTTCTAAATAAAAAATACACGCAATCATAATTTAATACATCTATTTACAAAAAGCGACAAATATACATTCGATTTATTCATCTCCCACCAACAGAGATTTATCTTTTTAAATAAAACATACGTGCAGCCATAATCCAATCCATATATTTACTAAAAGTGACAAATATACATTCAATTTATTCATCTCCCACCAATTGAGATTTATCTTTTAAAAAAAAAATAAAAAAGAAAGGACATTGCTGAAAATCAGCGTTGTGGTGTTACATTGACATCACAACAAATGCTGAGCAATTATCCTTTTTTCTGCCGCAGCTGAGACGTTCACTCGATGTAATTATTATTATGTTCTCCTTATTTAGTTTATAGATTTTATGTGTTTTCATTTATTGTAAGGTTTATTTTTGTTTTTCTATGTGTTCCTAACGTCTCTCCTATGTGGCACAAAATAAATACTTTTCTTTCTTCTCTTCTTCTTAAATAAAAAATACGTGCAATCATAACTCAAACCATATATTTATTCAAAGTGACAAATATAAATTCAATTTATTCATCTCCCACCAATAGACATTTACCTTTTTAAATAAAAAATACGTGCTATCATAATTCAATCTGTGTATTTACAAAAAGTGACAAATATATATACAATTTATTCATCTCTCACCAATAGAGATTCATCTTTTTAAATAAAAAAATGTGTGTATGTCAGCTCCGACGCACGACTGAAGTTTACTCCTTAAGTACCATTATCAAAACAGGCGCAAAAAAGCTCATTTCACTAAAAATAATATATATATTTTTATTTACATTTATTAAAACTGTTCAGTGAAGTATTATCTCACGTCAGAAAGTGAAAGGTGCACAGAATAGGTTGCGCACCAAAAACGTAACGAGGTCATTCGATCACTAGATTTTACTCCTCAAATTTTTCTCATACCGGGCGCCTTATATGAAAATCGATTCTTAAGGAGTAAACTCTAAAAATACGTGCAATCATAATTCAATCCATATATTTACTAAAAGTGACAAATATACATTCAATTTATTGCATCTCACACCATACTTCAGTTACATAGTCAGTTCTTAAGGTAGTCCTTACATAATTACTTCGTTAACAAATTTCGGTAACTTTCCAAATCCTTATTGCCTTTCGTTGGGATAATTCTATAATGAAACCAATTTCTCTAAGACGCGACAACGTAAAAAAAAAAAAACGAACATTCAAAGGAAATTAATTAAAAGAATAACTTCTATTAATTCTCTTAATAAAAGTTTCTTCAAATTATAGAAACGATATTTTTATGTAGACCTTTAGGATGGTATGGTGAATTAAAGTAGCTATTTCTAGTATCCTAGGTTCGATTTGCAAAGAAAAAATAGGGACTCATAAGATTTGTCTTATCATCTCAGCTCATATATGCACTACTGTTGGGCTCGAGCCTCCTCGGATATAACGGCAGGGAAATCGACCTACCATACCAAGCTGGTCAGACGTGTTGGCATTTTGTTTCGAGTTAACCTTCTCTTGTATAGATGTTACATGCGTTTTATATCCCTGAGTCGTCTCTTACGTTCATCCACGGGTAAGCTACGGGATGGTCAATTGTATTCTTACTCTATCACCACACGGAGAAAATATTTATTACAATTTTGGTACATTTTTTATCTAAATTGACTAAGATGTCACGCAACACGAGAATTATACTTATAATGTTGTAATTATTTTATAATTTCTCCCTATTTTAGAGCAGATCTTTATAACTACCGGGGGAACTTTCCCCCGGTAGTTATAAGATATCATAGTTATAGATCATAGTGACACAATTTATTCTAACTTCGTCTTCACGCCGTGATGGAAAATGACTCCTTAGTTTTCTCTAATAAAAGTAAGCCTCTAGTCAATACAGCAAAACTCCAGAGCTCTTGTTTACTAACAAAAATGTCTTTGCGTAAAAACTTAATAACACTTTTACCCAATTTATAACTTGTACCTAGTACCTCACTAGCGACAGTAATGCGAGACAGTAAATGGTGATTTCGTACCTACAATAAGCCTGCATGCAAGTGAGAGTTGCCCTATTTATTACATAACATATGTGGTACGCAATAACTGGCCCCGGTAGCATAGCTAACAAGCCGATTATCTTCGCACAAGGAAGCTCAATGATAAAAAACATTGAATTGTTCATGAATCTTTTAAGAGTAAGACTCTTAAAAGATTCATGAATAAATATTTATTTCTAGATATAAGTCGAATACTTATTTCTAGATATTTGTCGAAAAGGATATTGTTAGATGTTTGTCGGCACAGATTTTATAGTATATTTTACTTTAAGTCTATGTGTGATTTGGGTATTATCACACGAATTTTTATTTCTTACTGAGAAAGTTATAAGAGAAAGAAAATACGAAATATAAACCTACATTAACCAATATTACCAACGTGAAAATCAATCTCTATACATTTTTAGTTACGTTCTGATAGTTTTTCTAAAATTGTATATCGACACAATAATAATTATCATAAATTAAATGTTTTAATAATAACAGATTATAAACAATTATATATTAAAATTTTCTTTTTGTACTGGCAATGAATTTATATTAAAAATATGGGTCAAAATTGAATATATTATAGGGTAGATACAAATTTGTGTAATAACAATGACATATTGGACGCAAGACATCTTAGTCCTCCTTAATATCTTAAAACATACTTTTAACTAAAATATTTTTGTATAATGAAAAACAGTCATCATCATCATCATCATGCTTTTATTGCAATTATTTGGAGTCTACATCTTCTTCCATACAGTTCTATCAGACATCATCGCTGTAGTCACTCCCTGTCTATCCATGTCATGCCTCATGCAGTCCATTCATCTTTTCTTTGGTCTTCCTTTACCCCTAAAGCCTTCAACATTCATGCTTAAAACTTTTCTCACAATATCACTTTCATCCCATTTGTCCATACCATATCAATTTTCTGTCACTGGCGCAACTTTCAAACTTACTCTAATAAGTTTTCCATTATAATTATATTCATATATACTTTTTGTGTGAGGTGATAGAGTAAGAATTCAATATATATATATATATATATATATATATATATATATATATATATATATATATATATATATATATATATATATATATATATATATATATATATATATACACATATATATATATATATAATAAATAATAAATAAATAAAAAGCCTTTTATTTCCTTATCCTTAAATTTACATTTCAAATGTTGTTAGTATTTGGTTGTTAGTATTACGTTTGTTAATTTAATGTTAGTACGGGTTAGTTCATTTGTTGGATATGGACCCCTCCTCGGGTGAAGGCCTCCTCCAGTCTTTTCCACTCGTCTCTGTCCCTACTAATAGTTTGCCATTCATCTCCTGCTATGTCTATTATATCGTTAGCCCATCTTCTTTTCTTTTCGGCCTGCCTACTCTTCTTTTTCCCATTGGCCCTTTCCACCCTGTAGTTTTAATTGTCCACCTGTGGTCTATAAATCGTGATACATGGCCAGCCCATTGCCATTTTAATTTTAGGGCTTGTGTGAGGGCATCCGTTACCTTTGTTTTGTGTCTAATAATTTCACTTCTGACTTTGTTTATTTTTCTTATGTTAAGAATACTTCTCTCCATGGCTCTTTGTGTTACTCTGATCTTTTGTTTTGTTCTTGTCGTGAATATCCACGTTTGACAACCATACAGAAGGCAGGGCAATATACAAGTGTCTAATATAATTTTTTTCAGGTTTATCGAGTAGTCTCCTTTTAGGATTTCTTTGAGTGACCAAAATTTCTTCCAGGTTATAATCGTTCTTCTTTCAACTTCATCTTCGTTGTGTGTTTTCATAAACGACACTTGTTTACCTAGGTAGACATAGCTGTTGACATATTCTATTGAATTTTCTTTTACGTTGATGGGCCTCTTGATGCTGTTTGTCATTAATTTAGTTTTTGTAGCATTCATTTCTAATCCTACTTTCGAGCTTGCTTGATCAAGTGAGCAGAGCATGTCTTGTAGATCTTTTGCTGTTTCAGATAATATAACTATGTCATCAGCGAATCTGAGATGACTTAAATAGCTATTGTTTATTTTTTTTTTTTTTTTTTTTTTTTTTTTTTTTTTTTTTTTTTTTTTTTTTATATATATATATATATATATATATATATATACATATATATATACTACCCGGCCACGCGTTGCTGTGGCTAAGGTAACCTTAGTACCGCGTGGTGGTTATACTAATAAATTGAAGCTTATATGAAACGTTTGTACGTTTAACATAGCGCATTAATAACATAACTATCAAATAATTACTCAATCCAGTCAACAGATACCACCATCTGTTAGAATCGTTTGGAGATAACAGATAATTGTGACTGTCAAATAATAGACAAATAATTTTAAATTTAAATTTTTCAAAATAAAAATTTCAAATTTAATTAAAATCGGTTAAGTACTTTAGGAGTCCATCGCGGCGAAACAACGTGACGCGTAATTTTTATATATTAAGAGTATATATAGGTATAGCCCGTGGCTATTGTAAAAGATGATTAAGCTATGTGTGTATGCATATATACAACATCTGTGTAAAAGAAATAAAACTCGAAATAGAAACCTACACCAAATTGTCTGACCAGCGTGGTATAGGTCAATTTCTTTTCTATTATGTAGGAGACTGGATCTCAGCAGTATGACGTATGCGGCCTCAGATGATATATCAATATACATTGAAAATTATCGTCAATATATTTAGCACGTATTTGTCTCCATTTCAACTTCTAAATAATTAAAACTACAATTAAGAAAGCATCTTATGAATGAAATATAAAAATAAATGTAAGTGTTGGTATTTAGGGCTCAGTGAAGGGTCAAAGCGTTAATTTGGAGGGCTTGGGCCGCGAGTTTCGGCTTGACAATTTCACACAAATAACTAGGGCGTCACTCACAAGGGCTTTTACTGTTTTCTTTTTTTTTATAATCTCAAATTGTTTTTTTTTTTTAATAAGATCGCGTAGAATGGTAACGATATTTTCGATATAATTCCTACCTAGGTGATTACGTCAGTATTACTGAAGATCACTCAGAGCTTGCATAAATACCTTTCGCTTTACGAAAGCTAGCTTACTTTTTTATTGCTTATAGTGGCAAACGAGCAAGCAGTACACCTAATGGTAAGTATTACTACCATCCATAGACCTTTGCAATACCAAGGGTATAGCTAGGCCGCTGCCTATCAATACAAACTCTAAACCCACCCAGTTGGGCTTTCGGCTCTCTCATTCACCGAACGAAGCGCAATAGCACATTGCCATTACTCGGACGTCGATCTTCTGCGAGAGTGCGGTACTATCGCGGACGGGCCGGCCCGCGGCTGTAGACAGAGAACTATCAACAGTGTAGTCCTACCACTAATAAACCATCGACGTTAAGAATTTTAAATTTATATCAATCGACACATTTCTTCATGAATCAATATCTTTTCACACATTGCTTATACCTATTTATTTATCGATGTTATAAAGCACAAACGTAATAACACAGAAAAATAAAGAAATGTAAAAAAATAAAATGAAATAAAAATTCGATGACGCAGCGTGGGACGATCCCCCACTAGGTGGACCGGCGACATTATGAAGGTCGCAGGAAACCGCTGGACGTAGATGGCACAGGACCGTTCTGAGTGGCATTCTCATGGGGACAGATAGCTGATAGATGGATGGAAATAAAAATTATTAAACAACTCTAAGATTCACAAATACGAATGTAATAAAGATTAATTTAAAAAATTAAAATGGTTTTTTCTAGTCTAATGTATATTTTTAATGAGTTAAGTTATTTTCTTTATGTTTTCTAGTGTAGATATATAAAAATCAATTACTTAAATATGATTTTTATTATTTTAAAATACCTATATTATTTTATTTCCTATAATATTGATGAAGTTTAAAAGGGAAAAAGTATTAAAAACTCAAAAGGATAGTTTAAAACCAAAAATACACACTCGCTACTTCTTTTAAAAAAATATATTGATGGAGGAACGATCGCTTAACTGACACATAACCAAAATTATTATTTTGTTTTATGTGCTCCATTGTTTTTATGTTTCCAAAAAAAAAGAACTTACTCGATTCAAGAAGAAATCGTTAATATAAATGAAGGTGCAATATGCTATTATTTATTTTAAATCAACCAGCCTATTCATTTCCAATTTATTTACTTATTAAAGTTAAAATCAAATAAATTATAATTGAAACGAAATTTATCAGAGCATTTATTGTAAAATTATGATAATCAAAAATTTCCATATAAACCAAGTAGCCCCAAAAACCTTAAAAACAAATAGTCAACAAATCTCGCAATAATTATAGAACCGGTTATTATTTCATCTTCACAAAAACTTTACTTAATTGCCATAAATTTTCAACAACAAATTGATAGCTCAAGAACTAGTATATTGCATAATTTTTAATAATTCAAATATTGGACCGTGTAGCCCCTGCCATAGTTGCAGAGGTCATAAAAATGCCAAAAGGGAAGGGCCCTAGCAATATTTTCACCAAATATATGTATTACGTGTCGTGTATAATACGAAGGTTTAATAAATCTGTGTCTTACGATGTCTATAAACGTGTATCGATTTGGTAAATGGTTGTAAAAGTCATTATTAAGGCATAATTTTCAACCATTTACAGACTAGCCTATGACATATGTGTAGCTAGAGTACCCGATCTTCACTCAGGAGATATAAAATTGCAGAGTAGTTGGAATAAAAGTTATCCTTTTAGATATAAAAGGTATTTTTTTAATCTACAGAGTCCCAAAATATTTTAGACTCTCGACGACATTCTGGAATATTCCATAACAATCTAAGATTTTTTAGAACATTTTAAACTGTTTCTAAATATCCACATTATTTAAGAAAATACCAGGATGTTTTAGAATAATAGTCTTGAATGCTCGCAAATGGTTGCGAATATTTTAGGATTTTTACACAGCACCATTACCAGAACTTATATCTTTAAAAGCACCCCTTTCAGGTAAAACTATGAGTCTTCTTCATGGATAGCTTACTCTTTCGATCATATCACATTCATGAGTTTTAGAGGCACGTTAAATATGCTAGTTCTTTTATAATATGTATCTGAATATTATAATCATAAGAGTATTGGTGTAAAGATGCGAAAGGGACTCCGATAGTTCGGACATGTGGAAAAAATGCCGAACGAACGTCTGGTTAAGAAGATATACAATGCCAAAGTGGAAGGATGTAGGTACCGGGAGAGACCGAGACTAACCTGCCTAGACCAGATTGGTCACGAACTGAAACGAAACGTCAAGAGGCTCCGAAACCGGCGAGCGTGTATGAAGAGAATTATGAATGTTGAGGAAGCGAGTGAAGTATGCAAGGATAGAGTTCTCTAGCACTCTGTTCTCTCTGCCTACCCTGCAAGGGATATGGCGTGATAATATGTATGTATGTATATTATAATCACAATGAATTGATATAATTTATATGGATTTTGATTGAAAGTTTCTAGTCGTTTTACTTACAAAATCTGAGTAATTTCTCTGTCACGATTCTTCTTACAAAACAATATTCTAACTGCTTGGCATGCCTATTTTCCAAACGAGGCAGATTATCCTAATACATTATGCAGGTCAGATTTTCTGGCATATGTAATGATTTCTAATGTTTACTCAAGTATTACAGCTCTAAAATAAAACTATTTTTACGAATTCTATAGCGTTTGTATTAAATTTTTAGTTGACCGACTTTTCGAACACTTTACAAAGTTCAGTCCTCTCTTGATCATAAACGATGTAAAGTGTTCGAAAGGTCAGTCACTCCTCCCGTGGCCATGAACACTGTAGTGTTCGAAACGTCGGGCAATTAAAAATCAAATATAAACACGATATAATCCGTAAAAATATTTTTATTTCAATTGGCATAAGACTTTATTTCAAATATTTTTTCTGCTTGCGTGTTAGTTATATTTTACATATTACGTTACTTATATAACATATCAACTCTATATAAATTATAGCTCTACTATCAAGAAAGCAGGTGTGGCTGACTATCATTAAAAAAAGGACGATTTTAGTTATTTTTGTTAATATAATAAAAAAATATAATGTTAGTTTGGAACTTAGTTTAGCTTGACTGAAATATATTTTGTAGGTATCAATAAAAATCTGCTTTTTTGTAAATTATATATTTTTTTTAATTAAATTATTTTTATCGCATTTGTATTTGATTTTCATTTTTCGTAGTCCACCGCAAGAAAAAAAAAGAAAGAATAAGCCAGGCTCCCATTCATATAGTGTAATACTCGTGTAAACATTATAAATATAATACTCAACTTTTAAAATTCATTGTTTTTAAATTAATAAATTTTATATTGGTACGTGTGAGTGTTGACGTAAAAAGTGTTTATGCTCGGGCATGAGTCATTAGCCGCTATAATGCCAGCACATAATTAATTGTCAAACGCCACGGTCCGGTAGGCATCTTTGCCATTTTATAATCAATTCATAATACTCAATGAACGGAGTCTTTATTTAGCTATTGTTGGAAATCATTAACAATATAAACTTTATATTTAATGTTTAACCCTGTGGTGACGGAGTAAGAATACAATTCACCACCCGTTATCTTACCCGTGGGTGATCGTAAGAGACGACTAAGGGATATAAAACGCATATAATATCTATGCTAGAGAAGAAAAACTCGAAACCCTAACCATTCCAAAACCCACTCATAACCCTATACCAACACGTCCGACCAGCGCGATATAGTAGGTTAATTTCCTTCTCATTATGGAGGAGGCCCAAGCCCAACAGTGGGACATATATAGATTGTGATGGTGATGATGATGATTTAATGTTTATTTTTTTGATGATTATTTATTAAAAATAATAAATATTTTATCCAGCCATCGACTTGTAGACATCTACTGGTGAACATATGCCTTCCCACGAGAAAGCCACTCAGAATAATTTTATGCTATTTCAATCCAGCGGCTTCCTAGGACTATTAAGTGGATGTGAGTGGTACATATGTCCGAACCATGGGAGCATTCCCTTTTGCATCTTTACACCAATAGGTACTCTGTTAATCTTTAATATTTAATTTCGTCTTTAATCTCTCCGATGGTTCGGACATGTGAAAAGAATGCTGAATGAACGTCTGTTTAAGAAGATATACAATGCGAAAGTGAAAGGATGTAGATACCGGGGGAGACCGAGGCTAACCTACCTAGACCAGATCGGTCATGTACTGAAGGAAGTTGGAGTCAAGAGTCTCCGAAACCGGCGAGCGTGTATGAATAGAATTATGAATGTTGAGGAAGAGAGTGAAGTATGCAAGGATAGAGTTCTCTGACACTCTGTTCTCTCTGCCTACCCTGCAAGAGATATGGCGTGATGATATGTATGTATGTATGGTACATAACCCATCGTGTTCTCTCCCCATTGTCATTGGGCCAATCACTGGTACTGATACTTTAAAATCTGTGACCGGCACGATCTTTTATGTCACTTAAGAAGAAAGGGGATTGTGAATTGTATCCCTACTCTGTCACCACACGGATACAACATTACAACATATATTTTTTTTTTATTATCTCTAATAATAATAATAATTCTCGCATAAGGTAGTGGCCACTCTTAATCAAGAAATGTGCTTCCCGCATACCACATATGTTGAACAAGCTGATACAACCATTAAAAGTTACCAGTGCTCAAAAATCTCCCATAATTATAGGTAAATAGTAAGGATTATTCTCCGCTGTGTGGTAGCGGCTACGAATACTACCAACCCTTACTTTGCTCGTGGATGTCGTAAAAGATGACTAAGAGCCTTATAACGAACTGGGCCAACTCCATCTGATGCTGTTTGGTCAACAATTACATTCGCAAGGAGGGTAGACGTCTGGCAGGCGGCCGGTCATAAAACTATTGCCAATAACTTTTTCAATATATTATGTAGGTACTATGAAAGAAGAGTACATATTGTATCGATCCCAAATGGTTGGGATAAGAGTAGGAGAATAAGTAAGGATGTGTGTGTTTGTGTCAGTTTCTACCAAAAACCACTATTAGACATAATAAAAAAAATAGAATACATAATAAATAAATACATAGAATGATTAAAAATATTTATTTTTGATAGAGTGAGAATTACAAATGCATAACTATTTTTCTGAATTTCATTGTCAGATTTTTACAAAACTAAATCCGTTTAATTACATTTCATAAATATTTGTTTGTTTTATACATTTTTTTGTTTATATCCATTTAGTGACGGAGTAGAAATACTAATTATTACTACCCCTTTTCTTTGCCATGGGTGACTGTAAAAGACTGCTACTTATTAAAAATAGATAACAAAAAGAGAATTAGAATTTAAAATAAAACCATAATCAACCCGTATGACCCTGGTATAGTGGGTTAATTTTCCTCCCATTTTAGAGGAGACTCAAACCTAGCAGTGAGAAAGTATATACGCTGAGAACATAATAACTTTTTACGAAAACTTCTTTAGCATCGTTGTACATTTTTTTTGGGATGGGTAAAAAATATTAAACTCGCGTCAAGACACGTGACTTGATCGAAAATTCGTAGGACGGAGGGAGAGTAGATCGTAAAAGTAATCGAATATAATATGTGTATAATATAATATGACATATTTAATATATGTATTTATTGTATGGTTTCACCCATACATACTGCCTGGGGCACGCTTTTTATTTTTTAGCATTTGTTTTTTTTATAGGTTTTTTCATAGATTTAAGTTTTCACTTATGTCAGCAGTCTTTATGACTGCTTCGTGTTTTTTTTTTAATAAACTTTGCCTCTGCAGTCTTATAGTTTAACTGGTATAATCAGGTACCGCGAAATAAATCGTAATTTCTCAAATGTTATATGGAAATATTTCGTCAATATTAAGTTTTTATCCGACCCTAAGACTATATTAGGAAATAAAAATCTTGGGTAAATATGTGTAGATTTCTGACAACCCATTAGAGAATTGACCTATCCAAATGTTCTCTGGACGGTTGCCTCTTAATTTCATTCTGTATATAAGTGTTGTGTTTCGAATATAAACGACAACTAAATGAACAGTATATTACATTCCGTCCTTAAATGTTTGTTAGTTATTTAACAACGAATGCTTCAAATTGCATCTTAGTTTAAAGGAATGTAGGTATAATTTATCTACATCTATTATTCTATCTCGTATTTTTACATATATTGATACTAAAAATAGCTGAAAATAATATTTATTTAATTAAAGTGTATTAACTTAAAGAACTTTACCTTTCTACGTAAAGGGATCGTGAATGGCCACCATCTGCTACCGGTTAACTTATAACGGAGCTCAGAAGGCAGACATTTAATTGAAAAACTAAATTAAAATTTGACTCTACGTACTCAGGAATACGTGTGATGATGGACTGAGAACACAATTTATAGCCCGCTTTCTAGCTCGTGGGTGTCGCAAAAGACAATTAAAGGATATAATATGCAAATAACACCTATGTGAAAGAAGAAAACCTAGAAATAAAACCCTATATTAAACCATTTTGGCTTGTGGTAAATAGTAAGTCGATTTTGCCTACTATTATGAAGGAGACTCGAGCCCAACGGTCGTAAGTATGTGAACTGCGCCATAATACTCCAAAAGAATACAAGAGATTATAAAAATACCTTCACCATATGAAAATCACCGGTGTTTTTCCAGATGAGTGACATGTAGGTAATTATTTCAAGCTGGTCACACTATAACGTGTTATTTCAAATTTTTCCGCGCCTGCAATGATGTGATAATAAATTATATAGAAGACCTGGAACTAATTGAATATATATGAGCTAGTTATAACAATTTTATTTTTTTTCTCTTTTTGTTTTCTTTTTTTTATTCTTACTACTGAAATTTAGCATTTAACTTGCTTGATCATTTATAAAAATGATTACGAGCGAAAAATTATTGTCACACATGGGATGCCATGTTTGACAATCATTTTTCGCTCGTACTCAAGTTTTTTTTTATAATTATTTGCCAGGAATATTTAATAGGCTTTGGGGTAATTTTTCAAAGTCTCGTCTGGATATAGACATGTGATGAGGAGGAATGAAAGGCATATGACAAGGGGGTTTATCAATATGATTATGGTTGAACGTAATAATTGAAGGACCCGAAAAGAGATGGATATATAGTATAAATGAGAATATGAGTATGAAAGCAGTAAGTGTAGATTAACGGCTGACAGAAGTCTATAGAAGGTAAAAACGTATTGGAACAGCCTCACCTGGCGTGGGTTGAGGGCAGGAATTTTAGTAAATCTCTGCAGATTAAATATCAAAATGCACTATTGCTTTTTTCATGTCCGCTATTTTTTTGTTATCGGCTATACACTGCCACACTCCACCTAATTATTGAGAATAATATTAGGATAATCCGAATCCCTATTACTAGTTATACATTTTCACCATCTCTCTTTCGTGCAATCTTCAGGAAACATGATCTTGTCTTGAGCCTCCTTAGTTACCCTTTCGTATAACCTCGTTCATAGATATGAAGGTAGAAGTCAGGCTGGACCGGTGTTCTGTTTTAGGTGACCCACTGCATGAAAGTGCTAGATAATTATTTTTACTCTTTGCTTTTGTAACATTATATCCGTTCATCAGCCTATCAACGTTCATTATTTATCTAATGTAACCATTATTTCTTACAGATATATATATATATATATATATATATATATATATGTATATATATATATATATATATATATATATATATATATATATATATATATATATATATATATATATAAAATCATAGATTGATCTAGACCTTAAAGCTAATATTGCAGCCAAATACGGCTTTTAAATATAAGAACTTATATTAATTTTCATAAAAAACAAGGACTTGTGAAAAATATATTAATAATAATAATTATGTAATTACGTAATGTGTTGACTGCACAAATGGCGTAGTGATTAAGATGCCGACCTTCCGTGCCAGTGCCGTGGATTCGATTCCTACGCAAGTCAATACTTTGTGTTACTTTGTGTGTACTAAGTGTTGTTCTGTTCTGTAATTTGTCTGCGTTAATTGCATGTTTATAAAGTCCCCCGCAATACAAGGATTATTATTATTATTTCCTTATTATTTCATTAATGTCTTTAAAAAGAAAAAAATATTCAATATTAGAGTGACTACACTCCAATATTGAATATTTTTCAATATTTTTTTTAGTATGAGATGCATTTGTTTTGTTTTTTATTATACTAGTAGACCCAACCCGTTGGTTTGTTTGTAGAAGTCGATATATCAGCGCCACCTGGTGGCGAATTACATCAATGGGGATAGCATATAAATCTTCTCCGTGAAAAAATACATATACATACCAATTTTCATAATGATCGGTCAAATTGTTTCAGAAAATATATTGTATAGTTTCAAATAGGCATAGGTATAGTACAGGTAAAAAATATCACAAGATTTATTGATAATGGCTTTGGTAATCAAAATGGAACAATATTATTTTGGCTTGGAACAATGGAACAGCTGGAAAATGGGACTGTCCCGTCATGAAGGGAACATATGGTTAGGTTAGTCATAGTTCTCCCTACGAACGAGGTATCATAAATCTCACGCAATAATGTTAGCGACCTTAGCAAGTTTTTACAATTTCAACAGTGCAGTAAGGGTTCACCACATTCTGTTTTTTTGACACACTGGTTTAATATAAGGCATCTTCAAATAAAACGAACAACAAATTGCCCTCCATTAGGCAAGATGTGTGACAGATGAAGACGTCACACATCCTTTTACATCCGTTCGACAGTACTCAGTGAGATTATTCTAAAAACGTTATCGGGCGAACTTATCGGTGCAAATGGACGGCCCACTCTTCTACTTAAATCACTCGCTAAAACATACAGCAATTTATAATTTAGTACGAAAACGTACACGCTTTGATTTTTATATTCATGTTATACCTTTTATTTTGATGACCCCATAATGTGCCATACACATATCTCGCTTATTATACGCTTTCGCCTTTGGGGCATCCCCACACGCGATGACCATACTAAGGGTGGCGGACTTAGCTCCAATCCGACCATCCACGGGTAGCTAGGGCGGCATCAAGCGCAGGTACTCGCGCCTGCGCCGCCCAATGTGTCAGTGGAGGAGCGTGCCACCAAAGAGGATTTCTTCTCGAATCTGCCGCGCGACCTCTTTCTGCAAAACAACTGTCTCGCAGAAGGATGGGATCACGCCCCAGTTCCTGACTATGTCAAAACAATGATCGACAACGTTAATATTATTTACTATGTATTCGGAGATCAAGAGTTCTATATTGTGTATTATTAAATTATAAACTTGTATATATACACCATTAAAGGTAATGTATTATTATTATTCTATATTTTTTTATGTTATTGTGATAGAAGAATAAGATTAGTTTTTTAATAATTTTGGCTTGGCTATTACGAAGCTTACTAATAGATGCATTCTCTATAGACTTCAATGGATAAATTATTTCTACAAAATGTATAATATAATGATCAAAATAAAAACGCAGCCGTACAAATTCTTCTGCCGTGTGTTTCTTAAGCAGTAAAACATAGCCGGGTCCTTTTTTTATGTAAGTGAGTTTATCGCGTCGTCTGTACGTTCGTTCGTTTAGTCTACTTATTGGTACTGTAAAAATCTTGTTTGGACCGTAATAAAGCACTCGAGTATTTTCTTTGGTTCTATTTACGATAAGTAAAAGATGAAAGAGGAGACATTTATGAACTTTTTTTTACTTACTGTTGACATCAACTTGAGAGTAAATCAGTACAAATTGTAAAAGTGAGTCTTATTTTTTTTTATTTAAAAAGTTAATGTAATATTTGTTACCACTATATATGAAATTCCATATTCTTTCAATAATCAGCGATATATGTTAGAGTATAAATATTTGGATGACAGTATCTTTTTTTTTGTAAATTGTGGTTTTTGTTTTGGAAAATTTGTTTCGTTAATAAAAAAAAGAAAACCAATGATCGAATTGGAACTGTATCTCTATTTTGTTTGTGACGAGACAGACAGACCAAACCTACTTTCATATTCTGATTATATTTTTTTTTCATTGGCTGAAAACACTGATAGAATGACGATTTTTTGCAGATGAGACGTCGTTAGTTTATTGGTTCCAAAAGCTCCTGCGTTCTAAGTTTCAGGGTAGTCGCTAGTCTGGTTTACAACACAAAAATATTTTAAATATATTTTGAATATGTTTTTAAAAGAGAATTGCTCGTTTAAAGATATTACATACCTAGATATATACATAAGTTCCAATCTTAGCTTTACTTAACATATTTATCTAAATACTGGCTGTGCAAGTGCGTGGTTACATATTTAGTGCAATTATTTTGTATAAGTGTTCACGTCCTTCCAACATTAATAAGAGACATATGTAAGTAATGCGAGTGATGTATCACACGTAATATTGCCCGACCGTGTACTGACCCATTACACATTACGCGACTAAACATCACATCACATTAAACATCACACATCACATTAAACATCACACATCACATTAAACATGACGCGGACACCCGTGTACTGTTCTGCATTCCTGCAATGTTCGCTGTCTGGCAATTCAATATTTATTTTAAGCTTTATTTTCAGAAAGATAAGGCTTATATTTCTTGATACCGCCCGCCGTATGTATAGAGCGCTATCGCATTACGCATGAAAAGTCATGCGTGATGTTTGAAGTGATGGTTAAATGTAATATTACTCGGCACAAAATGTAATGGCATATCACATCACTTCGCAAAGTACTGTTTCGCGCATGTCTATTAATAACCTATTGGCCGGGACACCCCCTTGGGACCTAGAGGCAGAGATGCTCTCCGACCTCTACCGGCGGGTTACCTCAATGCGCGAAGAGGGTGGCTCCCCATCGTTCAACGAGATAGCCACCTGGCGCGAGGACGCCTGCCGAGAAGTCATCGCCCGTTGGGCTACGCGGCTGGAGAGGCCTAGATACGGTGTTATTACCGTTGAGGCCCTCCGGCCCGTACTGATGGAGTGGATGGAGCGGCGGCACGGAGTCCTCTCTTTCCGGTTGGTGCAGGCCTTGTCGGGGCATGGTTGCTTCGGCAAGTACCTGCACACGGTCGTGCGGAGGGAGTGGACTCCGTCCTGCCACCATTGCAGTAGCTACGAGGATACGGCGCAACATACGCTCGAGGTATGTTCGGGCTGGGACGGGCAGCGCCGTGACCTCGTCGCTGTCATCGGTGCCGACCTGACGCTGCCGGCTGTTGCGCGAGCGATGGTCGACAGCGTCAGGAATTGGGACGCGGTCGCCGCCTTCTGCGAGGCTGTCATCTCGCAGAAGGAGGCGGCGGAACGGGCCCGGGAGGATTCCCGTGAACCGGGCCGTCGCCCGCGGCCGGGGCGGCGCAGGTGCGAGTACCTGCGCCTGATGCCGCCCTAACCGAGGCTTCGGGTGATCGGACCGGGGAATTGTCCGGTCACCCGACGTGAGGCCACCGCGTGAGGATGTCGCCTCGACGGCGAAAGCTGTCGGGGCGTCGACAGGAGAGGAGCCCAAGAGGGCATACCGCCGAGCGGGCCACCGAAGACAAAGATCGGGTACCGGTGGCCCGCTCGTACGGCGAAGAAGAGGTGCTTGCAGGGTGGGTCAATGGGGTTGCGCGCCGCCTCTTCCGTCACCCCAGACCGATTTGGCGGGGTGCGACGTCCATAGCTCACCGCAAAAAAAAAAAAAAAAGGCCAATAATAAGCTCAATCACAATTTTTGTTACGTCAATAATTTTCATGACAATAATTATTTCATCGCTTAATTCAATTCAAAATAATATTTAAGCTTTATAATTTAGACTTCGGCGCTCCAACCCAAAACACTATGCAGTATATGGATTATAACATACATCTATTAGGATTGACATAAGGCGAGATATATTTATTACAGCAGTATAGTTGCCGCGAAACCTTTAAAAGTTTTAAATATACATTCAGTTTTCGTTCGCGAGTACACATGATATTATATGCTCCTTAACAATAAGCAAACTATGCAAAAAAAATCGCAAGACATTTCAAGTGGTTAACTTTCTTGATTTGTTAGCATTAATTCTATTTTAAAGAACCTACATATGTAGTAATTTTCCAGTTTTCTCATATGATATAATCTCACCATGTGGAAATGTTAAGTTGGTGGACCAAGTATAGTTCCCTGGAGGACATCATAGTTTATAAAGAGTTTATTTTATGTATATTTATCCACTCACAGGTACTCAAAACAATCAAATAGATAGCTGTCAAACAGTTTCAGCAGTGTTCTTCTCATGCCAAATCTTTGAAACTTGCCTATTAATAGAGCTACAGAGTTCTTTTCAAAAGTCTTCCCAATATCAAGGAATATGGAGATTTTTTTTTCCAATATCTAAGCTTGATAAGTTTTTATCTTATCCTAAAACAAGAGAAAGTTGGGGAAGTTAAGCTATGATGAAATCGTAGGCTTAGTGAGGACTTGGTATTTTTTGCCTCAATACATTTTAATAGCTAGGCATTTTTCTATTTATTAATTAATTATTAAGGTAGATGCTTAATCTGTAATTCATATGTGGGCGTATTTATCTTTATATATACTATCGGTGAGGTTTATGGTAGTATTCCAAGTTCTTTTACTCTTTATTCTTAGTGGTCTAATTGATTTTTATCGTACGAGTTTTTTTCTTTTTGAACAGTATTTTGCTGTGATAATTATATCGCTTATATGTCAATTTTAAAATTGTATTATTAAGTGACATTTGAATATCTCCTATTACTATAAATTAAATTTATTTTAAACTAGCTGATGCCCGCGACTTCGTCCGCGTGATATTCACTTTTATTATGCACCCCTATTTGAAACTTAAAAATCAAACTCGACCAAGTATGTCCGGCAGCCACTTGACCATTTTCATCAAGGACGCTTTCTCCAATTTTCTTTAAAACATCGGTAAATTCTTAAGCATGTGAATTAGTGTTGCACAAATGCAAGACTCTTGCGAGGCTCGCAAATCTTGGAACCTTTGCTTTTAGAATAACACGAAGTCACTTGTTTTGATAGAAATAAAAAATCCCCATAGACATTAAAAATCCAACTAAATTAATAAAATTCTATTCATCTAGTGGCAGTAACTGTACAACTATCAATAATTAGGTACATACCACTAAACGGAAGTGGGGCTATTATTCTTCCGTGTACTGGTATTACTCGTAAGAATACGAAATGTTGACAATCCTTTCTTTGCTAAGAAAATCGTAAAGCAAATCTAGGTCTTGCATTTGGGCAACACTAATGTGAATGGTGACCTTGGCTTTGCTTGCATGTTGATTGTTAGGGTCAGCTTTCCTACTTGGGGCCACAGATAAGAATACTTCAGTGAAGAATTCATCTCATCAGTTCTATTTCCTCGAGTTTTAACAGGAAGAAAATCTCCAAAGAAAAGCGCCATTGACTTTTCATTACGATCTCGTAGTGCTCGATCTACGGCCTCTACATTTTTTTTTTATTTACCATTGTCCAATCAACGCAAACGATTAGACAGAAATCCTTAATGAAAACACTAATAGTGGTAAAGCCACAGTTGATAGTATTCTTTCTACAGCCACGGGCCGGTCCGACCCCCAGTCGGACCTAGTACCCCACTCTTGCAGAAAAGCAACGTCTGAACAGTGCCAATGTGTTATTGCCGCTTCATTTGTAAGAGGCGGCGGGACGGTGCATGCGCGATTACCTGCATCTACTTGCCTTAGCCGAAGCCGCGGGTAACTGGAACGGGGAATAGTCCGCGGAGAGGCTGACCACGCGAGGGTAAAGCCCGATGGCCCGGGGTGTCATCGGAGATGGTACTCAAAAGGCCCAATGGTGATGGGGAGGGAAAACGGTGGGTTATGGGGCCACGCGGACAGAATGCAAGACGTGTGTCCAGACCATGGCCGGCCAAAAAAATAAGTGCATGCTGCTTGCTCGTTTACCACCGTACACAATAAAACAAACAACACTTTGAATGTGTCGCAGTTTCGTGTTATTGAACATCCGAGATGTTTCATTGCTTTATAAATCTATCGGGTTTATAAACAATGTACATAAATCTATCGGGTTTTTAAACAAAGCTGTTTTACCACCAAGAAGTAATGCAGCTGCAGTTTCTGACGTAGTTAATTCCAAAGTTATATTACGCTGTCTCCTCATTTTGGTAAGATTGCTCTGCTCAGAGAAATCTTTTCAGGGCTACCCGGGGACATGAACATCTATCATCTCAGCTTATATACATCCCACTAATGGGCTCAAGCTTCGTCCGTATTGGGAGGGAAATTGACCTACTATATCACGCTGGTTAGACGTGTTAGTATAGGATTTTGTTTCGAGTTTTCCTTTTCTTCCATAGATGTATGTTAGGTATGATGTCCTTTAGTCGTCTCGTGGGTGATCGACCCATGGGTAAGAAAGCAGTTGGTGAATTGTATTCTAACTGCGCAACCGCACGGATAAATATATAATAAATGGCTTTCATTACGAAAGAATTAATAAAAATGAATTTCTTGGTTCATGTCGCGTGTTAGTAGTGTAGAATATCTTCAGATGGATATCTTTTTCTATTTTGTAATAATGTCAAAGGATTTGAAAGACTGTAAAACAATAGCATCATTAAAAGCAAAAGACTCAAACGAATGGGGCTATTACTATTACAGGCCTACTATTGGGAGGGAAATTGACCTACTATATCATGCTGGTCAGACGTGTTGGTATAAGATTTTGTTTCGAGTTTTCCTTTTCTTCCATAGATGTATGTTCGGTATGATGTCCTTTAGTCGTCTCGTGGGTGATCGACCCATGGGTAAGAAAGCGTTTGGTGAATTGTATTCTAACTGCGCAACCGTACGGATAAATTTATAATAAATGGCTTTCATTACGAAAGAATTAATAAAAATGAATTTCTTGGTTCGTGTCGCATTTTAGTAGCGTAGAATATCTTCAGATGGATATCTTTTCTATTTTATAATAATGTCAAAAGATTTGAAAGACTGTAAAACAATAGCATTATTAAAAGCAAAAGACTCAAACGAATGGGGCTATAGCTATTACAGGCCTACTCAAGGGTGTCATCTCAGCGCTGATCACCTTCAAGTGCTCTGCAAGCTGCTTGAAACGTACCTTTATTAAGTTCAAGAAGTTAATGTAGTAGCTTTTGAAAATATAACGAAAAAAATATTTAAAGTTATAAACTAAATTATAGCGCCATCTATTGCTCATTTAACAAACTAAATAAATTTTGCATTTTATTAATTTATAGCTAAATTATATATTATTAACTAATTAAAACATTATTTTCTATCACAAATAGTTTTAATAGTTATTTTGACTACCTGACTAATGTTATGTATTACGTCAACTTCCCTTCAACTTTGGAGGAGGTTTGAGCCCAGCAGTGGGATTTATATGAGCTGAATTGATGAAACTACTATATATTAAGTAATATAAATACTTTCCTTACACTATAGATAAATTAAATAATTATTTTGAATTGAACCTTCTAGTGACATAAAAGGCGAGCGGTGATTTTAAAAACTTAAATGACCATAACTTTTTTTACAGACATCAGATTTCAATGAAACAAAGACTAAATGTTGCTCTGAATTGGGCTTAATCTTTTTATCAAAACTGCGAAACAATCCGTTCAGTAACTTCGAAGATTAGCGATTACAGACATACAGACATACAGACAGACAATAAATTCCAAAAAATGTTTTTTATTTTCTGTTAGTGTTTTCTTACTGCCTAGATTCATTTTTTAATAAATTTATCAAATGTACAGACACGGGATTTCTACTGATTTATTATATGTATAGATATATTTTGAAGCAATTGGTCTAGTAAGTATAGAAAATTATTTATATTTTTATACATACATATATACATATCATCACGCCATATCCCTTGCAGGGTAGGCAGAGAGAACAGAGTGCCAGAGAACTCTATCTCTGTATACTTCACTCGCTTCCTCAACATTCATAATTCTCTTCATACACGCTCGCTGGTTTCAGAGACTCTTGACTCCACCTTCCTTCAGTACCTGACCGATCTGGTCTAGGTAGGTTAGTCTCGGTCTCCCTCGTTACCTACATCCTTCCACTTTCGCATTGTAAATCTTCTTAACCAGACGTTCGTTCGGCATTCTTTTCACATGTCCGAACCATCGGAGCATGCCCTTTCGCATCTTTACACCAATACTCTCTTTCATACCTACTCGCTCTCTTACGTAGTCGTTACGAATGCGGTCGGTCAGCCTAACTCCACAGATTTTCCGCAGAGATCGCATTTCGACCGCATTAATTTTACTTTCATACTCTTTTCTGCATACCCAACTCTCGCTTCCATACAGTAATGTTGGGACAAGCACTGCGTTAAGTATTGCTACACGTGCCTTCTGGCTGAGGTGTTGGCTGCCGAGAAGTTGCCCCAACGCCCCGTTCACTCTATTTCCCGCATTCACTCTTCGCTCTATATCAGTGGTGTACCTTCCATCTCGGCTAAATCCACATCCAAGATATACAAATTCGTCCACTTGCTCTAGTATATCATTACCTATTGTTACTCTTACATCTGTTCTGGCTTCGTCTCTTTCAAAGACCATTATTTTGGTTTTGCTCACATTCACGCGTAGACCCCTTTTCTTACAATCTTCTGTCATTGTGTCGACTAGGGTCTGCAGGTCAGTCGCTGACTGTGCCAGCAGGACTGCATCATCTGCATAAAGCAGAGCAGTGACCACTGAGTCGCCCATCTGGACTCCCACATTCATATCGTTCAACCTTTGGAGACATTTATCCAGATATATGATAAACAGCCTGGCTGACAGAACGCACCCCTGCTTAACGCCGATATTGACGTCAAACCAAGGCGACATTCCATCATCCAGCCGTACACAGGCTCTACAGCCCATGTAACTGGACTGCACAGCCTGTAGCAGTTTACCGTTAATACCATACTCCGGTAAAATGTCCCAAAGTTCCTTTCGTACAACCGTGTCAAATGCTCTCTCCAGATCCACAAAACTGCAGAAAACCCTCTGACCTAGAGCCAGATGCTTCTCCACAATATTGCGCAGAGAGAACACTTGATTCATGCATCCCCTTCCACTCCTGAAACCTCCTTGTGTCTCACACAATAAACCATCGGACAATATCCTCATTCTCCTTTCAATAATTTTACCATATACTTTTGCTGCCATCTGGTCAAGCTTATGGCTCTGTAATTTGCGCAGTCATAACGTGAACCCTTGTTTTTAAACAAAGGCACGATGACTGCACTATTCCAGTCCCCGGGAACCATTCCCGAGCTCCAACATAAATTGAGGAGCAACAGGAACGCCTCCCAGACACAAGAGCCACCAAGCTTGATCATCTCGGCAGACACCATATGCCGGCCCGCTGCCTTACCATTTTTCAAACTTCTTATCGCCCATTCAACTTCATCCATACTGATGCCATCGGAGGACGCCGCTGTCGAATGTTGTTCTACTAAACCACATGTGACACCGGCATCAACCATAGCATCCGCATACATATCGCCAAAATATTCACTCCATCGGCTTAACACGTCTTGTGTTTGTGTAAGAATGTCTCCACCTTTAGACCTTATTTTATTCATTCTGAAGGCTGACCGACCACCCCGAGACTTCTTCACCTCCCTCCAAAAGAGTTTGGTGTTACCCTCGAAGTTTTTAGTCAGCCTATCTTCTGCACTCATACTTGCTCTATCACGTTTCTCTTTCACTAAGGACTTGGTGTCATTCTTACATTGCCGATATATTTCTTTCTTCTGTTCAGTCATACTGTCATTCAGATTCAAAGAAGAGACATAGTCCAGCCACGCTTTCTTCTTTTGCTCTACGGAAGCTGCCACTTCCGCATCCCAACATGCATCACCATTTGTTTTTCTATGCTTCTTTGAACTTCCACATACTTCTGTCGCTGTATCTACCATACTCTCCTTCAATACTCTCCAGCATTCTTCAATGTCCGATTGCGGCTGGCTTGCCATCGTCAGCCGTTCTCGGACACCCTCTGCATACTTTTCTCTTACACACTCTTTTTGCAACCTTTCAACCTTTATTCTTTCAAGCCCTCCGAAGTGGACACGCTCTCGCCAGTGCCTCCACTTTCTGAACAGACTATTTTTATAGGAACAGTTTATAGAGATAATTGGTGTATGGGTAAATGTAGCAATCGGGCTGTATATAAAAAGGTTATCATGTAAGACAGATACTTAAATTATTTGATTAATACTTAATTTTTTTTAATTATTTTATTTTAAGTAAAAACAAATTGTTCATTAAAATAAATAATAACTTCATTTTAGTTACAATTATTCCTAAAAGCTAAAGCGATAGCCTTTATGTGCCTTTATTTATCAGACAATTTCACAAACTAAAACCAGCAACATTTGTATATTCAAGCGATTGTATTATACACAATATATTCGTGTGGAGTGTTACTGCGTCAAATGATAACATGCATAAATACGAATTTATTAAGCAATGATTTACGTTAAAATTTGTGAAACTAAGCTTATTAAGTTTATGCTAGGGTCGCACCTGCGTGTATCGTCCCGAAGTAATGTCTGGCGAAGATTCGTACGTTTTTTACACTAATGTTATCGCGCTAAAACTATGGTCACATTAGCGACTTCGATATTTTACACGAAGTATCGTGCAATAATTAAAGATTGCCGAAATCATTTTCATGCGTTTAACTATGGATGACGAATTGCTTTACTATTACAGCTATATTATGCTAATAATTACATAATTATTTTTTTGGATTCCTTCGTGGGTTCCGCTTCATAATGGTGAAAAAATTCTAACACCATTTCATCACTCCACTCCATATTTATTCATTAACTGGAGATCCTCGAACGCGTTTAAACACATCAAAAATTTCCGCCGAAATGAAAAACGCTAGTCTGACTACAGAGCGCGATATATTAGCGCGCTAAAACCCTTTAACTTATCGCCACCCAAGCGATAACGCACACGAAGCCCGAATGTTCGCGACGATAGGCAATAATGACCGGTCACATCTGCGTGTATCGTCTCATTGCACGAAGCTTCGTGACGATACACGCAGGTGCGGCCCTAGCATTATACACACAGCTAATGTCAAAAGATTCGCTTGCGTGGATACCTATATCATGCTATTATTTTGTTTGATAACTTACGTCGTCATAAAGCATTAGTAATAATATAAATAATAGTTAATGCGTGATCGGGCGCCCTTTATGGAATCTGGACCAGTCACAATCTATTACATTACATTTAAATTTCTTATTATTATATATCGGGATTCGATTATTTTTCCGTGTGGTGACGGAGTAAGAATACTATTCACCACCCCATATCTTACCCGTGGGTGATCGTACGAGACGACTAAGGGATATAAAACGCATATAACATCTATGCGAGAGAAGGAAAACTTGAAATAAAACCCTATACCAACACGTCTGACCAGCGCGGTTTAGTGGGTTGATTTCCCTCCTATTACGGAGGAGGCCCGAGCCCAACGGTGGGACATTTATGGGCTGGGATGATGATGATATATCGGGATTCAAAGGGCAATTGAGCTATATCGCTTCGCAATTTGTGTGATCCACAAACTGTTGTCCTGATTCTCGGTGTAACTTGTCTGCGTTAATTGCATGTTTTTAAAATCAATACTTTTTTGTCAATTGCATGTTTTAAAGGCAATGCAAGGATTGTTTCCTTAATAAAGTATTGTGTCTACTATTTACATTTTACAAACTGTTATTTCTAAATTGAAAATAACAGTTAAAAGTTTCTAGTTCATTCTCAACATATTAGTATAAAAAAGATTGCGGGGTTTTATTTGAAATAAAATTTACGGATATTTTGAACACTTTACAGCGGTCAAGGTCGGACTGAATGCTCTCTAAGGACTTATTGGATATCGGAATATTAAAAAAACAAATACCACAAAATCCGTAATAATAGTTTTATTTGAAACGTGTGTTACTCGTGGATATACTAGCGTAAACATCAGAAGTAATTATGATTTTAATTTTTAACGTGCTAATTTCAGATATTAGAAGATGAATTGGAAAATATTATTAATACGCGTAAATAGGCTAATATATCGCGAAAATATACAAGGTGGAAGGGGACCGCTCCCGAAAACAAAGACAGGTAACCCTACTAGTCCTACTTGTAATGATAGGCTAGAAAAAAAATCGATTCGGATGAGAAAAAAAAATTTTTTTTCACCACGCGAGGTCGTTGAACTCTTGAACATATGATCGTGAGTTTCAAATAGATTGCGTCTTTTGTTATTTGAGTATAGTTATGTATTTTTTATGGAATTATCGTTATATGGCACTGTCCTAATACGATGAATGTGAAAAAAACTTAAAAATTCGTCGTAAAAAAAATTCGTCCGAATCGATTTTTTTTCTAGCCTATCATTATAAGTAGGACTAGTAGGGTCACCTGTATTTGTTTTCGGGAGCGGTCCACTTCCACCCTGTATACGCAAATATAATGCTAAAATATATAAGAGCGGAGCGGTATCAATAAATCTTATCTAATCGGGAGAAAATATAACAACCAGACATAGTTAGTGCATCGTTAGGTAAACATTGTTGCCATAACAACTTTCGTAATAACGTTTTAGTCAAACTATGAATGAATATTATGTAGGTTATTTTTTATTGCTTTTGGTGGTAAAAGAGCAAGCAGCACACCTGATGGTAAGTGTTCATGCTACCCATGGATCTTTGTAATACCAGGGGTATAGTTAGGCCGCTGTCTACCAATATCTATCCCAAACCCACCCAGTTGGGCTTCCGGCTCTCTCGCTCTCCAAGCGAAGCGAAATAGCTCATTGCCATTGTAGACGTCGATCTTCTGCGAGAGTGTGGTACTACCCCGGACAGACTGGCCCGCGGCTGTAGACAGAGAACTGTCAACAGTGTGGTCCTACCACTACAGTATTTTTATTATTTATAAACAGAAGGAAAACTCGATACAAAATCCTATACCAACACGCCTGACTAGCGTGCTATAGTAGGTTAATATACCTCCCATTTGGAGGAGTCTCGACCCCAATAGTGGGACGTGCATGAGTTAAGATGAATTATATTTTGTTATTTTAAAATAAAATGCATGTCTTAAAATAATTCGTACAGCGACTAATTAAGAATATAATTCACCACACTCTATTTTGACCGTAATATAACATGTAGATTATGCAGAAGGTAAACTTAAAAAAGAAACCTATATCGTACCATAACAATGATGGACACAAGCAAAGCCGCGGTCACAACTTACCATTTCAGCTATTATATGTCCCACTGCTGGGCTCGAGTCTCCTCCTTAACGGGAGGGAAAATGACCTACTATAGCACGCTGGTAAGACGTGTTGGTATAAAGTTTTGTTTCGAATTTTCGAGTTTTCCTTCTCTTGCATAGCTGTTAATCATTTTATATCATTTAATCGTCTCTAACGATCACCCACGGGTAAGATAGGGTGTGGTGAATTGTACTCTTACTCCGTCATCACAAGGAAAGCGTAGTCACAACTAGTTCAATAATAAACAATCCTGTCTAATAAAACTTGTATATTACTTTAAACCATACAATAAGATAAAAGGGAAATGGGATGACATTGTTATGTGTCGTTGTAATTATGATTTGTGATAATGTTAATTTAAAGTTTAATGAGAACAAAGTTTTAACTACGTAATGTAATGTTGACGATGTTAGCTGTTGATGTATGAGGCAATATAATTATGTTTTAATATAATTACTTAGCTTTGATAGACGACGGTCTAGGTCTAGGGCAAATTTTTCGATGGCAACCTATTTGATATATATATTAGGGTAATTTTTTTTTTTACTTTTTTTTTTTTTCGGTCCCATCGTGAATTCTTGTTGGAAATACCCAAAAAAAGTTCCCTGAAAGTTTGAGCCCTTAATATTAATTAACGTCCTCGACCAAGGCGTGTGAAGATTTCCCATTGAAAATACACAAAAACTCAGATTTTTAATTTTTGAATTTCTAAAGCTCAGCGGCATTTCATGGGATCACTTTGATCGAAAATGGTTTTTTCTCAGAATTGAACGCTCTACAAAAGTGCCCATTGCCGCAAAGTCGTAACTCACACTGGCGAGGCAGTACGGGCCACTGAACCAGGCCAAAATTTCACGAAAAAATATATTCAAGGCTTAATATCTCGCTTAATATTGATCTTAGCGATTTGGTCCATAGGACTTTTTTGTTGAAAATTGAATTTTCTACAAGTTTGTCATTCACATTTTTTCCGTAGCTCTTGATATTTACGAGATAAATGCGAAAAAACGCGAATTTTATGAAAAAATCTGGTTTAGTGGCCCGTACTGCCTCGCCAGTGTGAGTTACGACTTTGCGGCAATGGGCACTTTTGTAGAGCGTTCAATTCTGAGAAAAAACCATTTTCGATCAAAGTGATCCCATGAAATGCCGCTGAGCTTTAGAAATTCAAAAATTAAAAATCAGAGTTTTTGTGTATTTTCAATGGGAAATCTTCACACGCCTTGGTCGAGGACGTTAATTAATATTAAGGGCTCAAACTTTCAGGGAATTTTTTTTTGGGTATTTCCAACAAGAATTCACGATGGGACCGAAAAAAAAAAAAAAAGTAAAAAAAAAAAATCACTCTAATATATATATACATATATATATGATGCCGTTTGGTCAGTAATTACATTTCCAAGGAGAGTTGACGTCTGGCAGGCGGCTGGTCATAAAACTATTGCCAATAACTTCTACAATATGTGCTATGAAAGAAGAGTACATATTGTATGAACCCCAAGTAATTGGGATAAAAGTAGAAGAATAAAATAGAAATAGAGTATATATATTATTCACAGTTGATGAAATCATAAGTTTCTTAGGAGCTTCTGCTGCCCATTCAAAGAACTCTTGTAGCTAGTTATTTCTTATTTTACTATAGCGTTATTTCTTCGGCCCGACACCGTATAAAATTAAAGCCGATTACTCAACAAGCCAGCTCCACATGCTATCGCGATCATCACGCAGGGAGTCAAACATAAAACAACTAAAACTTCATGTAAAATATTTTATTATATCTTTACTTAGTTAGAAACATAAACAATGCTGTACTTATTTTAAATAAATTGGAATTAAAATGAAGAACATCTGACCCTTTGATAGAAAAAAAAAATCAAAAAATTACTTCTCTTTAAGTTCTTATAGTAAGTGTTTACACGAATTACTTTTTATTCAACGAAAAAATACTACGATCTTGAGAAAAAAACAGTCGGACGTGAGAAATTTTTATTGTACGTGACAAATTTGACCTTCCCTCAAACTGTAAGAGCTCTCTAGGGACCCACGAAAGGTAAAAGGGACATGTAGCCACGTATAGCCGAATAGCCTAAGAACGTCCACGGTAATACTCACTTTAATGGCTATGAGGGTGATTGTTACTACATCCTTTCAAGCACGCTTCGATGTCGTTATGTAAACCCTTACAATTGGAATGTTGACTACTGATTGCTTGACTATGGCTTATATAAAATGGATAAAAAATAAAATACATAGTTTATAACGTATTTTTGTTTTTTTTTGTGACTTAGTTATTAGCCACAGATGGCTATGATAACTTTATTTGGACTGTGTGTTAGTGCTAATAACTTTCAAACTGAATAGATTATATTTTTTTTTTTTTTTTTTGTTAACGCAGTGGTTCAAGAATGCATTTTTCGCACTTAACCCCGCCTGTCGGAAAAACAGACGAGGAGTGTGGGACTCGCTAGCCCCGTGGCTAGAATACCCACTAAAGTCTTTCCACTGCGATCGCTGTTAGCCGAGAGGGCTTTGACAGCTTAACCGGACTATGGGTGAGCGCTGAGGGCTCTCAACCCGGTAAAAAAAAAAATAAAAAAAAAAAAAAAAAAATATAAAAATAAAAAATAAAAAAAAAAAAAATAACAAAAAATTATTAACAAAAAAAAATAAAAAAAAATATATAGATTATAAAAATAAAAACGCTTTTACATAAAGCTAAAAAAAAACTAACAAGTGTGATGAAAAACATATAGATAGCGACATCTATCGAGTATATATATATATCTACGCAAAAATCTCAGCAATGGAAATTAGGGCAAACTATTTAAATTCATCATTATCATCGTCTCAGCTCATATATGTTCGACTCTTGGACTCGAGCCTCGTAATGGGATGAAAATTGACCTACTATAGCATGCTGGTCAAACGTGTTGGCATAAGGTTTTGTTTCTAGTTTTCATTCTCTTGCATAGATGTTATAGGCATTTTATATCATTTATTCGTCTCTTACGATCATCCATGGGTAAGATTGGGGATGGTGAATTATATTCTCACTCCGACACCATATAGATACGAACTGTTTTAATTATTACATTGTAATTAGTCCTTGATACGTATGCAAAATTGCAAATGAAAATGGCGTTCAGAAGAGGGTAAAAATCAAAAATTTCATTACATAAAAACCAAATAAATGTGTGTTAATTATACCAATTTGTAGAAATAAAATAATATTTATTTTCTTATTATTGCAGTTAGAGTTCTTTAAATTGTATAAATTAGAACGAGAGAGCAATACCATGTGACATCATCTCAACATTAGCGTTGATGCAAAAATATGAAAGAAATTACATAAACGCAAAAAAATAGCATACTTAATTTGCAATAAATTATCCTCCTGTGACCATGAACGCTGTAAAGTGTTCGAAACGTCGGGAAATTAAAAATCAAATACAAACGCGATAGAATCCGTAAAAGTAGTTTTATTTCAAGAATTAAAGGATATATTTAAAATTATTACAATCTATTCAAATCACCAACAAATTTTATTAAATGCTAGGTTTTTGCTGTTTTCGCTGATAATTAATACACTTTTACCAGCCTAACAACTTCTGGAGATAAGATAAATCGAAATTATTTATACATAGCGGTTATACCTTACGAAATTATTCTACTGTATTGCCTATTCTGTGGCTTTCGGATGGAACTTTAGCGCTGAGAATGGCGATTTATTGGGCCGTTCTATAACCACAAGCGGCTTAAGGCGATTTGTATTGAATACGCAATCTGTACGGCGTTGTACATATTAAAGAGTTTTAGTCTAATTTATGAATTAGTTATAGCAATAGATAATATATTAGAACTAGTTGTATTCATCATCACAGCCCATATAAATATGTCCCACTGTTGGGCTCGGGCCTCCTCCGTAATGGGGGTGAAATTTAACCTACTATACCACGCTGGTCAGACGTGTTGGTATAGGGTTTAGTTTCGAGTTATCCTTCTCTTGTATAGATGTTATATGCATTTTATATCCCTTAGTCATCTCTTACGATTACCTACGGGTAAGATAGGGGGTGGTGATTTGTATTCTAACTCAGTCTCCACATAGATAAACTAGTTGTATTGATGTGATGATAATGAATACTACCAGCCAAGGGCTGGTAGTATTCATTATATTACTTAGTGTAGTAAACACCCATTAACAATTTTACGAGAAGGAAAACTCGAAACAAAACCCTATACCAACACGTCAGACCAGCGCGGTATAGTAGGTTAACTTCCCTCTCATTTCGGAGGAGGCCCGAGCCCAACAGTGGGACATATAAGGGCAGTGATGATGATGATGATGATGATGAACAACTTTACATCAACTTCAGCCATCTTCATCTGACGTAATCTGGTCAAAAATTATGTGAGGCAGGCAGCCAGTCATAAAACCATTGCCATAATTTTTGCAATATGTACGATGAAAAAAATGTACACATTGCGTCGATCACAAGTAATTAGGATAAGAGCAGGATAATTATGATTAGTAATTGAATTCTTACTCGATCATTATACGGAAATCATCATTCTCCTACTCTTATCCCAATTACTTGGGGTTGATACAATATGTACTCTTCTTTCATAATACATATTGTAGAAATTGTTGGCAATAGTTTTATGACCGGCCGCCTGCCAGATGTCAACCCTCTTTAGGAATGTAATTGTTGACGAAACGGCATGAGATAGAGTTGGCGTAGGTTGTTAATAAGGCTCTTAGTCGTCTTTTACGATATCCACGGGCAAAGTAAAGATTGGTAGTATTCGCAGCCGCTACCACACAGCTAGATCATTATACGGAAATAATTCCTACTTAATATATATTTCATATACATACTAGCAGACTCGGCCACGCGTTGCTGTGGCTAAGGTAGCCTCAGTAACACGTAGTGGTTATGCTAATAAATTGTAGCTTTTATGAAACGTTTGTACGTTTAACATAGCGCCATCTATTTAATACTTACTCAATCCAGTCAACAGATACCGCCATCTGTTAGAATCGTTTGGAGATAACAGATAATTGTGACTGTCAAATAATAGACAAATAAATTGCAATAAAATAATATTACGACTATAAATTGAGATGGAAGCTATCCTATCTTTTAAGTTGTATCAAACTACATATGCTGTGCAAATTTGATTAAATCGGTTAAGTACTTTAGGAGTCCATCGCGGAGAAACAACGTGATGCGTAATTTATATATATATTAAGATTTGAAACGAGTAATCTATCAATCAATCATACGTAAAATTATGACAGCACAACCTAGAATTCTGTCGGTCTGTTACGTTTAGCGAGCGTAAAGCTATTTCTATGACATAGGCGTTAATTATCGGACATGCTGCAATATTAAATAATCTGTAATTACTGGTATGTGGAAATGGTCTAGTTGACTTAAGTATTTCTATGCTATGTAATGTAAGTGTCAAATGATTGGTATTGCTTGAGGCTAAGTTATAAGGAAAATAAGTTTTTATTAATCTTATTTATATGTAATATCTGGATGACTCAGCTTAGTTCTGTCATCCAGATTGTGTTTAGCAAAAGATATTCAGATATTAAAAAAATAATTGATAACATAGTGAAGAAATAAAAATAAAAAAATCATTAGTTTAATGAATAATAATAATAAAGAAAAAAACTAAACATCAAACCGGAGCTATTTGGATTAAACTGCTCGATTTCCCAACTGAGCTGATGTTTATTCTTAATGAAAATAATTCTTAAAAATCATCATAATCTTAATTACTTGTCGTATACTGGTATACACAACATGCATTCTCCGTCCCTCGTACCTATTGACCAGCCGCTTGGACCTTGGCAATGTATTTATTGGCCAGAAGGCATCAGATAGATTGGGCACATCATCATCATTCTCTCGTTCTTATACCAACTACTTGGGGTCGACGCAATATGTCCTATTTTTCCATACAGTCCTATCAGACGTCATCTTTGTAGTCACTTCCTGTTTATCCATATCACGCTTCATGCAGTATATCAATCCATCTTATCTTTGGTCTCCCTTAACCCCTAGAGCCTTCAACATTCATATTATTATTTAAAACCTTCCTCGCAACATTACTTTCATCCCGTCTCATCACATGTCCATACCAGCTCAAACGTTCACTCCCTAACTTATCTGTCACTGGCGCCACTTTCAAACAATCTCTTATACACTCATTCCTTAGCTTATTCATTCTCGTCACGCCGTACATCCATCTCAACATTCACATCTCCGCTACATATAGTCGTCTCTCATCCGTCGCTTTTGTCGCCCAACATGCTGATCCATACAATATACAGGGCGGAAGTGGACCGCTCCCGAAAACAAGGACAGATGACCCTACTAGTCCTACTTGTAATTAATGATGAGCTACAAAAAATCGATTCGGATGAAAAATATTTTTTTTTTCACAACAATTTTTAAGTTTTTTTCACATACCATCGTATTAGGACAGTGCCATGTAATGATAATTCCATAAAAAATACGTAACTATACTCAGATGAGAAAAGACACAATCTATTAAAAACTCATATGTTCAAGAGTTCAACGACCTCGCGTGGTGAAAAAAAAAATTTTTTCTTCATCCGAATCGATTTTTTTCTAGCCTATCATTACAAGTAGGACTATTGGGGTCCTCTGTCTTTGTTTTCGAGAGCGGTCCACTTCCACCCTGTATAAGATAGATTTGGCAAATATCGATGTAAATATTACAACTACGAGTAATGTTCTTGTAATTATTGTAGCCGCTACCAATTTCTCATAATAATACAACAACAAAACAAAACTTAAATACAAAATAAAATACTCGAATATATCTTAACCGCGAATGATATATTATATTTTCTTTTAAATAAGACTTCTTTTGTGACAATATTTATGATGATTGGTTGCGTTTAAGTTAATGCTTGTACTCTTTGGAAACATTATTTATAATTCTGTCTCGATATTCTTTTTATTTTTTTTTGTTGCTTCTTCTGATTTCCTTACGCCGTTTTCCTTGTGTATGTTTTTCCTTATGAAGTGTCAACGTATTGATAATTTTATTACCTTTTTATTGCAAACGATGGCGGGTGATCTGTTCACGTTGTTTTGATATCTATCTAAATATACACGTGGAACATTGAGTTGAGGATATATTTTCTTAGAAAGTTATCACAAATAAATAGTGCTTATTATATATATATATATATATATATATATATATATACATATATATGACATCGCTATACTGCTATACTGAGAAATTTTTGACCGATTATATGAAAATTGGTATTTATATATATTTTTCCACGAAGATGATTTATACGCTATCCATTGAATTAATTCGCTACCAGGCGGGGCTGTAATATATCGACTTCTACAAACAAACTAACAGGCTGGATTTGCATATTATATATATTTTTTTCCACATGGTAACGAAGTAAGAATACAATTAATATCTTGCCTGTGGCTTTTGTGGCCTTGTGTCTTAAAAGACGACTAAGCGATACAATAAGTATATAACATATATGCTAGAAAAACTTAAAATAAAGACCCTATACTAACATTTGAAATAAAACTATTTTTACATTCATGAACACCGTAAAGTGTTCAAAACAGCGGGATATTAAAAATCGAATACAAACGCGATAGAATCCGTAAAAATAGTTCAAATGTGTAATATTCGCGTAAATATCAAAAATACATATATTAACAAGTCTGTTTTGGGTGGTAGGTTAACAGGCCGCGGGTGACTGGATCGGGGAATTAGTCCGTCACCCGCCGAGAGGCCGACCGCGTGAGGAAAGACCGACATCCTACCCGAGGGGGGGATGTCGGTCGAGGAGAGGGTACTCCTCAGGGGTATTCCGTCGGGCCGACCACTGACGTCAAGTCACTCTGCTCCGGTGGTCGGCCCAACGACGAAGGCGACGTCACGGGTGGGTTACGGGTGTGCGCGCTTACGCCCCTCTGTCACCCCGGATGGAGTGGTGCGAGGAGTGCGCCGACCGTAGCCCACCCCCCATAAAAAAAAAAGAAAAAAAAAAGGGTGGTAGGTTAATTTCCCTCCTATTTTGGAGAAGACTCGTTCCCAGCCATGGAACGTATGTAAACTGAAATGAACGAATAATAGAATAATAAATTACTTTTTGTTAGAAATTTGAAGGTGATCTTCTATTTATTTTTGGACCTATAATCCACCTCATCATCATCTTGCTCTTATTCCAATTATTTGGGGTCGACGCAACATGTCATCTTCCTCCATACAGTCCTATCAGACGTCATCTCTGCAGTCACTCCCTGTCTATCCATGTCATACCTCACGCAGTCCATCCATCTTTTCTTTGGTGTTCCTTTACCCCTAAAGCCTTCAACATTCATATTTAAAACTTTCCTCACAACATTACTTTCATCCCGTCTCATCCCATGTCCATACCATGTTAACCTTTCACTCCTTAACTTCTCCGTCACTGACGCTACTTTCAAACTTCCTTCCACCTATAATCCTTAATTAATCGGGCTCGCTTTTCCAAATAAACATTCCTGTACAGACGTTTTGTCGCAGGATTTATATACGAAATAGACCTTCCATTTCGTTAATGGTAGACCAATCTCTCTATTTTAAGCAATATACAGACCCATTACATTAATCATCATCTGCCTTCGATCAGATAGTTTCTATGTAGAAGGCGTCATCGTTAGTAACCATCGCTGTAACGACAGCCGGCAATCACAGGTTAGAACTAATTAAAGCAGTGCCATGACCTCTATTTTCCTCAACTGAAGGAGACCCATGCTCAACAGTAGGAGAAGTCTGCATAGCGCAGTTTATTGTAGTGCATTGATAATAACTGGTCACACAGTTATAAAAGTCCTGACAAATTATATGTACCTATATTTTCTTCTATAATGCCAATTGAGTAGTATCTAATGAATCAAATATACGTCACGTTAGTATCCAGTTAAATGTTAATGTATAGAGTATTTCATGTCTGCTACGTATTTAGTGTGAGAACATTTTTATTTTCCAGCGAGAAATCTTTGCCGGCGCGGTTCAGACTCGTTTCAGCTCCTATCTATAGTGTAGACAATAATAATTTGTTTTTAAGTATTTGTGGGACTTGAAAGGGAAAATGTGAGACTTGCCCACTAGAAGAAAATGCATATCTATTAGAAAAAAAATTGTAGTCTTCCATTACTTGGGGTTTATTTGGGTTATTACTTGGGGTTATTACTTGGGATCGACGCATTATATTCTTTTCTTCCACACAGTCCTATCAGTTGTCATTTCTGCGTTCACTCCTTTTTTATCTATATCATGCATCACGCCATCCTTACATCTTTTCTTCAGTCTTTCTTTATCCCTAAAGCCTGCAACATTCATATTTAAAACTTTTCCTACAACATTACCTACTTTTATCCCATCTCATCACATGTTAATACCACGTTTGATAATGGCGCCACTTTTAAACTTTGTCTTATATGGAAAAGAACATTGGATGTACCCTGTATGGAAAAGAATATTGTAGTAACACATTAAAATTGAGAAATAAGAAACTCCTTCAGATGCTCGTAATAGCTGTCGCCTTATAGTATTAACTGTATGACCACAAATAAAAATATCATTCTCATGACCATCTCAGTATTTAAATCTTTTAATATGGAGCTCGAGCCTTCTTGGAGGGATAGTTTTCATAGATATATTTTTTTGAAAATTGAATGTGTTAAAAATGGTGGTTAGAAATGTCAAAAATAATCATTTTCAGCCATTTCATAAAATGGCTTAAAAAATATCAAAATAACTTTATAAACTTGCAAAATCTTTATCTCATAGAGAAAGTAGTAATATGAGTTAGGATATTAAAAAGTTGCCGGGCGAACCACCGAAGACTAAGATCGGGTTCCGGTGGTCCACTCGCACGGCGAAGAGAGGCATTGAAGGGTGGGTCTATGGGGTTGCGCGCCGCCTCTTCCTTCGCCTCGGACCGATTTGACGGGACGTGACCACACCATAGCAAAAACATAAAATAAAAAAGGATATTAAAAAGTTAGAAGCTTGACTATAAATAAGCGCGTTCGCTTGGTTGCTTCGTGATTTGTGTGCCAATTGCGTAAAAGTGACTTTCCACTTAGGCGGTGAGAGACATACTGAGAGGGATGGGGGGGTTGGAAACTCTCCTTGTCAACTCCGATATGTTGGCTGTTATATTAAACGTTCGTTAAGGACCTTCCAATGTATTCGCTGCGCCATTGTACGATCAACTTACATCAAATTGGAGTTTTATTTTCAGATGGATTGAATTTCACGAGTGAACCATTTCAAATGATGAAATTAAATTATTCAGTTATCATTATGTTAGTGATTCTATGAACCTTGTGAGTCTGTATTTGCATATCTTAAAACTGAATATATATATTGTTTTATTATCTTTTTTACATCCTGCAATCTGTCTTGGTGATATTGAGCTGCATTTAAGGTATTAAATATGGTATTCATACCACAAGTTAAATCTTACATTGGGTACCAGTGTCCAAATAAATAATGAATCAACCCATTTATGTTTCAAATGTGTATGAATGGTCCTGTGTCTTACTTTTTGTGAAATAAAATATTATTATTATTAGTATTAAATAATAAATAATATGTCGTGTATAGTAAAATCCATTGACAGGTCTATCTATAAAATGTTTTACTTACTTTTGTTAGAGTAGGTCTTGAAGAGCTTTTCTTTTTAGTCTATTAAATTTGTAGTTTGTTTTTTCTTCCATTAAACTTCTTGCCAACTGGTTAGTTAGGTACGAGTGTTCTTCGATTTTTTTGAGTAGGCAAGTAAAGAGTCACTTATTACTTCTCTGATAGTTTTGATATTTAAATCACGATGCAAGTTTATTTACTATGTACCATGGTGCTCCGGTTATCATACGCAGGAATTTTGTTTGAAAATGGTATAGTATCTCAATATTAGACACGGAAGCAGTACCGCAGAGTTACATGAGATAAGACGGATTTCAGTACACATGTATATAGTAAGAGTTTATTTTCCAGTGTAACCTGAGATTTTCTTCTCATAAGTCGCTTTTTATGACAACTACGGGCATGACAGGAGATGGTGTACTTTCTATACCACATTAAAAAGTCGATCATTTGAAATTAAACTATTTTTACGGATTTTGTCGCATTTGTATTTGATTTTTAATTTGCGGACGTTTGGAACACTTTACACTATTCATGATCACAGGAGAACTGTCTTCCTATGACCATGAACGCTGTAAAGTGTTTGAAATTCCGAAAAATTAAAAATCAAATGCAAATGCGATAGAATCCGTAAAAATAGTTTTATTTCAAGTGCATAATTATTGCATAAACATGAGAAATCATGGAATAATAAAACTTAGTCCGTCAGTTATTGTATATTATGAATGTCTAGTAATATTATAAAGTCCCCTGATAATAATATTGTTTGACCAGCAGAGCCTTTTTGTGTGATAAATAAAATAGTAGTAAATCCCTAGATACTCATTTACAGAAATGCTGAGGATGTCTCGTTAAGTTATGACGAAAATGACGCCTTTAGAGACTTTTCTCAGATTGTGTAATTAATTGAGAGCGCAACCCTCTTTGAGATGTTTCATATTTTATTACTTTTCAGATGAATTTATGTCCTCATGTATCTTAATTATTTGGTTCTGAATATATATTCTCAATTACGCATCTTTCAAGTCTGTTAAAATAACAATCTCAGTCAGAGATCCATGTTGAAAAGTATTTACTTGTATTATTAAACAAAATTCTGTGCAAGAGAAATATTTGGCCTTTTTAACTAGAAATACTCAGTAACATTATAGATTTAATGAACTGTATACGAGAGATACAATTTTTATCCTTCTAGACATTCTTTTCCGTGTGGTGACGGAGTAAGAATACAATTCACCACCCGCTATCTACCCGTGGGTAATCGTAAGAGACGATTAAGGGATATAAAACGCATGTAACATCTATGCGAGAGAAGGAAGACTCGAAACAAAATCCTATGCCAACACGTATGACCAGCGTGTTATAGTAGGTCAATTTCCCTCGCATTATGGGGGAACCTTAATGCCAACAGTGAGACATATGTAAGCTGTGATGATGATGAGACATTCTCTGTAATATAGGCTTTCACTATATATACGGCGTATGTTTGATTGCTTATGGTGACAAACGACTAAACAGCACACTGATGGTAAGTGTTACTGCCGCTCACCGTCACCCAAGTTGGTCTGCCACATCTCTTGCTCACCGAAGAAAGCAGAACATACCACTGCTCAGACAATATTTTTATTACTGTCTTAAATGTCTAGAATTGGCTTATTCAAAATACATAAACTTACGAGATTTTTGTTTTTAATTTCAGCAAGTTTTCGGGGCCAGGCTACCGCATTTTACGAAAGTATCTGATTTACTGACTGCACAAGGACTTCCATTCGAAGTTGCACTCTCTAACCATCTATTCGCTCCAGTCTCTCCGTACAATGTCAAGGTAATATAAATATTTACTTAAATTACTCTGTAAAAATGTAAAGAGTTATTAATTGTTAGCAAATTACGATATCGGTCTCTGTAACATATAAGAGGTCTTAATAATTCTATACAGTCATTAGTCTATGTAAAGATATCCTCATTTGTTGGGCTGACGATATCTGCTGGTGCTTTAAATCTGTCAGCAAAACGCTACTCCCCATTCTCCTGGTGATGGTTTAATTATTTTTTATGCCTCCACTGATAAAGGTAGGTGATACATTGTATTCTTAAGTCGTCATCACATGGATAGATTTCTATATAAAAATAAATATAGGTATAGAATTAATATTTCTAAATAAATATTATAAGTTTGCAATTGCATTCTCTTGAATATATAATATGATTTTAATATATATTTTATATTTCTAGATTTATCTGTCTGTTTGAAAGTTTATATTAACAAATCCAATATTAATATTTTACAGTTCCCGAAGTTTGAAGACAAAACACCAGATAAGCATTTCTTCTCTAACACCGATATCTTCAAAAAACATAAGCATTCAGAGGAAAGTAACGACAATTCGCACGATGTTCCATTGAAGCAAGATGCATTGCAAAATGCAGAATTATTTTCTTACTTCCGCCCATCACCTGACACCCCTCCATTTCCATTTGGTCCTGGATACTCTGGACAGGAGTCACCTTTTATCGAGGCACCTAGCTCTCATCAATTTCCATTATCAGACACACAAACGCCTTTCGGATATCGTCTAAAAGGCCCTCATAATAATAACCCTTTACAATATTTTCGCCCTACTCATTTTGTTCCTGAAAATTTAGACGTTGAATATGATAATCATAAAGGTACCCAAGATAAAAAAGAAAAGACTAAAAAAGTAAATAAACCTCAAAAATATGAACCAGTACAGCATGAACTAGAACATCAGCATTCAATTCCCATACAGGTAAGTAAATAATATTATATTTTTATTATGATATGAAACAGCTAGTATGACCTATGACCCATAATCCCTCTAAGAATGAACATAATAAAGTCAGAGATAATGTTTGGTATATTAATATACTCTTTCCTCTTTGTATTAAGAAGAGTTTATGAAGACCTTTTTGTGTTAAGATAAACATACTTTTACCATTGATATGTTAAATTAAATATATATCATTGTATCCTTTCAGATATATAACGCGCATCCTAATGGAGCTGTCAGCTATACAAGTTTCGTAAATCAAGCATTTTTGAATAAACAGTTAGACTTGCAACTACAAGAACAACAGTATCCTAAATTACAAGAGGAACCATTGAAATCTGATCTACGTCAACAGCAAATATTTTATGTCCCTCAGTTGTATCAGCCTGAAGAACAGAAAGTATCACAAGCACAAACACAGCATCAATATCAACCCTATCATGGACCTATACAGCAACAAATTCTGCAATATCCCGCAGCTTATTCAGAAAAATCACCATCAATTCAATTTATCACTATTCCGCAAGCGCATTATAAGGATTTAATTTTCAATTCTAATAGGCAACATGTTCTTCAAGATCTTCAACAAGGAGCAGCTGTTCATCCCTTAGGTCTACAACAGCCACCTCTAACATATAATCCTGTACAAACAGTAACTCGACTAGAATCTTTAGGGCAGTCTTCTACTATTGCTCCATTAACCTTTCAAACAGTGTCTAATTACCAACAATTACCTGAAAATCAAGCAATTAAGTATACTGAGCAACCTGGTAAACCTGAAACAAATGATAATTCAATTATTCGCATTTTCGCACCAACACCTTCACCAACAAATTATCCGCTCTCTGTTCAACCATTGAATCCACATTCAACGACTTTAGAACCGCAAATCTCAATAACACCCAAGTCACAATCAACTCATGATCAGATTTTAAAACCAACAACAGTACAACCAGATACTCTCAGAAATACTGCAACAAATACCCAGAAGCCAAGATCCTTATATCAAGAGCCTAAAACTTTACAGAGTCCACAGCCAACCATAGAACCACTGCTATCGTCACCTGCCACATTACAATCTCTATCGTCATACCAACCTGAATATATTTCTTCTACAACACCGCAAGCGGAAGTGCTTATAGGTGCTCATCAATCCCATACACAAGCGACACCACAGCATTCAGTTCAGATTCAACAGTTGCAACTACAAGAAATACATTCAAAACTGGCTCCAGCTTCAACAGAACCAACACAGCAATATAAAGAGGTAAAAAGTTCTCATCCTACAGAGTCTACACCCCCACAACAACAAAATCAATCTACGCCACAGCCTCCTGAAACTACGACAGACTACGAAATAGAAATTGCATCTAATGTAGACCACAGCCAATTACCAAAAGATCTTCGGCCAGTTACGACCTCACAGGAAGATACACAATCGCAATTAGATCATCCTCAACAAGTTCAGCCTAACGTCGAAGCTATTCATCATCATGCACAACTTCACCATCCAAATCATAATGTTCATTCATTCGATCCTCATGGTTCTCCTTACTTACGTCCTTTTCTAGGTCCTATTCAACCATTTATAGAACCCAGAGCATTTCCCGGCTCCCAAGAATATGTAGCGTCAGCCGATTTCCAACAACAACATGTGCCTGCTTTTCCGTCCGTACAGTATTTCGGAAAATTTGCTGATCCAATATTTCAAGGCTTCCAATAAACAATTCGGACTAAAATATCAATTTGATAATATACATATGTATTTAAAAACATAGAGGCTAAAGTAGAAAAGATAATTTCTGTAAATAAATAAAACAAATTAGTTATTCTAACAATTACTAAAAATGTAATTTTTATCATTAAAACATGTTAAGCTATAATCTGATAATGAGATATAGATCAAAAAACATTTTAATTTACAGGAAATATTACCTTAAATATTACGTAAATTATCCGATGTACTTCATTGTCATCAATTTCTAGAATAATATCGTGTAAATATTTAGTTGCATTAATAAACGTGCTTGTATTATATAAAAAAAAATTAGATAAATTATAAAAAATATGTTGTTTTTATTAGTTAAAAAGAGAAAATCATGTTACACTGATCCCAAGTATTTGGGTTCAGGTGGTTAATATTATTTTTTGTTAGCTTTATTAAGTTAAAATTTGTTGATTAAATGGTGCGAGTTGAACTGTGATGCCATAAAATATTTTATTATAATTTCTAATAAAATATCTGTATAATTAAATCAGTCTTTCTAATTCATTATTATGTAAAATATTGTGAGTTCATAATATCGTGACATACTAAGAATACAATTCACCACCCCCGATCTTACCTGTCGGTGTTAAAATACGATAAAAGGGGTATAACATGCATATGAGCTTCATTGCTTACGGTGGCAAACGAACAAACAGCCCACCTCATGGTAAGTATTACCACCACACATGGCCCACCTTTACAATACCAAGGATGAAGTTAAGCTGTTGAATCAACGAAAACCCAAATCCTCTCAAAAAGCTGGACTGCCAGCTCTTTCGCTCAAAAAACGAAGCTCAATAGCATATTTTCCCTGCTCAGACGTCGATTATCTGCGAGAGCGTGGTACTACCCCGGACGGATCGGCCTGCGGCTAAAGACAGAACTGAAGAGTATCGTACTACCACTATTAAATATAACATCTAAGTAAGAGAAGGTAAACTCGAAATAAAACTCTATAATAAGCGTTACTTCAGTTCTGTTGTCCATAACAGTATTCCAAGATTAGATCCTGAAGCTACTTGGTGTACAGCAATTGAATCAAGATATGTATTCAAATTAAGCATATTAACCTTGCTGCATTGAGGCAGACAGTCCGTCATTTCAAAGCGTCATCAGGCTATGGACCAGATAATATACCTACTTTTTTAGCAAATAACTCTTTGTTTGTTCTAAGCCTCTTTTAAATTTATACAATCTCGTAAGCATACTATTCACCACCCCATATATTACCCGTGGATGATCGTACGAGACGACTAAGGGATATAAAAAGCATATAACATCTATGCATGAAAAGCCATTTAAGATTAAGAGAACACAGCGTAAATTTGCCCGATACTTATATAAGCGTGTATATGAATACTATTCATTTATTTATCCTTCTATGTTTGTGTAAGGTATGGTTGGTCTGGACACACTTTAACTTAAACGAGTGTCTGCCTATCAAATGCATTATTACTATTTGCTTAATAACATGGTGGATAATTAATTCATTGTAACAAGAATGGAATGTGTGAATATTTTTATGTACCGGAACAATGTATGCGTGCTGCCAAACGAAAGCGGCATCGACTCTTTAGTTATCCATCATTATGGCGCCTGCTCCAGGCTACTAGTATGCGTACTGGAAGAGTCACCGAGCTTAGCATTCCCTGCCAACAAGACTTTTGTCGCAGACATATTCTTTGACCGGGTGGACCAAATGAAAAAAAAAAGGTGTCACTAAACTTAAATGCACCATGCACAAATAAATAAAATAATTACATTATAAATAAATTTCATATATTGACATAAATTTTAAATTAATTATAATTTAATTAGTTAAAATAAATATTTATTGTTAAAATTATTTAATTTAATTGTATAGTATGAAAGCGATTTGATATCCATCAAGTTTATATTTTTCATTTAATAAATAAATAACAATCCATCTGACCAGCATGGTATACCGTCAATTTGCGCACCTGTTCTTCTTCTGTTCACCTAGCTTCTCCACTCTCCCTGAAATTATGATTGTAACTATTATAAAGTAAGAATATACAGGTTCCTTCGTTTTTGGTGTTTATCAGAAAAATCGATTAAGCGACGTAAACTACAGGACACAACTTTACTGGATAAGAACAGAAACTCCATACAAAACCCTGTAACGAACTGTTTAGCTAGCTCGCTGTAGCTGTTAAAATTTACTTAATATGCAGAAAGTTTGCACTCCAAAGTAAGGCCAACATGAGCTTAAAAGAAAGAGAAGACAATTCAACTTTTCTATGATTCAAAACCAGCCTAAATTCTCTGTCGGTTTATGATAAGCTGTAATAACAGCTTTCAATATTGATCTATTGCCTTGTTATCTACTAATTATGGCTTTCAAATGGATATAAATAAATATATAATATCACCCCTTATTTTCGTAAAAATAGCTATGACAGTAGCACCCACCGCCTATATGCAAGATCATGCGACGCACAACGACCTCACATCAATGAAAATGTTATCAATCTTTTTTTTTAAACTTTATTATAACAAATACAGATAAAAGTAAAAATTATTATAGGACATCTAATATTACTTATTTGCTAGACCTAGTTTCTAGGTTTACTTTATTTTATTGCTTTTGGTGGCAAACGAGCAGGCAGTACACCTGATGGTAAGTGTTACTGCCGCCCATAGACCTTTAGGGCCGCTGCCTAACAATACAAACCCCACCCAGTTGGGCTGTCGGCTCTCTCGCTCACCAAACGAAGCGCACATGGCTATTACTCAGACGTCGATCTTCTCCGAGAGTGTGGTACTATCCCGGACGGACAGGCCCGCGGCTGTAGACAGAGAACTGTCAACAGTGTGTTTATCCCACTATAAAACTTTTTACTTAAATTATCTATCAACATTTTAGGTTTATTTAAATATTAATTAACTATAGGTATATTAATGTTTGAATTTTTGAGTTTTGTCGTTAAAATTTAACGTTATCATATTTTTGGTTCAATAAAAGCTCTTATCAGTGTTTCATAAAACAGCGCAGTTGGTGCGTAATTGGGGAGCAATAAAGAGGGAATCAGAAGAGCAATTCTGGGAAACGTAATTTAAAAAAATAGTCGAACTAATTCATACCTTAAAAAACAATTGTTAAATTTCTAAATGTCTTAATTTTTTTATATGTAGACTTGATTTTAAACAATAAAATCATTAATATATGTGGATGTAGGTACCGGGGGAGACCGAAACTAACCTAGACCAGATTGGTCTCGTACTGAAGGAAGGTGGAGTCAAGAGTCTCCGATATCGGCGAGCGTGTATGAAGAGAATTATGAATGTTGAAGAAGCGAGTGAAGTATGCAAGGATAGAGTTCTCTGGCACTCTGTTCTCTTTGCCTACCCTGCAAGGGATATGGCGTGATGATATGTATGTATGTATGTATGATTAATATATGAATATCTACTATACTTAAATGCTTTCATATGTTTTCATATAAATAAATGCACTACACACTATATCACTTAAACTAAGGAAAGAATAATATTCTAAGAATTATTTTACCAAACTTTATGACTTAACTCAGTGAAACTTCTTTCGAGTTAACTTTTGATTTATTTATATTTGAATGAACTGTTGGAAATGTCGAGCGCCTTTGTATTAAATACGAGTTATAATATACTATCTATAAGACTGAAAAAACTGTAGGCATATTCATATTATATCGAATTTATTAACTTCCTTCTTTCCTTTCCTGATGACGGAGTAAGAATATAATTCACCACCTCGTATCTTACCCGTGGGTGATCGTAAGAGGCGATTGAGGGATATAAAACGCATATAACATCTATGCAAGAGAAGGAAAACTCGAAATTAAACCTTATACCAAAACCTCTGCCAGTCAATTTCCCTCCCATTGTGAAAGAGGCATGATAATGATGATTAATTTACTAACATCATCATTAGCATAGTTAGTATAGTATCATCATAGCAATAGTTTTATGATCGGCCGCCTGCTTGAGGTCAACCCTCCTTGGAAATGTAAGAGTAATTGTTGACTAAACGACATCAGCTGGAATTGCTTCAAGTCGTTATAAATCTCTTAGTCATCTTTTACGACATCCACGAGCAAAGTAAGGGTTGGTAGTATTCGTAGCCGCTACCACACAACATATTATCTTTGTAATATATAAATGTGTTTTAAACACGGTTCAGACTCAGCCTTAACTGTGTTTTCGTATCATTTTTAGATTAATTGACTCCTAAACGTATAAGACTTATGGTGATGGAGGATCCGTGTGGTGATGGAGCAAGAATACAGTTCACCACTTTCTGTCTTATCCGTAGGTGATCGTAAGAGACGATAAAGGGATATAAAAAGCATATAACACGTGGTGTAGTAGCTCAATTTCCCTCCTATTATGCAGGAGGCTCGAGCCTAACAGTGGGACATACATGCTGAGATGATAATGATGATGAAATTTACATAAGTTACATGTTACATATGAATTCTAACACAATAAGTTGCTATCATCATTTGTTTAGGCACTTTCGTTACATAGTATTCAAATTATTGTAATGACTTATTACCGCTCAAAGAAACAACTATTATTTTGTAATCTTCAGACAACAAATGTAACAATTTGAATAAACAACGTTGGAGTTTAATTGTATAAGATGTAACTTCCTTAAATTTCGAACAAATACTAACAATATTAAACATAGCAGTTGCCGGCCTTATGGCGATGAGGATGGAATACGGTGGGCTATGGGGCCATGCACCGCCTTTTTTACGCCCCGGATGGAACGGATGGCGTGTGTCCAGAACATAGCCTGCCAAAAAAAAGAATTAAACACGCTATGTTTTTTTTTTCTTTAGGATCTCCAACTAAAGTAATCCTTATTTCGCAGCGGCTTCACGAACATGCAATTAATAAACACAAATTATACTCATATTCAGAACAATCATTTATCGATTAGGTATTAGGCAAAGAATTCACCCAAAGAATCTTATCTATTACATCCGGTACGAGAAGTCTGTATTTAAAGCACTCCACCATCTATAGATTACTTCTGCTTACTTTATTATCTAATTATAATAATTTTAAATACCTTTGGTGATAATGTAAGTGGCAATTGTAACTTATGGACTCCAGCAATATCAGGTGCTCAGCCAAATCATTACATTTAGTATTCCGTAATGGAGAAAGTTGCTCTGTGGTTTATCGTAAAAAAAATATTGGTGAAATAATGTAAACATATTGATAAGAGAAGGAAAATTTGAAATAAAACCATGTGTAAACCCATTCGTCATTTTCTCTTGTCTGGAGGAGGCCCATACCGTATAGTAAAAAATAAAAAAGTAGAGATAAAAGTGAAGAATTTTCATATGATGATGAAATAAAAATACAATACATGACCCCTATCTTTTCTATTAACGATCATCATCAACTTACTCTTATCCCAATTTGTTTGGGGTCGACGCAATATGTCTTCTCCTTCAATACAACCCTATCAGACGTCATCTCTGTGGTCACTCGTTGTCTATCCATATCATGTTTCACGCAGTCCATCCATCTTTTCTTCGGTCTTCCTTTACCTCTTAAAGCCTTCAACATTCATGCTTAAAACTTTTCTCACAACATTTCATCAATAGTGGTAGGACCATGGTGTGGATAGTCCTCTATATACAGCCGCAGGTCGGTTCATCAAGGGTAGTACCACACTCTTGCAGAAGATCGACGTCTGAGTAATGGTAATGTGTAATTGCGCTTCGGTCGGTGAGCGAGAGAGCCGAAAGCCCAATTGGGGTGAGTTTGGGGTTTGTATTTGTAGGCAGTGGCTTATGTATTGCAAAGATCCATGGGTGGTAGTGACACTTACCATCAGGTGTACTGTCTGCTCGTTTGCCACCATAAACAATAAAAAAAATACTTTTATTCCATTTCATCACATGTCCATACCATGTCAACCTTTCACTCCTTAACTTTTCCTTTTCAATTTTCAAACTCCCTCTATGTTCATTTTTTTATCCATTCTCGTCACACCACACATCCATCTCAACATTCACAACTCCTTATGTGCATTCGTCGTATTGACGATATAAAACAAATAAAATTGGTACAAAAGAATGAAAATTTAAAATTAAATCTTACTCTAAATCATCTAACCAGCGTGCTATAGTGACTTATATTTATACCTCAATAAAGAAGAAGGCCGCATCGCAGCAGTAGAAATTATACTAAGGACAGAATATTTCAAAAAAGAACATAAAATATAAAACATTATTTTGTCCTACCTTTTTTTTTTTGTTCATCAAACATTATCTTTGCACGTAAATTTACAAACCGCACGTAATTACGTCTAATAAGTTATCCACAATGACTGTTTGGTAAAAGAAAATATAAAGATAACCCCACGGGTTAATATCGCTGTTAGCACACTACTGTTGGGGGAGCGGTCCAACATTACATCCCTTTCCTACATAAAAAGCATTATCACAATACTTATCTGCTATATTTAACACGTTGTTTGGTAAAAAGGAGTAAAAAAATATACAAAGAAATGTTGCATTTAACGAATTTTATGTCTGTAATAATACAGCTATTTAATGATGACTATGAATACAATACAATACAATCCTGATGCGGTCTGGTCAACGATTATATTCTCAAAAAAGGTTCTATCCATCCATCAGCTCGTAGAAGTCCACTCGCCACGAGAATGTCTTAGAACAGTCCTACGCCACTTGTATCCAACGGCTTCCTGCGACTCTTAAGTTGTCGTCAGACCCCTAGAGTATTCGTCTTCTACTGATTTCCGTATTCAAGATTTTATCACGTAGCGAAATACTGAGCAGATAACCTCTGTTTTCAGACAGTACAAAATATTGGATGAAAAGGTGCTCCTATTATATTTTCGTCTTTAAGGACACGTGTGCCATCCACAATAATACGATGTGAGAATTGAATATCCTACAATAGTTCACGGTGGTGTAAGTGGTAGCACGATTGGAACGGATTTTCAATAGGTGTGGGTTTGAATCCCACTTGTGACAATAATTTTTCGCTCGTAATCGGGTTTTTTTTATAAATGATCAAGCATATTAAATGCTACATTTCAGTAATTTGAATAACAAGGTTGTGTCATAGTTTAATACAATTTTAACTGCAAAGTTCGAGTATTAAGTCTGTACAATGTGTAAACAATGTCGGATGGATGGCTCACGTCTCCTTAAAGACGAAAATATAATACGATGCGAGAATTGAATTTCCTACAATAGTTCACGGTAAGTGGCAGCACGATTGGGATGGAATTCTAATAGGTTCGAATCCCACTTGTGACGATCACTTTTCGCTAGTACCTAATCGTTTTTTTTTTTATAATTGATAGATCATCACCAATCACAATAAAGGGAACGAAATGAGTCTAAAAATACCATCTTAATATATATAAATTACGTGTCACGTTGTTTGTCCGCGATGGACTCATAAAGTTCTCAACCGATTTTAACCAAATTTGCACAGCAAGTGTAGTTTGATCCAACTTAAAAGATAGGATAGCTTAAATCTCAATTTATAATAATATTATTTTATTGCAAATTATATGTCTAATATTTGACAGTCAAAATCATATGTTATATCAAATGGATTTTAAAAGATGGCGGAATCTATTGACTGGATTCAGTAAGTATTTAATAGATGGCGCTATGTTAAATGTACAAACGCTGCATATAAGCTAAAATTTTTTAGTATAAACAAAAAGTGTTACTGAGGCTAATCTAAGCCACAGCAACGCGTGGCCCGGTCTGCTAGTATACTATATATATATTGTTTATTTAAGACGTGTCATTTTTTAATTAATAGTTGACAAGACGGTATTAGATGGAGTTGATCCAAGTCAATGTAGCTTTTAGTAGTTTCTTACAACAGTCATGACTATGTTGGTAGTATTCGTAGCCAGAAAACAGTTTAATAACACTATACCTACACAGAAAACTTATCAAAACACATTCAACTATTAAATAAAATGTGTGTGTATCTATTATTAAGAGTATATATAAAAAATGTTCAGTCCATTTGTCAGTACAACCATTATGTATTATTTCCTCATATTATTTATATCTGTAAGGAAAACTTTGACGTTGTATATTATAGTATTGTGTCCTACATTCTCTTTTGTGCCATCACTTGTGGATAATTCAAACGGAAATGTATTCTCGGTCACTGAAGGATAGGAACTTTAACATACTTAGATATATATACAGGGTGGAAATGACCATGCGACAATATTTTTTTTAATTGTTTATGGTGGCAAACGAGCTAGCAGCACAACTGATGGTAAGTATCAGTGCCGCCCATGGATCTTTGCTATAACCAAGGCTATAGCTAGGCCGCTGCCTACCATTACAAATCCCATACCAACCCAGTTGGGCTTTTAATTTAGTGTATCTGATGACTTGCCCAGCCTGTATAGAAACTTTGAATATAATATGTCGTATAGTTTAGCCACAGCACATTACTTTCTATTATTAACATTTTCCACGCTCTGTATTAAAAATTAAAATTATTAGGCTATCACCAAGAGATCAAAGACCTCCCGCGCCGCATCCGTATAAACTAATTTGAAAGTAGGTACCTACATATTGCGTGTTTACCACTTCAAATCTTCGCCAAACGCAATACAAATTAATATTATCTACTCGCTCGAATTATAGGTCAGTGAAGTTATATCTACAAACGGTGATCTATTTTGTTTCAATATTTATAATAAAAAGTTTGTTTAAAAATATTTTTTTTTTAATTTGCATGTAACGACTTTTTAGATAGTTATAAAATACTCCTATACACTAGTATTGCCGGTGTTTTCATTTATTGTCATATTGTCATCTCCACCTTGTATATACATAATGTGACCAGACATCCCGTTTTGAACGGGACTGGTCCTTTTTATAATAACGAGTCCCGGTGTCCCCGAAATGAACTCCGGGATGCAAAATTGACCCGTTTTCGGTAACCACACAAAATTTTGATTTAAGTGAATTTAAACAAAAAGTGCCAAGAGTTTCATTCATACTTACAATTTTCACCACCTATATTAAAGCAAATTTGTTCCTTTGATAAATATAAGTAAATATGGTAACTAAACATTTCGGGTATATTTTTCAATTCGTAAATTTTAATTTAACTAACTTTTTCTGAATAAATAATTAAAAAAATATTTTTTCATTGATTACCCGACTAAAATGTCCCGTTTTGAGTCAAACGATAAATAGTCACGTTATATATGTATATGTACATAATCTTTATATATTTAGATGTATTTTGTCTTTTTAAAAAATAAAGGGACTTTACGATCTAATATTTCATTGTTATATTTTTCGTTTATATACGTCCCACTCAGGTTGAGGCTCCTTCAAAATAAGAGGGAAATTGTCAGAGGATTAGTACAGTGCTTTATTGCTAGTCCTCGTTCTTTTACATAAATGTCATATGAATATTATATAAGTCAACTTTTTTGACATTTATGGGCAAGAAAGGGATGACTTGTATTCTAACATCAAGGCAAGATAAAACTCCCAATTAAAACAGAAATTACATTTGGTCTCAGAAAAATAATTACTAGATATCATAAAGTATTGTATTGTGTGGGATTCAAACCAGTGATGATTGGCACGGTTATCTAAACTGTATCGTTATCTAAACCATTTGTATAGTCATATATTTAAATGAGGAACACAATATAGTGAAAATCCGGATAAGAAAGAACCAAACGCGTAAAAATCATTGCTCTACTAGGAACATATAACACCACCTACGCTCTCCGTGCCTATAGATCATGGCGATTATAGCATTTGACAGATGGCTTATTGATTAAAATACTGATCAATAAGCCATCTGTCAAATGTCAAATGTCATGAATTCGACTCCCACGTAAGATAATACTTTATACTAATATTTTTTTTTTAATCTGAGTCTGGGTTAAAATTATGTACGTTAATTACGTGTTTGTAAAAAGTTGAGTGGCAGCGGCTACTAATACTACCAACCCTTACTTTGTTCGTGGATGTCGTAAAAGACGACTAAGAGCCTTATAAAAACACTTTTTTTTTTAGGTGTGGGTTATGGTCGGCGCTCTTCTCGCACCACTCCGTCCGGAGCGACAGAGGGGCGTAGGCACGCATACCCTTAACCCACCTATGAACCTCGCCTACGTCGTTGGACCGGCCACTGGAGCAGCGTGAACTTATCGTCAGTGGCTGGCCCGACTGATTACCCCCTGGGTACCTTCTCCTTGAGCGACGAAATGACGTCGGTCCCTCCTCGCGCGGTCAGCCTCTCGGCGGGTGACGGACTAATTCCCCGGTCTAGTCATCCGCGGCCTCAGCTAGGGTAGCATCAGGCGCAGGTAATCGCGCCTACGCCGCTCCAGTCGCCGGCGGCGGTTTGCGTCGTCGAGGAGATGCTCCTCGCGCACGCGCTCCGCCGCCTCCTTCCGCGACACTACTGCCTCGCAGAAGGTCCTTATAACAACCTGGAAAAACTGCATCTGATGCCGTTTGGTCAACAATTACATTCCCAGAAAGAGATGACGTCTGGCAGGCGGCCGGTCATAAAAGTATTGACAATAACTTTTACTATAATATGTTCTCTGAAAGAAGAGTATCGACCTCAAGTGATTGGGATAAGAGTAGGAAAATGATGATGATGAATTACGTGTTTATAAAGCAGTATAAATAATATTTCCATAGTGCCAGGTGTTTTCTAAAAATACATTCAATATCTTCATTATCTCAGCTCTAATATGTCCTACTGTTGGGCTCGAGACTCCTCCATGGAATGGAAATTAACCTACTATGCCACGTTGGTCAGACGTTTTGGTATAGGATTTTGTTTCGAGTTTTCCTTCTCTAGCATAGCTGTTATATGCGTTTTGTATCCTTTAGTCGTCTCGTACGATCACCCACAGGTAAGATAGGGCGTGGTGAATTGTATTCTTACTCCGTCACCACACGGAAACAATATTACTTGTCAATTATTAGTATTTTTTTTTTGGAAAAGGTCTTAGTGGAAGAAAAATAATTATTACAACGTAATATAAGACTAATTTTCTGTTTGCGTTTTCAGTACGTTGTTGTACCTAATTTCATTAGCACCAAGTGTCGAAACCTGAGGCCTTGAGCGGTAATGGGGTGGGAGGGGTGTTATGAAGGTCCCTCCGGCGAGATAAGACGATTAGTGTCATAATAATATACAAGACATTTCGGTAATATGTCACAGTCAAAAGAGAATTTAGTGACTTGGTTATGAGTTAGTAGAGATTGTTTTATCTTTTGACTAATTATCTCATATTGTGGTAAATAGTCACTGTAGATAATTTGCCACTACTTTAAATAATCTATCATTATGACTTCTAATGTTTACGCGAGTATTACACATTTGAAATAAAACTACTTTTACGGATTCTATATACATATATAGAATCATTTTCTTTTTGTATTGGCAATGAATTTGTATTAAAATGTGGGTCAAAATTTTAATAACTAATACTGTAGTAGATATAAATTTTTGTAATAACGATGACTTCTGGACGTAAGATACCTTTGTCCTCCCGTGACCATATTCACTGTTAAGTGTTCATAACGTCGGGAAATTAAAAAATAAATACAAACGCGATAGAATCCATAAAAGAAGTTTTATTATTGACGGATAATGACAAATATGAAGAGATTAAAGACTTGAAAAAAAATATTACTTGACACTGGCGACAATGACTCTTATAAGTAGTTGAGTGTATAATAGTACACTAAACAGATTACATAGATATATACCTAAACCTCCATAACTAAATATTAATAGGTTTTCTAGCACAGATTAGATATCACAACAGAATGCTGTCTACATGTCTGTAACCACTATTTATACCCGTTTTCGCCACGAAACCACTCAACCGTAACGCTAATGTTACCAGAGCACACTCTTGGAATCGCCACCTTTCGATGGGCGATAACAATTGCCAATACAAAAAAGAAGAAGAAGTTTACACCACATAGTATCTTTCAAATATAAGACAATACGAATTACACGCTATTACAACTCCTGATACCAGTAATAATTCTTATATATTTTTCATTCATATTACATAATATCTTTTATTATTACGTTTTTATCAAATTCTAAGAGTTTATGAGATTGTAAATCATATTGAAGCGCGTGCTTGTAATATATAGTTAGACTAACAGATGGACGTGAATGTTATAGTAATAATGAAAATTTCTTGTTCTAAGACATCTTTGAATCCTATTGTTTTTATAACTTTAGTACTTAATAGTGATAGGACCATGCTGTTGATAGTTTCCTGTCTACAGCCGCGGGCCGGTCCGTACGGGGTAGTACTACACTCTCACAGAAGATGGACGTCTAAGCAATGGCCATGTGCTGCTACGCTTCGTTCTTCGAGAGCTGGACGCCCAACTGGATGGGTTTGGCGTTAATATTGTTTATATAGCCTAGTTATACTCCTGGTATAGCAAAGGTCCATGGACGGCGGTAACACTTGCCATCAGGCAAAGCAAGCAGTTGCAAGCAGTACATGTTTGCTCGTTTGCCACCAAAAGCAAAAAAAAATGCTAACATTTGTATTAAAGTTCCACAGGTATTAATTGTATTCAGACCGGGAAATTGTCCGGTCACCCGACGTGAGGCCACCGCGTGAGACGCCCCGACGGCGAAAGCTGTCGGGACGTCGCTCTCGCATCGACATGAGAGGAACCCGCTAGGGTATACCACCGGGCCGGCCACAGAAGACAAAGATTGGGTACCAGTGGCCCGCTCGCACGGCGAAGAGAGGTGTTTGCAGGGTGGTTCCATGGGGTTACGTGCCGCCTCTTCTGTCGCCCCGGGCCGATTTTCCGGGGCACGACCACATCCATGGTCCATTCATTCATCCATCCTTGCAAAGAAATAAAAAAAAAGCTATTAATTGTATTCTACTAATGTTATAGAAAGGAGGAAATGAATTGATTTGGAAGTAATTCCGATCTTCATCGGCTCAGCTTATAGGTATATGTTCCACTGTTGGGCTCAAGCCTCCTCTAGACTAGGAGGAAAATTGACCTATTACATCACGCTGGTTAGACGTGTTGGTATAGAGTTTTATTACGAGCTTTTCCTCTCTTGCAAAGATGTTATATGCGTTTTATATCCCTTAATCGTCTCTTACGATCACCCACGCGCAAGGAGGGTGGTGAATTATACTTTTACACCGTCACCACATAATAATATTATTACATATAAATTGAATATAGTAACACAGCAGTTAAGAGCAACTGAGCCTGGATCAGTCTGGATCAGCCTCACTTACAGCCTACGAAAAATCTGTGTGCGGTGCGCCAAACTAAGTTTTCACTTCAAAAACCTAGTAGTCAATTTATCTGAACCAAGATTTGAACTACACGTACAATCGTTAGTTTCGTCATATCACCGCATCATACATTAAAGAAAGATGGCGTATTGACGAAAAGAATTCGTTTACATGCACTAGAATAGAAATTTAAATCTTTACTATATATGTAAGGAAAATAAGATCAGATATTATAGATATTTGCGTGCAATATAAAGGAAGAATCTTACGGAAAATTATTCTATGTAATTTTATTAAATATTAAATGAATTATTATTTCAATAACATGCATAGAATTACTCTAGTTATTTTCCATAAAATGTTTTACCTTTATAAGAATATGTTAAGTACATATCAAATACAGTAAATTGATAATTGTACAGGTGGCGTAGTGGTTAAGATAGCGACCTTCCGTGCCACTGCCGAGGGTTCGATTCCCACGCAGGACGATACACTGTGCGATCCACAAAGTATTGTTCTGAGTCTGGGTGTAATTTGTCTGCGTTAATTGCATGTTTGTAAAGTCTCCCGCAATAGGATTCTCTTAGTGCAAGGTGATGTATTTAAAAAAAATGATGTTTAAACTTTTTTATAGGGTATTTGCAGAAGCTAGACTGACACCTGCATCAATTGGAAGGATCCCGTACTGTTTTCCGATCGCTTTCATCATAGCGCTGACATTCTACTGCACAGTTGGCAGAATAATCTACAGATTGTTTCAAGTGTCATAGATTTATCCTTAATGTAGGACAATTCTTTGTGCACACGAATTATTATCTAAATTACTGAGATTTAACATTTAACATGCTAGTTTATTATCAAAAACTTGCTTATGAGCTAAAAATTATTGTCACTCATGGGACTCGAACCTACGCCTATTGGAAATTCATTCTAATCGTCTTACTAACTAGACCAGCGTGAGCTGGCGTATGTCAATTAAATTGTCACTCTTATTTTCTCGTATTTATGGGAGAAGTGCGTGTACGTGTTAAAAGCCAAATCTCAGTAATTTAGATAAAAGAGTCGTGTCATCATTTAATACAAATCTAACTATAAAGTTAGAGTATTATCAGAAATGTATATTATCAGAATAATATGTAAGTGTTGTCCGATAGATAGCGCACGTTTCCACTAAAGATGACAAAATACGCGTGACGATTTGATTATCAGATGTCATGTCACGTGAAACAATCGGAATGGATTTTCAAAATGTATGGTTTCAAGTTCCACGTATGACCATTATTTTTCGCTTCATAAATATCATTCAGTTTGAAAAAAAATATGTCATAATATATATTGATTATTCTAATTATGTGATTCTTCCTTTTCTTAAATCCATGCACTGCTAAAGAAAGATAAGTTGAGAGTGAAACCATACTTTTAGTGGTAGGATCACGCTGTGGACAGTTCTCTGTCTACAGCAGCGGGCCGGTCCGTCTGGGGTACCACACTCTCGCTGAAGATCGACGTCTAAGTAATAGCTGTTTACTATTGCACGTCGTTCGGTGAGCAAGAGAGCCGGAAACCGAACTGGGTGGGTTTGGGGTTGATATTGGTAGGCAGCGACCTAGCTACACCTTTTGCATTGCAAAGGTCTATGGGCGACAGTGACCATTGGGTGTGCTGTTTGTTCGTTTACCACCATAAATAATAATAAAAAAAAACTGCTCCAACCCATCTTGTCAACGTACATTACGACTTTCCTTCATTTTTGAAGGAATTCAAACCTAGCAGTTTATAAAAGAGCTCAGAAGGCAAATAAAAATATTGTAGTTAAAATTTAATTGGCTTCGGCAACAAATTAAACACGGCATTGTTTCTAAAAATATCTTATATATCATTTCTTAAGAAAAATATATCAGAAGTTTCTACTACGTATTTGCTCAAACAAAGCCTAGGTTAGTCCAGTCTACAAGTTCACAGTAATAAATTCGGCTTGTTCAAGTTGTAAAATCTTGTAAGAGTTTGCTTTGTTTTTTTTATTGTCAGTAATACAACCAAAGATAACAAGTACTGAAGAAGAAAATTGGGGTTTTCTTTATGAATATTTTAGTTTTACAGTTGTTCTTCAACGGGCGTGTATTGTATGCAAACAGTTATTTTACACGTATATACATTGTCTGTAGTCCCCCAAATTTTTTTAAATTCATTATTATATTTCTTTTTTTTTTAGTATATCTTATCCGTAGAAATGCTTATTGAGGAAACTAGAAATTTGAATAATGAAAGGTTTTGTTACAGTTAAATTTAATGCGTATTTTTAGAAGCAAATTATTGATATTTAGCATTTAACATGCTTAATTATTTATAAAAACTTGATTACAAGTGAAATATGATAAGCGAAAATGACACATGTGGTCCCATATGTAACAATCATTTTTCGCTCGTAATTCAGTTTTTAGAATCGTTTCGTCTCAGGCGTAGCAGGGCCCCGATGGTCAATCGGGCGTTTGACCATCGGGGCCCTGCTACGCCTGAGGCAAACGGGCGCGGAGGCTGTCGCCGGCAGAGGAGTGCTATTGGCAGTGTCGTTGGACATTGCCAACGCATTCAATAGTCTGCCATTCAGCTGCATCAGGGAGGCGCTCTGATTCCATGGAGTGCCCTTGTACCTGAGGCGGCTGGTAGCAGACTATTTGGAGGGGCGCAGTGTCCTCTGCGCGAGTCCCACAGGGGACATTGTGCTGACGCCCATGTCATGCGGTGTTCCGCAGGGATCGGTATTGGGGCCGACACTGTGGGACATCGACTGGGCGTTGAAAGGGAGTCTCCCCCCCGGGCTGAGCGTGATATGCTATGCTGACGACATGCTCGTCACAGCCCGGGGCAGGATACTCGAAGAGGCGGCGAGCCTGGCCACTCTCGGCACCGAGGAGATGGTCAGTCAAATCGAGGCGCTGGAGCTCAGGGTGGCCCTAAACAAGACGGAGACCCTTCTTTTCCATGGGCCTCGCGTAAGGCTACCTGTCGGCGCCTCGTTAGTCGTCAACTCCATCCAAATCAGTATCCATGCCCATATGAAGTGTTTGGGTCTGGTGCTCGACGGGCGTTGGTGGTTCCGGGAGCATTTCCGCAGGATTGCTCCCCGGCTGGTCGGCGCGGCGTCCGCCCTATCGCGGCTCATGCCGAATGTGGGCGGACCCAGTTTCGAGGGCCGACGGCTGTATGCGGAGGTGATCCGCTCAATGGCCATGTACGGCGCACCCGTGTGGGCGAGGGCTCTGAACGCCCAGCTCAGGGCTGTTCTGTGGAGGCCACAGAGGATCATGGTGGTCAGAGCCTTTCGCGGGTACTGCGTGGTGTACCCTGGGTGCGGGCGGCAGTCCCCCAGATCATTCTGATGGATTTTCTCCCGTAGCGAATATCTGGCACTAATTTTCGACGGGCTCAGTCACACATTCATTTGAGGGCTGGGCAGGCATATGCCACCGTCGACATATCGTAAACCTGATTCTTTACTTGTCTTAGTTTCAGGAGCGAGGGTCTTGGCTTAACCCCCCGGACTGCGAGGAAGACAACCTCTATAAGGAATTCGAATGGACATTCGAATTAGGAAATCACCCAGAATCTTAAGTTCTGGCGTGTTGGGTCGACGGAATGTACCTCCCATACTCGTGGGATTCATTATGGATACTGTACATTTAAAACTAAATAACGACGGGGATCATAATGATTCTCACCTCAAGGCCTTGTCAAGCCAAAGCAAAACTGACACAAGCGACGCCTCATCCTTGCGACTTGAGGCATCCGCCGAGGGCCCGGCACCAACAAAAGAGGCCCCAAAAAGGAGAAAGAAGAGCAGGCAGATGTTAACTCCGCTTGGCGAGCGCGCTAAACGGCGCGCCAACCGCCTTAAGAAGGAGATGGAGGCGCTAGAGGCCGCAGCACGCCGTGAGACCAGCGTTCCCAGCGACAAGGGCAGTACAATTGCCGCAGAGCAGGCGCATACGGATGATGGTAGCACCGCAGGACCGCCGCGGAGGAAGAGCGGCGGCGGGTGTGTGTCCCGGGACGAGGGTGACGATATCGCAGAGCCGTCCAAGGAGGGGACGAGAAGTGTCAGCTCAACGGAGCTGTCGAGTGACGAGGGCGGATCTACCGCAGTGCCGTCGTGGAGAGAGGGTGGCAGTAAAGCCGCAGGGCCGTGGTCGGAGAGCGTTAAAAGCGCCGCCACCGACATGGCATTGGAGAAGTCGTCGGACGAGGGCGGGAAGGCTGCAGAGCCGTCCGACGAGGAGGTCGGCCGAAGCCGGGACGAGGACGGCAATGCCGCAGGGCCATTCAGCATAGAAGAGGGCAGCTCGGCTGCCGAGGCCGCCGAGGAGTCTGAGCCGCACCCTGCGGCGAGACCTTGACGGCGGCCTTAAATGTCAGGGAGAAGGAAGAGGACGTCTCCCCGAGTGGCCGGAAGCGCCCCCTGCATAAGGGCGGCAGGGGACTCCGACTCGGAGGGGAGTTTAGTCATGCCTCCTCCTAAGGTCCCGACCGCGCGTCGTGGGCGTAGAGGTCGTGGGTCGGCGGTGGCGGCGAGGCCGGTTCCGGATCAAGCCGGTCAAGGAGGTGAGGTTGCGGCCCTGCAGGCCGCGAACGCCCGCCTCAGTAGGGAGATCTCAGGCCTGCGGGAGCGCAACCGGAAACTTGAGTCGGAGCTGTCGCCGGTGCGGAAGGAGAACCGCGGGTTGGCCAAGGACATGCCTGACCTTCGGTTTCAATTCGCACTTTTAGTGCCAGCCGCGCCGCCGAGACCGGTCTCGCCGCCAAAACGGGTTGCGCCGGGGAGGGCGGAAGGCCCAAGAAGGGGGAGGAGCCGCTGCCTGCGGTGCATGGTGTGCCGGAGGAGGCGCGTCATCTTCGCCAAAATTGAGTTGATGATGGACGCGCGCATCCAGGCCGTGGCGGATCGTCTTCCGCCCGAGGCACCCCTCCGGCCACCGCTCGCCGCTGACAAGGCGAAGCGGCGGCAAGCGCCAGCTCCCGCCCCGCTGCCATGTCAAGGTGGCCGCGTGGTGACCTACGCCGCGGCAGTAGGCGGGCCCAAGGGGGCCAAGAGAAAGGCCAGCACGGGGCCGGCTCCCGCCAAGACCGGGCAGTGGCCTCAAGTCACCGAAGACAGCTGCGGTTATTATCACCGTGCTGCCTGAGGCGGCCGAGAGGGGCCTCAACTATGAGGCCTTCTTAAGACGCGCCCGGCGGGAGCTGGACGTCTCCGACATCGGAGGCGTTGAAGCGAGGACCCGTAAGGCTCGGACAGGGGCTCGTATTCTCGAGTTCACTGGGGCCGAGGGCGTCAAGGCGGCCGATAGCCTTGAAGCTAAGGGGGCTGTTCGGGCCGGAGGATGGAGTCCGAATCGCCAGGCCCGTCAAGTGCGCAGAGATGCGCCTCACGGGTCTGGACGATTCCGTGACGGTGGAGGACGTTCGGGAGGCCATTGTGGCGTGTACTGGATGTGCCTCGGACACCGTCCGGATTGGCACCATCCGCCCTGGTCCGGGCGGTGTCGGTGCTGTCCGGGTGCAGTGTCCGGTGGAGTCGGTGAAGTAATTAGCCGACTCAGGCAGGCTCCTCGTGGGCTGGAGTTCGGCGCGGGTAACCATGCTGGAAACCCGGCCCGCGAGGTGTGGTGGTGGAGGTGTACAAGTGCATGGCGGTCGGGCATACCCGACCGATGTGTCGCAACTGCTTCGACTGCAGCGGGTTATGCTTCCGCTACGGTCAGGCTGGACACCAGGCGGCATCGTGCTCTGCGGTGTCCCACTGCCCCACGTGTGTGGCAGGCAATAGGCCTGCCAAGCACCGCATGGGCTCTAGGGACTGAAGACCCCCGCCATCGGCCCCAAAGGGGTGGAGCGGCCCATCCGCTCCGAGCGCGACCTGATCGCCTGTTAGCACGGAGATCCATCCGTCTCCTCCAAGCCAATCTCAACCACTCCGCCGGTGCGCAGGATGTTTTTCTGCAAGCCATGGCGGAGTGGTTGATAGGAGTAGCCGTAGCCGCGGAGCCGTACGTGCTGGCGGAGGCAGCCATCGTTCACTCGTGGCTGTCCTCTGCCCACCATTTTGACGGGGTGGACGCCGAGGCTGGCCGCATCCGCAATGCTTTGACGCAGATTTGTGATGCGGCTATGCCCCTTATGCGGTGTCTGCCCCCAAAGAGAGGGTGTCCTCTGGTGATCCCGGGAGTTGGGGGATCTTCGGGTCGCGTGTATACGCGCCCGAAGGGCTTACACCCGCAGCCAGCGGCACCATCGTGACGAGGAGCGGGAGAGCCGGCTTTACAAGGGCTACCGCAATGCTCAGTCGGCAGGAGATGTTGGACGGTCTGGATCGTGACCCCTGGGGTCGCCCCTATCGCGCGGCGCTGAGTAAGCTCCGCGCGCGAGGCCCTCTCCTCACCGAGACTCTCCAGCCCGGCCTCCTCACCAGGGTCGTCGAGGATCTGTTCCCTCAACGGGTGAAACACACGGCCCCTGTCATGGCTTCGCCAGACACCGACTGGGAGGCCAACGATGACATTGTTCCGCCCATCATGGAACCCAAGATGGGGGTAGCGGCGGCGCGCATGCTTGGAATATCCACCGCCCCCGGGCCCGACGGTGTTCCCAACCGCGTGCTGGCCCTGGTCTTCGACCATCTGGGTCTCCGCCTCAGGGGGCTGTTCGACGCCTGCTTAGCGTCCGGGCGGTTCCCTAAGTGTTGGAAGGAGGGGAGGCTGGTGCTCCTGCCGAAGCCGGGACGGTCTCTAGAGTCGGCCTCAGCCTACAGGCCCACGCCAACGCATTCAATAGTCTGCCATTTAGCTGCGTCAGGGAGGCGCTCCGATACCACGGGGTGCCAGTTTACCTGAGGCGGCTAATGGCAGACTATTTGGAGGGGCGCAGCGTCCTCTACACCAACCGAGTAGGGGACGTTGTGCGGACGCCCATGACGTGCGGTGTTCCGCAGGGGTCAGTCCTCGGACCCACCCTGTGGAACATCGGCTACGACTGGGCGTTGAGGGAGAGCCTCCCACCCAGGCTGGGCGTGATATGTTACGCCGACGACACGCTCGTCACAGCTCGCGGTGGGACGCTGGAGGAGGCGGCAAGCCTGGCGGTTCTCGGCACCGAGAAGATCGTCGGGCGGATCGAGGCGCTGGGGTTGAGGGTGGTCCTGGACAAGACGAAGGCCCTCTTGTTCCATGGGCCCCGCATAGGCCCTCCCATCGGCGTCTCGTTCACCGTCAATTCGGTTGATATCAGCATCAGGGCCCATATGAGGTATATGGGCCTGGTGCTCGACGGGCGATGGTGGTTCCGGGAGCATTTCCGCAGACTCGCTCCACGGCTCGACGGCACGGCGTCCGCCCTATCATGGCTTATGCCGAATGTGGGCGAACCGAGCGCTACGTGCCGACAGCTGTACGCAGGAGTCATCCGGTCGATGGCCCTGTACGGTGCACCGGCGTGGGCGGGGTCCCTGACCATCCGACTCTCTTCTGTGGCGACCACAGTGGGCCATGGCGGTCAGGGCCATACGTGGGTACCCCACGGTGTCGACGGAGGCAGCGTGTCTGTTGGCTGGGACCGCTCCATGGGACCTGGAAGCGGAAATGCTCGCCGGTTTGTATCGGCGGATGTTGTGGGTGCGAGCGGAGGCCGGTGTGGTCTCGTTGAGGGAGCACACCGCCTGGCGCGTCGACGCCCGCCGAGATGTCATTGCCCGTTGGGCAGTCCGGCTGGAGAGGCCTCAGTTCGGTGTGCGGACCGTGGAGGCCTTCCGGCCGGCGCTGATGCAGTGGCTAAAACGGTGGCACGGGGTGCTCTCCTTCCGAATGGTGCAGGTTTTGACGGGGCATGTATGCTTTGCCAAATACCTGCACACGGTCGTCGGGAGGGAGAGTACACTGTCCTGCCACCACTGCGATTGCGACGAAGACATGGCGCAGCATACGCTCGAGGTTTGTACCGCTTAGGCAGAGCAGCGTCTTGGACTCGTCACAATCATCGGTGCTGACCTGACGCTGCCGACTATTGCCAGGGCGATGCTCGACAGCGTCAGGAACTGGGACGCGGCCGCAGCCTTCTGCGAGGCAGTAGTCTCGCGGAAGGAGGTGGCGAAGCGCGTGCGCGAGGAGCGTCTCCTCGACGACGCGCCTGATGCTGCCCTAGCCGAGGCCGCGGGTGAGTGGATCGGGGAATAGTCCGTCGCCCGCCGAGAGGCCGACCGCGTGAGGAAAGACCGACATCCTACCCGAGGAGGACGTCGGTCGAGGAGAGGGTACTCCGCAGAGGTATTCCGTCGGGCCGGCCACTGTCGTCAAGTCACTCTGTTCCGGTGGTCGGCCCAACGACGAAAGCGACGTCACGGGTGGGTTACGGCTGTGCGTGCTTACGCCCCTCTGTCGCCTCGGACGGAGTGGTGCGAGGAGTGCGCCTACCGTAACCCACCCCCAAAAAGAAAAGAAAAAGGTCTGCTACAAATATATATTAAAATACCATATTAGGTCTGTAATTTTAATTTACAAAAATATATACGATTTAACCTGAACAAAAAATGTATAAATTTTTGTAACGTTTCACTTCAAATAAATCAAAAGTCATGCCTCTGACAAAACCCAGTCTGACTTCTTACCAGGCATTGTTTGAACACAGAAAAAAAAAAAAGCATTTCAATTTTATATGAAATATTTTAAGTAACTACATTGCTATCAAAATTCATGACAGATATTGGTATTCCACAAGCTCAACGTACATTCTAGGAAGCGTCACATACGTCTAAAAGCTTCGGCACACTTACTCGGTAAAAGTATTTTTCGTTTGAAACGTCGTAATTTACGCAAGAAGTAATGTATTCGGGACATGTATATCGCTTTGAATATTACCTTGAGTACAAAAAAACGTAACAGTTAAGTCACTCACATACTCGAATATGACGGCAATGTGAATTGTGTCATGACGTCATATGATTGTAAACAAACGTTACAAGTATGACATTTGATTCGTCAAATAAAATGTTCATGTATGTAAGAAATAAAAAAGGCTTCGCAAGTACGCGGTCTCTTGCTACGTGCTTTATTACTGAAAACGTTTTGGCGCAATTATATTTAGGAAGGCAATGGAATAATTTGCCAGCCGTCGGTGTTCTCGTCGGATTATAATTTTATTTTACTGTGTAGAAAGCAGGAGTTTTTTTACGTGGATCGCTAAAACGCTTCACCTCTTAAGAATATTTCCATTTACAAAGGGACGTAATCAAGTAGGTATTATTAACATAATATGTATTGAAATTAGGCCCAACTGCCTATATTCGTAAAAATAAATGGTTTGATAATATTTTGCCGTAAAAATAAATGGTTTTGATGAAATGGATTGTTCTGAAATGGTATAAATCGATGTTGTACTGCCTTTCTACACTATAAAATTGAATACAATTTTCAATGATTCTGTAAGAGATGATATAACATGAATAACTGCATCGCGTGGTATTCCAGAAGGGTCATTATTAGAGCCAATCTTATGAAATATCGGCTACGAGTGGACATTGTGAGATAGCCTCTCTACCCTGCGATTGACACCAAGTAAATATGATAAGGGAAAAGATGATGACAAAAGATATAATTAATTGTTCATCTAATCATCCATCAGTCTATAGATCGCCATCAACCACTACTGGAGCTAAGCCTCTCTCAAATAAAAGATAAAGCCATAATCGCCACACTTTGGTGCGTTTTAGAGATTAAGTTGATGTTACTATTTTCCTAAGAGCCCAACTGGGTGGGTTTGAGGATTTTATTGGTGGACAGCGGCCCAAGTTGTACCCTTGGTATTGCAAAGGTCCATGGTTGGCAGTGACACTTGCCATCAGGTGTGCTGCTTGGTCGTTTGCCAACATAAACATTTTTTTATTTATACAGAACAGTATATGTGAGCTAGTATATATTATTTCTCAAAAGTGGTATTTTTTTGTCTTTAATATTTTTTTCTAATAACGACGTACAAATTTTAATGTTTGCTACTATCTTTTGAACATTATTTTCTGTTCTTATAACAAAAAATAAGTAAACGTCAAATTACTGAAATTTTTAGCATTTAATATGCTTAATTATATTATAAATATCCGATCCGATCCGACGAAACGAAAAATGATGTCACAGCAGGGTTCGAACCCGCACCTATTGGGAATCCGGCCCAACCGTGCTGCCACTTACACCATCGTGAGCTATTTTAGGACATGCAAATTTCGATTCATATTATATCTTACGTCTTCAAGGTGACGTATGCCATCTATCGGACAATGTTTACACATTGTATAGACTTAATACTTCAAACTTTACAGTTAGAATTGTATTAAACGATGACACAACCTTGTTATTCAAATTACTGAAATTTTTAGCATTTAATATGCTTAATTATTTTATAAATATCCGATTACGGTTGGGCTCAAATGGGAGGGAAATAGGTCTACTATACCACACTGGTCAGACGTGATGGATAGGGTTTTATTTCGAGTTTTCGTTCTCTAGATGTTATATGCGTTTTATATCCCTTAGTCGTCTCTTACGATCACCCACGGGGAAGATAGGGGGTGGTGAATTGTATTCTTACTCCGTCACCACACGGGATTTTCTTTCATTTTTGTCATATTATCTTCCTTTGCCAATGAGTTTCATTCTGTTATTATTTTATTATTTTCAAAAATTATCGACCCTGGTCTAATAATGCTGTTGCCGCCTCTCCTCTGGATCGTTCAGGTAATATTTACCACTCCTACGACTAAATAAGAGTTTCAGGTTATATAAGTCCCACTATTGGCCTTGAGCCTCGTCCAAAACGATGAGGATATGGGCATACTATATCACAATAGACGTGTTGGGTTTCATGTCGAGTTTTCCTTCACTTGCAATCTGTGTTATCTGCATATTACTTCCCTTATTCATCTTGGACAACACGCAGACCAGAGATTTATAAAAACTTGATTAGGAGCGAAAAATTATTGTGACACATGGGATCATTTTTCACTCGCAATCGATTTTTTATAAATAATCAAGCATATTAAACGCTAAATGTCAGTCATTTGAATAAAAAAAAGCCTTTTATTTCATTGAAATATTACATACTTAATTTTATATTTTTAATTAAACGTTAACCTTAGTTAAATCAGATAACTTTTCAGAACCCCTTCTCGGGTGATAGACTCCTCTATAAACTTCCATCGTGCCCTATTTTGGGCTTTGTGAGTTGATAGATTCATCATCATCATCATCATCACAGCTCATATAGGTCCCACTGCTGGGCTCGAGCGTCCTCCATAATAGGAGTGAAATTGACTTACTTATAGGTGTTGGTCAGACGTGTTGGTGTAAGGTTTTGTTTCGGGTTTTCCTTCTCTTGCATAGATGCTATATGCGTTTTATATCCCTTAGTCGTCTCTTATGATCACCCACGGGTAAGATAGGGGTTGGTGAATTGTATTCTTAATCCCTCACCACACGGAAAGCGATTCATTAATAATAACTTTTAAATATTTTACTTATTATATATTATATATTATCGGTGTGGTGACGGAGTAAGAATACAAATTACCACCCCTTATCTTACCCGTGGGTGATCGTAGGAGACGACTAAGAGATATAAAACGCATATACGTAATATAGAATATAACATACAACAAGAGAACGAAATCTCGAAACAAAACCATATACCAAAATGTCAGACCAGCATGGTATAGTAGGTAAATTTCCCTCCTATTATGGAGGAGGCTCGAGCCCAACAGTGGGACCTATATGAGCTGTGATGATGATGATGATGAAATATTTTACTGATAGAATAAGCAAAAGATACCACAATAATATCTAGTATTTTATAATTAAAGGTAATGTTATGTAAATTATTTTCGCGTATGCAAATCTACCGGCCTCCCCTAGGGGTACGGCTGACCTTATTCTTTGTCTTAAAGCAAAGGCCGACGGCGACTTTCTTTACATTTGATTTGGTAAGGTCGCTCGGGCACCTTGAGGTACTTACCTCGAGTATTAGTCAAATTAGAATTGACAGTACAGCCAATACATTTTATAATAAAACTTGGTTGGAAGATACGGCCTTAATTAAATTGTACTACTTTAATATGTATACGCATTTAGACCATTTCCTGGTCTAGTTGATAAGTATACCAATTTGATATTGAAGTCTTGATATTCACATAAATGAATAATATAAAATCAAAAATATTAAGCAACCCGCAATTTAAAAAAAAACTCAAATATACAGAATTAGCAAATAAGTCAAATTATAATAGTAACTATGTAAATAATAGTAACTATGTAAATAATAGTAACTTTGTAAATAATAGTAACTTTGCAAATAATAGTAACTTTGTAAATAATAGTAACTTTGTAAATAATAGTAACTTTGCAAATAATAGTAACTTTCAGTGTGGTGACGGAGTAAGAATACAAATCACCAGCCCCTACCTAACCCGTGGGTGTGTAGGAGACGACTAAGCGATACAAGAGGCATGTAACATATATGCAAGAGCATGAAAACTCGAAACAAAACCCTATACCAACATGTCTGGCCAGCGTGGTATAGTAGGTCAATTTACCTCCCATTAGGAGGCTCGAACCCAACAGTGGTACGTATTATGAGCTGAGATGATGATGATAATGATGATAATAGTAACTCCCAATGTAATTCTAATTGTACTATTTAATCATCATCATCATCTCAGCTCATAATTGAGAGTCCTCCTGAACGGGAGGAAAACCGATCTACTATACCACGCTGTTTTTGTTTCGAGTTTGTTCATCTCTTTCATAGAATGTATATGACTATTGTATCCCTTAGTCGTCTCTTACGATCACCCACGGGTAAGATAGGGAGTTATTTTGTATTATTTAATAGTAAATCCAAAATTACTTCTTATACTTCCAAGCTACATCAATAGAATAGCTTAGTGATCATAGAAGAGTATTTCAAATATTACGTCGCAAATATATTTTAAACTATAGTACTCGTAAATACTCAATATACTCAATTAATAAAAAGAGTTGATAACTTTGAAATAGCTGAACTAAATTGTAGCTAAAAACCATCTTTGTCATGTCAGCCTTCAAATAAAAAAAAAACACATCATAATCAGTCCATTAGTTTAGGGGTTACAATGCCACAGACATACAGAGATATTTCAAATTTATAACACCCCTATATTTGCAGTCGGGACGTAAAAATAAATTAAATACGTGTAATCATTTTTAGTAGTAGCTGGACCACGCTGTTGACAGTTTTCTGTCTACAGCCACGGGCCGGTCCGTCCGGGATAGAAGATCGAGGTCTGAGCAATGACTGCGCTGTTGTGCTTCGTTCGGTGTGTGAAAGAGTCGGAAGGCCAACTGCGTGGGTTTAGGGTTTATATTGATAGGCGGCCTAGCTATACTCTTGGTATTGCAAAGTGACACTTACCATCAGGTGTGCCACCAAAAGCAGTTATCTTCAGACTGATATCAACCTGCCTGTAAGGAGATCTTAATATCTGACTAAGGACTGAGGACTTACCGTCCGCTTTTTTCCCACTAAATCCTATTACATGAAAGCAATAGTAGGATGAATTGAGATGTGGTACCATTTTCAATCATCCGTCTATCAACGCATATAATTGGATATAATTAGTAATAGTGGTAGTACCACACTGTTGATAGTTTTCTGTCCACAGCTGCGGGCCGGTCCATCCGGTAGTACCACACTCTCGCAGAAAATCCACGATTGAGCAGTGGCAGTGATCGGTGAGTGAGAGAGTCGGAAGCCCAACTTTATGGGTGGGTTTGGGATTTTTATTAGTAGACAGCGGCCCAGCTTTATCCCTGGCATTGCAAAGGTCCATGGTTGGCAGTAATACCCACCATCAAGTGTACTTCTTTCTCGTTTGCCACCAGAAGCAGAAAAAAAGTTGATATAGGGCAGGTACGAGTAATTACTGCCATTCAGCTGCATCAGGGAGGCGCTCCGGTTCCATGGAGTGCCCCTGTACCTCAGGCGGCTGGTGGCAGACTATTTGGAGGGGCGCAGTATCCTCTGCGCGGGTCCCGCAGGGGACATTGTGCGGACGCCCATGTCGTGCGGTGTTCCACAGGGGTCGGTTCTGGGGCCGACTCTGTGGGACATCGGGTACGACTGGGCGTTGAGAGGGAGTCTCCCCCCCGGGCTGAGCTTGGTGTGCTATGCTGACGACACGCTCGTCACAGCCCGGGGCAGGACACTCGAAGAGGCGGCGAGCCTGGCCACTCTCGGCACCGAGGAGATGGTCAGGCGAATCGAGGCGCTGGGGCTCAGGGTGGCCTTAAATAAGACGGAGGCCCTATTATTCCATGGGCCACGCGTAAGGCTGCCAACCGGCGCCTCGTTAGTCGTCAACTCCATCCAGATCAACATCCAGGCCCATATGAAGTACTTGGGTCTGGTGCTCGACGGGCGATGGTGGTTCCGGGAGCATTTCCGACAGATTGCTCCCCGGCTGGTCGGCGCGGCGTCCGCCCTTTCTCGGCTCATGCCGAATGTGGGCGGACCCAGTTTCGAGGGCCGACGGCTGTATGCGGGGGTCATCCGCTCGATGGCCATGTACGGCGCACCCGTGTGGGCGAGGGCTCTGAACGCCCAGCTCAGAGCGGTTCTGTGGAGGCCACAGAGAGCCATGGCGGTCAGAGCCATTCGCGGGTACCGCACGGTGTCGACAGAGGCGGCGTGCCTATTGGCCGGGACGCCCCCGTGGGACCTAGAGGCGGAGATGCTCTCCGACCTCTACCGGCGGGTTACCTCAGTGCGCGAGGAGGGTGGCTCCCCATCGTTAAGCGAGATAGCCACCTGGCGCGAGGACGCCCGCCGAGACGTCATCGCCCGTTGGGTTACGCGGCTGGAGAGGCCTAGACACGGTATCGTGACCGTCGAGGCCTTTCGGCCCGTATTGATGAAATGGATGGAGCGGCGGCACGGGGTCCTCACCTTCCGACTGGTGCAGGTGTTGACGGGGCACGGGTGCTTCGGGAAATACCTGCACACGGTCGTGTACAGAGAGTGGACTCCGGGCTGCCATCATTGCAGTAGTGGCGAGGACACGGCGCAACATACGCTCGAGGAATGCTCGGGCTGGGACGGGCAGCGCCGTGACCTCGTCGCTATTATCGGTGCCGACCTGGCGCTGCCGGCTGTCGCGAGGGCGATGGTCGACAGCGTCAGGAATTGGGACGCGGTCGCCGCCTTCTGCGAGGCTGTCATCTCGCGGAAGGAGGCAGCGGAACGAGTCAGGGAGGACTCCCGCGACCCGGGCCGCCGCCAGCGGCCGGGGTGGCGCAGGCGCGAATACCTGCGCCTGATGCCGCCCTAACCCAGGCCTCGGGTGATCGGACCGGGGAATTGTCCGGTCACCCGACGCGAGGCCACCGCGTGAGGGCGACGCCCCGACGGCGAAATCTGTCGGGGCGCCGACGAGAGGAACCCGCGAGGGTAAACCGCCGAGCGGACCACCGAAGACAAAGATCGGGTACCGGTGGTCCGCTCGCACGGCGAAGAGAGAGGATTTTACGGTGGGTCTATGGGGTCACGCGCCGCCTTCTCCGTCACCCCGGACCGATTCGGCGGGGCGAGACGCACCCATAGCCTACCAATAAAAAAAAAAAAAAAAAAAAAAAAAAAAAAAAAAGGTACGAGTAATTAAGCTTTTTTTTAATTGTTTAAACTTTTGCAATTTGTATGATATAAGAAGATTATATATTATGCAAACCCAAGTAATCCGGATCAGAGTAGAATGGATAATAGTCTTTTCCATAACATACTGATAGATTTTGATTTTTATTATAAGACTAATACTTAGAGACCACGTTTTAATGCCATAAGTCATCGCTAGCAAAGTATCAAGAATCTATATTACTCGCTATCACGCCTATTATTTTGTCGTTAGAAATAATTGATGCTACCTTCGAGCCTTGATACAAAAGCTCTTTGTCAGGCCAAGCATATCGGCGACCAAGTTATAAAGACATCTTTTGTGTGTACAATAATGGGTTCGATTCGTGAAAACCAATAGGGATTTGTATCTTAATGTGTGTTCAGATAAAGCTGCTCAGTTCTAAGATGATGACACGACGCAATCTCAAGAGATTTTCTTTGTCTTTTTTTTTACATATAACTTGAACGTATTTCATTGGATATGAAATTTTATGTACTGAATATTTAAAATGAAGGTTCTTTTTATAAGTTCTAAATTTTTTTTTTTGGGTCACGTTTGTGTGACTCTATGTTAGCAGGGTCGGTAACTCATTAACTGTGCGACTGTTATTGATCATGAATAAAATAATCCATTCCTTACTTTCCAAAAGCATGTATAATCGCTTGATTACGAGGAAAATGGGATGCGCTTTCCTAGGAAACTTATACTTACACCAAAACTTATAATTACACCAAAACTTGTACTTTTTTTTTTGGCGGCTGCCTATTATGTAGGCGCACCCCGTTAATTCCATCTGGGGCGACCGAAAGAACGGGTTGCAACTTCATAGACCCGCCCTACATGTACCTCTCTTTCGCCATGCGAGTAGGCCACTGGTACTCGTTCCTTGTCTTCGGTGGCACCAAAACTTATACTTACACCAACTGCGATCATCTCCTTCACTATGGCGATTATGGCATAATTCTCCTTAATTTAAGACCTACGTCTTAAAGTGGACATCGATATTATGTAAGGATTATATATGTAAGGATGCAAACAAACAAACTGTAATACAGTTAGGCAGAAAAAACTAATTGTTAAAGTGTGTTTTTTCCTTTGAATAAATTTATTTTTATTTTATTTCTATTATAAACACATTCCCTTCTCTCATCTCACTATTATTTCCACATAATAGCAAAGCATCGGAAAAACTGGAGTCAACGTCTGACATATGGTGGCAATTGTCAGTAACATTTCATTCAACATTTCCTTCTTTCTTAATTGTTTTCATTCTTTCTCTTTAGAAGGGATTAAAGTACTAAGACTGAGAAGGTATCGATATGAAATTTTAAAGATACTCGTAAATATTAATAAATTACATGAAGCATTACATAGACAGTGGAAAAAGTTAAGATAACATCTGGATAGAATTAAGTTTTATAGTGGTAGGACCACGCTGTTGACAGTTCTCTGTCTACAGCCGCGGGCCGGTCCGTCCGGGGTAGTACCACTCCCTCGCAGAAAACCGACGCCTGAGCAGTGGCACTGCGCAGTTGTGCTGCGTTTAGTGACCGAGAAAGCCGAAAGCCTAACTTTCTGGGTGGGTTTGGGATTTTATTGGTAGGCAATGACCTGGTTGTATTGCAAAGGTTCATGAACGATAGTAACATTTATCATCAGGTGTACTGCTTGCTCTTTTGTCACCAAGAGCAATAAAAAAACAAATAAAAAAAATGATTAAAAAAATCAAAAAACCCGACTGCGTAAAAAGTCACCAAAACTACGTACATAATAAAAAAACTGAAAAGAAAAAAACAAGCACTTAGATGTCCGGTGGTCTAGAATTCCATAATATATTATTGAATAAATACTATTGCAGAAAATGAAATATATTTTAATAATAGAACATGACAACTGAACAGTCGGGATCCTTTATTCGACAGCAAATCTAATTTTTCAATGGAACATGACAAATGAACAGTGGGGATCCATTGAAAAATTAGATTTGCTGTCGAATAAAGGATCCCGACTGTTCAGTTGTCATGTTCTATTATTAAAATATATTTCATTTTCTGCAATAGTATTTATTCAATAATATATTATGGAATTCTAGACCACCTGACATCTAAGTGCTTGTTTTTTTCTTTTCAGTTTTTTTTATTATGTACGTAGTTTTGGTGACTTTTTACGCAGTTGGGTTTTTGATTTTTTTAATCATTTTTTTTATTTTACACTTTTTAGTTATAAATACCTAGGTAGCTATAGTTATCTTATTTATTAATAAGTAGGTAAGTACCTAACTATATATAGTTTTTCGACCGAAGTTGAGTACTAAATCGTTAGAAATTGGAGATGGGCGACCGCGTCAGACATTAGATACTTTAGGTAGGACTACCTATGGTATATTGGACAATATACCTACTAGATACTTCAGTATATGTCCATCCACATCCAGTTATATGAATTTTTCGTCTTTTCATCGTAAATTTCTACTGTCTAAAAAACCTATATGTGAGAAAGGTTGTTACGAAACTTTAAATCGATATAGATCCTAAACGACAAGTCAAATCGAAAAATGTTGAGAGAAAACTAAAAATGATTTTTAAATACCTATTTAACGATACCCTACTCGATATAGTTTGTTGACTTTATTTTTTTTAATTTTCACAATATGGCGTCCAGTAGTCGCCATATTGAATTCTCAATAACGTCGTATCTTTAGTGACACTCGTCGGATTGAGAGGAATCGATTGACGTGCGAATCATAAAAATCGGCCCAGGCGTTTGGTATATATAGTGCTTCAGAGGAACATACAAACATACATACATACATACATAGACTGTTAAACACAATACCACTCCTTTGCAGTCGGGTAAAAAGTATAAAAAAGAAGATATTGCGTTGTCTCCAAGAGATATAAATAGCAGAAGGATGGTGATGAAAATAAGAAGAAGATGTATTTCCAGTGCATAAAATTAGACTACAGAAAATTTCTTTAGAAAATGTTCAAGGCAACCCAATAATATTATGGGTCCAGTATTGGTACCTCAGGTTCTCCAAAATCATACTTATGCCATATTTTCTATTTCAAATAGGTTTTAAAACTGATTCTTAGAAGTACCTTTTCATTATTGTGTCCTAAATATAGGTCTACTCCAGTGTACTGTTGGTCACAAACTTCCTCCGCTGTGGAAGAAAGTTATCAGGTACCAGGCGTTGGGATGGGTTTCAACTGAGTTATTATTTTAATGTATGAAAGAGAGTATTGGTGTAAAGATGCGAAAGGGAATGCTCCGATGGTTCGGACATGTGGAAAGAATGTCGAACGAACGTTTGGTTAAGAAGATATACAATGCGAAAGTGGAAGCATGTAGGTACCGGGGGAGACCGAGACTAACCTACCTAGACCAAATTGGTCACGTACTGAAGGAAGGTGGAGTCAAGAGTCTCTGAAATGGCGAGCTTGTATAAAGAGAATTATGAATGTTGAGGAAGCGAGTGAAGTATGCAAGGATAGAGTTCTCTGGCACTCTGTTCTCTCTGCTTACCCTGCAAGGGATATAGCGTGATGATATGTATATATGTATGTATTATTTTAATTTTCTTTAGTCTTTCTCTTGGAGTGATGTTATCGCCCACCGAAAGATGGCGATTCCGAGAGTGTACTCTGGCAACATTAGCGTTACGATTGAGTGGTTTGGTGGCGTACGATGACTATAAAAAGAGGATGCAAACGTATAGATGGCTTTCTGTTGTGATATCTAATCTGTGGTAGAAAGTCTGTTAATAAGTTATATGTAGTAATGGAGGTTTAGTTAAATATCTACGCCCACCGAAGACAAAGATCGGGTACCGGTGGCCCGCTCGTACGGCGAAGAGAGGAGTTTTGCATGGTCTATGGGGTCACGTGCTGCGTCTTCGGTCCGTCACCCCGGACCGATTTGGCGGGGCGAGACCACGTCCATAGTCCAACGCAAAAAAGGTGTATATCTACGTCATTTGTTTGGCGCACTATTATACCATATATCCTAAAGTGATTCCTTATGAAACCGAATGAAAAAAGAGAAGGTAAAAAATTGAAAACTAAATAAGGTGTAAACAATGTCGGGTAGATTGCACAAGTCTCCTTTTCTTTTTTTTTGTCGCGTGGAAACGTGTTTACGCGCTAAACGCTGGTGTCAAAACGGGAGGGAGTGTGGGACTTGCAGGTTGGCTGTTCCACCGGAATACCCACTAAAACCACAGCGGCCCCCTTCCGCGCTTTTACGGGACGCCGGAGAGATTGTCTACTGACATACAATCCCCGACGCCCCAATATGGCACACGTCTCCTAGACGAAAATATAATACGGTGCGAAAATTGAATGTCATACAAAAGTTCACGTTGGTGTAAGTGGTAGCACGATTGGAACGGATTTCCAATAGGTGTAGGTTCGAATCCCATATGTGACAATATTTTTTTTATAAATAAATAAGTTTAATAATACTGTATTTTTTTAATTCTCCCACTAACCCTCGCAATAAAAAACAACAAGTGATCCTTATAGAAATCTCGTTTTAAACAAAAAAAAACAAATAAAATTAATAAATTCAAAAGAAAAACTTTATACATTCGTATTAGCGATAATGGATGATACCAGTTCATCCAAATGATGAGCAATTACAGCGGCGAGCCAACACGAGCGAAACGCTCAAGTGATTATCGCCGCGTTGTCAGGTACTTCCAGCACTTTCGGGCACTTTGGATCGCTCTCGGGCGTGTCGAGAGCCTTCAGCCGCATCTACGGCGTAATTATTGCGACCCAGCGCTTAATTATTATATCCGCTTCTATAGAAATATCTTTCTATTAATGCTGCTTTACTAAAAATTACTAAATAAATCAGCATTCTTGTATAGTGACGGGATAAGAATACTCCTTATTTGAATGCGAAGTATGAATGAAGCCTAGATCCATCAGTAGACAGCAAAATGCTGAAAGACATTGAGTGATAAAATCATGATGGTTTCAAACTATCAGTTCCAGATATATACGTCGGATAGCTAGGTTTTATCACTCACGAACAATGAAAGGAAAACTATACTATGTGGGTCAGAAGTACTGATAGGTTTTATTTCGAAGTTTCCATCTCTTGCGGTAACGATTGATATTTGCTTGCATCTCTTATCCATCTCTTATCGTTATTGACTCAAGCTTCTTTAAGAACATATTTAAGATTCGCATTTTAGAAGCAACAATACACACTACTATACTTGCAAAGTTTTCTTATTTATTCTTCTCAAAATTTTCGAACACTGGTTTTTTCCAGATGAGCAAATTAGCTTAATAAAGCGCTATCTTTGTGAAATATTGTTTAGGTCATACTCCATGTAAACCATCCAAGGTGGTTGAAGGAAGCCGTATAATTCTATCATATATTTTATCTTTCTATCACAATCTGGACGTACCGCGGGTACCAAGCTCTAGTGTTCGGTGGTTAGCTTAATACCACGCTAACCAGATATGCTTACATAGGATTCTATTATTAAGTTTCCTTGCTCTTAAAGTTATGTTATGTTATCTGCTCTCATCTGTGTTATTACAGTCCTTAAAATATAGCTTGATCTCTCTGACAGTTAGCTACAAAACCGATGAAGCAATTTTGAATACGCGTCATGTTTACAATTTTATTTTGTATCGGCTATATTTTCATTCTTTACATACCACTTATATCTCAACTGAATTACGAATATAAAAATATGAATATTTACACCAAAACTTGTACCTCATATGTTTTAAAATACTTAGAAGACATTTTGTAAAAGTATGATGCTTACGCAAGTACAAAGTCATACTGAACTGAGAATAAGATAGAGATGGGGCAATCGATAAATGTAAATCGATAACATTCTTATTAATTATTTATAAAACAAGTAAACATTACCTATTTAACATTTACATTACCTATTTAAACCACATGGTTACGTTATAGAATAAGTAAATTGTGTTAATTTATTATTCAGACATCAGTTATAGTATTAATAAGACCAATTCTTTTATATTAAAAACATAATATCTTTTATAAAATAAACATGATTATTCATGAAATTATCTGTGCCCAAGAACTCATCCTTAACCTACAGGAATGCTCCAGCGATGATGATAATAGTGATGATGAAATTTGATGTATTCGTTTCGAATAATAAAAATAATTAATTAACAGCTTTAGTTTAAATTAAATAATATCCATTTGATTGAAATTTAATAAGATTTTCATAGATTGTTTTTCAATTGCAGTAGCAAGTAACTTTAAAAAATAAAGAATTTTATCGACAAAAATACGGACTGCATCGTAAGCGTGCGGCACTAGTGAAAACTGTCACAGAGATCAAGCTATATTTTATAGACTATAGTCCTGATACACGCCATCTGTTAATTCTAAATAACAAAAGGAGGTGACACACCTGCAGTATTTCTCCCTTTCGCATATTGAGCGGCCCATTAGCACCGATTTCTTGACTTCGATGACCTTGCCAATATTTACGGGCAAATAATTTTGTTTTTGATATATTCATACATCCATCAATTTTTTGACGTCCACCATTGAATATTAACATCCTTAATGAAGATGGAATGTAATAACTGATGCCCTAATTGCAATTATTGCTAGGTGGGTTTGCAATGGCAGTTAGTGTCGTGTGTTTCCTAGTATAATATTCTTCCCTAGTTTGATAGATCATTAGCCAGTTATTACGACTCCGGTAGCTCACTCGCACGGCGTCAAGAGGTACATTGCAGGGCGGGTCTATGGATTCGCGCAACGTTTCATCTGTCACTCCGGACAGATTTAGCGTGGTGTGATCAGAACACAGCACGCCGCAAAAAAAAAACCTGTTAGTACGACTTCTAGAAGAAATCAAGGGTTGATTGCACATTGCACTCTTAACAAATCACAAGATATTCCATTTTTTATATAACTCTAACTAGCTTTCGAGTAAATTAAACTATCAAATACTACAGTCAAAAACTGATTAAGACACAATCCACAAAATACGTGCACCAAAAATGTTGAAAAAAATAAATTAATGGATTTCCCCGGTACAGTTGAGGGCGGACCAGGTAGCCGGGGCGCAGGCATCAATCATGAACGCTTCAACTGAATACTAAATAGCGACGGTAAAAATGGAACACCATAGCATACATATAATCCCTACTTCTAAAAATAAAACGTACAGAAAGAAATGCACATACGTAATGAAACCGTTTTTGAAATGTTTGCAATTGCTATTATATTCTTATGCTCGTTTATTCGTTTGTGTAGTTCACATATATTTGTTCACTTATTGTTTGAACGGCTTGACAGATCTGGTAGATGAAGAGTGATAATCATCGTCTAGAAATGGTTCTAACCCACCTTTAATTACAATGAATGAATTGGAAGCCGTGCAGAATTTTGGAGACCAAATATGGTGTTGTGTAGCACGTAGTCACGTCACATTACTCTTTTTTTTTTATTTGGTCGACTATGGTCTAGACAGACGCCGCCTGTTCCGTCCGAGGTAACGGTAGGACGGCGAGTGGCTCCATAACTTACCGTATTCCCTCCCCATCGCCATTAGGCCGGCCACTTGTAACGAATCCTTGACGTCCGTGGCCAGCCCGCGCGTCATATCACTATCGTTCGAAATCTGCCTAAACACTATAACCTCTGTCTTATTTCTTGAACCCTTACTCCACACACCATAATGATTTGATCACATCCCTTGTAATATGTCTGGGAGAGAGGTCCATTAATGACCACCAATTACCTATCAACAAATACAATAAAAAAAGGATAATACTGAGTTTTATCGAAATTTGTATTCCTTAATGATAATAGAACTTCATTGATAATAGTTCTTTTCACTATCTAATCACAGTGTCTCTGCCGAAGAGATTTAAGATGAAAATCTTTCTAGTAGATATACAACATAAACGAAACAAACGATGTATAGTTTCACTAATAACTCGAATTCGCTTTACTTCGGTTTAGAGATTTTTAAAATGATATAAAAAAAAAAAAGCTGGCAATCGATATTATGAATAGCTGATACTTAATGCTTTGTTTTAGTGAATTTAAAAACCATCTTCGAATTATTGTTTTTCTAATGAAACCGGTTTACGATACATTAATTGGGTGGGTTCAAAGTCTATAACGGACATATGTGAAAACAATTTTTGTGGTTTATATATATAGATAGATAAAAATAATGATCTAATCTTAATAAAGTATAATACAAATATGGTAAGTATAATACAAATATGGTAGGATAAAGTATAATACAAATAAGGATGAAGGAAGAAGGATGTAGGTACCGAGGGAGACCGAGACTAACCTACCTAGACCAGATCGGTCAGGTACTGAAGGAAGGTGGAGTCAAGAGTCTCCGAAACCGGCGAGCGTGTATGAAGAGAATTATGAATGTTGAGGAAGCGAGTGAAGTATGCAGAGATAGAGTTCTCTGGCACTCTGTTCTCTCTGCCTACCCTGCAAGGGCTATGGCGTGATGATATGTATGTATGTATGTATGTATGTACAAATATGGTAAACTACATTAATATTTACATATAAAAACATCAAGCGGAACTCATTTAAATGCATTTTAATGCTTTATAAGGTTGAAAATAAATAAAATAACAATAAAAGACAACATAAAACTGGGACCATTTGTTATATAAAACTAATATACTAATCATATTATTAACTAATATCCGTGTGGTGACGGAGTAAGAAAACAATTCACCACCCCATATCTTACCCGTGGGTGATCGTAAGAAACGACTAAGGGATATAAAACGCATATAACATCTTTGCGGGAGAAGTAAAACTCGAAACTAAACCCTATATCAACACGTCTGACCAACGTGGTATAATAGGTTAATTTCCCTCCCATTACGGAGGAGGCCCGAGCCGTGGGACATATATGAGCTGAGATGATGATGAGATTATTAGGGTCACACTGTTATCAGTTTCCTATTTTTTTTTATTGCTTATGGTGGCAAACGAGCAAGCAGCACACCTGATAGTAAGTGTCACTGCCACCCATGGACCTTTGCAATGTTAATGGTATAGCCTAGGCCCCACCAAAGACAAAGATCGGGTACCGGTGGCCCGCTCGCACGGCGAAGAAGAGGTGCTTGCAGGGTGGGTCAATGGGGTTGCGCTGCCTCTTCCGTCACCCCGGACCGATTTGGCGGGGTGCGACGTCCGTAGCCCACCGCAAAAAAAAAAAATGGTATAGCCTAGGCCGCTGGCTACCAATAAAATCCCCAAACCCACCCAGTTGGGCTTCTGGCTCTTTCCTAGGCCTCCTCCGGTGGCCTTGGGGGTCCGGGGTAGTATCACACTCTCGCGGAAAATCGATGTCTGAGCAATGGCAATGTGTTATTGCACTTCATTTCAATCCCAATCGGGAGGGTTTGGGGTTTGTATTGGTAGCAGCCTAGCTATACTCTTGGTATTTCAGAGCTCCATGGGCGGCAGTGATACTTACTATCAGGTGTGCTGCTTGCTCATTTGTCACCACAAGCAATAAAAAAATGCCACTTCATTTGTTGAGCGAGAGAACCGGAAGCCTAATTTTTGGGTGGGTTTGGGATTTTTATTGGTAAACAGCGGCCTTGCTGTATTCCATATTGCAAAGATCCATGGGTGACAGTAATATTTACTTTCAGATGTGCTGCTTAAAAGCAATAAGCAATAAAAAAATATAAAATTCAATAATCTTTGAAATCTTCAAATTAGCGTACAGAGTAATACTGTGAAGTTTGATTGTAATCGGATCAATACAATATTTTTTTCTAACATCTAATTCCAATTCATCATTCTCCTACTGTTATCTCAATTACTTAGGGTCGATACAATATGTAATTATCTTTCATAGTACATATTGTTAAAGTTATTGGCAATAGTTTTATGACCGACCGCCTGCCAGATGTCAACCTTCCTTGGGAATGTAATTTTTGACCAAACAGCATCAGATGGGGTTGGGCCAGGTTGTTATAAAGCTCTTAGTCATCTTTTACGATATCTATGAGCAAAGTAAATGTTGGTAGTATCCAATTAAATGTTGCTTTTAACTAAATTAAATAGTAAATGAATATGATAAATTTATTTTCATGTTTCTACGTACGAATAATACTATTCAAAATGTCACGCGAAGCGAACAGGGACAGCTAGTTAGGAATAAAACTATTGTAAGTATATTATTATAATTCCACGATTGTCGTTACAAGACCCATTACTTACAAGGAAATAACATATAATTTATTTTGTTTACATCATATACAAATGTGTGCCGAGATGGTTCTTATTCAAAATGACTCGAGTTCTGTCAAGGAGTTGTCATGATGTCCTTTTCCGATACGCCTTCTGCATGTAACAAACTGTATGCTTGTTGAGCTTCTAGATCAGCGGTTTGAGAAGTAAACTATTTTTGACGTGATAACGTCCTACAAATTGATGAATGCCAGCTGCATGCACGAAAAAGTGTCACGTTCTGCCCAAACGATAGATAGGCACAATTGGCCTAAGCGTTCTTGTGTTTTAAGAATTTGACGTGAACTGTTTTGTTAATTGCTTATAAAGTGAAGTGAAAAGTTAATATGATTTTCATTGTTTCCTTACTCGTTCACTCCTGACGGAGTGGTCGTGGTTGATGATGGGTCATTATTGGATAGAGCAGCAATCTTATATAAATATATATATATATATATAAGATTAGAAGTAGAAGAAGTATATATAGAAGAAGAAGTATATATATATAAGATTCGATATTTTGAAGCGTTCTTCAAGTGAAAGGTAAATGGATCTACTATATCATGCTGGCCAGATGCGTTGGCATAAATGTTTGTCTCAATTTTTCTTTTATGTGTTAGCTTTCGTAATAAGTATTTTAATGGTAATGGAATGGATACAATTCACTATCTTTTCATTGCCGCGGGTGTCAATAAAGACGACTAAGGAATATAAAAGACTAGAAGAAGAGAAGAAAGAAAACTCGATATGAAACCCTATACCTGTTGGTATGTGTAACCTATTCGTAAGATATCCCTGGTATTGCGAAGAATGATTGAGCTCATTAATGGAAGTACATAGGTTGAAAAGAGAAAGAATATAAACAGAAAGACGCCTGTAAGGGATGCAAAGTAGAGATAAATTTGTATACCCACTAGTATCACTAGATTATTCTCCTGTTGTGGAGGAGAATTGACTCCAATAGCAGCAAGTATAAGGGCTTAAAAAGAAAATATGTTAACTTCTTTTGCTCAGTAGTTATCTAAAAGTCATCTAGGAGAAATTAATGATATAGTATATTCCTAATTAGGAAACCATATAGTACCGGTTTAAAATAAAATTCCGTATCCAAATAAAGAAGAAATCTCCAGAATGAATATTTGAATTTCCTAGATTAGTTTAAACTTAACTGCACAGATGTTATAATGGTTGAGATACCGACCTGTCGGTGCTATGGGTTCGATTCCCATACAGCACACACATACATTGTGCGATTTACAAATTTTTGTGCTGAATCTGGATGTTATTTGTATCCGTTAATTATATTTTTTTTAACTTCCCCGCAATACAAGCATTATTTCCTTAGCGCCGGGTGTTGTCATAAAAAAATGTTTAATGTTGGAGTACATGCTTTTGTAAGTTAGTTCTCCTTGTGTTCTCTTCTTTTTCAGATATATACGTCTTAATATTAGGCACGGGTCTATTTCTGATGAGGTAAATTAGCCTACCAAACCATGCTCGTCAGACAGATTGGCATAGGATTTTATTTCGAGATTTCTTTCTCTTGCATTGATGTTATTTTAATCAAATTTCACTACACCAAGAAACGGTTATGTTCCAGGTATTCTTACAAGTTAATTTTTGTTTTATATTCTTTTTACTTGTTGAATTTAATAACTAGAGGAAAATAGTTCAAAGGATTTATTCCTTGGGATACTGTCTTTAAAAAATATGTTTGCTTCAAATTATATACCCAAAAATCTTATATATTTTTTTAGTTGACAGGCTATGGTTTCATTACACCTCGCCCAAATCAGCCGGGGTGGCAATAGACAATGTGCAAACTCATAACCTAACTTAAACTTTCTCTTTAATCGGGGACTCACCGGTACCGAATCCAAATCTTCGATGGAATATTAATTATTCTAGATGTTATTTTGATATAGCTATTTATATAAAAGACATAGAATACATAAATAAATATTCAAAACTTTCGAATTTATAATATTATTAGAATAGTGAATGTATTGATTAAATTTAAAATCAAATATAAATCCTTTGTCTGTTTTCGAAAATAATTTATTGCTTGAGTTACGGTAAACGTCTAAAATTGATTGTAATTAATTGTATGCGGATGTTTTATCTATGGTTTATCTTAAATCTTGACATTTATTTACTAAAAAACTATTTAGTGTCAAAGATTCAACGTTTCAGGTCACATATTATCCATATAGTTAACTGTTTTTTATATATTGCACGCCTCATAAGCGAAGCGTTAAGGTTTTGCTCTACTCTCGATATATGAAAATTGGGTTCGTTTATATTTTTTTGTTCGTCCATTCGGACAGGCAAAGGAGACAAATTCCATACAGCCTATTATGTTTAGCACTACGTCGAGAATGGCACCAAATTTCAAAAGTATTTTTATTTTCTTTCATTTTCATTTATGGCATTGACTAATAAAAGTAAATGATAAATAATATAAAAAAATATGAGGCGTGTACTTTTAAATTTTCCAAATTATTTATTGTTATTCCTTGTGGTGACGGAGTAAGAATTGAATATCGTAAGAGACGACTAAGGGATATAAAATGCATATAACATTTTTGCAAGAGAAGAAAAATTTGAAACTAAACCCTATACCAACACATTTGACCAGCTTGGTGTAACAGGTTAACTTCCCTCCCATTTGGAGGAGGCTCAAGCCCAACAGTGGGACGTATATGAGCTGAGATGATGATGATGGTTATTTATTTAATTTAAAGATTTATTGAAGACGAAACTATTGATACCAGCATCTATCTGTATAGCTATTTTATGACAGAATTTGTTCCCTATTTAGTTATCACCCAACTAGTCCCACAAAATGACTGATATCATGTTCCGTTGTAATATCCAGTATAATCTGAATATCGACATACGATTCTATATTCCTTGCCCTGATACCTGAACCTTTATATAGCGCTCGAAGTAGATGAAAGACTTGCCAGCACTTCTATGATAATGTCCCGCAATTCATAAACCATCCTGTTGTTTTATAAAAAAACAAAACTTATTTACTAAATGTTTAAGAATTTTAAAGGAATTGGCATATATCTTTATGGATTTCAGAAATGTCTTCATGGATCTGTTGGTTCTTTTTTTACAAGCTATATAGCCCTCCTTTTTTGCTGTAGGTCCTCAGCACCGCTTTATAGTACGGATATGGAACTATAAAACTCATGCTATGTGGTAGCGGCTACGAATACTACAAACCCTTACTTTGCACGTGGATGTCATAAAACACGAATAAGAGCCTTATAACGACCTGGGCCAACTCCATCTGATGACGTTGGGTCAGCGATTGTATTTCCAGGGAGGGTTGACGTTTCGCAGGCGGCCAGTCATAAAACTATTGCCAATATCTTAAAGAAGAAAGAAGAGTACATATTGTATCGACACCAAGTAATTGGGATAATAGTAGGAGAATGATGATGATGATGCTGATGATGGAACTATCAAACTCTTCTATGTTTTTTTTTTCTAATTAAATTTATGGTGGGTCCCAAGACAGTACAAGCGTTTCCTGGAACTTCCTGGTCAAACTCTTGTGTTACTTATAAAAACCAGTAGACATGTGTGGTGAACAAAATATAAGCTGTATAGTACACTGCACACCATCTTGTCACTACGGGTTCTAATATATACTCAATTACAATTCACCACATAATCTTATGTAATACAGGATATCCGCCTGTTCACGTTGGGTCACAAATACAAGCCTCTATATAGCTGCTATGATATGCCCGAAAAAATCGTCAAAAATTGAGACAAGAAAAAGGAAAAAGAATCAGGTAAAAAGTATTAAAGTTTTCTAACTTTAATACTTTTTACCTGATTCTGGACTCAAACTCTGAACCACGCGATCTCAGGGGCATTTATTCATCGATATTAATGAGGCATTATATTAATCTAAAAGCAGTCATCATTCTCCTACTCTTATTCCAATTACTTGGGGTCGATACAATTTGTACTCTTCTTTCATAACTAACTTTTACAATATGTACATATTGTAAAAGTTATTTTCAATAGTTTTATGACCAGCCGCCTGCCATATGTCAACCCCCCTTGGGCATATAATTGTTGACCAAACGGCATCAGATGTAGTTGGCCCAGATCATTATAAGGCTCTTAGTCGTCTTTTACGACATCCACGAGTAAAGGGTCGGTAGTATTCGTAGCTGCTACCACACAGCTTTAATCTAAAAGCAGTATTTAGTTATAATAGCCTTATAAACTAAATTTTCGAGGCTAAAATTAAGTAAAAAAATGGTTTGCATCTTGTTTTAACCTCAACGTCATCCGAGCTAGTTTCAACTGATAAGCTCATTGCTGTTTTTTAAGTTGTAATTTCCGCATCATTTCGCTTACCATTAAGCCGCTTCACGGCTGATTGTGATTAATAAAACGCTATTTTTATGGCCCCAATAAAGCTAGTGTAGTTGTTGGGGCCAAATCTGCAGTATGTGAATTCCGGCTGGCCATGTCGCAGGCCTCAGAATCGAACTAGTGATTGTTCTCTGTATAAATTGAAATATTCTGAATTTTGAATGCATTTTCAATTATCTTCCACCATTATTTTGTGTTTAAGGTAAATATATATATTTTTATTTATTTTATTATAACTCAAACGATGACGTTTCGAAGTATGAACTTCTGAGTGAGACAGCACTCCTATTCAAAATAATTCAATTTTATTTAAGTAATTTTTAATTTATCTATCATAAAAATAAACAAAATTTAATAATATTACTATTAATTCAATAAAATAATAGCTATATAAATTATTTTATTTTAATATAATTTGATAATATTTCTTATATAGAAAAATAAATCGAACCTAACCATGTGAAGCAGGTGATATCTTATTTGGAATAGCAACAATATCTTAAAAATGTAAAACTTAAATTCTTCCCTATTTATGGATGCTATTCATTCATATTTTTCATTCATTCTATTTCATTCATTCATATTAAGCATTCAAAATATTGGATTATTAAGCCGATAAAAAAATAAAAAATCCGTAAAGTTAGTTTCATGATTAGTATCATCGTTATTGATTTAGCATCAGCTCATATATGACCCACTGTTGGGGACGAGCCTCCTCTATAATGGGAGAGAAATTGACCTACTATACCACATTGGTCAAACGTATTGGCATAGGGCAGGCGTCGACAACCTTTTGAGTCGGAAGAAGTAGAGTAGAAATAAAGAGCCGCAACTTCACATCCAAAGAGCCGCATGTGGCTCGCGAGACGCAGGTTGCCAACACCTGGTATAGGGTATTGTTTCGAGTTATCCATCTCTTGCAATAGATATTACATGCATTTTATACCCCTTAGTCGGTTTTTACGATCATCCACGGGTAAGATAAGGGCGATGAATTGTATTCTTGCTCCGTCACCACACGGAAAACCTTATTAATTAACTAGTTAAAAACAAATTAGGTATTAGGTAAATTGAACTGAAACCTCATAGCAAGTCATTTAATCAGCGTAGTCCTTGTGGCTCAATGCGACATATTTGAGCTGGTCATGAAGTGATAACTACCCATGTAATGGTCCGGTGCACTTTATAATAAAATCTTGATCACCTTTTTGAGGTTGATACAATATATATTCTTCTACGATAGTACATATTGTAAAAGTTCTAACGCCAGTCCTCCTTAAGAATAAAATTATTGATCACACGATATCAGATGGAGTTGTCCCAGGCTAAATAAAGCTCTTAGTCGTCTTTTACGATAACCACAAGTAATGTAAGGGTTAATAATATTCGTAGCCCCCACCAAACAGTACCTTCATAAATAAACCTACCTCTAAGTAAATAAAATGATAACATTGAAAAAATGGAGACCAAGACTTACTTACTTAGACTAGATTGGTCACGTACTGAAGGAAGGTAGAGTCAAGAGTCTCCGAAACCGGCGAGCGTGTATGAAGAGAATTATGAATGTTGAGGAAGCGAGTGAAGTATGCAAGGATAGAGTTCTCTGGCACTCTGTTCTCTCTGCCTACCCTGCAAAGATTATGGCGTGATGATATGTATGTATGAGTATTGAAAAAAATATTTCAATTTTTTTAATTTACTTTCTGAAGCTGATTATGTATACATACATACATACCATCACGCCATGTCCCTTGCAGGGTAGGCAGAGAGAACAGAGTGCCAGAGAACTCTATCCTTGCATACTTCACTCGCTTCCTCAACATTCATAATTCTCTTCATACACGCTCGCCGGTTTCGGAGACTCTTGACTCCACCTTCCTTCAGTACATGACCGATCTGGTCTAGGTAGGTTAGTCTCGGTCTCCCCCGGTATACATCCTTTCACTTTCGCATTGTATATCTTCTTAACCAGACGTTCGTTCGACATTCTTTCCACATGTCCGAACCATCTGAGCATTCCTTTTCCCATCTTTACACCAATACTCTCTTTCATACCTACTCGCTTTCTTACGTCGTCGTTACGAATGCGATCGATCAGCCTAACTCCACAGATTTTCCGTAGAGATCGCATTTCGACCGCATTAATTTTACTTTCATACACTTTTCTGCATACCCATCTCTCGCTTCCATAGAATAATGTTGGGACAAGCACTGCGTTATGTATTGCTACACGTGCCTGATTATGTATAACACACAAATATTTAATTTCTTATTTTTCTTTTTATTAGATTTCATATTCTTATTGCATATACGTTATTCTTGGGCAAGGGACTTCTCTAGATGAAGGGAATTAAATTAAATTTAATTAATATATCATTTATCTACTCTTATCCTAATTACTAGGGGTCGATACAATATGTACTCTTCTTTCATAGTACATATCGTAAAGGTTATTGGCAATAGTTTTATGACCGGCTGCCTGCCAGACATCAACCCTCCTTTTTTTTTTTTTTTTTTTGTGGTGGGCCATGGACTTCGCACCCCGCCAAATCGGTCCGGGGTGACGGAAGAGGCGGCGCGCAACCCCATTGACCCACTCTGCAAGCACCTCTTCTTCGCCATGCGAGCGGGCCACCGGTACCCGATCTTTGTCTTCGGTGGCCCGCTCGGCGGTATGCCCTCTCGGGCTCCTCTCCTGTTGACGCCCCGACAGATTTCGCCGTCGAGGCGTCGTCCTCACGCGGTGGCCTCGCGTCGGGTGACCGGACAATTCCCCGGTCCGATCACCCGAAGCCTCGGTTAGGGCGGCATCAGGCGCAGGTATTCGCGCCCGCGCCGCCCCGGCCGCGGGCGGCGGCCCGGGTCACGGGAATCCTCCCGGGCCCGTTCCGCCGCCTCCTTCTGCAAGATGACAGCCTCGCAGAAGGCGGCGACCGCGTCCCAATTCCTGACGCTGTCGACCATCGCCTTCGCGACAGCCGGCAGCGTCAGGTCGGCACCGATAATAGCGACGAGGTCGCGGCGCTGCCCGTCCCAGCCCGAGCATTCCTCGAGCGTATGTTGCGCCGTGTCCTCGTCACTACTGCAATGATGGCAGCCCGGAGTCCATTCCCTGTGCACGACCGTGTGCAGGTATTTCCCGAAACACCCGTGCCCCGTTAACACCTGCACCAGTCGGAAGGTGAGGACCCCGTGCCGCCGCTCCATCCATTCCATCAGTACGGGCCGGAGGGCCTCAACGGTAATGACACCGTGTCTAGGCCTCTCCAGCCGCGTAGCCCAACGGGCGATGACTTCTCGGCGGGCGTCCTCGCGCCAGGTGGCTATCTCGTTAAACGATGGGGAGCCACCGTCTTCGCGCATTGAGGTAACCCGCCGGTAGAGGTCAGAGAGCATCTCCGCCTCTAGGTCCCACGGGGGTGTCCCGGCCAATAGGCACGCCGCCTCTGTCGACACCGTGCGATACCCGCGAATGGCTCTGCCCGCCATGGCTCGCTGTGGCCTCCACAGCACCGCCCTGAGCTGGGCGTTCAGAGCCCTCGCCCACACGGGTGCGCCGTACATGGCCATTGAGCGGATCACCCCCGCATACAGCCGTCGGCCCTCGAAACTGGGTCCGCCCACATTCGGCATGAGCCGAGAAAGGACGGACGCCGCAGACATCAACCCTCCTCGGGAATGTAATCGTTGACCAAACGGCATCGGATGGAGCCGTTTAGTCAACAATTACATTCCCAAGGAGGGTTGACGTCTGGCAGGCGGCCGTTCATAAAACTATTGCCAATAACTTTTGTAATATTTACTATAAAAGAAGAATACATATTGTATCGACCCCAAGTAATTGGGATAAGAGTAGGAGAATGATGAATCATATCAATATATATATATATATATATATATATATATATATATATATATATATATATATATATATATATATATATAGGATTTAGTATTAATTTTAATATAATGTAATAGAACAGAATGACTTCTAATGTTTACGCGAGTATCACACATTTGAAATAAAACTACTTTTACGGATTCTATCGAGATTGTATCTGATTTTTAATTTCCCGACGTTTCGAACACTTTACAGTGATCATGGTCACGGGAGGTCCTCCCTTGACCATGATCATATATATATCAATACAAACGCGATAGAATCCGTAAAAGTAGTTTTATTTCAAATGTAATAGAACAGTTTAGTTTTGTTTATTAGAATGTATTATTTAGGAACAGTCTGATTAATTTCAAGCTTTTTGATACGGTACGTATATTAGGTATATTTCTCTTCTATTATGGTGGAGGCTCGAAACAGGCAATAGGACTAAACATCCAACGTGAGCCGAAATAATCTTTAAAAGTTACTCTAACAATTTATTTCTATTAAACTTCTTTTAAAAAATTTAAAGATATATTTTACAAAGAAATTAACTGAATCAAAGTAGTATATACTTCAACTAATTAAAGAGGCTACATCAACAAAGCTAAACCTACGCTAAAATTAAACTTGATTACTTTCAAATTTTGATTAATTTTCACAGTTTATTGAGTTCATTTCCGAAGTTCCAATTAGTTTGACTCCAATTACGATAACTTGTATATTTTCTTTTTAATTAGGTAATTATGTTTGGAAAATCCACGCGGAAATAGTATTGGACGAATGGTGTAGTAGTTTTTACACTATTGAGTTTGCCTGTTCCTAACAATAGAACATATATGGCATAACATGCAAACATTTTTTCTGTAGTAGATTAATAGCTGCAAAATTGTATAAAACCTCTATCAGCCCTAGACTTCCACTGTTGGATACAGAGTTCTCCACGAGAATTCCACTAAGAACCGTTCTTATACTACTTGCATCCAATGGCTTCTTGCAATTATTGATATATCGTCATACGTTACGGCATCCGATTCGTAGTCGCTACTCGAGAAACTTTCTTCCCCTAACGGTTGTCGGTTTAACGAGCGATGTAGCCTGCCCATTGCCACTTCGATGTGCCAATTCTTTGGGCAATGTTAGTTACACTTATTTTTTTATGGGTTACCGTATTCCGGATTTTATTACGTAGAAAAATATCGGGCATAGCTCTCTCCATAGCAGACTGAGCAAATTTAACCCTGTGTGTGAGGCCAACATTTAGATACTGATTAAAAATAGGGATCTGTATAAGATAGATATTTACTTCTGAAATTTTAAACCTCGTAGAACAGTTCACCGAAATGCTCTGAATATTGGTAAAATAAAGTTTATAAGTCTGTAGTATCAAAATGCGAAGTTCATAAACATTTTAAATGGATAGAGTTAAAAATTAAGTATAGAAAGAGAGACACCATTTTCACACAGTTATTTAATATACCACACATCTTAAGGATCACAGACTGCACCGTCCTGGGGTTACCTTGTCTGAAGTCGAAAGATTATTAGAAATTTTGTCAAAAATTGCAAATAGACGTTCTGGAGGCTGCTCAACACATAAGAGTAATAAATTTCCCTAATCCTATTCCCCCTGCATTGCTTCCTTTATTAAAGTATGTAAAATATTCATTAAACGTGAGAAAGTCGTGAGTCTCTTTTCCTACTATGAATTTTAAAATAATAATTTCCGCCATGTATTACCTAATTCAATCAATCAAATTAGAATTCATTTATTGCTTATGATGGTAAATGAGTTATTTACATAGACCAGGGCACTTTATATCTGATGCCTTCTGGTCAACAATTACATTCCCCAGGAGGGTTCACGTCTGACCACCGAAGACAAAGATCGGGTACCGGTGGTCCGCTCGCACGGCGAAGAGAGAGGATTTTACGGTGGGTCACGCGCCGCCTTCTCCGTCACCCCGGACCGATTTGGCGGGGCGAGACGCACCCATAGCCCACCAATAAAAAAAAAAAAATAAAAAAAAAAAGGAGGGTTCACGTCAGGCAGATGACCGGTCATAAAATTATTGCCATTTTGCAATATCTATGTAGACAATAGGTACATATTGTGTCGACCCCAAGTAATTAGGGTAAGAGCAGGTTGATGATAATGATATAATGATGATAGTAGCACGCGATTACGTAGTACCTCTCATAGTAATACCAGGGATATAGATAAGCCGCTTCCTAGCAAAAGCAAACCTACCCAAGTTCGGCTTCCGGCTCTCTCTCACGTTAAGGCAAAATTGTTTTATTTTTTTGAGAATTTCATGTAGAAATTCGACATTCATTGATATATGAAGTAATACTTTTAAGACTAACAGGTGATAATGTGTAAGTACCAAAAACTAAACAGCGCAGACACTTCACTTTATTCAAGTAGGATAAAAAGGAATATAACAATAATAGGTGACCAATTATTTACAATGTTTAACTCCTTGGCCTTCAAACCTCTTAGATAAAGAATAGAAAAGTTCTCATTTTCTTCAAGCGTTGTACTTTTGAAAATTAATATAAAATATACAAGTATTATAAAAATACAACTATTGGATACGGATCCACGGTCTTCTTATAGGATGTACTTTATGGCTTCAGTTAATTAATCAACTCTAACGCAATGCTGAGCTGTTCAAGTGTAAGAGAGAAAGTATATACTATGTGTATAATATAATATAATATTATATATTTAATATGTCTATTTACTGTATGGTCACACCCATACATACTCCCAAGCTTTTTTTTTGTATTTGCGTACGGCAGTCCTTGTGACTGCTTTGTGTTTTTTTATTGTGCGACTAATTATTTTAGCCGCTGATGTCTCTGATAATGTTAAAATCTTTAGGATATACCTATTTACGATTATTTATTTCGAATCACATCTATACATACTCACTCTATGGCTCGAGGTCGTCCTTGCTTCACTTACAATTGGATCAAAATAGTCCACTGACCAAAACCTGTTTTGTTTGTATATTATAATTATTTATCGCGCTATGCAGATCTCGCGTGTATTACACGCACGGTGTATGGCCACGAAAAATGCTGTTATATAGATGTGATTAGTTTTAGATTTCAGACGTAATTTGTTATAGAATAGACTAATAAATAAAAAATAAACATCGAAAGAAGAAAAGGTACAAAATAACTAATGCTTACGCGAGTATTAAAAAAATTAATTACTTTTGAGGATTAGAATAACATTTTTTATTTACCTAAATAATTTTTCAGTGTTTGTGATTATAGTAGGATATTGATGGTTACGGTTGTCCCGTGACCCTGAATGGTGTAAAACGATGTAGTATTCTAAATAAAGGGATAGAAAAATTAATATTACAAAGTAACGCAATCCGGAAAAATAGATTAAAAATTTGAAATAAAACTAGTTTTACGGATTTTATCGCGTTTGCATTTGATTTTTAATTTCCCGACGTTTCGAACACTTTATCATATTTTCACTGTAAAGTAATCAGTAATAAATAAATAAATAATATCATATTTTCACTGTAAAGTGTTCGAAACGTCGGGAAATTAAAAATCAAATACAAACGCTATAGAATCCGTAAAATTAGTTTTATTTCAAAAGTGTAATACACGCGTAAATATTAGAAATCATAATAATAGATTAAAAAAAACAACACCTGGCACTGAGGAAACAGTCCTTATATAGGGAGGAATTTTACAAAGATAAAATTTAACGGTCACAAATTTCACTAAGTATTGTCCTGTGCAAGAATCGAACTCGCGACACTGGCAGATAGTATCCTAACCACTACGCCATATGTGCAGTATAATAGTAAAATTGTTAAACAATATTTATTATATTATTATCATTCTACGTACCGGACGACGCAGTGTGGGATACCCCCCCTACTAGGTGGACAGACGACCTAGTGAAGGTTGCTGGGCGTCGTTGGATATAGGCACCTCAGGACCGCACTCTGTGACGTAACATGAGGGAGGCCTACGTTCAGCAGTGGACGGCAATAGACTGAAATGATGCTGATGATGATGATTATCATTCTTCTGCTCTTATCCCAATTACTTGTGGTCGACGCAATACGTATTCTTCTTTCATAGTACATATTGCAAAAGTTATTGGCAATACTTTTATGACCGGACGCCTGCCTGATGTCAACCTTCCTTCATATTTTGTTGACCAAACAGCATCAGGTCTAGTTGGCCCAGGTCGATATAAAGCTCTTAGTAATCATTTACCACAACCACAAACTAAGAAAGGGTTGGTAGTGTTCATAGGCAACTACCACACAGCAAATGTAATAGTAATTATATATAGAATATAATTGATTTAATAATGTTTTCTGTCCGGCTTTATGCTTTTTAAGTTAGACTTCTTTAGGCGGGTTATGAATAAATGATGAGAGTGCAATTTTAAGATGCGCGCGCATCAATCGTTGAAGTTGGTCGCAAAATCGCTCATTAAGTCTCGATAAAAAGCTACCAACAAAATAGAAATAAAACCTCTTTCTAGTTTCTACATTCACCAAACACGTTTTAATTTTATACAAGTGCGAATTATATAATAATATGTGCTAATAAATTATATTCAGTATCTAGTAATTTAAATTGAATATTTTGTGAAAAAAAATATCCTATTCTTTTCCAGTCCTTTTATTATTTTATTGTAATTAATTATTTGCATGCAATTAAAACCTATTTTTAATTATTAAAAAGAAGTATAACTTCTCACGTGCGTACATAAGTACACCCACTCCCTTCTCTTTTTTTTTGGGGACAGGCAACAATATAGTCCCATCCCACCCGATCCGCCTGGGGCGACGGAGGGGGCGGCGCGCGACGTCGTAACCTGTCGTACATGTACCTTTCTACGACGTGCGGACCGGCAACCGGTGTTTTTCATCGATGGTCTCCTCTTCATCCTGGAACGGTCTTATAACGGAGATCAAAAAATAGTAATATTAATCTGACTGTTGTCTGGCTGTGATCAAGTAACATTATAACAAGTAACATTCATCATCATCATCATCTCAGCTAATATATGTCACACTGCTGGACTCGGGCCTCCTCCATAATGGGAGGGAAATTGACCTACTATACCACACTGGTCAGACGTGTTTATATAGGGTTTTGTTTCGAGTTTTCTTTCTCTCGCATAAATGTTATATGCTTTTAATATCCCTTAGTCGGCTCTTACAATCACCCACGGGTAAGATAGGGGGTGGTGAATTGTATCCTTACTCCGTCACCACATGGATAACGTAACAAGTAACATTATGAACTTTATATATATAGTCGTATTTATCTCATATTTAATCGGCTTTTACGACATCTTCTAGCTTGGGGGCCGTCCATTAAACACGTGAGGCTTGAAAGGGGTGGAGGGGGTTTGACAAAAATCACGAAATATCACAAGGGGGAGGGAGGATGTAGTAAGATATCACGTGTATTTATTTTTTGCGCGATTTCTAAACCGAAAAGCGGCGTGTAGTGTGACTTTGACTTGCTGTTGTCAGGCAACGAACGAAGTCCCCACGCGCCGCTGACCTACCACCGCCCGGCTCAGCACGCCAGTCGCCAGTTATTCTGTTGTTTTGGCGCCGAATACATATGCGTAAACCATTACCTTGTACATCTTGCATTAAAACATTGTTTAAAGTAGGTGATTTGTACAAAGAACTTTTTACAAAGTATAAAAAAGGGTAAAAACCGAGAATGTAATGAGTTTTGGGCTAATTCTTTGTAGGTACTAAAAATACATGTTGGTGGGGGGTGTGGGCATAGTCTTAAACCTCACCACATATCACCAAGGGGGAGGGGGGTTAAAAATGCTAAAAAAAATGATCACCTGATTAATGGACGGCCCCTTAAGATTTGATAGTATTCGTGGCCGCAAGCAGGTATCTATTCTAATAAATAAAAAAATAAGAAAAAAATTAAAAACTATCTTTAAAAAGCTAATATAATGTATGTGTTAATAAAATATGTTATCTATTATTACAATGTCCCCCAGAGACTCACTCACTATGATTTATATCGAAGATTCTTATCTATAAATGGCCAATTAACCGACAATACCCGGTTCTCATTTCTGTATTAACGTAATTCATTTCAACATTATAATCAGTTATAATTTTACTACATACAGGCTGATTGATTTTTTTTCACTTTAGATTAAATTCAAATTTATTTATTATGTATAAACCCTGCAAGGGTAAATACATATTGTCAGTTCTAACATTATAAAGTAATACAATAAGCTACCACCGGCGAGAAACTCAGCGGGCTTGTCTATATTATTATTTTTTTACTAATTTTTTTATAAATAACAATAGTTGAACATTTTTAGTAAGTATTAGCTTCAGTGTGATGCCCTTCGAACCAAGATATAATATAAAATTCAAGTACAATGTAAAAAATTATATTCGGACCAAATCCCACAAGCGGGATCCGATCACAAGGTAAGTACAGTACTACAGCAGCCATCACTCCCCTCAATCACTTTAAAGGGGAGGAAGATACCCGTTTCACGCAGTTACCACAGCAATTAGTTAGATATTTATCTAATATAACAATTTAGATTCTTCATTATTTATTGTAGAATTAATCAGTTTGATACCCTTTCATAGCAGATACTAATAATCATAGCATTCAAAATGAGAGTTGACATCAAGAATATCAACTCTCTCTATCACTCACTCAATCTTGTTTACGAAAGGAATACATAAAATGTGAAGGCATACTGCATCGCTTTTATACAAAGAATATATATTTTTTTATTTCTAAAGTGCTGTGTGGTAACCATTAAAATAAAAGACGATTAATAGCTAGAAGACGGCATCAGGTGGAGTTGGCCCAGTTGATAGAAATCGACTGGGCCAACTCCACCTGATGCCGTCTTATCAACAATTACATTCCCTAGAAAAGTTGCGTCAGGTAAGTGTCTTAAAACTACTCCTCAAATAACTTATCCAAATAAGTGATGAAAGAGGTAGTACATATTACGCCAACCTTCAATAATTGGGATAAGAGCAAAATAAAGAATGAACGACTTTTTAAAGAGCAATTTAATCAACAATAGCTTTATAAAAACAAACCAAATGCAAAAAAAAAACTTAAATTTCTCTCCTTTAGCCTATATAAATCCCACCATAGGGCAAGGATCTCCTATAAAATAGGAGAAAACCCACATTCTATAATGTGCATATTTCATCTTGTAAACTACTTTTCTTTTACTACATATATTCAGATCATAATATCGACAGAAATTTATGAAATAATTATTTGTAATTTAAATATTTATGAAATTTGTTAATTATAATAAAATAAAATGTCGAAATAAATTACGTAGAAATATTCGTTATTTCGTTGCACATTATATCTTTACAATGTTGTATAGCTTAGGTGTCTGGGTAGTGACCTCAATACCACGGAGTTGGATCCCAAGCTGAATATATTCCTCTTACCTACTTCATCCAAGTTGAGAATTATATTATATCATGATTCGAAGGGCATCACACTGGGTCTAAAAATTACTATACTAGTTATATATAATTTTTTACCATAATAAGTTGGCCAAATCTTCTCAGTAAAGATTCCGATCTGAGGGTAATTTGATGGATTATTTTAAGATAAAATGTTTAAATTTAAAATATTAATACATTTCATTCAACATCGCAATTCTGCCAGTCTTCTGGGCATATATCAATAGAAAGTGATGCGGCGAAATTGATTGATTCCTAAACCTAACGTTTTGTTTTCTATTATGTAAATATTTTAATTTATTATGCGATTGTATATTAAATGATTGTTCTGAGTCTAGATGTAATTTGTCTGCGTTAATTGTATATTTGTAAAGTCCCCCGCAATACATGGATTATTTACTTAGTGCAGGATGGTGGCTTCCCAATGGCGATGGGTAGAGAATACGATGGGTTATAGGGCCACGTGCTGCCCTTCCGTCGCCCTGGACGGAACGGGCAGTGTGTGTCCGGACCATACATACCTAAAAAAGAAAGGATGGTGGCTTAAAAAAAATAAATCCTGTTAAAATTAATCTAATACCAGCCTGTATAATCTAAAACAGATTTACGATATAAAATTTATAGTATAATTGGAAACTGTCAAAAGCAAGTATTTTATTATTTAATGGCCGATGATAAACCTCAAATATTATAGCTATGTAATTAAAATGAAAGTAATAATCTACTTGTTAGTCGCCCATCTGGTAGTAATAAATTATTTATTGTATAAAAAAATATTGTGTTGCTAACTAAAATCTTTTGAGCTAGTACAATAAAGCGGCCGTCCATTAATCACGTGAGGTTTGAAACGGGGGGAGGGTTTTGACAAAAATCACGAAATATCACCAGGGGGAGGGGGGGTGTAGTAAGATATCATGTGTATTTATTGTTTCGACAAATGCTGAGACTGAAAAGCGGCATGTAGTGTGACTTTGACTTCTCGTTGCCAGGAATGAAATCGTTTAAAGTAGATGATCTGTATAAAGATCGTTTTGCAAAATATAAAAGAGCAAAGAACTGAAAATATAATGGGATGTCGGCTACTTCTTTGTAGGTAATAAAATTCACGTGATGTTGGTGGGGGAGGGGGGTCATAGTCTTAAACCTCACCATGTATCACCAAGTTGGGTTGTTAAAAATTGCTAAAAAAAAGATCACGTGATTAATGGACGTCCCCAAATGTAGAAGAAATATTCCAACTAAAATTCAATACTACTACGTTTGACCAGTATCAAGTAGGTCAATTTCTCTCCCATTGTAAGGTAAGAACCTAGCAGTGATGATGATGATGGTAATACTTCGAGTTAGACAGGCCTCGTGAGTGATTGTACTTTGGCTTAGCAGTACTTTCTAGTATTTTGTCGTTTAGTTCAAATGAAATATCTCCAATAAAGATTAAATTTTGAATACAATTTTCAAGATTATTTTTCAATTAAATAACTAGCTGAGTGCACTGATGGTATATTAAGCGACTGACCTATTATGTGTCGTGGGTTCGGTTCCGACACAATACAATTGCCGAGTTTAAGTGTGATTTGTGTGCGTTATATGTTTTTAAAGTCCTCTAAAGATACAAGAATTACTTTGTAGCGAAGTATATATTCTCTAAAAAGAAATTGGTAAATATTATAAAACCATAACAGTTGATTCTCTTGCTTCTATCAACCTTTATGAACTTTAATTTTATCAAAGGTCGTAAACGTGCTGCTTTGAAGTTACAGTTATATACGTAATATACCATATTCTGTACTAATTTAGTAAGTAGATAGGTTTTTTTTTTGTGTGACTTAGTTATTAGCCTCAGATGGCTATGACAACTTTACTCGGACAGTGGGTGAGCGCTGAGGGCTCTCAACCCGATAAGTAGGTGCACGATTAGTTCATTTATTTCTCACTGTACATTCAATTTAATGGACACAAATACAATACAATTATACCCAGATTCAGAAAAATCATTTCTAGATCGCACAAAGTAATGTCCTAAGTAGGAATCTAACTCCGCGTGAGGGCGACGCTCCGGCCTACTGCCGGCGTCGATGGGGTTTGGTACCGGAACGGTGACCCACCAGGCTGGCCATGCAGGTCAAGGAAGCGATACCGGTGGCCGGTCCAATGGCGATGGGGAGGGAATACGGTGGGTTATGGGGCCTTGGTCGCCCCGGATGGAAGTGACGGTGTGTGTCCAGACCATAGCCTGTCAAAAAAAGGGTAGGAATCTAACTAATGACAGTTGACATTGTAGGAAATTATCATAATCACTACATCATCTGTGATGTCAGCAGTGATAATTAAATCAAATCAAAACGTATCTGTAGGTGGTTTTTATCTACTTCTAGTGTCAATGAATCCTTAGTCCAAGGGCATCCCACTAGAACTAATGCTTATCAAACATGTATCCAATCATCATCATAACAGCCCATATATGTCTCACTGTTGGGCTCGGGCTTCCTCCGTAATGGGAGGGAAGTTAACTTACCATACCACGCTGGTCAGACGTGTTGGAATAGGGTTTTGTTTCGAGTCTTCCTTCTCTTGCATAGATGTTATATGCGTTTTATATCCCTTAGTCGTCTCTTACAATCACCCATGGGTAAGATAGGGGGTGGTGAATTAAATTCTTACTCCGTCACCACATGGCATTGTATCCACTCATTTTTATTAAAATATGTTATTTAAAAAATGACGAGCCCGCTGAGTTTCTTGCCTGATCTTCTCAGATTGTAGCCGCTTTCCGATTCGATAGTAGATCAATTTAAAGTAATTTAAAAAAATATATGTAATATTGACACTATGTAAGTGCCCTTAGCATAATAAATGATTTGATTTAAATGAATCAACTGAAAGTCAGTCAAATTTAAGTAAAATGCTTGAACAATAAATACATATTTCAGTACATATTATATTATGCAAAATGTTCTTTTTAAATGAAAAAATTGTTTTTCTTCTTAACAATGCGAAAGTGGAAGGATGTAGGTACCGGGGGAGACCGAAACTCACCTACCTAGACCAGATTGGTCACGTACTGAAGGAAGGTGGAGTCAAGAGTCTCCGAAACCGGCGAGCGTGTATGAAGAAAATTATGAATGTTGAGGAAGCGAGTGAAGTATGCAAGGATAGAGTTATCTAGCACTCTGTTCTCTCTGCCTACCCTGCAAGGGATATGGCGTGATGATATGTATGTATGTTCTTCTTAAAATGCATCCTGCGGTTCACTTAAAGTCGAATTTTGTAAAGATTTCTATAAAGCCTGAATGTTCGAGGTACCTATAATTAATTTTAGCTAATATCATCTCAGCTCATATATGGCCCAACAGTGGCTCGAGCCTCCTCAGTAATGGAATGGAAATTGATCTACTATACCACGCTGGACAGACGTGTTGGTATAGGGTTTTGTTTCGAGTTTTCTTTCGCTTGCATACATGTTATATACATTTTATATCACTTAGTCGTCTCTTACGATCACCCACGGGCAAGATAAGGGATGGTGAGCTGTATTCTTACTCCGTCACCACACGGATAAGCAAGTAATGTGACCATAAACAAGTGATGGAGAAGTATGAATGGTTGAAAATCATTCTATGACACAAGATTTTAATGAACATCATACGCCAGCTCTTCTCCCAATCAAATGTGGTCGACGTATTTCTCTTTAATCGTACATATTACAAAAGTTATTGGCAATAGTTTTACGAGCGGTCTCCTGACATCAAGGCTGCTTGAGAATGTATTTGTTGACCGTACTACATCAATTGAAGCTGGACCAGGTCAACATAAAGTTCTTAGTCATTTTATACAACATGCAAAGTAATCGTTGATAGTATTCGTAGCCGCTACCATACAGAACAATAAAATGCCTTAAATAAATATTTAAAATATATTTCATCATCATCATCATCACAGCCCATAAAAATCCCACTGTTGGGCTCGGGCTTCCTCCGAAATGGGAGGTAAATTAACCTACTATACCGCGCTGGTCAGACGTGTTGGTATAGGATTTTGTTTCGAGTTTTCCTTCTCTTGCATAGATGTTATATGCATTTTATATCCCTTAGTCGTCTTTTACGATCACCCACAGAAAAGATAGGGGGTGGTGAATTGTATTGTTACTCCGTCACCACACAGATAAATATATATATATATATATATATATATATATATATATATATATATATATATATATATTTAAGAAAGTTCATTTTGATTTACTTTCTTATTTAAAATAATATTAATAGATAAAGCCAGGCTATAAATAATGATTTCACATTGATAAAATTAATAGGAATAGTGGAAACAATATTAGTCTGTCCATATTATCTGACATTAATTTATAGCTAATAGTTTATTTTTAACAATACAAACACAAAATATGCGCCATTAATTTAAAATCAAAAATATAAAAAATCTTTTTTAGCCTTTAGTGAAACGTTATACGAGGTCACAATGATAAATTTTGAATAATAATGTCGTATTATATTATTTCATTGACACATCTGTATATCTGATTATTGATTTTGTATTTGTAACGATATCTTAGTTAAATTTTTAATGTTTGTTTTTTTTTATTAAATTATGGACCAAAGTTTTTGTAGAAAAGTTAAGTATATGTAGGTGAAGGAAAATTATGTATTTACTGCACAAATGGCGTAGTGATACGTTCCGTGCCAGTGCCGTGGATTCGATCCCCACGCAAAATAATATTTTTTGATCGATCCACGTGTTGTTCTGAGTCTGGGTTTGATTGGATGTAATTTGTTTGCGTTAATTACGTTTTTAAATTCTCCTGTAATACAAGGATTATTTCCTTAGCACAGGGTGGTATATTTTATTGCAAAAAAGAAACATTTTGGCGGATAAACGGCAATTTACGCCGGGAATCCCGAAAAGCTGCTTCTTCCTTTACCTGTTTGGCAACCAAATTTTACTGGCAGGCTATGGTCTAAGCACACTCTGTTCGGACCATCCGAGGCAAGGAAAATCTGCCGTACGACCTCATAATTCACCGTATTTCCTCCCCCATCGACATAGGGCCGACCACTTACACCTTGACACTCGTAACAAGCCCGGGTAGGGGTACCCATCAAGAGTTATCTAATAGTCCGCCCGCACGGCATAGAGAAGTAGGTTGCAAAGCAGTTTATGAGGTCACTAGCCGATCCATCCATCCATCTGATCGGATCGGTAGGGTATAACTATATTACCTGCCACCATAAAAAGTGGCTTCTACGACAAAGTAGGTGGAGAATTGTATTTTTACTTCATCAGGAAACGGATAGTATATATCATGTACAGGATATTAAAATTACTATCCGTGTGGTGAGTAAAAATACAATTCACCATCCCCTATCTTACTCGTGGATGATCGTAAGAGACGACTAAGGAATGTAAAATGCATATAACATATAGATGTTATATGCATTTTACATTCCTTAGTCGTCTCTAGGCATGTGTGTGCATAGGCAAGAGAAGGAAAACTCGAAACCAAACCCTATACCAACACGTCTGACCAGCGCGGTATAGTAGGTTAATTTCCCTCCTATTACGTAAGAGACCCGAGCCCAACAGTGGGACATAAATGGGCTGTGATGATGATGATTAAAATTACAAAAAAAAAATAGTAAATAAATAAAACACATTTTGAAATAAAACTATTTTTACGGATTCTACATTCTCCTCGTCTGTATTTGATTTTTGATATCCCGACGTTTTGAACAATTTACAGCGTTCATGGTCACGTAAGGACTATGTTCATTTAGTGGACTATAAAGTGATCGAAACGTCGGAAAAATAAAAATCGAATACAAACGCAATAGAATCCGTAAAAATAGTTTTATTTGAAATGAGTAATATTCGCGTAAATATAAGAAATCATTATAAATAAAATTCGTAAAATTAATTCATAAATAATTCAAAACAACTAACCAACGGACCGAACTGATGAAAGTTTCACTCGACCGGACTCCGACAGCTGTTGTGAATATTTCACTAATATTTACGATTTTACACGAAACTCGTGACTAGTCAGCTTTACTAATAAACTCTCTGAACTTCCGTTATTTATCTGACTGAATTGAAATAATTTTCTGTTGTTTTAAATCCCAAGCATTGGGACGAATAGTTTTGTTTTTGTTTTTTTTAAATACACCACCCTTTTTTTTTTTGCGGTGGGCTATGGACGTCGCACCCCGCCAAATCGGTCCGGGGTGACGGAAGAGGCGGCGCGCAACCCCATTGACCCACCCTGCAAGCACCTCTTCTTCGCCGTGTGAGCGGGTCACCGGTACCCGATCTTTATCTTCGGTGGCCCGCTCGGCGGTATGCCCTCTCGGGCTCCTCTCCTGTCGACGCCCCGACAGCTTTCGCCGTCGAGGCGTCGTCCTCACGCGGTGGCCTCACGTCGGGTGACCGGACAATTCCCCGGTCCGATCACCCGAAGCCTCGGTTAGGGCGGCATCAGGCGCAGGTACTCGCGCCTGCGCCGCCCCAGCCACGGGCGGCGGCCCGGGTCACGGGAATCCTCCCGGGTCCGTTCCGCCGCCTCCTTCTGCGAGATGACAGCCTCGCAGAAGGCGGCGACCGCGTCCCAATTCCTGACGCTGTCGACCATCGCTCGCGCAAAAGCCGGCAGCGTCAGGTCGGCACCGATGACAGCGACGAGGTCACGGCGCTGCCCGTCCCATCCCGAACATACATCGAGCATATGTTGCGCCGTGTCCTCGTCGCTACTACAATGGTGGCAGGACGGAGTCAACTCCCTCCGCACGACCGTGTGCAGGTACTTGCCGAAGCAACCATGCCCCGACAAGACCTGCACCAACCGGCAAGAGAGGACTCCGTGCCGCCGCTCCATCCACTCGATGAGTACGGGCTGGAGGGCCGCAACGGTAAAAACACCGTGTCTAGGCCTCTCCAGCCGCGTAGCCCAACGGGCGATGACTTCTCGGCGGGCATCCTCGCGCCAGGTGGCTATCTCGTTGAACGATGGGAAGCCACCCTCTTCGCACATTGAGGTAACCCGCCGGTAGAGGTCGGAGAGCATCTCCGCCTCTAGGTCCCACGGGGGTGTCCCGGCCAATAGGCATGCCGCCTCGGTAGACACCGTGCGGTACCCGCGAAAAATAAAAAATACACCACCCTACACTAAGGAAATAATCCTTGTGTTTCAGGGGACTTTACAAATATGCAATTAACGCAGACAAATTACACCCAGACTCAGAATAACACTTTGTGGATCGCTGCATAGGAATCGAACCCTCGGCACTGGCACGGAAGATTGGTACCTTAACCACTACGCCATCTCTGCAGTCATTACTCATATATATATATATTTTATTTAAATAACAAGATTCTATACTGAAGAATTAATACTTATATTGTAGTACTTAACAAAAGTAGTAATTAACGGACACTGTATTGTTCTGCGTAGGAATCGAACCCTACATACGAACTCGTAATACTTGGCACTATAAAAACAGAGCTACTGCCAACTCGCCTACTATTATCGCAATCACTTTTTAGACGTCTCAAGAAAAAAGTGATGACATGTACTATATCTTACATGTCACCACACCATATAGTCTCCATAAATGACACCGACATTTAAACCTCAGAAATTCTTGGCAAACACTTTTAATTGTCTTAATAGTTGTAACAAATTTAATTAGAAACAAAAAGACACTTGAAAATTTCCATTTTCCTCCTACGCAAAGAGACGAGAGACATGGAGTTAAATTGACTAATAAGCCAATAAATAAGAAGATATATAATTATATAAAGGTAGCAGTACTGGACCACGGACAGTGCAGAGCTTAAGGGGCTTATATATGGATCTTAATATAGATAGCAATAGTAGATATAGCAGAAACGCCTTAACCTGATTAATTACATACTTATCATCACGCCATATCCCTTGCAGGGTAGGCAGAGAGAACAGAGTGCCAGAGAACTCTATCCTTGCATACTTCACTCGCTTCCTCAACATTCATAATTCTCTTCATACACACTCGGCGATTATTACAATAATAAAATCAAATACTCATTGTTTCAGATGGTGACAACATTGATAATCTTACTGATTCTCATTCAAGTTCATCAAGGACTCAACACGCCGCTGCGACAATACAGGGAAGCTAAAATAGCTCATGCAGTATCTCTGCTAATACCACATCAAGCAACATCAAACGTCATCCATCCACAAATAATATTAACACCAGCAAGGGTGAAAAAAAGTCCTAACATATATTCAATACCGTTATCACAAATTATAGTACCGAAACTTCATGTTATACCAATATCACAGTCGAATATACATCACAGCGCAGTCCATACAGATGTTAATCACGTTATTACCAATGATAACGTTAAAATACCGATCATATCTCAGACTATATCACATACTACTGCCAATATTTCACATCCAACGCCTACAATTCCAATTCTAATCTCTTATCCTCATAACTTTGTACCGCTCCATGACTTATCTGTGATACCATTACAAAAACCTGTTCAGACTGTACACAAAATAGATCAAAAATCTGGTCATTACACAATTATGGAGAAAAAGGACGATGGAGTTGTTGAAGAGCCGGTGAATATTGTAAGAACTATATATGGTGGTTTTGGTACAGGGTTGTACTTTGGTGGACGTGGAGCCGGTCATGGTTTCCATATTTATGGTTAATAGAATGTAATTTAAGTTATTTCGTTAAATAAATTATTTATTTCTCTATATTGTGAGTTTGATTTGTACGGAACGCATAAAACTTAAGGAAAGTCATCAGTGGGTGACAATAACAACAAACAAACAAGAATATAATACCAAGCAACGTTACTACGCCATCTATAGGAAAGGTTTAAACATTATTTCGATTTATATAGCTGTCACAGTTGCTTAAATGATAAAGCACTTAAAAGAATTGGTCAATAGATGGAGTACCAGTCTCCTGACTGGCAACCGCATTTGTATATTGAAAAAGAGAGTACTCCAAGCTCTTGCTTGTAGTACTCTTTCTTCAAACTCCTACTTGTAGTTACTCTCTTTGCAGTGCACAAATGCGTGTCCCGATTTTCTGAATCTGAATATTATTAGTCATAAAAGCGATTACCAAAACATCGTTGTCTCTAGTCAAGAAAATTAGCTGCTATGATATTGGCCTTCTATCACACCGAACGGTAGCATGGGCTGTAACTATAACATTACCGCGTAAATCAAAAGCCAGACCTCAACATACCTATTTAAATGCCCCTACTTACATGTGCATGTTGGCGTCTCGCCTTTGTTTAGTCCAACAGTAGGATGTCAGCCTATCAGCATCTACTCTTGGATATAGTCTCCCAAGAAGTTAAAAGACCTTAAAAGATCAGGCTGGTGGTTATTGCAGTTGGTGAGCTGTCCAGAAGCTGCTGCTGCCTATTTTACTAGTAATCTAAAAGCCTGTTTTTCGATTCCCATATAATATGAAAGTAAAGGGCGGACATGTTATATTTTTTTGAAGTATCTATTTTTATGGACGTCACCATGCACTAACTTCTTGTGTTACGGAGGACTTTACAAACATGGAATTAACACACACCTATGCGATTCACAAAGTGTTGTTCTGAGTACAATACTTTATTGTTCTACATGTGGATCGAACCCATAGTACTTGCACAAAAGGTCAGTATCTTAACCACTACGTCATCTGTACAGTCAATAGATATATAGGGTGGAAGTGGACTGCTCCCGAAAACAAAGACAGGTGCCTCTACTAGTCCTACTTGTAACGATAGGCTAGAAAAAAATCTATCCAGAATTTTTTTTTTTACAGCGGTTTCTAAGTTTTTTCCACACTCCATCATATTAGGACAGTGCCATGTAACGATAATTCCATAAAAAATAAGTAACTTTACTCAGATGAGAAAAGACGCAATATTATCAAAACTTACGATCATATGTTTTCGAGTTGAACGACCTCGCGTGGTGAAAAAAATTTTTTTTTTTCCGAATCGATTTTTATTCTAGCCTATCATCACAAGTAGGACTAGTAGGGTCTCTTGTTTTTGTTTTCGGGAGCGGTCCACTTCCACCCTGTATAAATAGAAAATATTAGCCAGTAATGCTCTCATACAAAATCGTACTATATCAAAATTGATCAAAAACACTTGAATTTTTCAGCGTTGCTGTAATAATTAAGGCGGCTAATGAAATTACAGAGTTGAGAAAATATTTGTATTGTTTAAATGCAGGTACGTTGCGTCGACAGAGGGCGGTGGCGAGCGGCGAACAATTTTAACAAATTATACACAGCGCGCACTGATACGATGTAGCGTCAAGCTGAATTCAGCTTTATATTTTGTAGAAATAAAGCAGCTTTATTTTTATTTTTTGACCAATTTTTTTGTTTTCATATATGCAATAACCTTTTTTTTATTATTAGTGGTGGTAAACGAGCAGGCAGCACACCTGATGGTAAGTGTCCCTGCCGCCCATGGACCTTTGCAATACCAAGGGTATAACTAGGCCGCTGCCTACCAATACAAACCCCGAACCCACCCAATGGAGCTTCTGCTCTTTCGCTCACCGATCGAAGCGTAATAGCACATTGCTACTAGTCATACGTCGATCTTCTGCTAGAGAGTGGTAGGTACTACCCCGGACGGACCCACGCCCACGGCTGCAGACAGAGAACTGTCAACAGCGTGGTCCTAAAAATGCAATGTTTACAGTGTTTGATCGCCTGCTATTAAATTCAAGAAAGATATACTGGGCGTAAAATTTTGTATCCTAAGGGGTGATTATTGGCTGATAATATTGATTTAATTCCTATGCATATGTTTCCGTCAACCATAACTAAAGAATTTACATACGAATTTGATAAATTAATTCATTCAAAGTCGCTTTCTGATACGTACGAATTTTATTTTCATATTTCAATATTAATACAATAAATATGTTATATGTTATACATACACAATAAATATGTTATACTTAAAAGGTTATTTTTTTTTAATAATATAAATTAAATAAATCTATATGTGTGTTGTATTAAGAAATACAGTTTATAACTACAATTATAATACGCTGATAGCAGTTCCTTTACTCATATATATTTATTAGCTTATAGTGGCAAACGAGCAGACAGCACAACTGATGGTAAGTGTCACTGCCGCCCATAGACCTTTGCAATAGCTAGGCCGCTGCCTACCAATTCAAACCTCAAACCCACCCTTCCAGTTGAGCTTCCGGTACCCTCGATCACCGAATGAAGGAAACATCCATTACTCAGGCGTAGCGACGTCTCAGAAGAGCGCTTCTGCAAGAGTATAGTACCTACTACCCCGGACGGACCGGCCCGCGGCTGTACACTGACAACTGTCGACAGCGTGGTCCTACCACTATTAAAATAAAGGTATATAATACGAAAAAATAAATATCGCCATCTAGTGGAAAATCTTAATAAACAACAATATACACAAAAACGTAGAACTCTAAACTTTTCTAAGTTAAAAATTAACATATAATTAAAGAGTATGAAATATTAGTTACTAAAGGTATTAGTTTACGCGACAAGAAGTATTTTAACTGCAAAAAAGCTCTCATTGAATATCTAAAACAATTAAATTATGACCAGACAGAAGAATTATTGATATATATAAGTTAAAATTTGCTTATACGTACCCATACTCTAAAGACGTATAGTCTCACTTATACCCACACATATACACACACACACACGCACGCACGCACGCACGCACGCACGCACACACACACACACACATTACATTAACATACATAGTTATGCTATTCTTATTTTATAATTACTACCTATTAAATCATATATTTAATCTTAATTAATAATTGAGGCTGCTAGAATCAGAGCGGCCTAACTACAACCATGTTTTATAATATGTAGTGGAGGGAATTAAAATTAAACTTAATTTTATCGATTTGAACATAAGCCAAAAATGTACTTGTACTGCCATCTATTGTAGATTAACATTTTTAGATTACGAAATTGCATTTAGGTTAAAAGTTACAAAAATGCAGTTAGGCTACTCTGGTTCTAGCAGCCTCATTTATAAACTTACTAATATTCAAACCTAAAAATCAAATAATCAAATGTATTATATTTAGCTTGATCTGTTTTCCTTGCATATACTATAAATATTTTTTATACTACCGACATTGTATACATCATCCCGTTGCTCACAGCGTTTTTTTATTTTTTCGAGTTTATGGCTTGGTTGGCTCACTGCAAATGAAGAATCTTACAGTCACCCACATTCATAATTAATTATTCTTGTAATATTTTTAAGTAATGTTGAGTGAAATACAATAGGTATATGTGATTGTATTGGAGTATTATCGTGATACAGTTTTTTACTAGTACGGAAGACAGTGCGAAACTATAGTAACCAAATATTGTCAGTGTTTTTGTATCATACAATCTATGCAAATTATGTGAGTAAATGTTTATTTTGTTATCGTTAAGGTTACATTCAATCATTCTCCTACTCTTATCCCAATTACTTGGGGTCGATACAATATGTACTCTTCTTTCATAGTACATATTGTAGAAGTTATTGGCAATAGTTTTATGACCGGCCGCCTGCCTGACGTCAACGCTCCTTGGGAATGTAATTGTTGACCAATCGGCATCAGATGGCCTTGGTCTAGTTCATTATAAGGCTCTTAGTCGTCTTGTACGACACTCACGAGCAAAGCAAGGGTTGGTAGTATTCGAAGCGGCTACCACACAGCCAGGTACAAGGTTACATTTATTGTGGTAATTGTAATATGCTGAATAAATAAATAAAGTATTCCTGCCGAATGTTGACAAAGTAAGAATACAATTCATCACCCACTTTCTTTCCTCTTAAAAGATTGAGAGTAAGAGTAATCATTAAAGACTAATAAGAGACAAAAGCAGCTAATATCAAAACAAGAGAAGGATAACTCGAAAAAAACCCATATAACCAACCCAGCATGAAGTAATGGCTATTTTTTTTTTACTATGGAGGTGGTTCAATCCCAGAAATCGGATTTATATGGATAAGAGAAGACGAAAAATTTAGTTACCACTCCTCTGTGTAGACTGATGACTAAATAAATATGATGAAAAGTAAAAAAAATGAGAAAAAGGTGGTGTGCGCAGATGACGTAATGGTCTGAGTATAGACTTATATGGAATGTGATGGGTTCAATCCCTACGCAAGACAACCTTGTTTAGCACTAAATTTATTGCTCTAATCTAGATAGATTGCTTTGGATGTTATTTGTATCCAAAAATTTTATGCTCAGATAGTCCCCTTTTTTTTTTTTTTTTTTTTTTTTTTTTTTTTTTTTTTTTGCGGTGGGCTATGGATGTCGCACGCCGCCAAATCGGTCCGGGGTGACGGAAGAGGCGGCGCGCAACCCCATTGACCCACCCTGCAAGCACCTCTTCTTCGCCATGTGAGCGGGCCACCGGTACCCGATCTTTGTCTTCGGTGGCCCGCTCGGCGGTATGCCCTCTCGGGCTCCTCTCCTGTCGACGCCCCGACAGCATTCGCCGTCGAGGCGTCGTCCTCACGCGGTGGCCTCACGTCGGGTGACCGGACAATTCCCCGGTCCGATCACCCGAAGCCTCGGTTAGGGCGGCATCAGGCGCAGGTAGTCGCGCCTGCGCCGCCCCAGCCGCGGGCGGCGGCCCGGGTCACGGGAATCCTCCCGGGCCCGTTCCGCCGCCTCCTTCTGCGAGATGACAGCCTCGCAGAAGGCGGCGACCGCGTCCCAATTCCTGACGCTGTCGACCATCGCTCGCGCAACAGCCGGCAGCGTCAGGTCGGCACCGATGACAGCGACGAGGTCACGGCGCTGCCCGTCCCAGCCCGAACATACCTCGAGCGTATGTTGCGCCGTGTCCTCGTCGCTACTACAATGGTGGCAGGACGGAGTCAACTCCCTCCGCACGACCGTGTGCAGGTACTTGCCGAAGCAACCATGCCCCGACAAGACCTGCACCAACCGGAAAGAGAGGACTCCGTGCCGCCGCTCCATCCACTCCATCAGTACGGGCCGGAGGGCCTCAACGGTAAAAACACCGTGTCTAGGCCTCTCCAGCCGCGTAGCCCAACGGGCGATGACTTCTCGGCGGGCGTCCTCGCGCCAGGTGGCTATCTCGCTCAACGATGGGGAGCCACCCTCTTCGCGCATTGAGGTAACCCGCCGGTAGAGGTCGGAGAGCATCTCCGCCTCTAGGTCCCACGGGGGTGTCCCGGCCAATAGGCATGCCGCCTCGGTAGACACCGTGCGGTACCCGCGAATGGCTCTGACCGCCATGGCTCGCTGTGGCCTCCACAGCACCGCCCTGAGCTGGGCGTTCAGAGCCCTCGCCCACACGGGTGCGCCGTACATGGCCATTGAGCGGATCACCCCCGCATACAGCCGTCGGCCCTCGAAACTGGGTCCGCCCACGTTCGGCATGAGCCGAGAAAGGGCGGACGCCGCGCCGACCAACCGGGGAGCAATTTGACGAAAATGCTCCCGGAACCACCATCGCCCGTCAAGCACCAGACCCAAGTACCTCATATGGGCCTGGATACTGATGTGGATGGAGTTGACGACTAACGAGGCGCCAATGGGCAGCCTCACACGGGGCCCATGGAATAGTAGGGCCTCCGTCTTGTTTAGGGCCACCCTGAGCCCCAGCGCCTCAATTCGCCTGACCATCTCCTCGGTGCCGAGAGTGGCCAGGCTCGCCGCCTCTTCGAGTGTCCTGCCCCGGGCTGTGACGAGCGTGTCGTCAGCATAGCAAATAACGCTCAGCCCGGGGGGGAGACTCCCTCTCAACGCCCAGTCGTACCCGATGTCCCACAGAGTCGGCCCCAGAACCGACCCCTGCGGAACACCGCACGACATGGGCGTCCGCACAATGTCCCCTGCGTGGCTCGCGTAGAGAACACTGCGCCCCTCCAAATAGTCTGCCACCAGCCGCCTGAGGTACAGGGGCACTCCATGGAACCTGAGCGCCTCCCTGATGCAGCTGAATGGCAGACTATTGAAGGCGTTGGCGATGTCCAACGACACCGCCAACAGCACTCCCTTGCCGGCGACAGCCTCCGCGGCCGTCTGCCTCAGGCGTAGCAGGGTCCCGATGGTCGAACGCCCCCTCCGAAACCCAAATTGAGCGTCCGACAGATCGGGCCCCACCTCCTCCAGGTGCCGAACGATGCGGGCAGCGAGGACACGCTCCAGCAGCTTACCCACATCGTCCAGAAGCACAATGGGCCTGTAGGCCGACGGCGAATCCGGGGGCCGTCCCGGCTTTGGCAGGAGAACCAACCTCCCTTCCTTCCAGCACTCAGGGAACTGTCCAGACGTCAGACAGGCGTTGAACAGTCGCCTGAGGCGAGGTTCGAGATGCTCGAGGAGGAACGTCATCACCCGGACTGGGACTCCGTCCGGGCCGGGGGCCGTGGTGGCGGAACGAATCTTCGCCACGGCTGCCCCCACTTCCGACTCCGTCACGGGCGGAACACTCTCGACGGCCTCCCGGTCGTGATCTGGCGAAGCCATGACCGGGGGCGTGTGCTCCGACTGCCGCGGGAACAGCTCCTCGACCACTCTACGAAGGAGGTCGGGCTGGAGGGTCTCGGTGAGGGGGGGACCCTGCGCGCGAAGCTTATTCAGCGACGCGCGATACGGGCGACCCCAGGGGTCACGATCGAGACCGTCCAGCATCTCCTGCCAACTCGCGTCCTTGGCGGACCGGATGGCCAGCCGAAAGGCGGTACGCGCACTGCGGTACGCCTCGTACAGCTGGCCCTCCCGCTCAACATCGCGGCGACGCCGCCGACTGCGGGTGTAGGACCTTCGGGCACTAATGCACGCCGCACGAAGGTCCGCCAGTCTTGGGGACCACCAGTAGACCCCCTGCCTCGGAGGTAGACGCCGCACCCTGGGCATGGCCGCATCGCAGACCTGCGTTAACGCACTGCGGATGCGGACAGCCTCAACGTCCACTCCGTCCGCTGGGGGTGGTGAGGACAGCCACGTATTCACGATGGCCGCCTCCGCCAGTAGGTCCCTATCCAGACGCCCCACAGCCCACCGCGGAAATGCGGGAGTCCGGTCCGCCCTGTGACCCCTGCTGGGGTCCCGGAGAGGGGAGACCTCCATCCGGATGTATCGGTGATCCGACAGGGTCTCCGCCTCCTCCAGGACACGCCAGTTCCTCACTCGTGGTGTGACAGCGGGGCTAGCGAACGACAAGTCCACTATCGACCCACCCTGCTGTCGCACACACGTGTTCACTGAGCCTCTGTTTAGGACACAGAGGCCCAGTGACGCCGCCCACTCCACGATCGCCCGCCCGCGATCGTCCGTCATCGGGGACCCCCACGCCGTGGATTTGGCGTTGAAGTCCCCCAGGACCAGGACGAGGCCCGGTGCCAGTCGCCGTATCGAAGCCTCCAAGGTGGTGAGGGAGGCCCCAAAATCGTCCATTCTCCTTTTAGGGGAGAGGTAAACGCTGTAGAGTGTGACCCCTCCCCATTCCGCAGCGACAAATTCTTCGCCCCTATCCAAAAGGGATAAGGACGGGAAGCGCCGCTGCGTGGAGGTGACGATTGCCGCGGTTCCGTTCCGGCTGACCACCCAATTGGGGCGATCAGGCACGACGTACGGTTCCGCGACTACAGCTGCACCGATCGACCACTCCGCCATGGATTGCAGGAGGAGATCCTGCGCACTGGCGGAGTGGTTGGTGTTGGCCTGCAGGAGGTGAGTGGACTGGGCAGCCATTAATGGGCCGTGTCCATCATCACCTCCTGGCTTGCGGCGGGCGATCGGACCGCGCTAGGAGCGGGAGCGGCCGGAGTCGAAGGGCCGCTCCGCCCCTTTGGAGCCGAAGCCGGAGGTCTGCACGCCCCAGAGCCCATGCGGTGCTTGGCAGGCTTATTGCCTGCCGCACACGCGGGGCAGTGGGGCGGGGCGGCGCAAGATGCCGCCATATGCCCAGTCTGACCGCAGCGGAAACAGAGTCCGCCGCAGTCAAAGCAATTAGTGCATGTTGGCCGGGTGTGCCCGACCGCCATGCACTTGAAACACCTCGCAGGCCGGTGCTCCAGCACGGTGACTCGCGCTGAGCTCCAGCCCACGAGGAGCCTGCCTGAGTCAGCCAGTTGCCTGACCGACTCCACTGGGCACTGCACCCAGGCGGCACCTACGCCGCCCGGACCGGGCCGGATGGCGCCAACCCGGACGGTGTCCATGGGACACCCGGTTTTCGAGGCAATGGCCTCCCGGATGTCTTCCACCGTCACGGAGTCGTCCAAACCCGCGATGCGCATTTCGGCGCACTTTACGGGTCTGGCGATTTTGACGCCACCCTCCTCGGCGAACAGACCTCGTAACTTCGACGCCACGCTATCGGCCGTCCTGGTGCCCTCGGCCCCAGGGAACTCTAAGATCCGAGCCCCTGTACGGGCCTTGCGGGTCCTGGCTTCGACGCCTCCTATGTCGGAGACGTCGAGCTCCCGCCGGGCTTTCCTCAGAACGGCCTCATAGCTGAGGCCCCTTTCTGCCGCCTCAGGCAGCACAGTGATCACCACTGCGGCTGTCTTCGGCGGCCGGAGCCCCTTGCGCGGCCTCTTCCTCTTCGTGCCGCCTCCTCCGGCTCCTGCCTGGGGGGCGACGACCTCAGCGGCGCGCTTGGCCGCCGCTCTCCTCCTCTGGCCGCGACTCTTTCTGCCGTGCTCGGCCACCTGCTAACCCTGTTCGGGCGTAGCGGGCGTGCCGGGCGCTGGGGGCGTAGTCGCGGCCGCGCTAGTCGTCGCTGGCGATGTTGGTGCTGGCGACGACTGCAGTCCGGCAGGAGCCGGTGCCGTCTTCTTTTTGGTCGGAGCGGGCCCCTTCTTTTTTGGCCCAGCCGCGGCCGCGGCGTAGCTTCCCCCCACACGGCCACCCTGACAAGGCAGCGGGGCGGGAGCTGGTGCCGCATATAGCCGTTTATCCGCGGCGAGAGGCGGTCGAACACGTGGTTCTGGAGGCAGCCTTGCCTCCAGAACGGCCAAGCGCGCATTGACCATGTTACCGACGGTGTCGATAATGGCGCGCAAGGCCTCATCCGACACACCCCCCACCGCGGGCAGCGGGGTCGGTGTCACCGGCTGGACCTCTGCCGTGGCCTGCTCTACGACGTTTCGCGGGCTGACGCTGGTCGGCGGCACACGCTCCGCTCCTGGACGGAGGCGTCTTCGGCGCGGCGGCGATCGCAGGGCGGCCAGCGCCTTGGGGCGGTTTTGGAGCGGCGACAGCTCCTCGAGGGCCAGGACTGGCCGGCGGCGCAGGTGGCGCGGGCGGCACGAGCCGCGCCATTTGGGCCCTCAGCTCGCCCACATCCTTTGCGAGGACGCGGTTGGCCCTCCGCACCGCGGCCAGCTCCGACTCCAGCCGGCGGTTCTGGGCCCGCAGGCCTGACACCTCGCCACCAAGGCGGGCGTTTTCGGCCTGCAGGGCCTCCATAGTTGCGGCTGGGGCGCTCGCGCGGGCACCAGCGGCCTCCACTTCGGTGGGAGGGATGCCGGACAACACCCCCAGCACCCTCGCGGCGGCCGCCTCGTTATCGGCCCGCCTGCCAGCCTCAGCCCCTCCACGCACTCCACCGGCCGGGGAGTGGGTCGCCCTTCCCGACGCCGCGGCCCCTCGCCCTCTGCGAGAGGCCGGCACTTTAGGAGGAGGCATGATGACCACGCTCCCCTCGGAATCGGCGCCTGAGCTGCCCTCCCTATTTAGGGGGCGCTTCCGCACCTTCGAGGGGAGGGCCTCCTCCCTTGCCGTCATTATCTCGGCGACCTCCTTGGACGGCTCCGCGGAACCACCGCACTCGTCCATTTTTTCGGCAGATCCACTGCCCTCATCTTTGGACGGCTCTGCGACACTACTGTCGCCCTCGTCCATTGACGGCTCTGCAGTGGATCTGCCGCCGTCTTCCTCCAGTTTGGCGGCAGCGGCGTCCTCCTTCTGCGCCCTCCGCTCCGCCATACGCTTCCTTCCTGTCGAAGAAGCCTTTCCCGTCAACCAGTTGGTCCGTTTCCGGTACTTCCTCGGCTTCTTCTTTTGGGCCTCCGTGGTCTGTGCCGGGCCCTCGGCGGACGCCTCAAGTCCTGAGGACGAGGCGTCGTTGTCAGTTTTACGTTGGCTTGACAAGGCCGTGATGTGGGAATCCGCTGGATTCCCGTCTGGTGTAGGTAAATTAGGTAAATCCATATGGTTCCCACGAGTCTGGGAGAAATAAATCGTCGACCCGGGCAGAGATCCCTGTACCCGGGCAAGCCTACATTTACCAACCAGGGGGTCGGCCGGTACCCTGGCTGGAGCGTGCTAACGACAGAACAACCCATCTGCCATGCATCTTCTCGCCGCACGCCAGAACTTAAGATTCTGGGTGATTTCTGAGTTCGAATGTTAATTCGAACTCTTTATAGAGGTTGTCTTCCTCGCGGTCCGGGCGGTTAAGCCAAGACCCTCGTTCCTGATACTACGCCTCACGACAACTTGTCTTGAAGCAAGATATCAGGTTTACGATATGTCGGCGGTGGCATAAGCCTGCCCAGCCCTCAAATGAGTGACCGGGCCCGTCCGAAATTCCGCCTCCTGTGCCCTCTACAAATAGAGGGTCGGGAGCGAATTGGGGCTCAACCCATCACTGGGGAACCCCCCCTCGCGCCAGAGATTCGCTACGGGCGACAATTCGACAGAGGGATCTGGGGGACTGTCGCCCGCACCCAGGGTACATGCTCAGATAGTCCCCTGGGAAATAAGAATTTATTCCTTAATATGCAGTATTATTATATCATCATTTTATTCTTATCCCAATTACTTGGGGTCGATGCAATATATCCTCGTCTTCCATACAATCCTACCAGATGTCACCTCTGTATTCACTTCCTGTCTATCTATGTCATGCTTTACGTAGTCCATCCATCTTTTATCCACTCTTTAAGTCTTTAATCTTCATCATCATCAGCTCAGCCCACATATGTCCCATTGTTGGGACGGGCCTCCTCCACAATGGGAGGGAAATTAACCTACTATACCACGCTGGTCAAACGTGTTGGTATAGGGTTTTGTATTCGAGTTTACCTTCTCTTGCATAGATGCTATATGCATGTTAGGTATATCCCTTAGTCGTCTTTTACGATCACCCACGGGTAGGATAGGGGGTAGTGAACTGTATTCTTACTCCGTCACCACACGGAAGCCTCGAATATTCATACTACTTAAAAGTTTCCTCAACACATCACTTACATCCCGTATCACATATTCATGCAGTATTATCTATAAAATATAATTACTCGTAAGTTATAAATCTGTAATTTACGTCAAGATAAGAATTGACACTGTTTATAAAATGACCGTAAAAATATGTGATAAGGAACTCAACGATATTCGTAATGGTATGTTATTTATTTTCTCCTTCCATTCGTCTATTATCGTCAGTCAATGGAACTACGTCGGCGCGAAACGATCCGACGGTGACGTGACAGTTTGAATAAAATCTTTGAATAAATAATAAATTATAAGGTCTCGGTCAAAAGTCCAAGTTCAACATACGATAGATAAATTAATTATATTATAAAAATAAATATATATTCATGATATTATTTTAAATGAATATTGAACTAAAATTTATTGGTGAAATTCTTTTGTATTAATTTATTTATAAGCTAGCTTTGCCACGCGGTTTCATCTATGTAAAAATCATGTGTGACGTCCCCAGTTATGTTATATTTTTACATTATCTATCATTATTCTCTTGCTCTTATCCTAATCACTTGAAGTCGATCCAATATGTGCTAGTATATATTGCAAAAGTTATTCGCAATAGTTTTATGTTCGATCGCCTGCCTGGCGTCAATCCTCCTTGGGAATATAATTGTTGACCAAACGGCATCAGGTGGAATTGGCTATAGGCGATATAAAGCTCTTAGTAGTCTCTTACGACATCCACCAGCAAAATAAAGGTTGGTAGTATTCGTAGCTGCTATCATACAGCACCAAAATCAGTATATGTGTCAGAAGCAAAATATTAAAGTAAAATTTACCCCTTATTTTACCTCCTTAGCGAGAAATATAACCTATGAGGCTGCATTGAAAAAAAATCTTTTTAGTTAGTCACCATATTAAGACACAGTCTAGTAATTATTTGAGCTAATTTTTAATTCAATAAGAAATCAAATAAAAATATCCGAATTTTATCGCCTACTTTATACCCTTACGAGATTAAAGTTAACAAATGCTGAAACATGTATGTATTTTTTTTATTGAAGAATTATTAGGCTTTTGAATACGAGGGATGAATATGTTTTTTCTATATATAAATTTTATCATTACGTTTCATTGCCTTAAGGGTTGTATTTTACTGGGACGCGGTCACAACCTTCTGCGAGCCAGTAGTCTCGAGGAAGGAGGCCGTGGAGCGCGTGCGCGAGAAACGTCTCCTCGGCGACGCGAGCCGCCGCCGGCGACTGGGGCGGCGCAGGCGCGATTACCTGCGCCTGATGCCGCCCTAGCTGAGGCCGCGGGTGACTGGACCGGGGAATTAGTCCGTCACCCGCCGAGAGGTTGACCGTGTGGGGAAAGACCGATGTCTTCCCTGATGGGGGGGGCGTCGGTCAAGGTGAGGGTAACCTTCAGGGGGTATTCACGCTGCTCCGATGGTCGGTCCAACGACGAAGGCGAGGTATCACAGGTGGGTTACGGGTGTGCGTGCTTACGCCCCTTTGTCGCCCCGGACGGAGTGGTGCGAGGAGTGCGCCGACCGTAGCCCACACAAAAAAGAAAGAAAAAGGAAAGGTTGTATTTTGTAAAATATTTCTTAAATGTGCTTTTATGTTACAAATAACTAACGTCATAATTTCATGGTTCTAATTCGAGTAGTTTTCCACTCGGCGTTGATGAATCAGTCAACCATATCTTTCGCATATATGTAGATTTATTTTGTATTTCAAAGTATACGGGTCAAGTTGTGAGAACAGTGCGTTGTAAATATGTTTTGTTAATGTGTTTAGATAACATAGAATTCTTGTGCGATAAGGTATTGAATATTTATGTATTACTAGTTGTGGCCATTGATTTGTTTGCGTTGATTATTTAGTTATATATTTAAAAAATAATAAAAACTAAAATGCCATAAATTTAAAAATAAATTGATATCTAATAAATATTTCTGTGTGGTGACAGAGTAAGAATACTATTCATCACTCCATATCTTACCTGTGGGTGATCGTATGAGATGACAAAGGGATATAAAACGCATATAACATCTATGAGAGAGAAGGAAAACTCTAAACAAAACCCTATACCAATACGTCTGACCAGCGCGGTATAGTAGGTTAATTTCCCTCCCATTACGGAGGAGGCCCGAGCCCAACAGTGGGACATTTATGGGCTGGGATGATTATAATGATGAATAAATCTTTAATTAAATATTAATATTACTTTGAGATATTGTTGCTTTTTAATCACGATAATAACGACATGGTGTTTACTTGTAGTATGAAATAAAATCATTTTTACGGATTTTTTTTGATTTTTAGTTTCACGACATTTTAAAGGTTTTTTGGCATTCATGGGCACAGGAGGACTTATGGAGGAATTTCCTACACTGTGTTGTCTAATTCGTGGTCGCCACTCGAGAACCCCTTCACCAACGGTTATAGGTTCGACGAGCAATGTAGCCGGCCCATTACCACTTCGGTTAGACTCGTTCTTCTATGGATTAACGTATTCGGAATTTTCTCACGTAGAAATATAGGTACCGAGACTTCTCTGTAGTTACACTAAGCGACTTTGAGCCTTTTAATAAGGCTGACTAAATGTCAGACCATATTTCAGTGCCCATAAGATGCCATTTAATATCACCCTCCACTAAGAAAAAATCCATGTATTGCTTGAGACTTTACAAACATGCAATTAACGCAGACAAATTACACCCAGACTCAGAACAACACTTTGTGGATCGCACAAAGTATTGTTCTGCGTGGGAATCGAACCCATGGCACTGGCACGGAAAGTATCTTAACCATTACGCCATCTGTGCAATCTAAAATTATTATTTTGCTGTTATTTTACAGACATCACTCGGTTAGAATTTTATTATATGTACTAGCTTTCGCCCGCGACTTCGTCCGCGTGGAATGGTTACTTTGGGCTAACGTTAACTTCAACTCGCGAATTCGTTTAAGTAAAAGGTGGAAATATTTTTAAATAGTATATACGTTAAAGCTGTTTTAGGTACCTACATGACCCTTTTATTAGTAAGAGTAGAACATTAAACCTTAAGTAAAAGTATTGGGTCTTATCTATACTTTCTATAGATATACCATATACAATGTATGTATATTATACATATATACATACATACACTTACGCCTATTTACGATTACACATACTTTTAATGTGTATGACATCGCTGTGTGGTAGCGGCTACGAATACTACCAATCCTCACTTTGCTTGTGGATGTCGTAAAAGACGACTAAGAGCCTTATAACGACTTGGGCCAACTCCATCTGATGCCGTTTGGTCAACAATTACATTCCCATGGAGGGTTGACGTCTGGCAGGCGGCCGATAATAAAACTATTGCCAATAACTTTTATAATATGTACTATGAATGAAGAGTACTTATTGTATCGACCCCAAGTAATTGGGATAAGAGTAGGAGAATGATGATGATGATGACCTCGTGAACAAATCTCCAATTTGGTCCAGAAAAGTATGACGTGGTCTTCCCCTTGTATTCGTCCCATTCACGATTGCTTTATATGTTTGCTTCGTCAACCTCTGCCCACTCATTATTTCTTCCACTTCGTGTCCTACCCACCTCAGCATACCAGCGCTCTTTTATAACATTATACCTAATTTTATCTTTCAGACTTACATCACACACGTTACGAAGAGCTGTCAGCTCTACAGCATTTATTCTATTTTCATGTCTTCTCCGCCAAATCTAACTTTCACTGCCATACATGAGGGCAGGCACTAATACTTCCTATATTTCTTATTATTATTTAGGATGTGTAAAGCCGACGGAAGGTCATGAGAAGAAAACAAAACTAAAAATGTAGTGTGTGCAGAAGTACTTTGAAATAACATTAGTTTGAGTTTTTTTTTTAATATAAGATTATAAGACCCAGTATTTTTATCGTAAATGCGCGCCCAGTACTTGATCATTATTTTGCTGCGATGTTATTTTTAAACTGCGATATTTCCTAAGATATTCATTGAAATCAAATAATGTAAAGAGCAATTTTGTTTTAAATTAAATACTTGTGATGAATAACTCATTTATTTGGATAAGGATTAATATTATGTTTATAAAAACACCTTCGAAATTATCATATTATTTTAAAACAAATTTGATTAGCATAAAAAAGGTTATAGTGAGCCAATCTTAAAAGATAGACATATGCTGTCACGGACTTTTATTTAGAACTTTGAAAGGGGAACAATTATATAGTACATAATTTTTGCGCAACTTTAACCGTTTACGCAGCGGAAGCTCTCAAAAGGAAACAAAAACCCGATTTTTACACATTCATCATTGTTGCTCTGCTCCTATTGGTCGCAGCGCAATGTTGTATAGCCTAAAGCCTTCCTCTATAACTGGACTATCCAACAAAAAAAGATTTTTTCAAATCGATCCAGTAGTTCCTGAGATTAGCGCGTTTAAACAAACAAACAAACAAACAAACAAACTCTTCCGCTTTATAATATTAGTATAGATTAGTATAGATAAAAGTAAAGCAAACTTGTTCTATCAGTGCTATTGACCGAGATATTTATTATTTATGCTTAATAATAACAAACGCGTGTTATTCAGCGTTTGATATCAGGTGAGAGTACTTCTATACTTCGATTTTATCTAAATAGTAATTTATTTCCATAAATAAAACGTATATTTTTTTTATTAGTTTATATATTAACCATATATATATATTTAAAATAAAACTACTTTTACGGATTCTAACTATTTACACTTTATAGTGATCATGGTCACAGGAGGACCATGATCACTATAAGTCCTCCCGTGACCATTATCACGTGTTGGGAAACTAAAAATCAAATACAAACGCGATAGAATCCGTAAAAGTAGTTATATTTCAAATGTGTAATACTCGCGTAAACATTAGAAATCATTACATATAAATATATAGGTATGTTATAAAACTATTTTTATTGTGTTTTAATTTGATTTTTATTCGCTTAATGTTTCGAAGTTATCAGCGTTCATGATCACGGGTGGTGGTTCTGTGATTATGAGCGAATAAAGAATACGTGGTTAGTTCTCCCGTGGTCCTAAAAATAGTTTTATTTCGTTCGTATAATACTAGCGTAAATAACAGAAAAGGTTTTATAAATATATGTTATAATGAAAATTACTAATATTTTTTAAAAGATGTGAGTTAAATTTCAATAATGAATCATTAATCTATCTTTTATTATTCTATCAGCATTCTTCATCATCATCATCACAGCTCGTGTATGTCCCTCTGCTGGGGTTGAGTCTCATTCATACTAGGAGGGAAATTGATCTACTACACCACGCTACTCAGACGAGTACCAACTAGGTACCAACCTATAGGGTTTTATTTAGAGTTTTCCTTCTCTTATATACGTAGATGTTATATGCATACTTTATCCCTTACTTGTCTTTTACGATCACCCACGGGTAAGATAGGGGGTAGTGAATAGTATTCTTACTCCGTCACCATACAGAAAATCAGCATTTAATAACTGGATATTCTTCTAATCTTCTCCAATGGCGGAATAATACCTACTATCACCGCCATGCTTAGAGATATTATGTAAAATAATATCTATGCAGTAATAGGAAAATTTGAAATAAAATGCTATGCCAACCTTACCAGTAAGTAAGTCTTACCAGTCTGTTGTGTAGCAGATTAACTTGCCTCCTACTGACAAGGAGGCTTGAGCCCAGCAGTGGGATATACGTATAGGAGATGAGATTTGTTTTTTTTTTGCTCAACGTCTTGCGAGTGGGCCATGAGCTGAGATAAATGTAGATTCAGTCAAACCAATATATTCCACGGGAATCATATATTTTTTTTAGAATATTGAATATTTATGCTGAATATTACCTTGATCTCTTCGTCTTAACTTGTAATTCTCGTGAGTATAATAGCATTAAAATTTATGAAAACGCTTATATTCTTTTCATAGTACCATTAGGATAATGTATGTATGATTGTATTGCCGTAGTTATGCGATGCGGCGAGGGTGTATCAAGAATTATGAATGTTGAGGAAGCGAGTGTATGCAAGGATAGTTCTCTGGCATTCTGTTCTCTCTGCCTACCCTGCAAGGGAAAGGGCGTGATGATATGTATGTATGTATGATTTTATTATATCTATTTGTGTATGTGATTGAATTCCTACTACACGAATGGAGAGACCAAGACTCACTTACCTAGACCAGATTGGTCACGTACTGAAGGAAGGTGGAGTCAAGATTCTCCGAAACCGGCGAGCGTGTATGAAGAGAATTATGAATGTTGAGGAAGCGAGTGAAGTATGCAAGGATAGAGTTCTCTGGCACTATGTTCTCTCTGCCTACCCTGCAAGGGATATGGCATGATAATATGTATATATGTCGTTATGCGATTCCTGATCATGAGGTCTCGGGGCCGATTCTGTATAGGAAAAACTGTGCTATGCATTCTGTTAATGTTGTGTCCTTAAAATTAAGCACTGTATATACAATTTTTTAAGATTATTTCTCTAGATTTTTTTCAATTTTGAATGTGTATTCTCCTTAACTTAAGAATTATGTATTTTATTAATAGGCATTGTGTATAACTAAAATTTACATTTTGTATCTTCAAGTGGTGGCCGAGTAATGCCACTCCCCATTAACTACGAGCAATTTTTTCCGTGGGTATCGAAAAATTTACTTAACCACTTATATATGATATCTACATACAGCAAAAAAAAGGTTAACTGGAAAAGTAACTCTATACTATATCATCTGCTCATTATGGCGTAATAGGCCACTTTGTTAGAGGTAATCTACATAATTTTTTGCTTCTAGTCATATCCCGTTCAGAATAATACTACATCGTCGGGCTGGCTATCGGGGTCGAGCAATCGGTACTAGTTACCAGTCTAATGGCGATGGGGAGGGCAAGGTGGAGATGTCAATACGACAATAAATGAAAACACCGGCAATATTAATGTATATGAGTATTTTGAAACTATATAAAAAGTCCTCACATGCAAATTAAAAAAAATATATATTTTCTAACAAACTTTTTATCATAAATATTGAAACAAAATAGAACACCGTTTGTAAATATTAGTTCACTGACCTGTAATCCGACTAGGTATTTTTAATTGTCTTATCTAAGTCTGATGACGCAGTTTATATGGATCTTATGGGTCAAGAATAAGGTATAATATGCATTAATTTGTATTGCGTTTGGCGAAGACTTTAAGTAGTAAACGAGAGATATGTAGGTACCTACCTTCATATTTGTTTATACAGATGCGGCATAATTTTAATTTCTAATACAGAGTGTAAAAAATGTTAATAATACAAAGTAATGTGCTGTGGCTAAACTATACGACATATTGTATTCAAAGTTTGTATACAGACTGGGCAAGTCATTTTCTAATACAGAGTGTAGAAAATGTTAATAATGGAAAGTAATATGCTGTGGCTAAACTATACGACATATTGTATTCAAAGTTTGTATATAGGCTGGGCAAGTCATCAGATACACTAAATTAAAATTATTGTCGTATGGTCGTCTCCACTCTGTATAGTGAATTATAAGGTCGCACGCTGGCTTTTCGTCCCCCTGGACGGAACGGGCGGGATATATCCAAACTATAGACTATCACAAAGAAAGTGATGGTACCATAATCTCGCAGAAATTCACCGTCTGAGTAGTAAAAGTTTACTGTTGCACTTCGTTCAGTGAGCGCAGTAGCTAGAGACTCTATGCTTGGTCTTTCTTGTCCTCATTTTGTTCCTTTTAAAACTCCACCTAAGGTAACCAGCGATTTGACTATATTTTTAGTATTTTAGTAATCCTATGAGCACTTTCCGTGGGGTGACGGAATAAGAATACAATTCACCACCCCCTATCTTACCCGTGGGTGATCGTACGAGGCGACTAAGGGATATAAAACGCATATAACATCTATGCGAGAGAAGGAAAACTCAAAGCAAAACCTTATATCAACACGTCTGACCAGCGTGGTATAGTAGGTCAATTAACCTTCCATAATGGAGGAGGCCCGAACACAACATTGGGACATATATGGGCTGAAATGATGATGATGAGCGCTTTATCGTTTAGCATTAAAAGGTTTTATTAAAGGTTTCACTATTAAATGGCGGTCTCTCGCTTATCACTAACGGTGAAGAAAAGAAAATATACTTTTCAGATGTATATCTAATCTTTACCATTTTATAGTAAAGTATAAAATATTATCGTCAAAAATATATTTTCAACGTCCTTCACGCTTACACTATTCAATGACAAATATTGAAATTTCCGCCGATCCTAAATTGTCAAAGTAATTTTCAGAGCAATTTCTATTTTCTTTTTCTGTGTTCCGTCACGAATTTCTATATTTTACTCTATTTAATATCATAAATTATTTTGTAATTTTACTAAAACAGTAATGGGACTATTATGAATAATGGATTTTTCTCAAACATGCTTGGAAATTTGACCATTATTTTGACAACCTTCTTCGAGATAAATCGAAATTGCTGTACTGACCAAATACATGCGAGCAGCGGCCGGCAAAAAATGTATGAAAATCCATATATGTCTTATTTTAGCGGCCAAATAAATATATATATAAATTCATATATTATCTATCGTGTATTTTAAAATAATTTGGAAAATCCAAAGGTGCACGCCTCATAATTTTTATATTATTTATCATTTACTATTAGTCAATGCCAGAAATGAAAATAAAATTAAAGAAATAAATCATTTTTTAAAAGCAGGCTGTTTATTAATTGCTAAAAAATGCAACACACTTTTATTTATAAAATTGGAACTGTGATAAAAACGGGAAGATTTAATAATTATGGTGTTAAAAATATATAATTGTGTAGGTACGATATGGAATTATTTTGTTGTAGACGAAGAAGCTTAATTATCGTTAAAGGTTACAATGAACTTATAACGTATAACGTTACAAGTGTTATATGTCTGATTAGAGTTAATTTATTTTTACTTTTTAGTTTATTTTATTAGCAATAAAAGCTTGTTTTTTAAAAAAATATTTTTCTTTAATTTTATTTTTACTATTTATTTAGTATTTTTATTATTCGGGTTGTTCCATCCATCTAATCAATCAGACATAATCCACATTCATAATAAGCGCAACGAACTTTTCCCCCCAATTTGTTGGAGTTGCATATTCACGCCAACCAAGATACTTGTCAAGACGAATCAAACGAGCCCAAACTCGGTGGGGTTGCGTCTTTTAATTACGTAGTTCCTATAGCCAGCTTCCAGGTCCATCATCAGAACCTAGTTACCATATAGTAGGTATCAAAGTACTCTTCAAGACGAATCAAGCGAGCCCAAACTCGATGGGGTTTCGTTGTTTAATTACGGAGTTCCTATGGCCAGATTCCAAGTCCATCGTCAGACCCTGGTTACCATATAGTCTCAAAGTACTCGTCAAGACGAATCAAACGAGCCCAAACTCAATGGGGTTGCGTCGCTTATTTACGGAGTTCCTATGGACAGCTTCCAGGTACATGATCAGACCCTGGTTTCCATATAGTATCAAAGTACTCGTCAAGACGAATCAAACGAGCCCAAACTCGATGGGATTGCGTCGCTTAATGACGGAGTTCCTATGGACAGCTTTCATTCCTATGGACAGGTCCATGATCAGACCCTGGTTTTCATATAGTTTCAAAGTACTCGTCAAGACGAATCAAATAAGCCCAATTTCGATGGGGTTGCATCGTTTAATTACAGAGTTCTTATGGCCAGCTTCCAGGTCCATCATTAGGTCAGCTCTATGTCACAATAATATTGCATTGTCATCTAATTTATACATGCATGCAAAATTTCAGCTCAATCGGAAACCGAGAAAGGGATCAAATTTAACTTGCAAGATTTGATTACAGACAACGGGACAGGTGAAACTAAATAAAAGCTTGTACATACTCGTAATGAAAGAAAAGAAACTACTTTTGAAATTTCGTGCCATTCTCGACGTAGAGCTAAACATAGCTGTATAGGCTGAATGGGATTTATTTCCTTTGCCTGTCTGAATGGACGAACAAAAAATGTAAACCAACCCAATTTTCATAAAGTATACATACACTAATGACTAAGCAGTTTAGTTTTTTATTAATTGCAATTAAACGACAAAGAATTACCAAGCCATTTTCGAAAGGAAACAGCGCGTTGCGATTATGAAGCTTTTAATAAAAAAAAAACATCGATACTTATTCATTTTTACGATCGTGATAATGCCAGATACTTACGGTAACATCCGGACGGCCTCGAATATTTTTTTTAATCAACTTTTTTCTTACTTTAAACAAAATAATTGCGTCAAATACAAACGTATTTGATATTTTTAAATGTTTGAACGAATGTTTTTCTTGACATGTGTATAATAATATTATCCTATAAGTGCAATGTGAGAAAAATACAATAACTTTTAGGTTTGAAAAGTGCTTGATTTTCATATATCGAGAGTAGAGCAAGACCTCAACGCTTCGCTTATGAGGCGTGCAATAGGACGATTTGTTACTTCAAAACATTGCAAACAAATAGGCAACTTATCAGAGTTTTATTTAAATTTCGAACTGGCTTGAAAAAGGAACCTGTTTGATAATGAAAAAAAAAACGCACGTGATAAATGTTGTTAGTTGTTCATCATGTATACAGTTTTATTTAGTTTTAATTTTTTTTTTTTTTTTTTTTTTTTTTTTTTTATTGCTTATGGCGGCAAACGAGCAGACAGCACACCTGATGGTAAGTGTCACTGCCGCCCATGGACCTTTGCCAATGGTATAGCTAGGCCGCTGCCTACCAAAACAACCCTGAACCCAACCCAGTTAGGCATTTCCACGCATTATTTGAGAAAAGTACTATGCAAATCTTGGCCACAACTAGGAATTGATGGACTTACGTATACGTGCCTCGGCCCATATTTACACGTTCATCCATCAATGCCTCTTTTGCTGGCTGCTGCAGTAATGTACTATAATGTGTTAAGTTAATATTTCATAAATCTTTTTCCATGTAGTGACGAATTAAGAACACAACAGTGACACCAATCTTTACTTTCATGTAAAATTCATTCACATTGACCGAGGAATCACTAAAAGAATAGACATCACCCTCTCCTGGTAAACTCATAATACTTATTGCTATTGCTAAGCGTGGCATTTTATAGGAATATTTATATACAGTGAACAAGCAGTGGAGTTTCACCTGTTTTCTGTTCTAATTAAATTTGTTGCGGGTCCCAAAATAAAAAAGTTACTCAAGATTTCACGAGGGATAAACCACAATGTTATTTTTTTAAAAATACCACGGTGCACTAATGAAATAATTCTTGTGTTGCGGGGGACTTTTCAAACATAAAATTAACGCAGACAAATTACACCCAGACTCAGAACAATACTTTGTGGATCGCACAAAGTATTGTCCTGCGTGGGAATCGAACTCACTGCACTGACGCGGAAGGTCGGTATCTTAACCATTACGCCATATGTGCAGTCATCGTATCGTATCAATAACGTGTACGTTATTGTTATTGTAATAAGGTGCAGATTAAGGTACGATGGAGTCCCATACAAGTCCTTATAAGTCCCATTCCTGGGCTCACTTTCTCCAAAACAGCAAGGCAATTGATTCCATGCTGATCAGTCGGATTGGTTGATAGTTTTATGTCGAGTTTTCCTTCACTTGCGTAACGCATCGGTAAAGCGATATGCTTTACCGTCTTTTGAGACATGAGTGGTGATTTATATTCTTACTTTGTCACCACATAAAAAGTATAAATATTATAATTATGTACTTATACATATTTTTTTTTTGGAAGGGAGGAAGGTCAGGCTATGGTATAGTCACACCCCACCCAATCCGTCCGGGGCAACAGAAGGGACGGCATACGTACCCATAACCTGCCATTCAAGTACCTATTTACGCCTCTGCTCGGACACACCCAACCCCTTAGTGGTTGGGGCGGCTAACTACGTCCCATCAAAAATATCCGCGATCTGACGTCCTCGACATTTACTGACGGACTCTGACTATTCTAACACGATTGCTCAAAAAAGAGAATACAAGGCCCCCGCGGCCGTAACACATATATATCCGCGGTTTCACCTCCGCCGCCGGGGTCGGCAGACGCGACGCGAAAAAGTCATTAATTCAAACGGGGGCGCGCCCACTTTGTTATCAGCTGCGCCCCAAGCCGAGGTCCGTTCACCACAGGGAGAGCCCTTGAGCGATGTCGCTTAATATTTTTACCGGGTTGAGAGCCCTCAGCGCTCACTCAAAGTCTGGGTTAAGCTGTGACAGCCATCTGAGGCTAACAGCTAAAAGACAGACACAAAAAAAATCTATTTACGCCGTGCGATCATTTACTCGCTCAGCAGGATCATACATACTGCAAAAGTTTTAGCAAAAAAATGACCAGTCCCCTGTAATGTTTATCTGTTTTAATATTTTAGTCGTCTTATACTACACAAGACAATGTAAGAATTGGTAGTATTCGTAGCTGCTATTGTACAGTAAATTATATAAAACGTATCTTAAACAATCATATTTCACTCGTAATCAAGTTTTTATAAATAATCAAGCACGTTAAATGCTAAATTTCAGTAATTTGAATAACAGGGTTGTGTCATCGTTTAATACAGTTCTAACTGCAAAGTTAGAGTATTAAATCTGTACAATGTGTAAAAAATGTTGGGTAGATGACACACGTCTCCTTTAAAGACGAAAATATAATACGAGTCGAAATTTTTAATGTCATACGACAGCTCACTCTTGTAATATTTATAATAATACTAGTAGACCCGGCCACGCGTTGCTGTGGCTAAGGTAGCCTCAGTAACACGTGGTGGTTATGGTAATAAATTGTAGCTTATATGAAACGTTTGTACGTTTAACATAGCGCCATCTATTAAATACTTACTCAATCAAGTCAACAGATACCACCATCTGTTAGACTCGTTTGGAGATAACAGATAATTGTGACTGTCGAATAATAGACAAATAATTTGCAATAAAATAATATTGCTTAAATTACTGAAATTTTTAGCATTTAATATGCTTAATTATTTATAAAATCCGATTACGAAATGAAAAATGATGTCGCAAGCGGGATTCGAACCCGCGTCTATTGGGATTCCGGCCCAATCGTGCTGCCACTGCACCACCGCGACTAATTGTAGGACATGCAAATTTCACTCCGTATTATATTTACGTCTTAAGGTGACGGTATGCTATCTACCCGACAATGTTTACACATTGTTATAGGCTTAATACTTCAAACTTTACAGTTAGAATTGTATTAAACGATGACACAACCTTGTTATTTAAATTACTGAAATTTTTAGCATTTAATATGCTTAATTATTTATAAAATCCGATTACGAAATGAAAAATGATGTCGCAAGCGGGATTCGAACCCGCGTCTATTGGGATTCCGGCCCAATCGTGCTGCCACTGCACCACCGCGACTAATTGTAGGACATGCAAATTTCACTCCGTATTATATTTACGTCTTAAGGTGACGGTATGCTATCTACCCGACAATGTTTACACATTGTTATAGGCTTAATACTTCAAACTTTACAGTTAGAATTGTATTAAACGATGACACAACCTTGTTAGTTAAATTACTGAAATTTTTAGCATTTAATATGCTTAATTATTTATAAAATCCAATTACGAAATGAAAAATGATGTCGCAAGCGGGATTCGAACCCGCGTCTATTGGGATTCCGGCCCAATCGTGCTGCCACTGCACCACCGCGACTAATTGTAGGACATGCAAATTTCACTCCGTATTATATTTACGTCTTAAGGTGACGGTATGCTATCTACCCGACAATGTTTACACATTGTTATAGGCTTAATACTTCAAACTTTACAGTTAGAATTGTATTAAACGATGACACAACCTTGTTATTTAAATTACTGAAATTTTTAGCATTTAATATGCTTAATTATTTATAAAATCCGATTACGAAATGAAAAATGATGTCGCAAGCGGGATTCGAACCCGCGTCTATTGGGATTCCGGCCCAATCGTGCTGCCACTGCACCACCGCGACTAATTGTAGGACATGCAAATTTCACTCCGTATTATATTTACGTCTTAAGGTGACGGTATGCTATCTACCCGACAATGTTTACACATTGTTATAGGCTTAATACTTCAAACTTTACAGTTAGAATTGTATTAAACGATGACACAACCTTGTTATTTAAATTACTGAAATTTTTAGCATTTAATATGCTTAATTATTTATAAAATCCGATTACGAAATGAAAAATGATGTCGCAAGCGGGATTCGAACCCGCGTCTATTGGGATTCCGGCCCAATCGTGCTGCCACTGCACCACCGCGACTAATTGTAGGACATGCAAATTTCACTCCGTATTATATTTACGTCTTAAGGTGACGGTATGCTATCTACCCGACAATGTTTACACATTGTTATAGGCTTAATACTTCAAACTTTACAGTTAGAATTGTATTAAACGATGACACAACCTTGTTATTTAAATTACTGAAATTTTTAGCATTTAATATGCTTAATTATTTATAAAATCCGATTACGAAATGAAAAATGATGTCGCAAGCGGGATTCGAACCCACGTCTATTGGGATTCCGGCCCAATCGTGCTGCCACTGCACCACCGCGACTAATTGTAGGACATGCAAATTTCACTCCGTATTATATTTACGTCTTAAGGTGACGGTATGCTATCTACCCGACAATGTTTACACATTGTTATAGGCTTAATACTTCAAACTTTACAGTTAGAATTGTATTAAACGATGACACAACCTTGTTATTTAAATTACTGAAATTTTTAGCATTTAATATGCTTAATTATTTATAAAATCCGATTACGAAATGAAAAATGATGTCGCAAGCGGGATTCGAACCCGCGTCTATTGGGATTCCGGCCCAATCGTGCTGCCACTGCACCACCGCGACTAATTGTAGGACATGCAAATTTCACTCCGTATTATATTTACGTCTTAAGGTGACGGTATGCTATCTACCCGACAATGTTTACACATTGTTATAGGCTTAATACTTCAAACTTTACAGTTAGAATTGTATTAAACGATGACACAACCTTGTTATTTAAATTACTGAAATTTTTAGCATTTAATATGCTTAATTATTTATAAAATCCGATTACGAAATGAAAAATGATGTCGCAAGCGGGATTCGAACCCGCGTCTATTGGGATTCCGGCCCAATCGTGCTGCCACTGCACCACCGCGACTAATTGTAGGACATGCAAATTTCACTCCGTATTATATTTACGTCTTAAGGTGACGGTATGCTATCTACCCGACAATGTTTACACATTGTTATAGGCTTAATACTTCAAACTTTACAGTTAGAATTGTATTAAACGATGACACAACCTTGTTATTTAAATTACTGAAATTTTTAGCATTTAATATGCTTAATTATTTATAAAATCCGATTACGAAATGAAAAATGATGTCGCAAGCGGGATTCGAACCAGCGTCTATTGGGATTCCGGCCCAATCGTGCTGCCACTGCACCACCGCGACTAATTGTAGGACATGCAAATTTCACTCCGTATTATATTTACGTCTTAAGGTGACGGTATGCTATCTACCCGACAATGTTTACACATTGTTATAGGCTTAATACTTCAAACTTTACAGTTAGAATTGTATTAAACGATGACACAACCTTGTTATTTAAATTACTGAAATTTTTAGCATTTAATATGCTTAATTATTTATAAAATCCGATTACGAAATGAAAAATGATGTCGCAAGCGGGATTCGAACCCGCGTCTATTGGGATTCCGGCCCAATCGTGCTGCCACTGCACCACCGCGACTAATTGTAGGACATGCAAATTTCACTCCGTATTATATTTACGTCTTAAGGTGACGGTATGCTATCTACCCGACAATGTTTACATATTGTTATAGGCTTAATACTTCAAACTTTACAGTTAGAATTGTATTAAACGATGACACAACCTTGTTATTTAAATTACTGAAATTTTTAGCATTTAATATGCTTAATTATTTATAAAATCCGATTACGAAATGAAAAATGATGTCGCAAGCGGGATTCGAACCCGCGTCTATTGGGATTCCGGCCCAATCGTGCTGCCACTGCACCACCGCGACTAATTGTAGGACATGCAAATTTCACTCCGTATTATATTTACGTCTTAAGGTGACGGTATGCTATCTACCCGACAATGTTTACACATTGTTATAGGCTTAATACTTCAAACTTTACAGTTAGAATTGTATTAAACGATGACACAACCTTGTTATTTAAATTACTGAAATTTTTAGCATTTAATATGCTTAATTATTTATAAAATCCGATTACGAAATGAAAAATGATGTCGCAAGCGGGATTCGAACCCGCGTCTATTGGGATTCCGGCCCAATCGTGCTGCCACTGCACCACCGCGACTAATTGTAGGACATGCAAATTTCACTCCGTATTATATTTACGTCTTAAGGTGACGGTATGCTATCTACCCGACAATGTTTACACATTGTTATAGGCTTAATACTTCAAACTTTACAGTTAGAATTGTATTAAACGATGACACAACCTTGTTATTTAAATTACTGAAATTTTTAGCATTTAATATGCTTAATTATTTATAAAATCCGATTACGAAATGAAAAATGATGTCGCAAGCGGGATTCGAACCCACGTCTATTGGGATTCCGGCCCAATCGTGCTGCCACTGCACCACCGCGACTAATTGTAGGACATGCAAATTTCACTCCGTATTATATTTACGTCTTAAGGTGACGGTATGCTATCTACCCGACAATGTTTACACATTGTTATAGGCTTAATACTTCAAACTTTACAGTTAGAATTGTATTAAACGATGACACAACCTTGTTATTTAAATTACTGAAATTTTTAGCATTTAATATGCTTAATTATTTATAAAATCCGATTACGAAATGAAAAATGATGTCGCAAGCGGGATTCGAACCCGCGTCTATTGGGATTCCGGCCCAATCGTGCTGCCACTGCACCACCGCGACTAATTGTAGGACATGCAAATTTCACTCCGTATTATATTTACGTCTTAAGGTGACGGTATGCTATCTACCCGACAATGTTTACACATTGTTATAGGCTTAATACTTCAAACTTTACAGTTAGAATTGTATTAAACGATGACACAACCTTGTTATTTAAATTACTGAAATTTTTAGCATTTAATATGCTTAATTATTTATAAAATCCGATTACGAAATGAAAAATGATGTCGCAAGCGGGATTCGAACCCGCGTCTATTGGGATTCCGGCCCAATCGTGCTGCCACTGCACCACCGCGACTAATTGTAGGACATGCAAATTTCACTCCGTATTATATTTACGTCTTAAGGTGACGGTATGCTATCTACCCGACAATGTTTACACATTGTTATAGGCTTAATACTTCAAACTTTACAGTTAGAATTGTATTAAACGATGACACAACCTTGTTATTTAAATTACTGAAATTTTTAGCATTTAATATGCTTAATTATTTATAAAATCCGATTACGAAATGAAAAATGATGTCGCAAGCGGGATTCGAACCCGCGTCTATTGGGATTCCGGCCCAATCGTGCTGCCACTGCACCACCGCGACTAATTGTAGGACATGCAAATTTCACTCCGTATTATATTTACGTCTTAAGGTGACGGTATGCTATCTACCCGACAATGTTTACACATTGTTATAGGCTTAATACTTCAAACTTTACAGTTAGAATTGTATTAAACGATGACACAACCTTGTTATTTAAATTACTGAAATTTTTAGCATTTAATATGCTTAATTATTTATAAAATCCGATTACGAAATGAAAAATGATGTCGCAAGCGGGATTTGAACCCGCGTCTATTGGGATTCCGGCCCAATCGTGCTGCCACTGCACCACCGCGACTAATTGTAGGACATGCAAATTTCACTCCGTATTATATTTACGTCTTAAGGTGACGGTATGCTATCTACCCGACAATGTTTACACATTGTTATAGGCTTAATACTTCAAACTTTACAGTTAGAATTGTATTAAACGATGACACAACCTTGTTATTTAAATTACTGAAATTTTTAGCATTTAATATGCTTAATTATTTATAAAATCCGATTACGAAATGAAAAATGATGTCGCAAGCGGGATTTGAACCCGCGTCTATTGGGATTCCGGCCCAATCGTGCTGCCACTGCACCACCGCGACTAATTGTAGGACATGCAAATTTCACTCCGTATTATATTTACGTCTTAAGGTGACGGTATGCTATCTACCCGACAATGTTTACACATTGTTATAGGCTTAATACTTCAAACTTTACAGTTAGAATTGTATTAAACGATGACACAACCTTGTTATTTAAATTACTGAAATTTTTAGCATTTAATATGCTTAATTATTTATAAAATCCGATTACGAAATGAAAAATGATGTCGCAAGCGGGATTCGAACCCGCGTCTATTGGGATTCCGGTCCAATCGTGCTGCCACTGCACCACCGCGACTAATTGTAGGACATGCAAATTTCACTCCGTATTATATTTACGTCTTAAGGTGACGGTATGCTATCTACCCGACAATGTTTACACATTGTTATAGGCTTAATACTTCAAACTTTACAGTTAGAATTGTATTAAACGATGACACAACCTTGTTATTTAAATTACTGAAATTTTTAGCATTTAATATGCTTAATTATTTATAAAATCCGATTACGAAATGAAAAATGATGTCGCAAGCGGGATTCGAACCCGCGTCTATTGGGATTCCGGCCCAATCGTGCTGCCACTGCACCACCGCGACTAATTGTAGGACATGCAAATTTCACTCCGTATTATATTTACGTCTTAAGGTGACGGTATGCTATCTACCCGACAATGTTTACACATTGTTATAGGCTTAATACTTCAAACTTTACAGTTAGAATTGTATTAAACGATGACACAACCTTGTTATTTAAATTACTGAAATTTTTAGCATTTAATATGCTTAATTATTTATAAAATCCGATTACGAAATGAAAAATGATGTCGCAAGCGGGATTTGAACCCGCGTCTATTGGGATTCCGGCCCAATCGTGCTGCCACTGCACCACCGCGACTAATTGTAGGACATGCAAATTTCACTCCGTATTATATTTACGTCTTAAGGTGACGGTATGCTATCTACCCGACAATGTTTACACATTGTTATAGGCTTAATACTTCAAACTTTACAGTTAGAATTGTATTAAACGATGACACAACCTTGTTATTTAAATTACTGAAATTTTTAGCATTTAATATGCTTAATTATTTATAAAATCCGATTACGAAATGAAAAATGATGTCGCAAGCGGGATTTGAACCCGCGTCTATTGGGATTCCGGCCCAATCGTGCTGCCACTGCACCACCGCGACTAATTGTAGGACATGCAAATTTCACTCCGTATTATATTTACGTCTTAAGGTGACGGTATGCTATCTACCCGACAATGTTTACACATTGTTATAGGCTTAATACTTCAAACTTTACAGTTAGAATTGTATTAAACGATGACACAACCTTGTTATTTAAATTACTGAAATTTTTAGCATTTAATATGCTTAATTATTTATAAAATCCGATTACGAAATGAAAAATGATGTCGCAAGCGGGATTCGAACCCGCGTCTATTGGGATTCCGGTCCAATCGTGCTGCCACTGCACCACCGCGACTAATTGTAGGACATGCAAATTTCACTCCGTATTATATTTACGTCTTAAGGTGACGGTATGCTATCTACCCGACAATGTTTACACATTGTTATAGGCTTAATACTTCAAACTTTACAGTTAGAATTGTATTAAACGATGACACAACCTTGTTATTTAAATTACTGAAATTTTTAGCATTTAATATGCTTAATTATTTATAAAATCCGATTACGAAATGAAAAATGAAAAATGATTTTTCATTTCGTAATCGGATTTTATAAATAATTAAGCATATTAAATGCTAAAAATTTCAGTAATTTAAATAACAAGGTTGTGTCATCGTTTAATACAATTCTAACTGTAAAGTTTGAAGTATTAAGCCTATAACAATGTGTAAACATTGTCGGGTAGATAGCATACCGTCACCTTAAGACGTAAATATAATACGGAGTGAAATTTGCATGTCCTACAATTAGTCGCGGTGGTGCAGTGGCAGCACGATTGGGCCGGAATCCCAATAGACGCGGGTTCGAATCCCGCTTGCGACATCATTTTTCATTTCGTAATCGGATTTTATAAATAATATTGCGACTATAATTTGAGATGGAAGCTATCCTATCTTTTAAGTTGGATCAAACTACACATGCTGTGCAAATTTGATTAAAATCGGTAGTACTTTAGGAGTCCATCGCGGACAAACAACGTAACGCATAATTTATATATATTAAGAAAGATATTGTAGGCAAGAATTTTGTTAGTTTAATCTTATATAGAATAGAGTGAGTTTCCTTTCACGCTTGTATAAATCACCCTAAAAATATATATATAAAATAAGGCGTATCATTTTCATAGTTATCCTCGCGATACGTTTTAAGAGTACAGCCATTTTTTTTTTCAACGCGGTTTAACGCTCGATTGAGCAAATGCGAACACTTGAAAGGATGGTTAAGTAGGTCAGTGTGCCGTACATCTGCCTCCCACCAATTACTTAGTGCCATCATTGGAATCAAGAGGACAAAATGAGCTTATTAACGTAAACAAAATACAAAGAGAATAATCATTGCTATTTTAACTACGCAATTGTAATTTCATGAAATACAAAGAGAAATGTTAATCATTGTTATTTTAACTACGCAATTGTAATTTCGTGAAAAAAATCCGTTTGGTGGCGGAATAAGAATACTATTCACCACCCCATATCTTACCCGTGGGTGACCGTAAGAGACGACGAAGAGATATAAAACGCATATAACATCTATGCAAGAGATAGCAGACTCAAAACAAACCCTATACCAACACGTCTGACCAGCGTGGTATAGTAGGTCAATTACCCTTCCATTGCAGAGGAGGCTCGATCCCAACAGCATATAAGAACTGCGATGATGATGATGATGAATTGTAATTTTAAACTGGTAATCATTTAGATGTTTATCATATACTAGATTCAAATCACCACCCCCTTTCTTACCCGTGGGTGATTGTAAAAGACGGCTAAGGTACACAAGCATGTAACATCAGTGCAAGAGAAGGAAAACTTGAAATAAAACCCTATACTAACACGTCTGATCAGCGTGGTATAGTAGATCAATTCCCTTCCCAGTGTGAAGGAGGCTCGAGGCCAGCAGTGGGACGTCTATGAGCTGAAATGACGATCGTATATTAGATTCACTCATGACAGAAATTGAATGGATATCGCAATATAGCTATTTTTTTATTAATATCCATCCATCCATCCATCAGCCCGTAAACGTCCACTGTTAGATATAGGTCTCCCCAAGAGAATGTCATTCAAAACGGACCTGTGCCACATGCATCCAACGGTTTCCTACGACCTTCATAGCTAAACTGCCATGACTAGGGGCCATGACTTTTTGTGCATCCATATTTGTTTTAGGGGAGATACTGCCATAATCGCCACGGTTGGCTGGCAGATTGGTGATCGCGGCAGATGATAGCCGCTACTCACTCTCCCGATGAGACCTTTAGCCGACTTTTACGACTCCCACGGACAAGCAAGGGGTGACAACAATTGTATTATTTTCCTGTGGAGTGTTTTATTAATAATTACATTTAATATGTGATTATTAATAAAAAACTCCGTGTTTAACTTAGATTTTATATTTTCGAACTTATGAGAAATGTAATGACTTCTAATGTTTACGCGAGTATTACACATTTGCAATAAAACTACATTTACGGATTCTATCGTGTTTGTATTTGATTTATAATTTCCCGACGTTTCAAACACTTTACAGTGATCATGGTCACGGGAGGACTGCGGTGTCTTACGTCCAATATGTCATTGTTATTACAGAAAATTTATTTATATCTACCCTATAAGATATTCAATTTTGACCCACATTTTTATACAAAAAATTAATACAAATTCATTGCCAGTACAAAAAGAGAATGATTCTATATATAAAAAAATTATGTTGTTCATGATTTGTTATTATTAAGGTATTTAATTTATGATAATTATTATTGTGACAATTTTACAATTTTTACAAAACTAACAAAAACTATTCAGCTACTACCGGATCGGAACACAATCAAATACAAACGCGATAGAATCCGTAAATGTAGTTTTATTTCAAATTATGAGAAATGTTTTAAGTATGAATGTTGAAGGCTGTAGGGGTAAAGTAAGACGGAAGAAAAGATGCATTCACACGGAACGGGTTTTTTATTATACTTTTATTCTTCACGCGATTTTATAATAGTTATTATAAAAAAAACTATTTATAGGATTTTTTTTTATTGTTTATGGTGGTATACGAGCAACCGTCACGTCTGATGGTAAGTGTAACTGCCGCTCATGTACCTTTGCAATACCAAGGGTATAAGCTAGGCCGCTGCCTACCAATACAAACCTACTCAGTTGGGCTTCCGGCTCTCTTGCTCACCGAAGGAAGCGCAACAGCATATTACCATAGCACAGACATCGATCTCTTTTTGTGTGTTTTTGTCTGTTAGGCGCAGATGGCTTTGACAGCTTTACGCGGACTATACAGACGTCGATCTTCTGCGAGAGTATGATACTACCCTGGACGGACCGACCCGCGGCTGTAGACAGAGAACTGTCAACAGCGTGGTCATACCACTACCACTGTTACTAAAAATTTTGCGACTGCATTTAATTTTAATTTTACTATAGTGAGATATCAGTATTTGGAGAATATGGATTACACCGGGTTCTGTAATAAAACACATGTTCAGTGATTCGTAATTGATTCGTTTTATTTCCTCATATATGTACAGAAATAACTTTGATTGTTAAAAAAAAACAATTTAAATAACTATAAATATATGATTTCTAATGTTTACGCTGAGTATTACACATTTGAAATAAAACTACTTTTACGGATTATAAAAGTAGTTTTATTTAAACTATAATTAAATTCTGTATTCTTGAACAAAATTGTATAATTGGTTGTATAGATAACGTAGTGGTTAAGATCTTACTGTGCCATTTGTAGTGTGTTCAATTCTCACGCAGTACAATACTATATACGATCTATAAATATTTGTTCGGATTCTATGTAATTTGTGTCCGTTCATTGTGTTTATAAAGTCTCCTGCAAAACAAGGATTATTTCAGTAGGGCTTTAAGAAAAATATGTACATTTGTTTTAAGGAAAATCTTGCTTTTGATTAATTACAAATTAATCACCAATCTCATGTCGCATTTGTGTTGATTTGATTGAATTTTTTGAGTCATCATCATCATCATCAATCTCCTACTCTTATCCCAATTACCTGGGGTCGATACAGTGTGTACTCTTATTTCATAGTACATATTGTAAAATTTATTGGCAATAGTTTTATGACCGGCCGCCTGCCAGACGTCAACCCTACTTGGGAATGTAATTGTTGACCAAACGGCATCAGACGGAGTTGGCCCAGGTCGTTATAATTATCTAATGATGATGATTATACTAGTAGGACGGCACTGTAGAAAGTTTTCTGTCTTAAGTCACGAGCTAGTCCGTTCTAGGTCCACACTCTCGCAGAAAATCAACGTCTGAGCAGTAGCTACGAGTATGTACTACTGCGCTTAGTTCGGTGAGCGAGACAGCCGGATGCCAATCTTCTTGGTGCAGCGGCCTACGTTTAACACTTACACTTCACTTCAATCGCCTACCTACATGCCAAGCGCGGCGATTACGGCTTACTATCACCTCAAATCAATAATGTGTGCCGCATAAGTAAAGTAAATAGCTAGTTCTATGGGATAAAAATGTGTCCAGCAGTAGTCGAAGATTGAATGAATGATGATATGATATTTTTAGCAGAAGAAAGTCATAACAACGACGTTTTCGTTCTAAGATAGACGATTACTCTTTCTCGTCTTGTCTTTTTATTATATTATATTGGTAATTATATTTTTACAGATAGTTATACAAGTTTAAAATCAACATTCTATAAACGGGAAAATTGATAAGATCTTTCAAGTTTATTATAAATAGAAAATACTACTAGAAATATGAGGTAAGTGATTTTTTTATCTATTACTTATATTGATAGAAGGAAAACTCGAAATAAAATATTATACCAACACGTTTTACCAGCGTGGTATAGTGGGTGAATTTCTCTCCAGTTGTGGATGAGGTCCGAGCACAATAGTGGTGGTTATGTGGGTTGAGATGGTGAGATGATTTTTATGACAATATTTTGTGCTTCTTCTCTATGTGCTGACAGAGTAAGAATACAATTCACCAACCTCTTTATTGCCCATCGGAGAAGTTAAAAACGACTAAGGTATATAATATGGATATAACGTGTATCCAAGAGCTTACTGCTCTTGGATACACTTGAATTAAACTTAAATTAAAGTTAAACTTAAATCTATGTCAAACAGTCAGACTAGCGTGGTGTAGTAGAATAATTTACCTCCTATTGTGTGGGAAACTCGAGCTTGCAATGGTGTATATATCATCATCATCATCACGGCACATAAACGTCCTACTGTTGGACTCGAGCCTCCTCCGTAATGGGAGGGAAATTAACCTACTATACCGCGCTGGTCAGACGTTTTGGTACAGGGTTTTGTTTCGAGTTTTCCTTCTCTCGCATAGATGTTATATGCGTTTTATATCCGTTAGTCATCTCGTACGATCACTCACGGGTAAAATATGGAGTGGTGAATAGTATACTTACTCCGTCACCACATGGCGACGGTGTTGTATATAACCGTAGATGATTATGTGTTTCTTATTTAGCTCATTTTCATGTCCTTGTACCTCCATAGTGGGAGGGAAATTGACTTAATTAGATGCAGGTGGCACAGAACCGGTTCGAATGGCATTCTTGTGGGGAGGCTTATGTCCAACAGTGGACGTTCATGGGCTCATGGATAGATAACCATTTATACGACAGCTCCGATTTAAATTCATGGTATTATAACTGACTGCAGAGATGGCGTAGCAGTTATGATAAGCTGCTGTGCGATTATCATGGGTTCGATTCTCAATACATTGCGTGATTCACAAACAGCTGTTCTGAGTTTGGATGCAGTTGTAAGAATACAATTATTCACCACCCCCTATCTTACCCGTGGGTGATCGTAAGAGATGACTAAGGGATATAAAACGCATATAACACGTATGCTTTAGAAGGAAAACTCGTAATAAAACCCTATACCAACATTGTCTGACCAGCTTGGTGTAATAGGTCAATTTCCCTCCTATTATAGAGGAGATTCGAGTCCAATAGTGGGACATATAAGAGCTGGGATTATGATGGATAATGATTGTTTGCCTTAATGTCTGTAAAGTCCCTCGTAATACAAAGATTATTTCTTTAGTTTTCTCTGTAAAAAAAAAAAAACTTTCTCATTATAGTTAATAACAAGAGACTTTAAATTAGAGAGTTAAAAAGAACCTGTGTGGTAGCGGTTACGGATACTACCAATCCTTACTTTGCTCGTGGATATAGTAAAAGACGAATAAGGGCCTTATAACGACCTGGGCCAACTCCATCTGACGCCGTTTGGTCAACAATTACATTCTCAAGGAGGGTTGACGTCTAGCAGGCGGCCGATCATATAACTATTGCCAATAACTTTTACAATATGTAATAAGAAACAAGAATACATATTGTATCGACCCCAAGTAATTAGAAATGATGAGTTAAAAAGAACCAATAAAATGTTCAACATTAAAAACAATGCCTTTTATTAAAATAAAATATATAAAAATATCATTCACAGGTTTATCGGTGTATTCGTGTTGCTAGCGGCTATGGTACACGTAAATGGAAACTCATCTGATGGTATGGAAACCTACTATTATTAAATTAAGCTGTAGATAAGAAATAATTGACTGCACAGATGGCGTAGTGGTTAAGATACCGACCATCCGTACCAGTGTCGTGGGTTCGATTCCCACACAGGACAATACTTTGTGCGATCCACAAAGTGTTGTTCTGAGTCTGGGTGTAATTTGTCTATGTTAATTGCATGTTTGTGAAGTTCCCCCCAATACAAAGATTAAATCTTTTTTTTTTTTTGGCGCCGGGCTACTGTACGTCAAACCCCGCTATTCCGTCCGGGGCGACAGGAAAAGCGGCGCAAGACCCCGTAGACCCGCCCTACAATATACCTCTCGACGCCGTGCGGGTGAGTCACGGGTACGCGGTCTTTTTCTTCAGTGGCCCACCCGGCGGTCTACCCTCACGGGTATCCTCGCTGATGTCGACGCCCGGACAGTTTGCACCGTCGGGGCGTCGTCCTTACGCGGTGGCCTCGCTCCCAGGGCGACCAGACTAATCCCCGGTCCGGTCACCTGCTGCCTCAGCTAGGGCGGCATGAGGCGGAGGTATTCACGCCCCCGCCGCCCCACAAAGATTAAATCCTTAAAGCAGGTTTAAAAAAATAAATAAGAAGATACAGATTCTTTAAGTATATATTACCTAAAGGTTTTTAGTAATCAGTTATCATTATCAACATTATCATCTCAGTTCATATATGACTAATGTGACCAGACGTCCCGTTTTGAATAGGACTGTCCCTTTTTATAATAACGAGTCCCGGTGTCCCCATAACGAACTCTGAGATGGTCCCGTTTTCGGCATCCGCGCAAAGGTTGGATTTGAGTAATTTAAAAACGTGCCAAGTGTTTTATTCTTACTTAAAATCTTCACCAGTTATATTAAAGCAAATTTTTTTGATAAATATGATAACTAAACATTTCGCGTATATTTTTAAATTCGTAACTTTTAAGTTAACTAACTTTTTCTGAATAAGTACTTTCAAAAAGTGTTTTTTAATTGACTAACCGACTAATATGCCGCGTTATGAGTCAAAGAATAAATGGTCACGTTATATATGACCCATTATTAGGCTACGGCTTCCTTTACAATGATAGCGGATTTAACCTACCACTTTGATCAGTCATGAAGATTCTTTTTTAGCCAATTTTTATTGGTTCAACCGTATTATCATAGAATAGACGTAGATGAAGTGCTAGAATAGTTCTCCTTTTTACAGGATACGTAGTGAACCCGTCAGTGAATAAGTCTTATAAAGTTATGTATGTATCACAAATATGGAGCAAGGCGAAGGAAGTATGCGAAAGGGAGGGCGCTAAACTTGCTGTACCTAAATCACTGGTGAGTACTTCTATATATATTTTTTTTATGATGATATATCATCATCATCATTATCCTGCTCTTACTCTAATTACGTGTAGTCAATGCAATATGTGCGATAGATGAGTATCTACATATTTTAAAAGTTATTGCAATAAATAAAATGATGCCGTTTGGTCAATGATTACATTGCCAAGAAGGGTTGACGTCTGGCAGGCGGCCGGTCATAAAACTATTGCCCATTACTTTTACAATATGTACTATGAAAGAAGAGTACCTATAAATTATATCAACCCCAAGTAATTGGGATAAGAGTAGGAGAATGATGAAGTCTTGCTTGTGGCATTCAATTAATTAATTTCGATTATCTAGATATTTAGTTTACATAGTTTTTGTTTGTCGAGGGAATAAAAATATAATTTACCACTCACTATCTCGCCAGTAGATATTTTAAAAGCCGACTAAGGAATATAAAATGCATATATGGCTGCATAGATGGCGTAGTACTTAAAACACCAATCTTCCACGCCAGTGCCGTGGGTTCAATTCCTAAGCAAGACAATACTTTGTGCGATACACAAACTGCTGTTCTGAGTCTGGGTGTAATTTGTCTGGGTTAATTATATGTTTGTAAAGTCCCCCGCAGTAAAAGGATTATTGCCTCAGTGCAGGGTGGTGTCATTTAAAATTAAAAAAAAACTCCTTAGGAATGTAATTGTTGACCAAACGGCATCAGATAGAGTTGGCCCAGGTAATAAGTAATTGCACTATTTGCATATTTGGTTAAAAATTAATTTTATGCGATAGATGTCACTGTTATCAAAATAAATGCAAGAGGTTATCGTCGTCCATTTTACGGATAACGGACATAAGATTTCATACGAAGAGGGAACAATATCATAATCACCATAATTGGCAGATTTAGCAGTCACATTTAGGGTTATGTATTTCAGAGAAGAGCGTAGCTAACTCTTTTTGCCTTGACTTATCTTCCTTGCTCAATATCGAACTGTTACAAATTATTAAATGTATAAATATCTAGTTGTAAATTGGATTACCAATATTACTGAAATTTAGCATTTAATATGCTTGATTATTTATAAAAACCCGATTACGAGCGAAAAATTATTGTCACAAGTGGGATTCGAACCCGACGTTGTTTACAAGATATATGTTTAACGGGTAGATGGCACACGTCTCCTTATAGACGAAAATATAATACGATGCGAGACTTGAATGTCCTACAATAGTTCACGGTGGTGTAAGTGGCAGCACGATTGGAATGGATTTCCAATAGGTGTGGGTTATCCGTGTGGTGACCGGGTAAGAATACAATTCACCACCCCCAACCTTACCCGTGGGTGATCGTAAGAGTCGACTAAGGGATATAAAACGCATATAACATCTATGCGAGAGAAGGAAACTTGAAACAAAACCCTATACCAATACGGCTGACTAGCGCGGTATAGTAAGTTAATTTCCCTCCCATTACGGAGGAGGCTCCAGCCCAACAGTGGGACATATATGAGCTAAAATTAATGAATGATGAAATGTGGGTTCGAATCCCACTTGTGACAATCATTTTTCGCTCGTAATCGGGTTTGGATTACCAATACATTAATACTCTTAAAATATACCTATTACTCAGAAAGTTCGCTTATTCTATTCTTATATAACTAAGTCATACTCAAAGCTCTCACAACGCAAAACGAAATCGTGAAACTTTAACGTGAGACGCATAAGTTACATAAGTGACGAGTAAGTCTGGAAGTAATACAACTTTGTTCGTTTCAAAGTGAAAAGAAATAAGTTAACTGAGGGGTACAATGTTTGCTTGGCTTTTAAAAACTTCAACGTGTGGGGTCAATTGAATGCTATCTTAGACATCTCTCAAATATCATTAACAATTTATTATTTCATTCAATGATGCACGTTTTAATTACTAAAGATAACCGGTTTTTACTTTATTTCTCTCTCTTTCTTTATCTATCTCTTCTTTTTCCTTTTATTTATTAAATCCCGTCCTAATAATGTGCATAGATCCCCTCTAGATTCGGAGATAAACTAATCTATGGATAGAGACGCTATAAAACCAGTGGACCTACTAATTTCAGAAATCGATTTATGAAGTAAAAACTTCTTTTGGCGCACGGCACACAAATTGTTTCATAGGCTTTAAATGAGGCTGATCCGTCACGCTCTGAGGTGAAAGGCTCGATCGGGTGAATTCGGGACCGCCGAGTGTACCCGAGCGAGCAAGATAGAGTCAGCTGCTCTTCATGGACCGGGTATTAATCCGTCACCCGCTGAAAGGTCAGCCTCGTGAGGGCGACGCCGCGGCATCACAGTTGTTTGTTGCCGGGGCGTCTATAGTGATGATACCTGAAAGGATAACCCGCTGGGGCGGTCACGGATGTCAAGGAAGTGGTACCAGAGGTCGGCCTAATTTCGATGCAAAACATGGTGGATTATGGGGCCGTACACTGCCCTTTTGTCGCCTCGGTCAATGGGCGCAACTGTTCAAAACGTAGCCTCCTAAGAAAAAAGCCTCGTGTCCATAATATATAACAAAATTTCATTTTATTGTCATGTTTATTAAACCTTTAAATACCTACATTATAATAAATATTGTTAAACATAATAATTTTTAAAAAATAATAAAATTAATAACGTAAAAAACAAAAAATAATATATTAGAACCTTTTTCGACTTCTACGCGGACAAATGTTAGTAATTAATAAAATAATAAAAAAAAATAAAAAAGGCAAAAAATGAAAAAAAAGGGAAGCTGAGGATCCGAACCGAGCTCCGGTTTGTTGGGATTAGACTACCCAATGTTCTAACTGAGCAATGTCTATTCTTAATGACAGTGTCAAAATTTGCCTTCATATGTTAATAGTTGACAGCCAATGAAAAATTATATTTTTATTGCCTAAAAATACAGACAAAGCAATATTTTCTAGAAATGAAACCTAGCTAGATCGATTAATCGCCCCCGAAACCCCCTACATGCTAAATTTTATAAAAATTGTTGGTGCCGTTTCCGAGATCCAGATTATATATATATATATATATAAATATATACATACATACATACATATCATCACGCCATATCCCTTGCAGGGTAGGCAGAGAGAACAGAGTGCCAGAGAACTCTATCTCTGCATACTTCACTCGCTTCCTCAACATTCATAATTCTCTTCATACACGCTCGCCGGTTTCGGAGACTCTTGACTCCACCTTCCTTCAGGACATGACCGATCTGGTCTAGGTAAGTTAGTCTCGGTCTCCCTCGGTACCTACATCCTTCCACTTTCGCATTGTATATCTTCTTAACCAGACGTTCGTTCGGCATTCTTTCCACATGTCCGAACCATCGGAGCATTCCCTTTCGCATCTTTACACCAATACTCTCTTTCATACCTACTCGCTCTCTTACGTCGTCGTTACGAATGCGGTCGGTCAGCCTAACTCCACAGATTTTCCGCAGAGATCGCATTTCGACCGCATTAATTTTACTATCATACTCTTTTCTGCATACCCAACTCTCGCTTCCATACAGTAATGTTGGGACAAGCACTGCGTTATGTATTGCTACACGTGCCTTCTGGCTGAGGTGGTGGCTGCCGAGAAGTTGCCCCAACGCTCCGTTCACTCTATTTCCCGCATTCACTCTTCGCTCTATATCAGTGGTGTACCTTCCATCTCGACTAAATCCACATCCAAGATATACAAATTCGTCCACTTGCTCTAGTACATCATTACCTATTGCTACTCTTACATCTGTTCTGGTTTTATCTCTTTCAAAGACCATTATTTTGGTTTTGCTCACATTCACGCGTAGACCCCTTTTCTTGCAATCTTCTGTAATTGTGTCGACTAGGGTCTGCAGGTCAGTCGCTGACTGTGCCAGCATTACTGCATCATCTGCATAAAGCAGAGCAGTGACCACTGAGTCGCCCATCTGGACTCCCACATTCATATCGTTCAACCTTTGGAGACATTTATCCAGATATATGATAAACAGCCTGGCTGACAGAACGCACCCCTGCTTAACGCCAATATTGACGTCAAACCAAGGTGACATTCCATCATCCAGCCGCACACAGGCTCTACAGCCCATGTAACTGGACTGCACGGCCTGTAGCAGTTTACCGTTAATACCATACTCCGGTAAAATGTCCCAAAGTTCCTTTCGTACAACCGTGTCAAATGCTCTCTCCAGATCCACAAAACTGCAGAAAACCCTCTGACCTAGAGCCAGATGCTTCTCCACAATGTTGCGCAGAGAGAACACTTGATCCATGCATCCCCTTCCACTCCTGAAACCTCCTTGTGTCTCACACAGTAAACCATCGGACACCATCCTCATTCTCCTTTCAATAATTTTTCCATACACTTTTGCTGCCAAATTGGTCAAGCTTATGGCTCTGTAATTTGCGCAGTCATAACGTGAACCCTTGTTTTTAAACAAAGGCACGATGACTGCGCTATTCCAGTCCCTGGGAACCATTCCCGAGCTCCAACATAAATTGAGGAGCAACAGGAACGCCTCCCAGACACAAGAGCCACCAAGCTTGATCATCTCGGCAGACACCATATCAATGCCCGCTGCCTTACCATTTTTCAAACTTCTTATCGCCCATTCAACTTCATCCATACTGATGCCATCGGAGGACGCCGTTGTCGAATGTTGATCTACTAAACCACATCCAACACCGGCGCCAACCGTAGCATCCGCATACATATCGCCAAAATATTCACTCCATCGGCTTAACACGTCTTGTGTTTGTGTAAGAATGTCTCCACCTTTAGACCTTATTTTATTCATTCTGAAGGCTGACCAACCACCCCGAGACTTCTTCACCTCCCTCCAGAAGAGTTTGGTGTTACCCTCGAAGTTTTTAGTCAGCCTATCTTCTGCACTCATACTTGCTCTATCACGTTTCTCTTTCACTAAGGCCTTGGTGTCATTCTTACATTGCCGATATATTTCTTTCTTCTGTTCAGTCATACTGTCATTCAGATTCAAAGAAGAGACATAGTCCAGCCACGCTTTCTTCTTTTGCTCTACGGAAGCTGCCACTTCCGCATCCCACCATGCATCACCATTTGTTTTTCTATGCTTCTTTGAACTTCCACATACTTCTTTCGCTGTATCTACCATACTCTCTTTCAATACTCTCCAGCATTCTTCAATGTCCGATTGCGGCTGGCTTGCCATCGTCAGCCGTTCTCGGACACCCTCTGCATACTTTTCTCTTACACACTCTTCTTGCAACCTTTCAACCTTTATTCTTTCAAGCCCTCCGAAGTGGACACGCTCTCGCCAGTGCCTCCACTTTCTGAACAGACCACTAAATCTCGCAATAACGAGATAGTGGTCCGTGTCGACTGTGGGGCCCCTGTAGGCTCTTGCGTCCAACATTTTGCTTCGGAGGCGACTGTCTACCAAAATTAAATCTATTACGCTTTTCTGTTCATTCCTTCTCCATGTATACATATGGATGTCCTTATGTTGGAAAAATGTGTTTGACACAATAAGGTTTCTGTTTTCTATATATATATATATATATATATATATATATATATATATATATAATCTGCTATATATGTATATATATATATATGTAATTGCTCGTTTAAAGATATAAGATAATTAATCATATTATTTAAGAAATCCATGAAAGAAAATGAAACGTGTAGTGTCTTTCCAGGATGAATTCAGGGTTGTGCAGAAACTAGTACGTGAAATGTATTATCCAAACATCACTGGTACAAATAATAAGCTCGTGGTGTGGATGGGTATTAACAATCTCGAAGACTACAGGATCTGGAAGAATATTGATGGTAATGTGTCTTGATATTATATCCAAGTTCACTGTAAGGTACCTACTTTAATCTGGACTGGTTGCAGTCCTATTTTTCTAGAGTGAGCTGTTTGTACGTCTGCCATAAAAAAAAACTATTCTAAATTGCATTTTAGACTTTAGGCGGGAATATGAAAGTATAGTGTGATAGTCTTTTGTTATTAATTCAATATCTTAGTGTTTTAACGTGTTATATTATAGTATATTACTGTAGCGGCCAGCAAAATAGGCATTGTTGAAGTTTGAAGTATTAAGCCTATAACAATGTGTAAACATTGTCGGGTAGATGGCATACCGTCACCTTAAGACGTAAATATGATACGAAGCGAAATTTGCATGTCCTACAATAAGTCACGGTGGTGTAGTGGCAGCACGATTGGGCCGGAATCCCAATAGACGCGGGTTCGAATTCCGCTTGTGACATCATTTTTCGCTTCGTAATCGGGTTTTATAAATAATTAAGCATATTAAATGCTAAATTTCAGTAATTTACATATTGTAAAAAAATAAGAATAACAGACAAATTCGCTGAGTTTTGGATCAATTTAAAGTATAATGTTAAAATTGATATATAAGCCCCCGCGGGATTTAATAGTACCCGACGTTAAATAAAGCACATCGAGCTTTAGAAAGAAACGATCGATTAATTTCGGTTTAGTAGAGCGCCGTCTCTATCGCACCTACATATACATATGTAAATAAATAATATTGAATTTAAACATGACAAGGATTTGTTATTTAATGCTTATTGTTGACTTTAACAAATAAAACAAGAATATTCATACCTTTTATAAGATTATAGATTACAGAATTATAGAAATGATAACAGCTAGCTCAATATATATGTAAATTGTTGAGCCGTACATACTAAAAAGTTAATGGAAGATCCCGAATTGGTAAACAAAAAGCTTTTGAACTCTGTTTCACTGGCGCCAGCTACAGTGTAACAAATCTCTTTATATGGTATATATTAAAAGAGTTCTATCTATCGTCTATCCATTTTTTCGTGTGGTGATAAAATAAGAATACAATTCACAACTCCCTTTCTTTCCCGTGGATTACGTAAAAGATGACTAAGCAATATGTTAAACAAATAATCAATGCAAGTAGAGGAAAATTAAAAATAATATATATATATATATATATATATATATATATATATATATATATATATATATATATATATATATATGTCATTTGGGTCAGATAATTATAATGATATATTTGTGAAGTAAAGCAATACAAAGATTATTTCTTTAGGGCAAGATGTTGTTAAAAAACAATCTATACCAAATTGTCTGATCAGCGGCAGCGTGATTCTGATTCTAATTCTGAGATCTGTGCTAATTTCTTTAATTCTATAAAAAATTAAATATTAATGGTAAACTTAATCCCCTATGTGTTTTTTGCCTCCAGATGAAAGATTTTTCCGTATAAAAACTTCGCATTGTACCCTCTTCGAGATTGAATTTCCTGCAATTTTAAGCCTAAGCTTTTTTATACGCCTATATGACATTTAAATCAACTATTCATCATCATCACAGCCCATAAATGTCCCACTGTTGGGCCCGGACCTCCTCCGTAATGGGAGAAAAATTAACCTACTATACCGGGCTGGTCAGACGTGTTGGTATAGGGTTTTGTTTCGAATTTTCCTTCTCTCTCATAGATGTTATATGCGTTTTGTATCCCTTAGTCGTCTCGTATAATCACCCACGGTTAAGATATGGGGTGGTGAATAGTATTCTTATTCCGTCACTACACGGACAGCAAAATCAACTATTAATTTATCTTTATATATTTTACAGGCGATAATATTCAAGAAACTAATTTCCATCAATGGTCCGGTAACAACGGCAAAGGTTACAGGTACCCAGTATACTATCAATATTACTATTTTAGAGACATGCTATGGTCCTGTTCCACCACATCGAATCCATCGAGGCGACGAAAGGATGGCGTTCAACTCCATAACCGGCCGTATACCACACTCTGGAACCATATACCATTTAAGACCAATATCAATGCCTTATTTTCGGTGGCCTCCCTGGCAGGTTATATTTTCAGATGCCTGCATTCATACATCACCTGTTTACGTTGCTGTTGTTGACTCTTGCGTGGTTAGCCTCAATACTGTTGGCAGGCTATTCCTCGGCCAAGCAGAAATATATTTCCCTATATGGCAATAGAGGACAAGAATATAATTCACTACCCTTTTTCTTTACCATGTGGGATCATAAAAGAGACCCAAGAGACATAAGTTAATGCCACTACTGCAAGAGAAGGAACACTTGTATTAAAACTCTATACCAAACCGTTAGGCAAACGTAGTATGTTGGATCAATTTGCCTCCCATTGTGGAGTTATCACGCCTGTAGCAGTGGGACGTATCTGTGCTGTGATGATAAAAGATATTTGACACCCATTCTTCTTTATCACATAAAGTTCTTTTATTGGGCAAAGTCGACCTTTATAAGGAGAAAGGCCATATGCTACGTTTGCCACATGGATTGGTATAAGAAGAATTTTGTATAGAGTTTTCCTTGCAGTCAAATCAGCCGTTTTCTGCAGTCTTCATAGACTTTGAAACCGTACAACTTAAGTGTCCCAAACCAGTTCATCATTATGAATGAAACTGGTTCCAAAGAAATGTGTTAACATTGTCGGGTAGATGCCACTCGTCTCCTTAAAGACGAAAATATACTACGATGCGAGAATTGAATGTCCTACAATAGTTCACGGTGGTGTGAGTGGCAGCACGATTGGAACGGATTGCCAATAGGTGTGGGTTCGAATCTCACTTGTGACAATCATTTATCGCTCGTAATCGGGTTTTTATAAATAATCAAGCATATTAAATGCTAAATTTTAATAATTTGGTTTCAAAGAAATTTAATTAAAAAAGCAATAATGCTAATATGGTTGTAGTCCAGAACAATGTATTAGGATCAATCTCATCAATCAAGCCTTTAAAGAGTTCAATTTTCTCTTTTTTTTTAACGGATAACGTCTGTTGGCCATTCTCATCTCGGTCCAGCTGACTATTACCTAGTTGCAGTAGCGGCGTTAGGGTAGGGCACGGTTGGGCGACCGCCCAGGGCGCCGGACATGAAGGGGCGCCGAAAGCACCTCTTTATATCCTCTCGCCTACGCCTGAGGGCTAGGTACTTGTAAATTCCTAAAATTTATGGAAAATTGTTATGATGGCACCACTAGAATGGAATGTGTTCCATTCTAGTGGTGCCACAGTGTTCAATTTGTTCGATCGGAGCATGCAGTTCATTTTACCGTGAATCCTCGACCATAGCTCATTCTTTTTCTTTACATAAATGAACGCACTTAAAACAGTTATTCCAATTATTTTATAACAAATCAATGCAGTAATTAGACGTCATGATAGCTTCATATCACTTGTCTTAGTGCCCAATTATCATTTACAGTAGTCGAAACGATTTTTTTTTTTATTGCGTATATATGCGCATTTTTTTATGGTGGCAAACGAGTAAACAGCACATCTGATGGTAAGTGTTACTGCCGCCCATGGACCTTTGCAATACTAAAGGTATAGGCTAGGCCGCTGCCTACCCATACAAACCCTAAACCTACCCAGTTGGGCTTTCGGATCTCTCGCTCACCGAACGAAGAGTAATAAATAGCACATTGCCATTACTCACACGTGATCTTCTGCGAGGGTTTGGTACTACCCCGGGCTGACCGGCCCACGGCTGTAGACAAGCTGTCAACAACGTGGTCTTACCACCAACATTTTTACTGCCAAGGCGCGCAAAAAGATGTTTCACATCACAAACTTCCAATACCTATTTATTATGTTATATACAGGTATAGTGAGATTTTAACAAATCGATAGTGCTTTGAAAAATACAAAAATCATTAACGATGACGAACGGCCTTACGCCTCTGCTTATGTTCGGGTCGCACAATCGCCGATCATAGAATTTTTGTCTTGTTTCCGTAGTGCGCCCGATTGCTGCTTGACCACACCATAGCACTGCGCACTCACTTTCTTATCGTCCTAACTTTTGAAATATTGTACCAAATGACACAAGGCAAAAGGCAAAAAATATATATCATAATACGTTTATCATAAGAATATATGTATGTTACTACAAAATGTGCATTGGCAATAAATACCAGACTTTATTGTATTTTTAATTTACTATTACGATGATAATGGCATATAAAATAGATGTAGTATATCTCTGTCAAGAAAGTACCGGGAAAAGATCAATAATACACACATTTTTGTTATTCATCCAAATTTATATTATTACCTTCGAAGTATGCTCCTTCAGAAACGATACGCCAACGAATAATCCAATCATCAAAACATTTTTTAAACGTTGTTTCTGGAATTGAGTTCAGTTCTCGCCGCGAATTCTCCTTTATGTCTTCTACCGATTGAAAACGGGTGCCACGAAGTGGTAATTTGAGTTTAAGAAACAGAAAGAAGTCGGCTGGAGCCATATCTGGTGAATATGGTGGTTGCTCGATGGTATTTGTTGTGTTTGGACAAAAATTCGTTCACAATGATGGCTTTGTACAAAGGCGCATTATCGCTGTTCAAAATCCAAGAATTTTTCCACAAATCTGGCCTTTTGCGTCGAATTTGCTCTCTTAAACGCCGCATAAGTGTCAAATAATATTCATTATTGTTTTTTATTTCGTTTGACCTTCTGGCAAGAATTCCGGGTGAACAAAACCGCGATAGTTAAAGAAAACATTAAACATGACATTGACTTTTGATCGACTATGGCGTGGTTTTTTTCGGTTTTGGTTCAGTTGGAAGTCGCCACTTCGAAGCTTGTTGACTAGTTTGCATGTCAAACTTGTAAACCCACGTCTCCAGTAACAATGCGTTTCATGAATATTGGGTCGGAATTGACTCGTTCTAGCATGTCCTCAGCGACTCTCATGCGATTGAGTTTTTGGAGAAAATTCAGGTCTTTTGGGACTAGCCGAATGGAAACATGTTTCATACCCAAGTGATTATTTAAAATGGTACGGATCGACTCGTGAGACACAGAAAGTTCAGCGGCTATCTCTCTCAAAGTTGAATGAGGATTTTTAGTTACTATTTCCTTCACTTTTGCAATATTAACTTCAGTTGTAGATGTTGATGGCCTAACAGAGCGAGGCAAATCATCCATCACATCTCGACCGCTTTTGAACGCTTTGTACCACTCATAAGCACGTATTTTTGATAAAGTCGATTCACCGTAAGCCTTCTGTAACATTTTCAGTGACTCCGAACACGAAATTCCATTGGCGAAGCAAAATTTAAGACAAACTCTTTGTTCAATGTGTTTGTCCATTATGAAAATCGCAATACACCCTAGATACGATATAACTAAAAACAGCACTGTATTTAATATAAATAACAGATGTAACTCAAACTCTGCGCCAAAATGGAAAACAGTTGTGCCAATCTAACAACAACAAAAAAAAACAAAAATTTGAATTTGGTACCATAAACAAATCATCCATTCCCAATACTTTCTTGACTGAATGTATGCTGTCGCGGACTTTTTGTAGAGGTATTTATTTAGAGGTTCAATTCCACCATTCGTCTAACTCTTACGATTTCTGCAGTGCATGCAAGAGGAGCTTGCATATAGGAGACTTTTACTGTCTTAAGTGGTATTTATCCTTATGTTTTAATCAATTTACAAAATATCTTTATAAATTATAGCTTATGTGTTATTCTGATGTATAAGCTATATTATTGTAAAGTTTCATCAAAATCCATTCAGCATTTGCGTGAAGGAGTAACAAACATACATCCATACATCCACACATCCATACATTCTTCTTACAAACTTTCGCGTTTATAATATTAGTGGGACTATACCTGTAACAGTTGCTAGTGGGGAGATTAGTTTTCCTAAGCTTAAGCTGATAAAATCTTATTTGCAACTGATAATATCTCAATCTAGATTGATGAACTTTGTTAATCGAGAACGAAATCGCTGAAAACATCGATTTTGAGAACCTTATCAAAGAGTTCGCCGATAGAAAGGCAGGAAAAGTACACTTTTATTAGTCTCATATAAATGTTTTTATTTTTTGAATAAATGGTTATTTTTTGTGAAAAATGTTTAATTTTTTAAATAAATGATTATTTTATTTCATATTTATACATACTGCCTTTCTTCGTATGAAATTAAATTGTAGTTAAGGGCGCCGCAGAAATCTCGCCCAGGGCGCTGGTAATGCTAAAACCGGCACTGCCTAGTTGGTTATTATTATGAAATAGATTTTACATGTGGTGACGGCGTACGAATACAATTCATCGCCACTTATCTTACTCGTGGGGGATCGTAAGAGATGAAACGTATATAACATCTATGCGAGAGAAGGAAAACTCGAAACAAAACCCTATACCAACACGTCTGACCAACGTGGGATAGTATGTAAATTTCCCTTTCATTATGGAGGAGACTCGAGCCCAACATTGGCACATGTATGAGCTGACACGAATAAAATTAATAATAATATTATTACTAAAAAAAAAACCTTTGTTTTAGGGGCGTTATTTACAGGAACTACTAGTTAGATTCCAATAAATATCTTTTTGTATCAGATATCCTCATCATTCTTCTTCTCTATTGTGGTCCACGCAATATATATTCCTCTCCGTACATATTGCAAAGGTTGTTGGTAATAGTTTTATGAGCAACTTGCCCTATATTAATCCTCCTTGGGAATGTAATTGTACTGCATTAGGTGGGTTTTGCCCAGATGAATTGTCCGGTTACCCGACGTGAGGCCACCGCGTGAGGGCGACGCTACGACGGCGAAAGCTGTCGGGGCGTCGACGAGAGAGGAACCCGAGAGGGCATACCGCCGGGCGGGCCACCGAAGACAAAGATCAGGTACCGGTGGCCCGCTCGTACGGCGAAGAAGAGGTGCTTGCAAGGTGGGTTAATGGGGTTGCGCGCCGCCTCTTCCGTCACCCCGGACCGATTTGGCGGGGTGCAACGTCCATAGCCCACCGCAAAAAAAAAATGAGTTAGTCGTCTTTTACGATATTCACGAGTAAAATAAGCGTTAGTGATAATTCGTATCCGCTAACACTCAGCATTGTATTAAATAACTTGTATATAAAAAAATAGATTATATTAAACAATATTTTAATAATGCGAAAGTGGAAGGATGTAGGTACCGGGGGAGACCGAGACTAACCTACTTAGACCAGGTCGGTCATGTACTGAAGGAAGGTGGAGTCAAGAGTCTCCGAAACCGGCGAGCGTGTATGAAGATAATTGTGAATGTTGAGGAAGCGAGTGAAGTATGCAAGGATAGAGTTCTCTCTGCCTACCTTGCAAAGGACATGGCCTGATGGTGTGTATGTATATTTTAACAGGTGTTGTTGTCATAACAACTTCTAAGATAACAAAAATATTAATTGATGTATTATTTATTAATGTTTGTATTATTACTAATTGCATGGAACGTAGTGGATATTTAAACAAAATAATAGCTAATAAATAATTTTTATTTCAGTGATGACCCTGCTGAACCACACTGCGTGGTTATTGACGCTATCAATCCTGGTCTTCGAGATTGGTGGTGTCACCTAGCACAGCCCTACATATGTGAAAAGTCCACATAAATCACGGAAATTATATTCATATAAATAATGAATGACTGAATATATAATAAAATTATTTTAAACGAATGAATATTAAATGAAAATGTACGCAATTGTTATATGTTTTAATTCCGTTTAATCTTTTGAGTCCGTGTGGTGACGAAAATAATATGTTACCAGCTTGAAGTTAATTTAAGCTAGCATTATATCAGATTGGACGGGGTGTGATCATACCCATAACTAATCCCAAAAATAAAAATAAAGCATTGTATGAGCGTGGTGGCTAAATGAGTCTGCCTCCCGTAGATAGGCTCACTATATGAGGCTAACGCCGTACCTGAAAAAGTAGCCCGTCAAACGCCACCAATGAAAAGAACTGAGTACTGGCGGCCCGTCCACATGGTAAGAGAGGTACCTATTTTCCAAAAAAAGACTAGCAGTATATATCTAATTTTTATAAATTTCAAGGCAAAAATATATTTATTTTTTTGTATAACTACAGTTATTATACTTGTGGTGACGCAGTAAGATTACTAGTTGAATTGTTAATTATATTTTACGTGTTATTTACTTAACATATAATTATTTTTATCCTATATGTCATTATTTTAATAATGATTTATACGTTAAAGATTGATGAGACGCGATGAAAGTAATGTTGTGAGGAAAATTTTAAATAGGAATGTTGAAGGCCTTACGTGTAAAGGAAGATCAAAGAAAATATGTATTGACTGAATGAAGTATGTCATGGATAGATAAGGAGAGTGATCAGATATCACGTCTAAGGAGGTAACATATTGTGTGGACAAGAGCTGGATGACGATGATGATAATATTTTTTATAAAAATTCATATACAGAAAAAACACAAAGCAGTCATGAGGACATTTTTTTAAAAAAAAATTATTGCTTATGGTGGTAAACGAGCAAGCAACACACCTGATGGTAAGTGTCACTGTCGCCCATGGACCTTTGCAATACCAAGGGTACAGCTTAGGCCGCTGCCTACCAATAAAATCCCCAAACCCACCCAGTTGGCCAACCAACCCACCCTTCTGACAGAAGTGAAAACTTAAAACCATGAAAATATTGAATATTATGAATTAAAATAGAACTTGTTAAGCTATTGCATAGCTTCTATCGCGGGCCTTGAGCGCGGGGACCGAATCCAGAAATTCCGTAACGAAAAAACCTCACGCTCCCCACTCCGACGGGCAAGGAGGTGTGGCTTGAAGGCCGTGCATCGTCTAACGTCGTTTCAGTTCGGCAGTCTTCGACACGGCGTTGTGTGCGATTAGACGTATTGTACGACTCTACGAAACTCGCACGAATCGAGACGAGCTGCTCCAAAAGATAACTTAGATTTTTGATATTAAAATGAGCGATATTAAAAGTAGCCCTATATATAAATAAATTCATTCTTCATTATGTATATAACAGAAACCATCAAACCAAGCACGTGTACTATTCAGTACCTTTGTTTTTGGTGTATAGATAATGCACATGAATGCCGCGCAGAGAAAGTATATATGATATTATATCTATATAAATGTACATCGCGCGAAATTCGATAATCACTTCTTAATATTGTTATTTTTTTATAAATGAATATTGTTTTGGTGTGTCATTACACTATTTATACCTAATTATTTATAGTAATATCTACTAATATCATACAGATATAAATAGATATTACTAGTATATTATTAAGCTATTGCATAGCTTTTATCACGGGCTTTGAGCGTGGTGACCGAATCAAGAAATTCCGTAACGAAAATAAAACCTAAGATTATATGGTTAAAAAGTAGCAGTTAATTTTGCACAGACTATACACAGGCAGCGTGACCGAGTGGTCTAGGACGCTGGATTTAGGCACCGTAGGCGTGGGTTCGAATCTCACCGCCGTCAAACTCTTTTTGCAATTTATTTTTGCAAAATTTATTTATAATAATTTAATAATATTATAAATAAAACAGTTTAAAAACGTGTACTTTAAATGTTTTAATAAATAGGTGTATTGAATTAATATCAAAGAAAACAAAACTTGAATTAATATTAAAAAAAATACTGCTTAAACAAAAAATAAATAAATAATAATAATTGCATAAGTTGATAAAAAATGCTATGCAATAGCTTTACCGCGGCAGTCCCCGAGTGCCACACGTATTTTTTTTGTTCTATTTTATGTACGTATTTCAGCTAATTTTACGACGTTCACATTATTTACTTCGCTGCGTAGCAAGAATACCACGCGCATATGCTTGGGATCTACCGACTCAGTCCCTTTCTCTCTCCTACTTTTTACCTTTGTGTATCTTTCTTTCTCTCTCCCTCTTGAGTTGTAATATTGGACGCTACTCGTTGCTAACACTTACGCTGGCTTGTAACAGTTATACTACGCACATGCATTCGAGTGGCATTGCGTTTAACGTTTAACGCAACTTTGTTGGAAGTCGCATTAAAAGTTTCACTTCAAACAACACTTTTTTTACAAAGAAGCATTAAACAGTAAAAGAAAAATAATATTACTGCCTTCAATAAAACAAATGATTAAATTTTTAGTAGCATATTTAAATGTTTTGGCAGACAATGAATTCATTCACAAAGAACCAGAGAGAACATAAAGCAATGACGAAAGTTCACCAAAAGAAAATCGCTAAACATAACAATATATTGTTACCATTTTATCGGACGCTCCCTTGAATAGAAACATTCAAAGGTCATCAGAGCAATAATAAAACCTACATTAGATAGGTATCAAGTTAGGAGTTACTTAGACTTGACTTCTGTCCGGATTATGTTAAAATTCCAATATAAATGTTAAAAGTATTCCACAAAACGACTCTACAAAACTTTTGCTGGATTACGACAAAAGTTTTATAATTTAATACAAAATGTATGAGAAATAAAAGCTTAGAGTCAGCATGCATTGTCTTATCAATTCGCGTTGACATGAAGACGTCTCACAATAAAAGTATTTTATAACTGTGCGACACTTTTATTACCAATCTATATTACTTATTATAAAGCTAAAGAATTTGTTTGTTTCAACTAGGTATCTAAACTCAAGAACTACGATAATGATTCCAAAAAAGAAATTGCGTATCATAGCCTGTTTAACTACATACTCGTAAGATATTATACCTAACGCTGTGACAAATAGTAGCGCCGCAGTGGGCAAAATCTGGTAAGAATTAGAAGATAGCATATCAAGGTTTCTATTCAATTCTTTTGTCATCGCAACTTCTGAGATAACAAATGTGCTTGTTATTATTATTGTTATTATTATTATTGGCATAGAACGTGTTGGGTATTCAAATAAAATCCACACAAGTGAAGCTGCTGATATGCCTAGTTTAAGGAATAACATATCAGCACAATTTTTATTGAGTTTTCTATACTGCATAGCAGGGCATGTATTTGATGTTACTGATTTACATACAAAAGCTATTTATGACAGTCAATATTTAAAACAAGCAAAATATTTCTCAAATAACACTTTTAACTTAATATTGCATTGGAAGTTCAACAGAAATCTCTATGAATTTTTTTTGCAGCCTCAGCAGTAGGTACGAAGAACACAGTCGAGTCGACGCCTAGCGTCAAAAAAGAGTTTAGTCTCTTAAAACGCATTTAAAGAATTAATAGCGCTCGGCAGAGACATCAACAATTAGTTACATACATACATACATATCATCACGCCATATCGCTTGCAGGGTAGGCAGAGAGAACAGAGTGCCAGAGAACTCTATCTCTGCATACTTCACTCGCTTCCTCAACATTCATAATTCTCTTCATACATGCTCGCCGGTTTCGGAAACTCTTGACTCCTTCAGTATATGACCGATCTGGTCTAGGCAGGTTAGTCTCGGTCTCCCTCGGTACCTACTTCCTTCCACTTTCGCATTGTATATCTTCTTAACCAGACGTTCGTTCGGCATTCTTTCCACATGTCCGAACCATCGGAGCATTCCCTTTCGCATCTTTACACCAATACTCTCTTTCATACCTAATAATAATTAGTTAATTTTTAATAAAATAGTTTAATAGATTAGAAAAAGAAACAGATTTAATAAAATAGTTTAATAGATTAGAAAAAGAAAGAGCAGGATATTTCAGTACAAAACCCTATACCAACACGTCTGACCAGCGTGTTATAGTATGTCATTTTCCCTCACATTATAGAGGAGGCTCGAGGATGAGTAGATTAGTTAGTTGGTTAAATTGAACGGTACAAATAGTGATAGAGTAAGAATATAATACTTCTTACCCGTAATGTTATCGAAAAAATCGATTAAGTGAAATGAAATGATTTATTTATTATGACAGACACAAGCATAAGCAAATAGATAATAATAATAGCAAAATAATTTAGTGTTTGCCACAATCCGGTCTCAACTCAGCATAATGCTGGCCGCAGACGATCAGCGCCGGTTTTCCGTTGTTACCGGGAGGGGACATCACGCACATGCTCTTAATTTAACGTAATATATTATTTAGTATAAGTCTACATTTTATTTGATATATTATAACAACAGAGAAAATACAGTTTTATTTATCTTTACTAACAAAAACAGCAAAAAGACACACATGTTGTAATATAACTAAAATACATACAAATTAGGTACAAGCCAAATACTAAAAATTGATTATAGCATTATCCCGGTTTAAATTATAGAATATAATTAATTCCTGATAATATTAAAAATTAAGTTTACATAAACTTTAAATCACTACAAAAAAGCATTGCTGTCTTGTGCAAATAGTTCCTCATTTTTCTAATGTGTATAGATTAAAAATTTTCGATTTTTTTTTTGTATGCGTGCAGATTAGTCTATCACAATCCATGTGCTTCGTGCCTCACGATGAACAAAAATACGGTCCTTCTTAGGCCATAAAAACTTCCACTCATTCATGTGCCCTCTTTGATTTGAAGAAAAGCATCCTATTGATGTTGGAAAGTCGTTCATTGACAAAAAATCTGGTCGGAGCGATGGAGATCCCCATGCCGTCCGTGATGATACCGCGTCGTACAGGCTCTTCAGAGGCGGGCGCGGCGCCCTCGTCGAATGATTTTAATAAATAATAACATTAACTCTAAGAGAAGGTAAACGCGTAATAAAACCGTTTACTAAGCCGTTTTGCTCAGTTGGTGTTATATGTAAATATCTGGAGCAAGCTCATGCCCAGCATGGACGTATATGGACTGAAAATAAGTTTTGAAGGCGTTTTATTAATTTTATCCTGCCAAGTTTATGTAGCGATTAAAGTATTATCCTCCTCCATGAGAAAGCCTATGTGCAACGGCAGATATGAATTTAGGTCCTTGTATGTGTCTGTTGATTGAGGATGAATGTATCTTTAAGTAGTTAACGAGAATCTGTACCAGCCTTTCACATTTTTAACCACGCCATCTATTTATTTTTACTGTTAGCTGTACCTCTAAATTCAACTCTTTTCTAGTGCCTTATTCAAGTTTAATACTGGCCACAAGATGTCAGTAGAAGTTCATCACGTTTCAGTCGCATCACGTTTCAGTTAATATAACTTTACTCTTTGGCATCATGGTTTGTATTGCAAAATATAAATAGACTGTATCAAAATGTAGATAGATTATTTTATGACAATGATAACTAATTTTTAATTCTTCCCTAATTATGTATATAATGCAATGCAATTTCCATCTAAGGCCTATTTTCTTGTATCGACATACATGATGGGTTGCTTTCCATTTAGTTAACACAGAGGGACTCTGCGGTACATTGTGAAACACTGCCAAACACTGTGTAAAAGTTTAAATAAAACAGCTAGTTGTCTCAAAATAACACTAGAGTGCATCAATATCGCAAAATTCTGGGCGTCGTATACCTAAATGCAAGTTCCTTGACAAAGTCTTGGCTCAATAATTTATAAACATAACCACATTATCAGGGCTCACTTCAATAATGCAATATTTACATTCTACATTTTTATTAAATTTTAATTAGCAGTAAGAGACAAGCTCATTTTAATAATCTCAAATAATACCTACTACTAGAATATGCCATAAATAAATTGCGAGGTTAAGTAATGATTATGGAGGGTAGAATTAGGAGTACCATCTCAGTGTATTAAGAAGTGTCCAATGAACGGGAGCAAATTAAGGTGGCGCTATAGTAGCAAGTGGAAGCATTACTGCTACATTCATATCATTTCCACTTCCTACATTAGCGCTATTTCGGTGAGTGTTCGAACAATAATTTGCTGTTTAGAAGTGGACACTTTTGACTAATCCCCCATACAAGATGGTACTCCTAGTTTTTACCCTCCATAGTAATGATACTTAATTCAAGCAAAGTAGTACCTATATATTTAAAGGACTCTATGAAAGTAGGTAAGCAATGGAAAGCACACCATGTGTGCTTTCCATTTAATACAAAAAGTGACGCAGTGCAACGCAGTGTTCGATAAAGCGCTTTCCATCAACGATACTGTTGAACATAGCCGTACACTGTTCGACACTCGAAAAAGTGGTGTTTGACAGATGCTTACCTACTCTCATAGAGTACTTTAAATATATAGGTACTACTTTGCTTGAATTAAGTATCATTACTTAACCTCACTATTTATTTACGGCCATGAGTTATATGTATAGAGAAGCTAACCCGAATAAATATTTTGTTCAATTTTGGTAACAGTTAAACTAAAGTCCGCTGCAGCGCTAAAAGAATAAATAGGCAATCTAACGCGAACATTGAAGCACACAGCGCTAGATCGCTTTATAGTTGTAATTTTCTCGTGACCAAAACGTCGTAAGATGTAGGCATTTCATGCGCACTTACGCGTTTCGTTCAACGTTATGTAACAAAGTGTGTTACTATAGATGTTACACCGCAGAAGTGACACAGTGTTTGTACCTACAAACATTCATTAGAACTCATACAGCATACTTTATTTCAAAGTGTATTATTCAGTAGTTAAATAAATAAAAATAATAGTAAATTATAAAAGAAAATGAACTATTATATGTTTATATAAACTTTGCTTTAACATACGACAATAGTTTTGAATATCCGTGTGATGACGGAATAAGAATACAATTCATCACTACCTGTCTTGGTCGTGGATATCGTAAAAGGTCGTCTTTAAACGATATAATATGCATATACTACTATACTATCAAGAGAAGGAAAACTCGAAACAGAACCCTATACCAACCTGTTTGATCTTTGACAAATAAGTATCAACTGATACCACAAACTAAAGGCACAAGAATATAAATAATCAAAATACTTTCTAGACACTACGTCAAGTCTGTGTTTAGTCACACATTTTTACTTCCAACCAGTGTAATTGAACATCTGCGGGCTTTAGTCTATTATCAAAGATGGCGTGACATTTAAATGTAGAATATTTTTTTTATTGTGCTAATTCGATATTATTACCTATTTGTACACTTTAACAACAAAACATTTTACTTAGTTAAATAAATATTTTTTTCACATCCACGTGCATCCAAGTTTTGATTGGTATTATTCGAATTATCGTATTAACAACGCTGCTCTGTATACACCTACAGTCCATGATGGTCGCAGTCACACTAAAGTGAGGTGTACGGATTGCAGTACAGCTTAGTCGAACAAAGCAAGTGTTCGGAACGCGAAATCTAGTACGTAGTACATATATATCGATGTTTACGGCATATTCTAGTAGTATTATTTGAGATTATTAAATTGAACTTGTCTCTTACTGCTAATTAAAATTTAATAAAAATGTTCGAATGTAAATATTGCACTAATGAAGTGAGTCCTGATATTGTGGTTATGTTTATAAATTATTGAGCCAAGACTTTGTCAAGGAACTTGCATTTAGGTATACGACGCCCAGAATTTTGCGATATTGATGCACTCTAGTGTTATTTTGAGACAACTAGCTGTTTCATTTAAACTTTTACACAGTGTTTGGCAGTGTTTCACAATGTACCGCAGAGTCCCTCTGTGTTAACTAATTTTTTTTTGTTCTGTTCGTCCATTCGGACAGGCAAAGGGTTCAAAGCCCATACAGCCAAGTCTTATTTAATTATTTTTCATATATGTTCATCATTTCATCATATTATGTAGCTTTAATAGTCATTGTCTGTCAGTAAGTCAAGTCGTTACCATTAATCGGGTGCTGATAACCTAATCAATGGTTTTCTTTGGGTATTTTGGCAAAATATGAAAATACACGTAAACCACTATTATACCATATTCACTACACTTCAGCACTTTAACTGTACCATATTGCATAAAATACCAGCAAAATTATTCAATATAACACTACAAAACGCTAAAAAAATGAATATAATACAAGAGCGTGACATGACATTTCCACATTCGCGCCAAAACTCCCTGTGTTAACTAAATGGAAAGCAACCATGGTAAGTAATCTAGCAACTACATAGCTAACTATTGAAACTAGCAACATTTGCATATTAATTGCCAATATGACATTTGTCAAAATGTCAAATAGTTAAAAAGTTAGGTTATGGTAAATTTAGCTGCGGCCGTAAATTAGAATTGTAATTAAAAATATTACTTTTTGGTTTGGACGAAATTTGAAAAAATATTATTATTTTACTACAGTCTACATAAAATACTTATACTCTTAATGTTAAGGTATTATTGCCATTAATTCTTAATATTGTTGTAGGTATTTGTTCACATTTATAACAGAGTAGGTATTAATTGATTGTTTTGTTTTAGATGAACTTTTTACGAAGAGGCCTCTCCTTGCTTTCTGCCAATATCAAAGCACAATGTATTCAAAGTAGAGGTAATATTTTCAATATTTTTATTTAAAAGTTGTTTTGAATTCTATATCAAATTTCATCACGATCATTTTATAAGGGATCTTGTTTATTTTAAATGAAAACATCAAAGAAATTCAAGACATTGTGTTTTTAAATTGTGAGTATTAATCGCCAGCAATTGATTAAAAACAAAAACTTAAATCAGCCCCATTTCCTTAGAACGCAAAATAATTAATACCCACCATTTTAAAAATATAAAGTGAACTAGATCAGTACTTACTTTCTTTCAGTTTCGGCCGATCTGAACCCGCATTTTAAAAATCTGATAACTTTTACGATATTAATTTTAATAATTATGCTTTAAAAGGCGATTTTGATGTATATTACATGCCCCACTTACCAAATAAGAAATAATACTGTGTAGTTTAAAATCTTTCCATGTGGTGGAGTAAGAATACAATTCACTACCCCCTGTCTTACCCGTGTGTGATCATAAAATACGACTAAGGCATAAAGTATTCAAGAGCAGGAAAACTCAAAATAAAACCTTATACTAACACATCTGACTACCGTGGTGTAGTATTCTTATTAATATGTAATAGATAAACATGGTTTCTTTATTTTTTCTTTTTTTAAATTTTATTTTATAAGGTATATAAAATGCATATAACATCTATGCAAGAGATGGAAAACTCGAAACAAAACCCTATACCAACACATCTGACCAGTGTGGTAAAGTAGGTCAATTTCCCTCCCATTATAGAGGAGGCTCGAGCCCAACAGTGGGACATGTATGAGCTGAGATGTGATGATGATGATGAAATTTTATTTTATACTGCTACTGGGGGTAAAAGATAAATATATATATATATATATATATGGAGATTTAAGATATATAATTTTGTAGTATATTATTTTGATTATTTCATAAGGTTATTTTGATTCTTAAGGATATATAATTTGTAGTATATTATTTTGATCTATCTCATAAGGTTGGGGAAGCATTTTTGAAGTAAATCTACAGACATATGTTTTTATAATATCACAATATAAATAGGTACTTGGGAATTCTCAGCTTTTCTCTAATCTAATATACATTTAAACCTTCCTCTTTGTTGTATATGAATATTGCAGGGACTTCGATATATTTTTATTCAATAAGATTATGGAGTTTTCGCATGAATATGAAAATGTCATGTCCTGTATAATATTCATTTCTTTAGTGTTTTGTAGTGTTATATTAAATAATTTTGGTGGTATTTTATGAAATATGATACAGTTAAAGTGCTAAGTGTAGTGAATATAGTATAATAGTGGTTTACAAATATTTTCGTGTTTTTCCAAAATTCCCAACGAAACTATTAATTTAGTTATCAGCGCCGAATTAATGGTAACGACTTGACTTACTGACAGACAATGACTAATAATGTCTCCTCGGGAATGCAACTGTTGACCAAATGGCATCAGATGGAGTTGGCCCAGGTCGTTATAAGGCTTTTAGTCGTCTTTTACGACACCCGCGATCAAAGTAAGGGTTGGTAGTATTCGTAGCCGCTACCACACAGCAATTTATAAATAATATATAAAAAAAATTAATACGTAAGACAAGGCAGTAAGGTCGACTGACTATGGCCTGCCCTCAAGGGCGATAAATGAAAAAAAAATCAATAAGATTATTAAGAAGTACCCACGACGAATATAGAAATGTCATGTCATGCTCTTGTATTATATTATTGTCTTTTGTGTTTTCTAGTGTTATATTGAATAATTTTGCTGGGATTTTATGGAATATGATACAGTTAAAGTGCTGAAGTGTAGTGAATATGGTATAGTAGTGGTTTACATGTAATTTCGTGTTTTCCCAAAATTCCCAATGCAACTATTAATTTAGTAATCAGCGCCAAATTAATGGTAACAACTTACTGACGAATAGTGACTATCAAAAACTAATTATAATTTGAAAAAGTGATAAATAATATATGAAGAAAATTAATACGGAAGACAAGGCAGTAAGGTCGACTGCCTATAGCCTGCTCATAAGGGTGATAAATAAAAAAAAAAGAAAATAAAGTACCCACTTATATGAGATGTGTTTTCATGTCTTGTCATTATCACTATATGTGCGGGTGTGACACCTAGTACAAGTTAACTCAATAAAACAATATTACCTAATCATTGTTTTAATGGACACATTACTCTTGAATCACACTGTCTATGAATGAAAACTGTATTGAAATCTTTTGCTTAGTTTAGAAGATGTAAGCATAATGATGACGGAAGTGACATTATTTTATACTATGTAAAGACGAGCCCTTTATACATCTAGGTAAGCTAAGAAGTTACTACATATTTCAATATGCGTTTAGCACCTGTCTATTTGCTGGCTACGGATGGCAAGGAAGCGGTACCAGTGACCAGCCCAATGTCGATTGGGAGGCAATACGGTGGGCTGCTCTCTATCGCCCCGGACGGAACGGGCAGACCCAAAAAAAAAATGTCTATTTGCACTTTTGTCATTTTAAGGTTTGTAACGGTACGCAAAGAGAAATGCAGTTTGTATTATAACGCTAAACAGTAGAAAGGATTATATTTTAAAAACGGCACAGGCTTATGATAGGCATATATTTCTTGCGTGTAGTATTAAGTTTCTGCCTTTGAATAATCCTACCATTAAGTCATAGATCAAGATTCTACCCTCGGGAAGGCCCGGGAAATGCTTTTAACTTTCTTGGGACTCGCAAGATATTTTTAAGTTTCTTAGATAAAACATTTTTTTACCTTAGAAATATGTCTTAATTCTAACTATAATTTTTAATGGTTTGTTAACAGTTCCTGTGATCCCAACCCCAGCAATGACGACAACCACGGCACCTATATGGTATCCTTTAAACTTGGTATCTAGAGCTATGGCTTCACTTAATCAAATGCACAGAACTGGACCACACTTCAAGACTAGGAAATCAAGAAATCCGCTTAATGGGAATCCATTTGCTAAAGTAAGTATCTACTTATTTTGACGAAACGTATTTATCTTTCGTTGTGATGGTAGACTCCATTTTTTTTGCGTGTTTACCATAAAATACCTTAATAGTGCACTATGTTCTATCGTTCTAAATTGTGCTCCCTTTTGACGATGAGAATCAAGGGCTAGGTCCCTTGACACAGACTGCAATGGTTGAACATGTGGGCAGGAGGACCTTATTATTCAGAGACTCATGCACAATTCTTTTGCCAACATTTGCAATAATATACGTTAAACGAAACCATCTTCAAAGCAACGTAGTTGAGGTTAACCAAATATGCACTATTAAGGATAGTTCAAAAACTGCTGGACAGATTTTGATTAAATTTAAATTGGATTACATCGGTAGTACCAGCTTTCAAATAAAAAAGGAATCATCAAAATTGGTTCACCAAGAAAAAATTGCTGAGGTATACATGTAAATCCCTACACGTTGTCCGTGTGGTGATGCTATAAAATACAATTCACCACCCCCTATCTTGCCCGTGGGTGTTAAAGACGACTAAGGGATATAAAACGCATATAACATCTATGCGAGAGAAGGAAAACTCGAAACAAAACCCTATACCAACACGCCTGACCAGCGCAGTGTAGTACGTCAATTTATCTTCCATTGTAGAGGAGGCTCGAGCTTAACAGTGGGATACATATGAGCTGAGATGATGATGGATATACACGTAAATAAATACAGACAAATTGAGAACATCCTTTTTTGTTGAAGTCGGTTGAAAGTAATTGATCGCAATTCTTTTGTAATTCCAGGGCGTAGTACTAAAGACTCTTATCAAAAAACCAAAGAAACCCAATTCAGCGAATCGCAAGTGCGTGCTTGTCCGTTTGTCTAACGGCAAGGAAATGGTTGCATACGTACCTGGTATTGGTCACAATCTTCAGGAGCACAATATAGTTCTCGTCAGAGTTGGAAGGTTAGTTAACACCTACAATTTTTTATCCAGACAGTATCGGGGTGGTAATGATTCGAAAAAAAAATCTGAAATTTGCGTGAGTTTAACTTACCAATTGAAGCATATCAAAACGCATCATTACTTTTTAAAAGATTTTAGACAATGGTATCATGTATTTTTTATGGTTGTCCTCAAAGGATGGTTTTCTGCCAACAATCATAAATTGGCTGGCTCGTCCAGCGTGGTATCATACTCCCACAAAAACTCGTCTGCTGAGTAATAGCAAAAAGTTAGTTCGCTTCATTTTTGGAGCGAGATCTGGAGGAACTAAACCAAACCTTCGCTCCTTTCTCGTTTTTATTCCATTCCTTCCAATCGTGCGTCTACAGTATGCAGGAGTAGGCCTGGTATTGTTGAAGTCTATAAGAGGTAGTTACCTACCGTACTGGAAGTGGCCCGAAGGGGAGTCATTCAGCGGTGGAGAGAAGATCTGGAGTCCCCCGTAGCAGGGCGGGGGACTGTGGAGGCGGTTGCGCCACATCTCCACCGCTGGATTAATAGAAGGCACGGCAGCCTAAGCTTTAGGATGGTGCAGGTGCTTACCGGGCATGGGGTCTTTGGTAAGTACCTGCACAGAATTGAAAGAGAAGGGGCCCCAGGATGTCACGAGTGTGGTGCGCCAGTAGATGATGCGCGTCACACTCTGGAGGTATGCCCTGCCTGGGGGCCCCAGCGCTACGTCTTATCGGCGGTCGTTGGGAGAGACCTGTCGTTGTCGACCATCATCTTGAAGATGCTTGACAGCGACAGGTGCTGGTCGTCGATGGCCTCCTTTTGTGAGGCCATCATGACAAGGAAGGAGGCCGCGGAGCGGGAACGCGAGGCGCTTGCGTCAGCTGATTCGCTTCGCCGCCGGCGACCGGGGAGGAGGAGGCGCCGTTATGCGCACCTCCTCCCACCGCCTTGAGGGACGATAGGACGTGGCCAGAAGGCCAAGCGTGGGGGTGCCGGAGATCGAATGTCAGTAGACGATCTCTCCGGCGCCCCGTAAAAGCGCGGAAGGGGCCGCTGTGGTTTTAGTGGGTATTCCGGCCGGGTTCCAGCTGGCCGGTGAGTCCCACACTCCCCCTCGTCTGTCACCGGCGGGGAATAGCGCGCAAATGCGTTTCCACAGCGATAAAAAAAAAAAAAGGTAGTTACCTGCCACTCACCATTAGGTCTAAACAAAAATATTTTCATATTTTTGTTACGGTGGTATACAAGGACTTAAACCTAGTTCAGGATTCAGAGATCATTTTTTATTATATACTAAGCCTCATTTGTAACCACAATTTTATTATAACTGTATTATGAATTATTGTAGCTTGTGCAATAAAGACTGCATAGATGGCGTAGTGGTTAAGATACCGACCTTCCGTGCCAGTGGGTTTGATTCCTACGTAGTACAATACTTGGTTCTAACCGCAACATGTTGTTCTGAGTCTAGGTGTAATTTGTCTGCGTTAATTGTATTTTTGTAAAGTCCCTCGCAAGTCAAGGATTATTGCCTTAGTGCAGGGTGGTGTCTTTTTGTAAAAAAAATGAAAATATTATTAATACTCACCACTAGGTGGACTACCTGCTCAATTGCCATCAAATGCAGTAAAAAAATCTATTCATTTGAGTCTAAGAAAAAAGAGAACTTTCGCCCACTATCAGTGTTTTGTCGAGAAATCATTCACTACATGTGTGACTTCATAGCTAATTCTTGTGCGTAGTATCATGTGTTTACAAATATTTTCATCACACCCTATCATGTGCGTGTCTTAAAAGACGGCTAAGGGATAAAATATGCTTAAAACATCTGTGCCAAATAAAGAAAGCCTTGAAAAATTCGAAGTCTGACCAGCATTGTCTAATAGATCAATTTCCCTCTTATTGTGGAGGAAGCTCGAGCCATCTGTAGGACATAAATGAGCTGAAATGAGGATGATGACAATAACGAATTCTTGTAAAATCCCTCGCGTATTTTCGTATAAAGATGCTCTTCAATATTGTCTTAAAGTCACCGAAACAGAATGTCTGTCCATTCTATATTTTAATATTTAATCTCTTGAAATTAACCAAGTATGATGCAATGCAATAGTTACCAACTCTTCTTGGCAAGCAAATATGATCACAGCTAAATAAGAGCAGATTTAAATAGAAACTTATGTCAACCCGTCTAGTCATGGTAAAGTTGGTTAAAGAAAAAGAAAGGAGAAGTTGCGAATTAATTCTTAACAGCTGACGTGAAGCCTGATCTTCTAAAAGTGAAAGTAAATTGACTTACAATACCGTGTCAACTCATAAAAGTTAGCATAAGATTTTATTGAAACTTTCCTTAATTCTCAAGAAATTTGAAGTTTATTTTCATTTTATTTAATATGCATACATGGTTAATGTATAAATAGAATTGCAAATCTTAATCGTTTTGATTAAACATGTGCTCGAATTTAATGTTTTTTTTTCTAATATTCCAGGTTGAAAGATTGTCCCGGAGTGAAGCTGAAATGTGTCCGCGGCAAGTATGACTTACCTCAAGTAATCAAGCAAAAGGTTTAACATTGTGTAATGATCTTGTAGCCACGTTAGTATAAATATAACTGTTTATTTGTTTTATTATTCTTTTTATTTCTATATATGGAACTCAAATAATCTGTAAGAGATTTGTTATGAAAGAAAAAATATATAAAATATGACAAATGTGACAAAAATTATATTTTTTGTGGTAACTCTAAATGGACCACTGAGTTTTTAATATGGATCCAGGAATTGTAATATACAATTTTTTATACAAATATTTAAAATATAAATACAAAAAAAAATGCATATATTTTTTTAATACAAATATTTAATCATCATTCTCCTACTCTTATCAGAATTACTTGGGGTCGATACAATATGTACTTTCTTTCATAGTACATATTGTCGAAGTTATTGGCAATAGTTTTATGACCCGCCGCCTGCCAGACGTCAACCCTCCTTGGGAATGTAATTGTTGACCAATCGGCATCAGATGGAGTTGGCCTAGGTCGTTATACGGCTCTTAGTCGTCTCTTACGACATCCACGAGCAAAGTAAGGATATGGTAGTATTCGTAGCTGCTACCACACAGCTTAATACAAATATTTAATATAGGTACCTAAATATAATATGTATTAAACAAATATTTAGTATAAATACAATAAAAATAGCCAACATTTTTTTTTTACAATACAAATACATATTAAATATAAATACAAAAAAATAGCATACAATATTTTAATATAAATATTTAATATAAATACAAAAAATAGCATACAAGTTTTAATACAAATATTTAATATAAATACGAAAAAATAGCCAACAATTTTTTTTTACAATACAAATACATATTAAATATAAATACAAAAAAATAGCATACAATATTTTAATATAAATATTTAATATAAATACAAAAAATAGCATACAAGTTTTAATACAAATATTTAATATAAATACGAAAAAATAGCATACAATTTTTAATACAAATATTTTTTAATAGTAGTATTCGTATACTATGTACAAACAAATAAGTCAAAAGTCTATAAAATAACAATACTTAGAGATACTATAAGTATCTCTGAATTATTGTGAGCAAAATTTACCTAAAATTGTGAGACCTTATACTTCTACATAAATCTCATATGCTCATCGGTGAATAAAAAGTCATTGGATCAAGTGCTATTGACGAATATCTTCACAATAAAAGCAATTATCTGTAATCATTTTACTTTAGTCAGTTTCATCGTTGACAGAATAATTACCATCATCAGAACTAGAACTTCAGCTTCTATTCCATTCTTTATTGTTTTTCTTTCGGTTGTTTCTTCACTTTTAATTTTAGATCATTTTTCGATTTGCACATTTTTCGTTTTCTTTTTGTCTATTTCGTTTCTAGATCTGGGTCTCCTATTTTGTTACGTTTTATTTTACCCTTACCAATACTTTTGTGAAATTTCTTGATTTAAATAAATCTGTCTTGTTTTCTTCAGTTTGATGTTTGCAAATCAAGTTTGTACAGAATATAAATACAAAAAAAATACAATTTTTAATACAAATATTTTTCAATAGTAGTAGGTATTCATATACTATGTACAAACATATAACTCAAAAGTCTATAAAATAATAATACTTAGAGATACTTACTATAAGTATCTCTGATTTATTGTGAACAAAATTTACCTAAAATTGTGAGACCTTATAATACATAAGACCTACATAAGTCTCATGTGCTCATTTGTGACAAAAAAGACATTGGCTCAAGTGCTATTGACGAATATCTTCACAATAAAGTATTTATCTGTAATCTTTTTTACTTAATCAGTTTCATCGTTGACAGAATAATTCTTCCACTGTCCTTGAATTTTTCTTTTATCGTAGTATTTCTTACCCTTTTCTCTGTGCTTTTTATTAATTTCACTAACACATCATTTTTATTGACTTGGCATCTTTTCTTTCTTTTAACAATTGGTTCTTTAGGTTCTGAATCAAAATCACTATAATCAACTATTTTTTTAGTTGGTGTTTCAGAACCTGTAGACTCTTCCTGTGGTAAAGAATCGTCATTTAACTATTTATCTTTGCTGATGACCGAGAAAGCTCTAATTGGTTCAAAAAATTCGTGTGTTTTCATCATCAAAGTTAAACGATGGTGTGTGTTAAGGAGAAAATAAACTTGAGGTGCAATTTGCTGTTTCGAATGGATGGATGGAAGTGTCTTCAATTATGACATTTTCAATGATTTCATGTGTCATGATTAAAGTATGTTTGATTACCAAGCATCTTATTAATACATAATTCGGGGTTACATGTGGGTTCAATAAGTGGTCTAGGTAGCTATTGTCAAAGGAGGCAGAAGCAGATTTCAAAACTAAGCTATTATGCTCGATCGAGCTAATATGATATGATCGAGATGATATGATCATATCATAAGGTTTGGGATATTGGTTATTGACAAGCAAAGCAGAATCTGGGTAACTTGTTTCTTCTAGCCCATGTTGTTTATTTTGAATGCTTATTTGCAATACTTTTTAAGGGTGTGATGTGGACATCGGTTCTGATATGCATGGAGTTGTCTGATTTTTGTATAACGCTTTACACAAAAAAATGTAATTATATTGAAGTTTTTGTTTTTGGAAATCACGCATAAATGCTGTTGCTTTAATACTGCATCAAAAACGTAATTTTGACAAAAAGTGGAGTTAGCTGGTATGCGAATTAAAGTATCAATATATAAGATTATTTATCCCAAATCGTGGAAGGTCAGCAAATGAATAAACAACATTTAAAGTTTATTCTTCCATAATTCTTTTCCTTCACAATATCGAATCTCTTCAATAGTTTTATTTAAAATATGAAACTCCTATGAAGAAAAATGTCTGGTCATGGACATCTTTGTGAACAAGAATTTGACCGTTGCATATCCACACAAATTTATAAAGACAAGTATGTTTGCTAACATCCGAGTTTCTGCATGTAGTTGCTTCTTAGAAGGGCTTAGGTGTGCACTATCAAAGACAAGTACGTACTTACCAGCGTACCAAATTAAATTTATCCAAATGGTGAGATTTCTTTTTTTTTTCCTTTGGGTGTTTCCTATTGAAGTAACTACAGCTGCTAGTATATGGTCACGTTGTCGAGGGCTGCGAAATTTAAAGATCACAGTACGTGGACGGTCACTCTTCCCATTTGATTTGGCCACTCTCGTGGCTTGTAGTATGTGTCATGAATTTCGCTCCCAGTTATATCTGCTCAACGGTGTTTACAAGATTTTCAGATCTGTGTTCAGGTAAACCACTTATCTCAATATTAGTATCGTGCATATTTTCTTCAATGACACACGGGCGAGTTGAGAAGTCATTGACAATCTCATGTAAATTTTTGTTTTCAGTAATTCATTTATAGTCTCGTCCTTCTTCCCTATACGTTTAGTTAAAATTTCTAATTGATTATTAAAAAAGGAAAATTCATCATGAAATTCACTAATTTGATTGTTAATGGATTTCAATTGATCAGAAACCATCTCTTTAATATTTTTTTTTAGTGGAGTGGTCATCATTTCAATTCCTTCTTAATCAATTCCTTCTTAACTTCTTACTTATCAATTCCTTCTTAATAATATCCCCAAGTAAGCTTTCTTTAACATATTGGTCATCATACTCGTACGTAGGCATATCAGAGCTCTTCTTTCGCACCGTGACGTTAATTTCTGGCGAGACGTTGACATGCTTTGGACTTGGAATATGAATGGAAGGCCTTACTAGAGTGTAAGTATTATCAGTTTTGATTCCTATACACCGGCATTCAAGATATTTTGACGAAGACTTGATTTGACATTCATAAGTGCAAAGCTTTTAGGTGTAATATTGGCACAAGTCGTACTTCGATTTACATGTACAACATTATAAATAATCCTTAATGAGCGTTTTTAGACACCTAGCACACATATTCTTAGATGGAGCCATTTTAATATTTTTTTTGCAGGATAACAACATCACACCAGGAGTACAATATGTTCCTTTATAATATTATGGGTAGTTTATTAGAATACTAGCTTTTGCCCGCGACTTCGTCCACGCAGAAGTCATCTCTGACAGAGTTAAATAGAAAAAGCAATGCAAGGTGTTGAAGGTTTATCGCTATGATAATAATCAACAGCGTCAGAAACTGGGATGCGTTGAGGTGTTGATTCTGCGAGTTAGTTGTCTAACGGAATTAGGCAATAGGGTGGGTCCGAGAGAAAATACTCTACGTTGACACGCTCCACCGTCGGTGCTTTGGGCGGCGCAAGCGTGAGTACCTGTATTTTGGTTCACTGCATGAGGGCTTTGACTCGAGATGATACCCGGGTGCGGTGGCCCGCCCGCACAACGTAGATGTACGTGTACGGCGCGCGTGTGTCTATATACCATAGCCGGTCACTAAAGAAAAAGGTGGTTCAAAGTCCTATTCATTCTACAAAATATTTTGCCATTAATATACTATTTATGGTATGACCATGGGATAAAAATATAATTATCGCCACTCTTTATTTGATTGTTTTGTTTCACCAGCAGAGTTACGACCTCGTTAGATATGATTTATTATTTGAGTTATAGAGAGTGAACATTTTTGAAGCTAAACTTAAGCTGTATCTTAAACTATTAAGCAAGAACCTATTGTCGTCTACTATGTGTATCGTGTGCAACACGTGTGCACAACGGCACTGTTGCGGGGTTGATGGAGAGGGAGAGAGAAACACGTGTTTATTTATTTTTACCGAAGAATATTTGTACGTAATTTGAAAAGAATCGATAAAGAAATTTTCTCCCCATACACACTTTGCCGCTTTGTTATACCCACTTAGGGGCGGAATTCATAAAATCCTTTCATATTGAATCTCTATGTCATAAATAAAAACGTGCTTCAAAATTTAATGTTTCTAGCTTTAATAGTTTCGGCTTGGCGGTAATGAGTCGTTCAACCCGCTTCACAGGCCTAATTTACACAACCAGAGGGTGAAAATTGACAAATGCCGGATATTACCCTAGAATATTTGATTCGACTCGTAATTTGAAAAGAATCAATAAAGATTTTTTTCTCTTCACACAAACTTTGCCACTCTGCTCCACCCCCTTAGGGGTATAATTTCGTAAAATCCTTTCTTAGTAAATCTCTACGTCATATAAAGAAACCACTGTCAATATTTCAAGTTGCCAGCTTCAATAATATCGGCTTGGCGCTAATGATTTAATGAGTCGTCCAACCCGCTTTGCAGGCCTAATTTACACCCCCAGAGGGTGAAAATCAACAAATGCTGAAACACGTGTTTATTTATTTTTACTGAAAAATATTTGTACGTAATTTGAAAAAAATCGAATAAGTTTTTTTTCTCCGAACATTTTTTAAATTGACATAACTTTTTTTTTTATAAACCAATTGACATAAAATAAAGCCTAAATGTTAAGTGAAGCTTACCACAATATATTAGTGAAAACCGCGTCCAAATCGGATAAGCCGTTTCTGAGATTAGCGTGCACAAATACACAGACAAACAGATAAACAGACAAAAAATTTAAAAATTATTGTTTTGGGTTCTATTAGTGTTGATAAAGGTCCCAGTAATATTTTTTTTCATATATCTTCCATGTACAGACAGCGACCCGTTACATTTTTATTATATGTATAGATAGATATAGATAATGAAAAATATTATTTTAGAGATGTAAATATAAAAAAATGTATTTGACATTGATGTTTTGTTAAAGTCATTGATGTTTTGTTGTAAAAAAGTATTTTTTTAATCATTTTATTTAAAATATGAAAATCATAACATAAAAATAATACTTCACCATTTTCACGTCTAATAAAAAAAAATACTTTACAGACTGCGCTAAGCGCGGCAAAATTTAAAATTAAAGAAATACTACAGAAATTTCTTTACATCAAATATAATAAAACAATGTTTCTTTATTGATATTTTGAATTTTATCATTGTAATAATTCTTGGCGAAACTATAATAGTTTATAATATTCATAAAAGGATCTTTTAATAATTTTTCAATCGATTAGCTTAGTAGTTTTATGCACTATATGCTTACTTCTAATCGTCCAAATAGTAGTTTTTATTTATTAACTATTATAATAATATATAAGAAGATAATTTAGATAGGGTAAACTATATAATTATTGCCCATTTAAGGATTTCAAAGGCAATATAATAAAAAAAAAAATTAAAAGTACTGTAGCTATCAACTGTTTATTACTTTTTTCTTATAACCTAATAAATTCTCCAGTATACTGTCAACAGTTTTTACTTAAAATTTACATAGTTTGAAAAATAATGTAATAAAATAAAAATCATCTAAAAAGTAAAGTTATTGACCATAACTTATAGTAATTGCCAACATAATAGCACAGTAATTGCCAAATAGCTTAAAATGATAAATTAAACATAATTAAATAAAACATAACTTTAAACTTAAATCTTATATGATAATCCTCAATATTTCAAAATAAATTGCGTTTAGCTCTATTAACTATATTAAACATTTCTTTTGGTGATGTTGATAAGTCAGAATCATCTACTTCAAAACAATTCATCATTCTCCTACTCTTATCCCAATTACTTGGGGTCGATACAATATGTACTCTTCCTTCATAGAACATATTGTAAAAGTTATTGGCAATAGTTTTATGACGGGCCGCCTGCCAGACGTCAACCCTCCTTGGGAATGTAATTGTTGACCAAACGGCGTCAGATGGAGTTGGCCCAGGTCGTTATAAGGCTCTAAGTCGCCTTTTACGACATCCACGAGCAAAGTAAGACGAGTTTTGAATTTTATCTATATCAATTCTCATCCCTAAGTATTGCTTTACTTGGCCTAGATTTTTAGTTTTAAATTTTTTGCTTAAAGTTTTTATTAAATTATCAGTTTCAGACTTATCATTCGAAAAAATTAAAAATCATCGACATTAAGTCAAATGATGGTTTTGCTATTATTACTATGAACTTTTATGAAAACACAGGGTTCATGCTTACCTTTGACATATCCAAAGTTACATAAAGTTTCTTCTACTCTTTGGTACCATGCCAAAGATGATTGCTTCAGTCCATAAAGTGGCCTTTTTAATTTAAGTACTTTATTAGAGCCTTTTTAATTGGGAACCTTTCAGGTAAATGCATAAATATATTTTCTTTTAGAAAGCCATTAAGGAACGCTGTGGTTACATCTAAATGTGTAATGTCCATGTCTAACTGTACACTTAATGCTAATAAGAGTCTCAAAGTGGAATGCCTAATTACTGATGAGAATGTCTCTTCATAGTCTACGCCTGCCTTCTGTGTAAAGCCTTTAGCTACGAGTCTGGCACGAAATCTCACTTTATTATCACAATCGAATTTCTTTTTTAAGACCCACTTGCTCTGCACTGCACTTCCACTATCTGGAGCATCGACAATCTCTCATACTTGATTGTCTTCAAATGACTGCAGATCCTCAGTTATCGCCTTTTTTTATTTTTTTTATTGCCGGTGGTGGCAAACGAGCCAGCAGCACACCAGATGGTAAGTGACACTGCCGCTCATGGACTCTTGCAATACCAGGGCATAGCTAGGCCGCTGCCTACCGTGAAGAAAGTGCTCTTCTTAAACCTCGTTTAAAAAGGACATGTCATAGCGCTCGGGAAACACAGCAGCAAGTAGTTCATTCCAGATCTTGCATGTACGTGGGAGAAATGAACGTTGAAAACGTACAGTTGACGTCTGTATCGTTTCCAGGTGGAATGGATGAACCCTGCTGCGGTGTCGAGTGGTACGGTGATAAAATGGTGACGGTGGTACCAAGTCAAACAGTTCCTCGGAGCACTCTCCGTGAAAGAGCCTGTAGAGTACACAGAGAGACCCAAAGTCTCTCCGGCTCTCCAATGACTTCAGTCCTTCCGTGAGATTGGGATCACCGACGATTCGAACAGCACGTCTTTGCAGGGAGTCAAATGGGTCTAACTGATATTTGGGCGCGCCTGCCCAGAGATGTGAGCAGTACTCCACATGAGGGCGGACTTGTGCTTTATATAGCACAAGACGTTGTCTCGGTGTGAATTATCGCCTGGCTCTGTTCAGGACGCCCAGCTTTCTACTTGCCAATTTGGCTTTGTCCTCCAAATGACTCCCAAACTGGACTTTGCTTGATAATTCGACGCCGAGGATCCCAATACTCTCTGAAATTTGGAGAGTTACTCCTTGGAACTGAGGCGCCATGACGAAGGGGTCCTTTTTTGCAGTGAACGCGCAAACTTGTGTCTTAGTGGGATTGAACTGGACTAAGTTCCGTTCACCCCATTTGGAGGCCCGCCCCAGAGAGCGCTCGATTTCAGACACAAGTTGAGTCCTTCTTTCCTGTAATATACTCAGAGGGATATTCTGATGCTCGGTATACCGCTCGTCACCCGTGCTGTCATCCGCATAGCAATGCATACTCTCTATAGAGAGCATGTCATTGATATGCAGGATAAACAACGTCGGGGAGAGCACCGAGCCCTGTGGTACACCAGCGTTAATGGTCATGGTATCGGAGCAAGAGCCATCGACGACGACTCTTATACTCCGACCATCCAGAAAGCTGGCGATCCATTTACAGAGTCCCTCGGGGATTCCATAAGACGGTAGCTTCGATAGAAGGGCTCCGTGCCAGACCCTATCGAACTCCTTTGCGATATCTAGGCCGAATGCTAGCGCCTCACCCTTGCCCTCCAAAGCCTCTGCCCAACGGTGTGTAAGGTACACAAGAAGATCACCAGCCGATCGACCATGTCGAAAGCCGTATTGGCGATCACTGATCAGCTGGTGATCCTCAAGGTACTGCAGAAGCTGGCGGTTTATGATTTTCTCCATTACTTTGGAGAGCAAGGATGTTATCGCAATCGGCCTGTAATTCGATGGGTCTGACCGTTCTCCCTTTTTAGGGATCGGGTGGACTTGAGCTACCTTCCACGAAGATGGAACCTGCAACCACTGTTGTTTCTCAGGACTACTGACAGCCTCTGCATATGTCAATCTTCTCCTACATACACACATACACATAGTACAAACATTTGCATAGCCATATCTTTCAGGAATCTTTCTTTGCCTTTTTTCTTTTATGTTAGTTTGCGGACCAGGCATTTCATTTTCACTTCGACTCGTATCGGATGTCTCTGGATCATGTGATACATATTCAATATTCAAGTCTTCTGTCTCAGGTGGTATATTTTTAAAGTCATCAGCGTCTCTAGTCTCACCATACATATATACTGACTCACTTGAACTAGATTGATGATTGCATTCTAATTTCACAGATTTAAATACTGATTCCCCCACTGAATCTGTGTTCTCTACATAGATAGGTACAGTATCTTCTCACTTCACTTTTTCTTGAACTACATCTCTGCTTGTTGTAATTGTGTTCTTCTCTGGATCAAAGATCCTATAACCTTTTACGTTCTCTGAGAAACCAACAAGTATATGCTGTTTTGATTTTTTGTTCCATTTACTTCTCATCTCTTTGGGTACATGCACCATCACCGGACTCCAAAATATACGAATGTGTTGTAAATTTGGATTTTTCCAGTCCAAACCTCATATGGAGTCCCGAGAGTCCCGAAGCGACGGATCTGTTTTTTAAATAGATAGTATTTGCAGCCTCTGCCCAAAACTTTTTATCTAGTCCAGCTTCGAAAATTAAGCATCTTGCTCTCTCCACAATAGTACGATTTGACCTTTCACTGAGTCCGTTCTGTTCCGTTGTGTATGGGTTACTTTTTTGATGGATTACACCCTCTTGTTTTAAATGGTTTTCAAATTCATTGCTGCAGTATTCACAGCCATTATCAGTTCTTAGTATTTAGATTTTTTTATTTTGTGATTTTTCCATCATTGCCATGTATTCTTTGAAGTTTATTAAAGCTTTACTCTTGTTCTTCAGGAAGTAAATGTCAGTCATTCTGCTATAATCGTCAATGAATAACAGAAAGTATTTTGCACCACATATTGACTTACTTTCCATGGGGCCACATATATCTGAATGGATGATTTCAAGTACATCTGATGATCGTGAGCCTGCAGGAAATGGTAACCTTGACTGTTTCCCTTCACAACATACCTTGCAACTCGATTTGCTTGTTGCGAATGTGTCTGGATATTCCATTCCTTCAACCATTCCACTACGCTTCATCTTATTCATGTCACAGCTATTAATATGTCCAAGCGGCTTGTGCCATATCTCCCCATTCACTGTATTGGATGTCAATAAACATTTTTAAGTTTCTAGGTTAACTTTGTAAACACCATCCACAAGTTTCGCATCTGCAACCAAATCACCTTTGTTCCATATTAAGCATCTTTCTGGTTCAAACACAACACTGTTACGATTCTTTATCAATTGACTCACTGATAGTAGATTAGTTGTCAGGGTCGAAATACATAATACATAATACATTCTTTATTGTTATGTTATAATTGTAGCTTGTTGTTATGTCTATTTCGTCAGGGCATAAAACAGAAACTTTTGTTTTATTTGCAGTGATTATTTGTGGTAAACTTGATGAATAATCTGGATTCTTTAACCAACTTTCGTTCGCTGTCATGTGTGTGCTAGCGCCTGAATCAATGTAAAAATTAGTTACTAAACTCGCCACTGAGAGATACAACATTAAAAGCGTTGCTCTGTTTCGTGTGATTCTTTTTCTCGTTCAAAAGCGGACACTGATTTCTATAATGGTCTGTGTCCTTGCACTCATAACAGGTAATTATTTTCTTTGTTGTTGTTTGATTCGTGTTACTTGACTTTGACGTTTTTTTATTAGTGTTTCCATTGCGGGGTTTCTTTTTCTGCCGGCTCTTTGCTGCTAGCGCTAAATGACGCTCCGTTTCCCCCACATCAGTTGATTCCATATCGATCAATTTTGTTTTTATTGAATCTGCAGTGATTGGGATGCTGGAGTGTTCGACATTATCATGGGCATATATCGTTCGGGTAATCCAGCCAATAATAATGAACCTACCCAATCATCATTAATCTTGAACCCCGTTCCACTTAAACGCTGAGATGTTTCGGTTATTTAAGACACATAACTCATGTTTTCACAGTTTTCTAATCTTATAGATATTAGATGACGCAACAAAGTAATTCTTGAAAATCCTGAATCGTCGAACCGCAGTTTTGTCCATAATTCTTTCGTGGTCTTTGTTTCCTTTATGTGCACAAATAAAGACCAATCTATAGACAAAAACAATTTTGCTCGTGCTTTTGCGTGTGCTGCTGTCGAAACTGCTTCGGTGCCTTCTTGTTTCAAATAAATATCTGCAACTTCTAGAACCAGTAAATTCTCGACCGCGAATGTCCAATCGTCGAAATTTTCGCGTTCTTTCAAGTTTGGCACATTTGCGATATAATGCGAACTGATTTCTAGTCTTTATATAGCACAAACAACAATATTTTATTTGTTACGAGCCGTAATTTTTATAACCTATAATAAAACACGAGGTAACGTTTGATATACGACTGTCTTTTATTTGATCTCTAAACAGTGAAATAGTACTTCACATATTTCTAAATAGATGGCGTTACATACTCCATTTTGATATCAATTAACGACTACACTACCTTAGGAAAAAATTATTAAGCCTTGCCGTCGTGAGCTTGCGATCTGGATGACGATAGGCGTACAGCAATACTGCCTCATCCCAATGGTGTTCGTATGATTTATTAACCGTTTTATGTAATGGTTGTAACACATGGGTGGCATTTGATGTTAAACAATATAATACGATGTTGTTGTCATCTGCGGCATCTACAGCTCCATCTAAAACTAGCAAACATTTGTCTGGTGACTTATATTTGCCAAGATGACGAATAAAATCAATAAACAATTCAGTAGTCATGCTACCTTTTGGTGCCATTCTGACTATCATACCGTTCTGACTGTCGTACCATCAGGCAAATTTTCTTTAAATTCCGGCCTAAGTCTTTTAACTTTAAATGTTATAATAGATGGAATTGAATTCCATGAATTCTTGACACATGACGATCATGACGTTTGTAGCATGTTCCTGTGCTATAAAACGGACCCTCTTACTGCCCTTTTGAGCAAGAACTTGTTGCTGGTGGTGCAAGGTTAGTCGGCAGCCTTTTTGTCTATATTATATAAACGTTCTGGATGACGAGGAATGTCTAAGTTGTCATACAATTTTTTGATCGCCGTAAAATGTTGTTGCACAATATACTTATTCAATTTTTATGGTCTTGCAGAGTTCATAAATTGTGCCTTTCGAACCGAAATTTCAGGGCTTCGTCTCAAAAAATTCTTGAGCCATCTTTTACCTTTCTGTTGTCATTGAATGAATTTGGTATTTCACGCGCTTTACAAAATAAATAAGTTTGCTTTCTTACAATCTTGCGAGTCAATGGTACGACCACTTGAGCCAGTCGTATTATTCGTCTTGTTAAATCTTTTTCTTGGGCATTAGTTAGTGTAGTTACTCGATCAGTTATCTTTTTGTCACTGTCAGATTTAAGGTGATTTCTTAGAGTTCTTGGGATACTAAAATTAGCTGCAGCTTTTTGTTGTGACATATGGCAGTTTTTAAGAGATTCAATAGCTGATTGAAGTTGTTGCTTAGTCCATTCACCACGTCGCTCCTTATTGACTGTTTCCATTTGGTGAAATCTAAAAATAAATTAAACTATATAAATTATCGTCGGATTTTTGATATACGTGATGGGGTATAGGAAGCCGCCCCCCCAATCACTAGTGGGTTGGGGTGTGTCATGGCAGAATAGCTCTGGGAGCACCGCTTCATAAACTGCCCGATGGTCGCCAGTTCGAGGTCGATGTGAAGATCGGCGTTTCGTATGAACCACGGTGCTCCCGTAGCTCGGCGCATGGCCTTAGTGAGCGCGAACACTACGCTCGCATAGGTCATGATCGGCCGTATGCAAGCGGTGTATAATCGGACCTTGCTGCTCAAGGGTAGTTTTGCCTAGCATTTAGTAGGCTATGGAGGCGTCCCATCACAAAAGCTGCGCGCGCGCGCGGGCACGCTTTATGTGAGGGGCGAAGCTGAGTCGGTTGTCAAGGGTTACACCCAAGTATTTAGCTTGCCTGCTCCAAGTGACAGGCTTGTTGAAAAGCTTGAGGGGCGGTATGCTATTTATAGAGTAGGTACGGGCAGTTCTACAAGTGAACATGATCGCCTGACTCTTTTCAGGATTGATTTCGATTCTCCATTTCCTGAACCAATTGGCTAGGGCGGTAACCGCTGTTTGGAGAGTCTTAGCTACTGCTGTCGGGGTTCTACCTGCACAAAAGAGTGCGGTGTCATCAGCGTAAAGCGCTTTATGGACTTTGTTAAATTGGGGCATATCGCTAGCATATAGCGTAAATAGGAATGGGGAGAGGATCGATCTCTGAGGGACGCTGGCCTTGATAGAGTGGAAGGTAGACAGCGTACCTTCCACCCTGTAGCGAAAGCTGCGGTTACTCAAGTAGTCTTGTATTATTAGAAATAATCGGGGATCTTTAGACGATAAAGCTTGTGAATGAGGCCCTCGTGCCACAGTTTATCGAATGCTTTCGCTACGTCTAGGAATAGTACACCGGTGAATCTGTTCATCATGAACTGACCACTTGTGTATTCTACCAGTCTGTGGACTTGTACGCAACTGTGCCTCGCGTGGAAGCCGAATTGCGCGTCTGGAATGAGGTTATTGGGCTCGGCGAATGTTCTAAGTCTACTGAAATGCCTGTGGCTGGTTTGGTCGGTTGAGTGGAGGGAGGGTGGACACGATGTCCTTTTTGAGTGAGCGGGAAAGCTGCAAGAAGGCTTCTCAGAGAAATTTCTTATCCATTTAGTATAATGTGCAAACATACCCAAGGCTCTTTTGAGAGATTGAGAGTCAACTGGTATAGGCAAATTTATTAGAGGATTAAGACGGTCTTCATCTGGTTGTATAGAATTGTTTTGAATTCTGTATCCAAGTAATTTTATAGAGTTTTGCTTGTATATGCATTTTTCTTCATTCAACGTTAAGTTATATTTAGTAACAGCTTCTTTAAACCGTTTTAGATTTAGGTCATACTCTTCATCTGTTTTGCTACATATGGTGACGTCATCAAGGTATGCGTAGCTGCCTTTTAGTCCCTCTTTAGCTATTATATAATGTAAGGTTCTCTGAAAAGCAGCGACTCCATTAGTTACTCCAAATGGTATACGAGTAAATTGGTATAAATTTCCACAAGCTTCAAATGCAGTATAAACTCTCTCATTTTTCAAAATCGGCACTTGATGGTAAGCGCTACGTAAATCAATTTGACTGAATATGTTATGTTTTGCTACCTTTGATACAATTGATTCTATATTAGGTAACGGATACGCATCTAATTCAGTAAATCTGTTTATAGTTAATGAGTAATCTACAACAAGACGTTTGCGATGTGTTGTATACCATTAGTGATTAAAATTTGAGCTCTCCACGGTGAATTACTAGGTTCAATTACTTTGTCTTGCAGAAGTTTGCTAATCTCTTCTCTGATAAATTGAGTATCAATTTCAGAGAATTTTCTCGATTTGATAGCAATTGGTTTTACATTTCTTGTTAAATTTATAAATCATGAGACTGCAGGCACAGATGAGGCCATAACATTGCATATTTTAAGAGGTTTCATATGACCACCAAATTTTAATGCAAGAGATGAATGACAATTTAAGATATCGTGTCCAATAATGACATCTGCACAGAGTGAATCCATTATATATAAGGGTTTACGATTATAGACATGCTCGTTGATCTGTATAGTTGCATAGCAAAACCCAGTTACTGATGAGATATTATTTTTAGAAGCTAAAGTTACATTTTCATAACGAGGATAGATCTTCATATTTATTAGATTGGCGAAATTTTTGTCAATAAAACTAGTAGAACTTCCACTATCAATCAGAGCATCAGCTTTATAACTATTAATAGTAATAGAAACTGTAGCTTTCTGTAAACTTGCAGGTGATGCTGCTAATATTGCTCCCAATTGTTGGCCTTCTGGTTCTGATATAGCGTTGCTAGTATATTTGTTTTTTTTTTGATTTTCACTTCTACAAACTTTAGCAATGTGGCCTTTTTTATTACATTTTTGGCAAGTGGCGTAAAATGCAGGGCATTTAACTCGTTTGTGAACATTTCCACCACAAAAAAAACATCGCCGGCGTGGTGGCGTCGGAATTAAAGTAGATGAGTCACGTGACTGGATAGCAGCTAAATTAGAAGAATTTTGCTCTTGAGTATCAATATGACTTAACTCCATTGGTGACTTGTTAACAAAATCTTTAGAATGACCTTTTGCCATTTCAAGGGAAATTGCTTGATTTACAGCCTGTTCCAACGTTATTTCAAAGTTTTCTAATAACCTCTGCCGTATTTCAATAGAAAATAAACCAGCTATAAGTGCGTCCCGAATATATTCCTTCTTGTGTTCATTAGCATTGACTGCACTGAAACTACAATCATATGATAATAGTTCTAATTTGCGAACATAATCGCAAACAGTTTCATTAGGTTTCCGTTTTGTGGACATTAAGATATATCTGGCATGGACTTCATTTTTCTGTTTCAGATAAAGTTTATCCAACATCTTTAAAGCTGATAAATAATCTGGCGCTTCCCTTACATGTACAAATAAACTTGCAGATATACACTACCGTCCAAAAGTTTGGAAGCAGCAAGGTAAAATCGAATAAAACCAAACTAAGTCATTTAAATTTAAATGTATTGATAAAAAAATAAAGAACAAACAGAAACTAACTTAAACAAAATAAAAAAATAATATACAATGGTAAATTAGATTAAATTTTAGCTTCATCAAAGTGTCCGCCTTTCTCCTTTATAATCTTCTCACATATTCTGGGCATTCTATTAATCAATTTTTTAAAATAATCTTTATCTAATTTGTTCCATTCGTTCTCTAATAGCTGCCACAAATGTTCTGAGCTCGTAGGACAACGACTTTTCACCCTCCTGTCAAGTTCATCCCAAACAAGTTCAATGGGAGAAAGATCAGGGGATTGAGATGGCCATTGCATGATGTTTAAAATGTTTTCAGCTTTTTTCTTGTTTAAAAGTTCTGGCACAATTTAGACGAATGCTTAGGATCATTATCCTGTTGAAAAATGAATCCAGAACCAATGAGACTTAGTCCACTGGGTATGGCAGAATCTTGGAGAATTTTTAAATAGCCTTCCTTGTTTAATTTTCCGGTTATCCTCACAAGATTGCCGGGTTTACTGTTGCCAAAACACCCCCAAACCATGACATTACCACCACCATGTTTGATGGTAGGCACTGTACATGCCTCTGAAGCCCTCTCTTCTTTTGACCGGCGTACAAAGACACGTCTATTGGATCCGAAAATCTGAAATTTTGATTCGTCACTCCAAAGGACATTTTCCCATTGTTCTATAGTCCAGTTTTTATGCGCTTTTGCCCATTCTAGTCTATTTTTCTTATGTCGATTTGTTAGTTTGGGTTTTTTAGCAGCAACACATCCTCTTAATCCCGCAGACAGTAAGCGTCTTTTAACAGTAGTTGTTGAAATGGGTGTTTCTCGCGTATCATTCAGAGCTGCAGTGATCTGTGGTGCAGTTAAGCGTCGATTCCGTTTAGAAAGAACTCTAATGAAGTTGTCCTCTTGATTTGTTGTGGATTTGGGCCTACCAGATCTCTTTCTATCTTCATTTTTCCCCGTTTCTTGTTTTCTAGCAAGGGTATAGTGGACACCTTTACAAGAAATTCCGAGCCTTTCTGCGATTTGACGTTCACTGTATCCTTCCTCGCGTAGAGTGCAAATAGCGCTTCGCTGTTCAAGCGTGATTTGCTTGCGTTTTGCCATTTTCAGAAGAAAAAATACGGTCAAAGTAGTAGCCGATATCTTTCGAATACAGACAATGTTAATATCACAACTTTCACGTGCCAATGCTCAAGTGCGACTGAATAAGGTCTAAAAAAGTTAAAACCAGCAAACATTATCAATAAAACTACACCATTGCATAGGATAAAGTAGCCGACGGATTAAGTCATAAAACACGTGTTTCGTCAATATTAAGGAATTCCATAAAACTTGATGAATGTAGGATAATAATCCTTTTGTGTTTGTGTAGACAGTCGTAAAAGGTTGTAAAACTTAAGATTATTGCTAATTTTTACCGCTATTAGTCGGCATTTATTTGTTTTGTTTGAAAACAGGTGTGCTTCCAAACTTTTGGACGGTAGTGTATTATTTAATAATACCTTTAATTTGATATCTTCGGTAATTGCAGAAGTACTCTTGGCAATATAATTATCTAATGTAACTTTTCAATGTTGGAAAATTAGACTTGCTGTAGGTGAACCCGGATCAGCATCAAGTTTGTCCGGACGTAGTAGAAGCATTATAGGATCTATATTTGGATACGATACGATTATTGGAATAAATTGATATAAATAAAGACAAAACCAATGTAATTTGGTTTTATTCCAATAAAATAATTGTAATATAATGACAAGTGTCAATATAGTTTTTAAGTATATAAATTCTAAAGTTAAACAAAGAGTATTTACACCACAACTACTAAGGGATTTCTGGTTTTTGTTTCCTCTACTTTCAATTCCTTGTTTGTTTTCAGCTGTTTTCTGGTCCTGCTGATTTCTTCCCTAGTGCCACAACTTATTACTTTCAAAATTCAAATACTATTTTCTTCTTATTTTCCCATTTTGTATTTTCCGTAGTCCTTCAATTTTGAATCCGGTTTCCTTGCCTTTAACGTTTTTCTTACACGCCTGCGAGTGTATTCATAAGTTGAAGTATCAGGCTTAGTCGTGGCGATAACACTGTGCGTAGGTTTTGGCTTAGTCACTACAGTGCTTTGTTGTTTCAAGGCTATCTCTGCATATGAAGTTATGTGTTCTTTCACTTCTGCAAATTGCGTCTCGATTCCTAGAGTGATCTCTTTTAATTTCCTCACTTCCTCAATTAGTAGTCTATTGTCCTCGCGACTATCGTTTCCTTGTGGCACCATTGATGCACTCTAAACCACGTTCTTTATTGCACCCATGGCATCCCTATGCTCAGCCATGAGGGCATTATACGCTGCTTAGTGGTCTTTGTGATCTCTTATTTCTTTGAGTAGGTCCTCATATTTTGTTTGAATTTCTTGGTTAACTTTGGATTTCTGCTTTCCAAGGGGTTTCTTAGATTTTACCATTTCTCAATCGCTCCTATTACCTGTTTCTAGTTCCCCTACAAGATCTATTACCAGTTTTTGCAGTAACTCCAGGTATTCTGTTATTTCATTTTTAATGTCTTTCTTGATGTTTCTGGACTCACCCAGCTGGTACTTTGCCTTGTCAAAGTAGTATTTTACCTCTTCGATCTTGTTCTTGAATTTCCTTTCCCCAATTTCCAAACACAGCTTTTTTTATTACGGCAGATGGTACAGCTACCCCGGATGCTTTCGCTACCTTAGAAGTTGTTGCCTAATTGCTTAGTTTGCCGCTTCTTTAGTTTCAGCTATCAGTAAACAGTACAAAATTATATTTTATTATATTGTAATGTAACATAGAGTTACATTGCATCAGTTTTTTTATACATGGATAAAAAAAAACATAGAACATAATTTAGTTCTATTTAATACAATTGCACGATTTTGACGTAGACTAAATTTTACAAAAGTGGATGGATGTAATTAAAATTATCCCTTCTCGTATCTGTTACCAGCATAAATGAGTTTGCTGACAGCGCTCACAAATTCTGGAACGCAAATTAGTTTTTGCTGCATAATTCCTCAATTGCAATGCAATTTCCTCTCCCTTTGTGTTTTATACACGTCTTGACTTGAGTTCGTTGTGTGAACTGCGCAACACATTCGAGGATTATTTTCAACTAAAATGTCACCATTTTCTCTGTCATTACTTTCAAAGCGTTTTGTTTAAATTCTTGATAATTTGGAGCGTCGGATAGACAATCAGTGTCTTCAAAACTGAAGGGTCTCTTCAGGTATTAAGGCGATACATTTGGTGAAGTTTATGTTGAAAGGTTGTAGATGATCAAACTATAGCCCGAAGAGTTGTTTCCAGGTGATACATGTGCAATAGGTGGGTAGAATTCATAAGAAAAGTCTGATGCGTTGAAAACTGCACTGTATAAGATATCTGTGGATAACTCTCTGATGATGGTCTTAGATAAATCCAATGGAGAGGTCTCCACGTAAGGTGTCCAGAGAGCCATGGTTTTACTGGTCTACGTTACAAACGAAAAGTGACATCCAAATAGTTAACCGATTGTACGTAACATTACAATGTCCTGTGCAGGACGCAGGAAACATTTTCACTGACAAGGGGCGGAACTAAGAGGTGGGGATGCTTACAAATGGTTGTTTACCTGCTATGGCTATTTCTAGGTCGTTAATTGCTATTGCAGCTTTTACGACGCCGTTAGTACGGTTAGTGTTTTGGAAGATCCACGTCCCCCCATAAGCCTTCATATGTCTCATATTTCCCACATAGGGTTCCTGTATTAAAGCAACCGCTATGTTTCTTTTCTTATCCTCGAGCATGACTGCCGTTGTCGCCAGGTCTTTCCGTTCGAGTGCATAAATTTATGTTCATGCTTATTCGTGTGTAAGTTCACCAGGGTGCCCTTAACAATACGTGACTGCAGCTCTTGCTAAGGGAACTCTATTCAATTTGGGCATGTTGCTAGCGTATAGCGTGAATAAGAATGGGGAGGGACCGAACCCTAAGGGACGTCGGCCTTGATAGGGTGGGAGGTAGACAACGACAATTCTACACTGTAGCGACAGCTGCGATGACTCAAGTAATCATGTATTATTAGAATTAAGTAATCGGAGATCTTTAGACGATGAAGTTGGTGAATGAGGCCTTCGTACCACACTTTATCGAATGCTTTCGCTACATCTAGGAATAATACACCCGTAATAATACACCTGTTCATCATGAAGTAACCACTTGTGTCTTCTACTAATCTGTGGACTTGCTGTACACAACTGTGCCCAGCATGAAAGCCAAATTGCGCGTTAACTTTACATTTAAAGCAAATAACATTCTCAAAGTTGAGTGTCTTAACACAGGTGAGTACGTTTCTTTATAATCTACACCTTCTACTTGGGTAAAGGCCTTAGTAACTAAACGAGCTCTATATCTCACTTTATTATCACTTTCAAACTTTCTTTTGAAAACCCACTTGCATTGAATCAGTCTATCTGCTTCCTTGTCAGTTACCACTTCCCAAGCTTGGTTTTCTTCGAAAGCTTTTAACTCTTCTTTCATAGCCTGTCTCCACATCTCACTTTCAGCATTATTCATCGCCTCCTTATAAGTGATTTCTTCGTCGCAAGTGCCCAACTCGTCTACAACACAGATTTGTAATACCATCCTCTCAACTGGTTTTCTGACACGCTTACTGCTTACTATGGGTACTTCATCTGCGCCTGAATCATTTTCTTCTCCACATAGTGTATGGTAGGAGTCATCTGATGTTAAGCTAGAACTTGATGTGTCAGTCACATATGTAAGTAGGGTCATTCTTATCCAAGACAGTATCATTCATTTCAACTATTTCTTCTTAAATCTGATAGTTGATCCTGCTCTTTATTTCCACCTGCTTTTATTTCTTGTACTACAGTCTTAGCCATTTCAGTATCTTTTTCTTGGGCACATGCTTCATTAGAGGACTACCGAACATTATTACAGGACTAAGATCGGGCTTGTTCCCTGTCCATTTCTCAAATGGTGTCACGTCTCCTAGACCTGAAGCCGGCAACCTATTTTTTAAGTATACTGCCGTATTCACTGCCTCAGTCCAGAAAGTCACAGTCTTATTTAAATCAGCCTCAAAAGGCAAACATTTTGCACGTTCAACCACAGTCCTATTCAAGCCCATTTTGTTCCGGAGTATATGGGTTAGTTTTCTGATGGACTGATGCCTGATGCCTTCAAGAATGTTTCCATCTGTTGTGAGCAATATTCTCTCCTCTCCTACGTTATCTGTTCTAAGACTTTTAACTTTGTTTTTCAACCATACCCAGAAATTCTTTGAAAAACAATAACACTTGGTTTTTCTCTTTCAAAAAATAAACAAGTGCCACTCGGCTAGCATCATCCACAAAAAGGAGGAAATACTTTGCTCCCCCAATGGATTTTGTCTCCATAGGACCACATAAATCTGAGTGCACAACTTCTAACAATGTTTCACTTCTGTGGTTTGAAGATGGGAATGGTAAACGAACTTGTTTTGCTTCACAACACACGTCACAGTTGGCTTTTGTTATATCAGCCTTTTCTTTGTAGGTGACCCTCTACAGTTCCATTTTAATTTTTTCCAGATCACAGCGCCAGTCTTCTATGCCATTGCCTTTCATCTGTGTCGTGAACTGCCGTTGCTGCAAGCAACTTCTCTGACTTCACTGTGTTTAATTTGTATACTCCATTATGTAGATTTGCTATTCCTATTAACACATTCTGTTGGTTACGAATATAACAAGCGTTTTTATTTAATGATACTTTGTTTCCGTTTGCAATCAACTGATTAACTGATAAATAATAGATTTGTTGTGAGGTAAGGAATGCACAAAATGTTTCGCACTGGTATTTCAAACTGAGAATCTTTCACACACGTCGTAATCCGTGTATCAGCTGTACACATTACTGGCATTGACATTTTATTTGCAACACTATCTCTTTTATTTCGTGTACTTCTGGAATTTCATACAAACTTTCTCGATTGGTCGTCATATGGGTACTCGCGCCACTGTCTATGTACCAATCACCTGTGCAGAATTCTCCATTCAGAGAAGCTACACTAAAAGCACCTGCTTCTTTTATTTTCTCAGTGCATTAGTTTTTATAGTGACCAAACTGCTTGCACTTGTAACATTTTATTTGTTTACCATTTGCAGTTGACAGTTTTGACATTTTGCTCGTATTTGACGTTTGCTTTGACTTGCTTGCAGTGTTGCCATTTCTCATTGGTTTACTCGACCAAAATGCATATTCACCTCCACTGCTACCAACATCACTAGTCATATCGAGAAGTTTTGTTTTGATGACGACAGAGCTTACGGTTAAACCAGAATGTTCTATCGTCATTATCATGGGCGAAAACTTTTCTGGCAGACCCACCAAAAACAATGATCCGATCCATTCTTCATTGATTTCGAATCCTGTACCTTTCAACCATTGAGCAGTTTCCACAATCTGAGACGTATGATTTGTCATCGTCTCATAGTTTTCAAGACAAATATTTATCAATGTCCCTAGTAAACTGATTTTTCTGGAGAATCCTTTGTCATCGAATAGCTTTAACTTGTTACATTCAGTCGTAATTGTGTTTTCATTTTTAATATGCACATATAACGAAGAATCTACGGCAATCACAAGTTTGGCTTTCGCTTTTCTTTGGTCTGCTTCACTCAAATCCGGCGAAATGTCTTCTATATCGACGCCTTCTAACACCAGAAAATTCTTGAGGTTTGCCTTCAATTATAATTGACCAATCATTATAATTTTCTTTTCCTTTCAATTTACATAATAAATGTGCCATTTATTATGTAACTCGAGGTCGACATTTTGAGAAAATAACACTTTTAATATTCCGAATTATTTGGAAAATTTGCCTGGACCCATAACCTAATAGAAACACGATAGCTGTTATTATTTTAGTTTTTAATTTTGATTCGATGCGGTTATTTTTTTTTTTACGTTAGCAAAGCTGCGTGTATCGGCTAGTATCTATACACTCAAAAGAAAATTACGGGATGACTACGAGTATGTCAACCGATTGTCTGTTCAAACAATTATATTATATTATAAACAATAATATTCATAATAAAAGATCCGTTTCCGTGATACCTCAGTTCCGAGTAACTCATATGAATATTCGCAACTAATTGTCCAGTGAAGTCATCCTCGCGACAATAACGTCGCAACTGTCGTCCGTCCACATTGTCCACGCGCGAAACTCTTATTACAAATTTCATGTCATGGTGTTCCAGCAATAAAGGACCTTTGAAATGTCTTTAATATAAAACATTTAGCCATGGTTGCTACTTCTAAGAAATCTATAGCTCATCAAAATTCTGTCTTGTAATAATAATTTGATGTTTGTCTGATGTTTTTTTTTGTGTTAGAATGACGGCGAAAGATTATTCAGATACAGGTATGTCCTATATTTGGCCTTTTAGACGTTAAGGTTTTGACAGAAGTACAACATATAACATTTTCGTCCAATGCTATAGAATAGAAGTAATTACACATTATGACTTCTAATGTTTACGCGAGTATTACACATTTGAAATAAAACTACTTTTACGGATTCTATCGCGTTTGTATTTGATTTATAATTTCCCGACGTTTCGAACACTTTACAGTGATCATGGTCACGGGAGGACTGAGGTGTCTTACGTCCAATATGTCATTGTTATTACAGAAATTTATTTATATCTACCCTATAAGATATTAAATTTTGACCCACATTTTTATACAGAATTAATACAATTCATTGCCAGTACAAAAAGAGAATGATTCTATATATAAAATTTATGTTGTTTATGATTTTTTATTATTAAGGTATTTAATTTATGATAATTATTATTGTGGCAATTTTACAATTTTTACAAAACTAACAAAAACTATTTAGCTACTACCGGATCGGAACGCGGCCACTCTGAGAAAGATCCGGCGAGAAAACTCAGGAGGCATGATACTAATTTTATTATTGAATTTTTGAGTGGCGGCCTACTTTATCTTACTAAAATTAATTAAATTAAAATTTAACTATTATTGTGGGTCAAATCTATACAATAAGTGCTCACAGTGTCTTGCAGTCTTGTGGTGGTTTTCTTAGTTTTATTTTTAATTAAGTGAATGACAGGATCCCAGCTTGATGATAATACCCAGCCATCCTCCCTATTGAAATTTTTATGTTTTTTGATTTCAATAGCCTCGCGAACCATTCTAGGAAGGTATCGGTGTTCTTTTGCGAGGATTTGTGGTTTATCAAACCTGATATAATGGCGGGCGCGGTCCTGACTATGCTCACAGACTGCAGACTTAGTGTGACGGCGGTGTTTCACATCAGCTATGTGTTCCTTGATCCGAGTTCTTACAGATCTCTTTGTTTGGCCTATATAAGAGAGACCACAGTCACAGTCTAATTTATAAACTCCTGCATCCTGTAGAGGGATCTGGCACTTGACAGGTGGTAAGAACTGACTAATCCTCTTCAGTGGCTTAAAATAGGTTTTTATAGAAGCATGTTTTAGGATATAGCCAATCTTGTCAGTGACTCCTTTTACATAAGGTAGGACTGCAGGGAGACGTTCAACTGTTGGTGGTTTCACACGGTCTCCGTGACGGGGGCGAGGAACTTGCAGCTTGTTTGCACGTAGAACCTGCTTGACATGCTGCAGCTCCCCAGCCAGGTGTTCATCGTCACAGATTCCTCGTGCTCTCTGTAACAAAGATTTTGAAACGGTAGCTAACTGTGAAGGGGGGTGGTGAGAATCACCATTCAAGTATTTGTCTGTATGGGTTGCTTTGCGATACACTGTATGACTCAAGGTGTTATTGGGTTTACGGATAACCAAAATATCTAAGAAAGCTAAAGAGTTATTTGACTCCAGTTCCATAGTGAATTGAATTTTTGGATTAATGGAGTTAAGATGGTTAAGGAATATGGTTACTTTGTCTGATGGTAATATTGTGAATGTGTCATCTACGTACCGCTTATAGAACCTGGGTGTGACAGGCGAGCTTCTTAGGGCAGTCTCCTCGAAGTCCTCCATGAATATATCGGCAACAACGGGAGAGACTGGCGAGCCCATGGCCACTCCATCTATTTGCTTGTAGAATTCATCATTCCACAATAAATAGCCAGTTGTTAGGCATTGACGTAACAGTTCAGCATATTCCAAGGGCATATTATTGTCAGATAGCTTCTTAGTTACAGTTTTGATGCAATCCTCAACAGGTAAGCAAGTGAAAAGTGATGTGACATCAAAACTGACCATAGATTCATTATCAGCGAGATGTAGATCTTTAATTTCGCTAACAAAATGGTAAGAGTCTTTAACAAATGCACCAGTGTGTCCTCGAAGTTGTGAGAGGACCTTTGCAACCATCTGAGCTAATTTGTAAGTCGGTGTGTCGATCTGACTTACTATAGGTCGCAGTGGAACATTTGGTTTGTGTATCTTCGGCAATCCATACAGTTTGGGCGGTTTTGCACACGATGGTATAAGGTTTTTGACGTCTAGATGTAATGCATCGGAGTGTTTTTTAATTAACTTATTTGTATTGTTTACAATAGTATTGGTCGGGTCTGTTTTGACCTTTTTATACGTAGTTTCATCCGACAAAAGTTGGTTAATTTTTACATTATAATCCGACGTGTCCATTACCACGGTAGCATTACCCTTATCTGCGCGCAGGATGACGATATCTGGTTTATTTCGCAAGTTTTTAAGCGCTAAATATTGTTTTTTAGGTAGGTTAGGTGTAGGCAGTTTACTTCGACGTAGTAACGACGAGACGTCTTGTCGAATAGCTTCCATATCCTCCTTTTGCACAGTATTTTTAACCAGTACATCTTCGACAGCGCAAATTATTTCCTCGTAGGGTATTCGGGTAGGTGTTACGGCAAAGTTAAGTTTTGACCCACAATAATAGTTAAATTTTAATTTAATTAATTTTAGTAAGATAAAGTAGGCCGCCACTCAAAAATTCAATAATAAAATTAGTATCATGCCTCCTGAGTTTTCTCGCCGGATCTTTCTCAGAGTGGCCGCGTTCCGATCCGGTAGTAGCTGAATAGTTTTTGTTAGTTTTGTAAAAATTGTAAAATTGCCACAATAATAATTATCATAAATTAAATACCTTAATAATAAAAAATCATAAACAACATAAATTTTATATATAGAATCATTCTCTTTTTGTACTGGCAATGAATTGTATTAATTCTGTATAAAAATGTGGGTCAAAATTTAATATCTTATAGGGTAGATATAAATAAATTTCTGTAATAACAATGACATATTGGACGTAAGACACCTCAGTCCTCCCGTGACCATGATCACTGTAAAGTGTTCGAAACGTCGGGAAATTATAAATCAAATACAAACGCGATAGAATCCGTAAAAGTAGTTTTATTTCAAATAATTACACATTTGAAATAAAACTATTTTTACGGATTCTGTCGCGTTTGTATTTGATTTTTAATTTCCCGACGTTGCGAACATTTTACAGCGTTAATAATCACAGAAGAACTGCTGTTTCTCTTTTAAAAAATTTACCTTCTATGCCGACTACCATGGGTTTGATCCTTACGCACGATAAGTTTTGATGCGATTAACAAATGACTGTTTACGTCTTTTTTTTTTTCTTTTGGTAGGCTATGGCCCAGTCACACGTCGCCCGCACCGTCCGGGGCGATGGAAGGGGAGCGCGTGGCCCCATAACCCACCGTATTCCCTCCCCATCGCCATTGGGCCGGCCACTGGTACCGCTTCCTTTTACGTCTGGACGATAATCGTTTTCGTTAGTAGTATGTTTGTAAAATCCTCCGCTGCTCAAGAATTTATTCCAACTAAGTGATAAATTCTTGTATTAATAGTGGTAGGACCACGCTGTTGACATTTTTTTCTCTACAGCCGCTGGTTGGTCCGTCTGGGGTAGTACCACACTCTCGCAGAAGATCGACGTCTGAGTAATGGCAATGTGCTATTGCGCTTCGTTCGGTGAGCGAGAGAGCTGGAAGCCCAACTGGGTGGGTTTGCGGATTTTATTGGTAGGCAGCGGCCTAAGTTATACCCTTGGTATTGCAAAGGTCCATGAGCGGTAGTGACACTTACCATCAGGTGTGCTGCTTGCTCGTTTGCCACCATAAGCAATAAAATATAATCCGACTGGCTAGGTTAGCTGGTTAGGTAAAATAAAAAAAAAATGATATTAAAGATCAGCTAAATACAACATTTTTCATTAAATTCCGTTTTGTTTCTTCAAGGTTTTCAAGTTGTAAAACACCCGTTATCAAAGACTAGCGTCGGCGCTTATGTTGTAACAGTATTAAACAATGCGGCCGCATTATGCACCACTTTGTTTTATGACACCCATAGACAACAGCACGTTAATACCAATATTTAAATGGCAGTATTTAAAAAACATGCGCCAATCTTCTGCACATTAAATACAGAAGATTGGCGCATGCTTTTTTTTTAAATACGAAGCTTATTGTTTATTGAAGTTTGTATTAAATATAATATTTGTATTTATTATTTACTGACTTTCATTAGCCATTATGTGAAATATATATTAGGCTACGTACAGAATACTATGTTTTGTATAAATAATTATGTAACTATGTACTGTTAACTCACCACATAATATATGCCCTCTATTATATACTGGTTAAATATTGCAAAACGTGATTAAAATTTTAATAACTAGGAGAACGTACTTATCGCATCTTTTATAAATACATATTTATGGTCACATCATTATTATCATCATCATCAGATTTAATAACCTTAAAACTAATTTTAAGGTTATTAAATCTCATCCTATTTGAGTATGTCGTGGCCTCAAAAGACTCCCAGATGTCTTTTTTGCCATTGTATGTTGTATATTGTCGATTTCATACATACATATCCTTCCTTGCCTTGCCTTCTTCACAAAAGAAATTTACCTACTCTACCACACTGGTCAGACGTGTTGGTACAGGGTTTTATTTTGAGTTTTCCTTCTTTTACTTGGAAACATACAGTTAATGAATAGATTTACAAACACAGTTAATGAATAAGAATTGAACTCAGATTCAGAACAATATTTTGTACATACATACATACATATCATCACGCCATATCCCTTGCAGGGTAGGCAGAGAGAACAGAGTGCCAGAGAACTCTATCCTTGCATACTTCACTCGCTTCCTCAACATTCATAATTCTCTTCATACACGCTCGCTCGCTCGTCGCTCGTCGTATATTGATGAACTCGGCCTATTTGCTTTAACACTTTCCCTTATCAATTACTAAGATACTGCAGACCCAAATCAGCAACTATCTTTGTGAACCTGGGTCTCGGAACTGCCTTTGTTAAAATGTCTGCGAGCTATTCTGCAGGTGATGTTTTCTGGACAATTATATGTCCTTGAACCCTTTCACGAACGAAGAAATGCCTCACACGAATAGGATGATCCACGTCCTTTTATGAAATTCTCTTAATTCGGATTGTAAGCCAGACGAATTGCAGCTTCGTTATCCACTCTCAAAGTGGGATTTCCCTCTAAGTTTGTGAGCTTGTTATAGGTTTTCTGAAGCCACAGTATTTGTCTTGCATCTCCGCTCGCTGCAACTATTTCTGCTTCCGTCGTTGAGATTGCAACCGAGGCTTGACGTTGACTTAGCCATGATAGCTCATGATACCTCCTGAAAACCAACATGTAACTCCAATCGTTGACCGTCCAGTTTATTCATCTCCTACATGATCTGCATTGCTGTAACTTTCAACGTTAGTATCTATCATAATCTGTAAATCTATATCTTATGCCATAAGCCATAGTTCCCTTAAGATATCTTCATAGCCATTTGATTTGCCAACTGCTTTAGAAGGATTTTCTAGATTCTCTCTCTTTCTAGATACTACTCCAACAACAAATGCTATGTCAGGACGAGTACCTGTCATTAAATACGCCAAGGCTCCTACAGTTTCTCTATATGGAAATTTGTTATTGTCAGTATCATCTTTCCCCGATTCAACAGTTGGATACTTTTCAATTGGCGTTGAAACTGCATTACAATCTGTCATTCTAAAACGTTCTAAAATCTTCCTTGTATAAGATTCTTGTATGATTGTAATAGACCCGTCTGCTGATTGCTTTATTTCTAAACCCATGTAGAAAGATGCTGGCTTTGACGTTATCTTTAGCGTACGTCCTTAATCTTCAAGAAAACTGTGCGCCAACTCCGCCGCATCTGTTGATGCTACGAGTCCTTCATCTATGAACAAAATAATCAAAATCTTCTTCGCTCCTATATACCTACTTAGTAAAGAGAAAACTATTAGCGGTACTTTGCAGAAAGCCTTTTTCAAGAAGAATCTCTTCAAAACTGAATTCCAGCACCGTGGTGATTGTTATAAGCCATACAGACCCTGTTTTAGTTTACATTTGATGTGCCATCATTAAATCCATCGGGCTGCTTCATATAAATTAAGAAAGTTGTTGAATCTCAGACGTGCCTCTCTCTTATCTTTTCCAACAAAATATATCTTTAAGTACTGTGGGTCTTGCTGAGGTAAAGGTTCGAGACTACCAATTGAGTGGTAAACTTGACCTTGTACCTTAAAAGTGGGCATAAAACCGTCTTCTATAACTTTTTTGGCTCCAAAAGAAGTCATTTGGAAATATTGATTATACTGTCTAATGCGTTCCATGAAATTATTGTGCTCAGGATGCTCAACCATTATTAAACGATCAAGGGGCTCGGGAGGATGTAATAAAGGTAGGAGCTGCACTTTACCTGCATTACAGCAAAACAGGAGTCTCATCTTAAGATTTAAGAGTTTTACAATATGCACATTTATAACTCATAGGGCCTAGCAAAATGATTTATTATTTTCCTAATCTATTCGAAAGTCATACTTCATACCAGAAAGTGCTTTATCTTGCCACGCAAACATTCTTCTTTCCAGTTTTCCTAAATTGTTCTCTTCGTAACTAGTAACGACTGCTCTGTGACCATCTCTGTGGTTTTGCTGATAATTAATTACTACTGCACAATAATCCTCCAGATTTTCCTGCTGATATTTAGTTACTGCAGCACGGTAAACCTCTGGTTGGTTTTGTTGATATATTATAGCAGCTCTCTGTATCTGTTTATTTCTAATAGCATTTGTAAATCTGGCGCGACTTTATTTTGGATTATTCTTAGCAATTATAAACTACATCACAGCTCTCTGATTGGCAATTAGATATAACAGATCCATCAAAAGGCAAATAAACCTCAAAATGTCCATGAGATAAGTCACTTTTTTATTGCTTATGGTGGCAAACGAGCAGACACACCTGATGGCAAGTGTCACTATCGCCCATGGGCTTTAGCAATACCAAGGGTATAGCTAGACCGCTGCCTACCAATACAAATTCCAAACCCACCCCAGTTGGGCTTCGGGCTCTCTCGCTCACCGAACGAAGCGCAATAGCACATTGCCATTACTCAGACGTCGATGTTCTACGTTCTACGTTCTACGAGAATGTGGTACTACCCCGGACAGAACGGCTTGCGGCTGTACACAGAAAATTGTTCACGGCGTGCTCCTACCACTATTAGATGTGTTGAACTACTAAAACGCAGACTTTTCTCGGGGTTCACTTTTCTGCCGAATTTCCTATAAAGCTCTCCCTCGTAGTAGACTTCGAAAGCTATCGGAAATATTTGTCCGGCTGCTACTAATTCGCATAAACCTCCATATGTATGAAGTAATGACATATCCGCGAAGTATATGTCGGAACTATTATAATTATTACCATCAGCATCATGAGACATGGTAGAAAAATTCTTCCAGTGACTTGTCACATGATCGATTATCTCTTCTCGAATTTCTCTAGCCATGACTTGAGTGTCATATAACACAAAAGATATTGCCCTAAACAGGCACGCTCCATCACCAATGATAGGAACAACGGTGTGAAGTGTCATAACGCCATTTACATTCAAAACTTCAACAGACATACTACCACTAACCTGACACTGTCAATAGATTACAATTAAGTAACAGTAACCTCAAATGATGCGTTGTAGGTAGCAAAATAACGACAAACGAAGAATAAAATTTAACAATTATTCTAAACAACTAACGAAAATATAATTCAATCTTTAAAGAGAGCAGCATACAATTTTAAACATTGCATCAAACAGCAAATTACAAATTGTATTTTTAAAGCTTTGACACCTAGTCCAGCACGTTTTCTTGCAGTAGTATTATCTACTCACATCTCTTAGTCATCTCTTGTGACACTCGTGGGAGGCGAAGTCTGAGTGATTTGTATTATTAATAAATTACCAAACTGAAAACATAGGTGTGGGTACGATAGTATACCTATAATGATTTATTATATTTACGCGAGTAGGTATTACACGTTTAAAACGTAAACCTGAGCCACTTTAGTTCTCCGGTGACCAAGAACGCTGTAAAGTATTCGAATCGTCGGGAAATTAAATTCAAATACAACGCAAAAGAATCCATGTAAAGAATTATTAATATATTATATACAATATAGACTTATATACAAAGATACCTTTGTGTATAATATAATAGTATTTCTTTATTTCACAAGACACATAAAGTCATATTACATTTACAATATAGGTACTCTATGTATAAAGGCTCTATTTGAGGTAAGAAACGAAAATATGACTCTTGCATCCTTAATAAGGTTTAAGTCCTCGTCTTTTATCAGTAACAGCATCTATTCCACTGTAACAGACACGAAAATGTAGGTTGACTTAGAGATTGCTATTGGGGCTACAATTACTACCAATCCGTACATGCGGTATTCGTGTTCTTATTCGACCTGGGTCAACTCCATCTGATACCTTCTGGTCAAGAATTGTATTCCCGAGGTAGGTTTATCAAGTGAGCATCAGACAAGTGATCGATCAAAAATTACTGTCCATGATTTTGGCAATATTTGCCATGGAAGAGGAGTACATATTGTGTCGATCACAAGTAATTGGGATAAAAGCAAGATAATGATAATAATGTGTCTATTATAAAGGACAGATTATAAATATAGAAGTAATTTTCAATTAGGAGATCCTATGATATTACACTACATCAGTAAATTAAAATAAAACAATTAATTGATTGAAATTTATTTAATAAATCATTAATCAAAATTGCACAAAAATTTAAAACTTCATATGTTAATTGTGGTACACCAAGTACAGCTATAAATTCTATTTTAGAATAATACATATCCATTATTTGGCGTTCATATTTACGGATCATCTCTACAATGCAAATACTATTCAATACTTTAGATGTTATAAGATTCAAACTTAAATACTAAGTACAAATAAATAAATGCGAGAACTAGATATTATGATTGTGATATTAGCGTAAAGTAAAAATATATATGAATAAATCGAGAGGTGTATTTACACTTTTGTACACAAAGTTTTAGTCAATACTGTCACGTTTGTTGACAAATAACGCATCCTTTCAATCTACCATATTTTTGTGACTCAAAGAGTCAACGAATCAGCCAATTCATGTGGCTTTTTATATGATTATCAGCCGCTTATTAGTATGCGCGACCTTTCGCTTAGACGTATTTTCATTTCCAACCAATATTTTCTTTCCGGCATAGCTTATCGTTAAAACATCTTGTGTTCCATATCTTCATACAAATATTATATGCACGGTAGGTCTAGATTTGGTTTCATTAGCCATTCATTCCATTTAACTTCTCAACTGCTTTATTTCCATAGTACTTTACTTCGTAGCAAACTTATTCCTTTACTGTTAAGAATAAAAATACACATAACTAGCCTGCATAATTTTTCGCATAAGGCATTCCCCAGCAAGGTAGGTAAATTTGGTTTGATTAGTCATTCAGTCCATTTGACTTCTCAACTGCTTTATTTCAATGGTACTTTATCGTATATACATATGCACTTTTTCGTAGCTAAGTTTGCTTCCTTTACCTACTACTAAAAATAAAAAGACATTTAACTCGCCGGCACAATTTTTCGCATTAGGCATTCTCTATCAATGTCTCTTCATATTCTTTGGTATAGATTGCATGGATTTTCATATTCCACGTTTTCAGGTAACAACTCATTTATATTTAGGTATTCTTTGGTTCACAAAGTTTTCATCAATACTGTACACTTGACCGCAACGACCACAGGTGCCCGCATCAAACCTCATCTTTAAATTCGCCATCTTTTTTTTTAAATAACTTACCTGGAGACCAAGTCGGACTTCTTTTAATTTCCTTCGGTCTCTGTTCTGTTTCGCCGCAAAGTTATTCCATGCTCGTTGCTTTCTGTACGGGTCATCAGCCGCCTGACCAGTCTGTACGGCCCTTCGCATTCTTGGGTTATTCCCTAATAGTGTGCCTCCACTCTTTTCAGCCATAGCTCGCATGGCGTCTCTTTCAAACGCCTGGTATTCTATATCTTCAGACAAATCTGACTCCGTCTCAAAGAATTCTTGAGAATCGGATTCCAATATAGAAGATTCATTTAGTTTCATGTAGGACGAGCTCCCGACAGAATCTGGAGATACAGTTGGCACAGCATACGATGGTCCCTGTTGGTACTGATAAATATAATACTGCTGGGTGTCCGTACGTGATCGGTAATACTCCGGCGTAACTGGAAAATGAGTCGTACTTGTTCCAGGAATAGACGACTTCCTCTCCGATTTTACAGATCTTTTGGTCAAGTTGAGAGGACTATCTTGAGCGTAAGGACTCCACAAAGCTATTACGACTGTTACACTTGACGTCTAAACCACAAATGCCAAAATAATTTAGCGACGAAGTTAAGCGTTAAGGGTAGGTACATGATATCACATCATCATCACCTTTGAATCCACCGTAGTTTTGCGAATCAAAGAGTCAATGAATCAGTCAATTAATGCTGCTTTCTATATGATTATCAGCCGCTTATTAGTCTGCACGACTTTTCGCTTAAATGTATTATTTTCAAGCAATATTTCTCCATTTTCTTTCCAACAAAGCTTGTCGTTAAAACTTCTTGTGTTCCATATCTTCATACAAACATTATGTACACGGTAGGTCTAGATTTGGTTTCATTAGCCATTCATTCCATTTAACTTCTCAACTGCTTTATTTCCATGGTACTTTACTTCGTAGCAAACTTATTCCTTTACTGTTATGAATAAAAATACATATAACTAGCCTGCATAATTTTTCGCATAAGGCATTCCCCAGCAATGTCTCTCCATATTCAAATTTTGTATTTTACATTTTCAGGTAACGACACATCTATATTTAGGTACACTTTAGTTCACAAAGTTATCATCAACACTGTCACACTTGGCCGCAACGACCACAAGTGAACGCAGCCAACCTAGTCTTTAAATTCACCATCTTTTTCTTTAAATAACTTACTCGGAGAACAAGTCTGACTTGTCTTAATTTCCTTCGGGTTCTGCTCTGTTTCGCCGCACAGTTATTCCTTGCTCGCTGCTTTCTTTACGAGATATCAGCCGCCTGACCAGTCTGTACAGCCCTTCGCATTCTTGGGTTATTCCCTGATAGTGTGCCTCCATTCTTTTCAGCCCTAGCTCGCATGGAGTCTCTTTCAAACGCCTGGTATTCTATGTCTTCAGACAAATCCGACTCCGTCTCAAAGAATTCTTGAGAATTGGATTCCAATATAGAAGATTCACTTAGTTTCATATAAGACGCGCTCCCGACAGAATCTGGAGATTGGCACAGCATACCAAGGTTCCGGTTGGTACTGATAAATATAATACTGCTGGGTGTCCGTACGTGATCGGTAATACTCCGAGAGTACTATCTTGAGCGTAAGTTGTCACCAAAGTCATTATGACTGATACACTGAAGTGTACGTCACGTCTAAATCACAAATGCTAAAATAAGTTAGCGACTGTTAAGGGTACATAGTGGGCGTGGCTTAAAGTATCCACCCTAAACAGTAGAAGGGTTGAACAGGTAGGTAGTCGACGTAACGGACATTCAGGTACATACGTGATCAGTAATACTCCGGCATAACTATAGAATAAGGCGCACTTGTTCCAGAAATAGAGGACTTCCTCTCCGATTTTACAGACCTTTTGGAAAAGTCGAGAGTACTATCTTGAGCGTAAGGAGTCCACAAAGTCATTATGACTGACATGATACACTTGACGTCTAAATCACAAATGCTAAAATAAGTTAGCGACTGTTAAAGGTACATGGTGGGCGTGGCTTAAAGTATCCACCCTAAATAGTAGAAGGGTTGAACAGCTAGTCGACGTAACGGAACTATTGGGATTTTGATTTGTGTCGCCACTTTGGTTTGTTGAATGATGTGAAAACTTAATCGATGCTAAATAGGTATATGTATCTAACAATATTGATTGTAAATAATTAAAAAAATGTATTATGCGGTATTTTAAAAAATAACATTATTATTATTAAATGTTGTGAAGTTAAATAAAAATAATTAAAAAGCGCGAGAGCACATTTAGTAAAAGAGTTCGGTATAGTGTGCTTTTTAGGAACTTGTAGGTACTACACTTACGGGTACCTAGAGAGTAGGTACACTAAATCGCCTGTAGTTTGGATACTTTCTGTATTTAATTTTAGAAACGTTCAGTTTACCTGGGGCTTCTTATCTTCTTCGGAAGTATATATATCGATTCTGGTGTGATCATTTCTATTCAACATCTTCTGTACAGCGTCAGGCTCAATATCAGTCTCCGAGTCTGAACTTAGAATAAGAGGACGTTTTGTCACAATACCAGATGTTGATGGTTTTGGCGATGGAGTTGAAGCATTGTAATTGGTGTTTTTGCTTTGTGGTACTTTCACAGGAAAGGTTGGTGTAGCAATATCAGTTAAAGCCCTTACAACAATTTGCTTTTCTAGGGTGACCATGTCAGCAATAGTACATTCTTCGTTGTTAAGTATTGATGGTGAAACAGTATCATAACGTGACTTTACTTCGGGGTGCTCTATATTTGCCTCAATCATTGTTGAAGTTTGTGGAGGAGTTTTTGACCGCACATACTCATGTGCGGTCAAAATCGCTGGTGCAAATGCTTTATCTGGTAATATATCAGGATTGAATGGAAACAATCCTGTAGCCCTGAATCCATTTATTATATTTTCATGAGTCAATGCCCTCGACCAAGCTTTTGAGAATATTTTGTTGAAGTTCGATTTCGTCAAGCGTTAATCAGGATTTTGATACATGTATGTCATAGCTTCTTGATCCCAGTGATGCTCAAAAGGTTTATTGACGAATTTATCGAGGGGTTGAAGTTCATGGGTTGTGTTGCTAGGCAAACAATAAAGCACTATATCATGCTTGTCTGCTTATTCAACAAAATTGTATAATCCAGGTGCGAGGACGCTCCCGATCTGTCGGACGCTCAATATGGGTTTAGGAGGGGGCGTTCGACCATCGGGGCCCTGCTACGCCTGAGGCAGACGGCCGCGGTGGCTGTCGCCGGCAAGGGAGTGCTGTTGGCGGTGTCGCTGGACATCGCCAACGCATTCAATAGTCTGCCATTCAGCTGCATCAGGGAGGCGCTCCGGTTCCATGGAGTGCCCCTGTACCTCAGGCGGCTGGTGGCGGACTATTTGGAGGGGCGCAGTATCCTCTGCGCGGGTCCCGCAGGGGACATTGTGCGGACGCCCATGTCGTGCGGTGTTCCACAGGGGTCGGTTCTGGGGCCGACTCTGTGGGACATCGGGTACGACTGGGCGTTGAGAGGGAGTCTCCCCCCTGGGCTGAGCTTGGTGTGCTATGCTGACGATACGCTCGTCACAGCCCGGGGCAGGACACTCGAAGAGGCGGCGAGCATGGCCACTCTCGGCACCGAGGAGATGGTCAGGCGAATCGAGGCGCTGGGGCTCAGGGTGGCCTTAAATAAGACGGAGGCCCTATTATTCCATGGGCCACGCGTAAGGCTGCCAACCGGCGCCTCGTTAGTCGTCAACTCCATCCAGATCAACATCCAGGCCCATATGAAGTACTTGGGTCTGGTGCTCGACGGGCGATGGTGGTTCCGGGAGCATTTCCGACAGATTGCTCCCCGGCTGGTCGGCGCGGCGTCCGCCCTTTCTCGGCTCATGCCGAATGTGGGCGGACCCAGTTTCGAGGGCCGACGGCTGTATGCGGGGGTCATCCGCTCGATGGCCATGTACGGCGCACCCGTGTGGGCGAGGGCTCTGAACGCCCAGCTCAGGGCGGTTCTGTGGAGGCCACAGAGAGCCATGGCGGTCAGAGCCATTCGCGGGTACCGCACGGTGTCGACAGAGGCGGCGTGCCTATTGGCCGGGACACCCCCGTGGGACCTAGAGGCGGAGATGCTCTCCGACCTCTACCGGCGGGTTACCTCAGTGCGCGAGGAGGGTGGCTCCCCATCGTTGAGCGAGATAGCCACCTGGCGCGAGGACGCCCGCCGAGACGTCATCGCCCGTTGGGTTACGCGGCTGGAGAGGCCTAGACACGGTGTCGTGACCGTCGAGGCCTTCCGGCCCGTATTGATGAAATGGATGGAGCGGCGGCACGGGGTCCTCACCTTCCGACTGGTGCAGGTGTTGACGGGGCATGGGTGCTTCGGGAAATACCTGCACACGGTCGTGTACAGGGAGTGGACTCCGGGCTGCCATCATTGCAGTAGTGACGAGGATACGGCGCAACATACGCTCGAGGGATGCTCGGGCTGGGACGGGCAGCGCCGCGACCTCGTCGCTATTATCGGTGCCGACCTGACGCTGCCGGCTGTCGCGAGGGCGATGGTCGACAGCGTCAGGAATTGGGACGCGGTCGCCGCCTTCTGCGAGGCTGTCATCTCGCGGAAGGAGGCGGCGGAACGAGTCAGGGAGGACTCCCGCGACCCGGGGCGGCGCAGGCGCGAATACCTGCGCCTGATGCCGCCCTAACTCGGGCCTCGGGTGATCGGACCGGGGAATTGTCCGGTCACCCGACGCGAGGCCATCGCGTGAGGGCGACGCCCCGACGGCGAAATCTGTCGGGGCGTCGACGAGAGGAACCCGCGAGGGTAAACCGCCGAGCGGACCACCGAAGACAAAGATCGGGTACCGGTGGTCCGCTCGCACGGCGAAGAGAGAGGATTTTACGGTGGGTCTATGGGGTCACGCGCCGCCTTCTCCGTCACCCCGGACCGATTTGGCGGGGCGAGACGCACCCATAGCCCACCAATAAAAAAAAAAAAAAAAAAAAAAGTGCGAGGACGCTCCATCAAAGATTAACAAGACTTTCCCCTGTGTTTTATACTTTCCCAGATGCTTGATGAATTCTATAAATAACTCTGTGGTCATACTTCCTTTTGGAGCCATCTTTACGAGAGATCCAGCTGGTAAGTTATCACCATATTCTGGTTTTTGTCTTTTGCCTTTAAAGATGATCATTGGTGGGATAGCGGTACCAACAGCATTAACGCACATTACTATGGTTACATTTTCGGCGTGCTCAGGTGCAATTAAATGGACTCGACGAGCTCCTTTTTGCGCCAAAACAGTTTGTTGATGATAGATAGTGAGTCTACACCCCTTTTCATCCATATTATAGAGTCGTTGCGGGTTCTGTAGAATGTCTAATTCCTCATATAGATCTTTCACTTCTTGGAAATGCTGAGCAACAATAGGACGGTTTAATTTTTGGGCTCTGCCTGGATTCATAAACTGGGCTTTTCTTTTGGAAATTTCTGGGTTCCTTTTCAAGAACATTTTAAGCCAGTCTTTACCCGCTATGCCAGTCTTTATTGAAATTGTGCTTAATATCATAATTCTCGCAAAATAAAATGCTTGTCTCGGTATAGCTTTTGGCGTAACAGGTACACCAATGTGAGCAAATCGTATAATACGTTGTACAAGATCTTTTTCTTGGTCGATTGTCAATACGGAACTACGACCTAAGGGCTTAATAGTACTCTTTGATTTTATGTGATTTCGGAGAGTTCGTCTTGGAATGTTGTGACGTTCAGCTGCAGCTCGTTGCGTCAGCTGCCCGCGTTCTATTGCCGCCAAAGCGGCCCGTAAATTGTCTTCTGTCCACAGAGCTCTCTTTGGAGGCATTTTAATCAAAATCTGTAACAGTGTTACACATATATTGACAGTAAAATTTACAAAGTACATTGACCTAAAACACATTCAAATCCAATCAGATACTCAAATATAAAGAGGCCAATAAGGCCCAAGTACCGTTATAATGGGTCTTATTAACCTCATGCCACGTTTTTACAAAATAACCTAATAAACCTACAAAATCTTTCTCTGGCTAGGAAAAACCATATCCATTGTATTGTACAAGACATACTTAATATAATAAATACAGCGTTATTAGTCAATTATTGAATTAAACGTAAAAATACTTACAGTTTCTTGGTATGAAAATTATAAAATTGCACAGTAGCCGGTCACTTCATCAACGCATCGCACATGACTGACAAGATGGCGGCGCTAGCGACTGCCGAGCAACACGGAAACATTCACACCGACATTGTGCATGTGTGTGTAAACAGTGAAGTCTTATAGAAATGTTTTTCCGCGAAATTTAAAATGTGGGCCTTATTTACCTCAGGTACCTTATATGTATACGTATATGTATATATATACACACACACCACCATGTACAAGACATTATCCTGCTCTTATTCTAATTACTAGTGATCGACACAATATGCACTCCTCTATACGTATACCTACATATATTTATTTAGAGGATACAATGGTGCCAAATAAAAGTAAATAATAAGTTTCCAAATAAGGTAAATTATCTATTATATTACAAACTACGTGTTATAAGTTGAGAGTTCTGTGGGAAGTGAATCAAGTGATTATTTATATACCATTAAACTAAATAACGCCTAGTGCTTATCATTGCATAAAAGCTCGGGAGAAATTAATAATTTTTTGTAGGCATTAACCCAAACATCTACACTGAGAATTTGCTAAAGTATTGGTGCTTACTTTAAGTCATTCAATAGTTTGCTTCTATTGAATTCAAAAAAAGACAATAATCTAATATTTGTAGAAAATATGGGTAGAAAATAATCTAATATTTGTAAGAATTGGGACGTTTAAAGTTATGACTTAACCACGAATTCCTTGTTTACACAAATTAGTTGTCATTAAGAATATTACATAAGGCGTAAAAGGGATTTTGGATAATTTGGATTAATATTGGGACTGTAGGAAGACACTTATCTTTTTGATGCAGATGTCGATGTCGATACTTTTGCTGTATTACTGCTCGAACTTAATTTATCTGGAATCAGTATGTCTTCGTCTAGAACTCGCGGCTTTAGTCCATCCACTGCAAGGCTCCAACTTTTGATGTAATCCGATTCAAAAGTAATTAACCGTCTTGACGAATTTTGCCCTTTTTAAAGTATCGAAAACTTTCGTATTTCTTGAAATTTTGCGCGAGTTTCTAATGTTCCCCTCATGGGCCAGCAATGTTGTATCTTTCGAGGATACAATGGTCCCAAATAAGTTAAATTATCTATTATATTACAAATTACGTTTTAGTTGCGAGTTGTGTGGGTAAGTGAATCAAGTGATTATTTCTATTCCATTAAACTAAATAACGCCTAGTGTATTACGTATATCACTACATAAAAGCTCGGAAAAATAAATTCATTCTGATATTACACTATATCGATAAATTAAAGTTGGTTGGTTGTTTAAACCATTCGACAGTTTCATGGTTAAAGCCATAGAACTTAAGCTTGGAAAGGAGTTAATATTTATTGCATCGAACGCTCTGGAAAAGTCCAACAACACCAAGAGTGATGCTTCACCTCGATCCCGTGCCTCCAAAATATTTCCCACAACATCGGAGAGAGCAGATGCAGTACCCCGACCTTTCCTAAAATCTGATTGTAATTCGGGTAAAATGCTGTTTGACTCGACGTATTCCATTACTTGTGAATGTACTACCCTTTCCAATAACTTGGACAATATTGGAAGTAGACTTATGGGACGGAGATCTTTGTATGTCTCTGGATTGCTGTGTTTAGGTATGGGCTTAATAGTTGCGCACTTCCATAACTCTGGAAATGTACATGTAGTAATAGACTGGTTAATAATCCGTGAATCCGAGAAGGATGGTTTGTCAGCCATAAATCACACTCTCGGGCATGCTGACTTTTTAATGAACTGTAAATACAACAATCCAATGGCTGTAATCGATGACTAGTGTGTGGAGGCAAGGAAACCATAATTATATTATTTTCGCGAGCAAAAGTAATAGCTTCTAGAGTTCTATGGCTTGCATGATTATCCAAAATTAAAAGAGATTTCCTATTTTCGGTAGGCTTCGCAAACGTTACGAAATGTTCCAGATATTTAATAAAGTGTTCTGAATCCATCCATCCACTTCCATTTGTGTATCCAACCGATCCTGCTGGACTACCTTTCATAATTGCTGGTGGCATACGTTGTTTAGGAAAGAGGAAAAAAGGAGGAATATATTGTCCGACTGCTGATATTGCGCAAGTAACTGTTATGTTAAATCCACGCTCGGCACTTAAATCCACGCTCGGCACTTACAATTCGGCCAACTTGTTTGCGACCTTTCTTTGCAATAATCTTCCTAGGCTTAGGGACTGTATTTACGCCTGTCTCATCCGCATTAAATACTTGATCTGGTTGTAAAGAGTATTTATCCATCACAGATTTTATTTACTCGACATATGATATTTATTTGCTATAAACATTAATTAATGTTTTTTTTTTTATAAACTTACCTTTAAAAACAATATTCTTTCGCTTTTTATTTATTTATCAAAGACACACGCGTCCGCTGACACTCAATTAACAATGGCGTCTGTACAGTGTTGCCACATTATTCAAAAATTAATTTTGGTAAGTTTGGTATGATTTAAAGTAAAAGTCCTCTCTGCCCCGCCGGTCCCTTGTGCCCCCCCTTCCCCTACCTGATCGAAGCTTTTTTAATTTTTAAAATGGCGTCCCCAAAATTTTTTTTCCATTACTTCGGGCAAAACCAACAGTTAATTGTTTATAAAAAATCGAAATTAAAAGAAAAAAGAAATTCCTTCGATCAGGCACTTGTGTTTCATGTTTTCAAAAATCTGTATAAATTTCATTAAAATTTACCGAGCGGTTTCGAGCTACAGTGGTCACCAGTTCAAAAAACATAGTTTTGAGAAAGACGCATTTAAAGTTTTACACTCAATTTACGTAAAATAATACAATATTATTTAATTACTTACACCGAGTCATCTATTCCTGGGCCATATAATAGTCCTTCAGCTGTTGTAGCAGCTTCCAAAATATCTATTTGATGTTGTCTACGTAGCATTACCTTCTCGAGTGTTGTCGTTAGCGTGCTTATCTGCCACTTTCACACGTGCAGTATCGGTTTTTTCGTCATACCAATGAGAATTACACCCACAATTAAGTCCCAGTGTATTCATTATGTTCAATAATGATTTCGTAGCTTCATTGAATATACCCGTAGCTAAGTATGCAGCAATTTGTACAACAGTTAAACTAGTATTTATCATTTTTGGGCATATTTTCCACACTAGTTGGTTGAAGCTCTCATTATTATTCTAGATGAATCCACCTACATATCTTGAAAGTAAATTGTCATTACTGAGATCTTCATAAATTGGCTTGATAGCTTCTAAAACATCAGGAGGTAAGGGAGAATAGTCGTGAGTATAAGTAGCAAGCTCTCCACTTGCTTCAGCGCGCTGATAAGAGCACTAAGAATCTTCGCCTTTTGGACACATACTATGATTCGGATTTTCATCACTTGAGCCGTAGTGATAAAAATTCTTTAATTTTTAGATTAGAGGTGTACTAGCATGCTGTACTTCTTCGTTCGTCGTATTTTGGAATGATATACTTTATAATACGGGACTCTAACGAAATGAAGTACAGCGCAAGGGCAGAACGTGTGCCGAACCATAGCACCTACCCGTCAAACTATTGTGCAAAGACAATTTGATATACGACTAGATAAAATCAACAATAAAATAGGGAAATTTCGATAAATAATGTACACACAATGTGCATACATCACGTCCCACACTTCTGGCCAAATGAACATGGTTCCCGTAGCTGTAACAATATTATGAAGTCTCGCCACCCGAAGACTGCTCAGTATACAAATGACCCCGAATTATCACCAATCAGCAAAACTGAAAATGTATGTACTATAGTATGTGTTATAGAATTGTGTTGCGAATATCGGATTGCGAATATCAGATTGGAGAAAAAGTCGTTTTAATTATTAAAGCGTTTACTGAAAATAATTACAAAATTGAATAATGTTTGTATATGTACATAACGAAATAATAAAATTGTAAAATAATGTTTAGTGGAAATTAAAATTGGATGTTTTTTATCAAAACTAAATTATGGTGAATTCTGTATTCGTCCACCAACGGGAATTAAATTATTATTATCAATAAATAAATCTAATTTTAATAAATTTGAATTTTTCTTTATAATTTTATTAGTGTCAAGGGAATTATATACGTCGCGAAATGATTCCCTTTGACTCAACCGTGCAAGGGTTAACTCAGCATCGTTGAGTTCGTCGATGGATAATAAACCTGTACGTTTTTTAAATTTATTGCGTGTATTATATATGAAACGAAGGACGAAAGCAGCAGCTCTTTTCATCCTTAAATATTGCGAGAATCTAGAAAATGGAAATAGACTAACACTATCACTGTTTTCGTTAATAGCGTGATAAGAAACATTAGGTTTTAACTCGGGTAAGTCATTAGGCCACATGTAGTCGTTTTCTAAATTAGGTAGTTTAAATTAGAGTCGTATAAAAATTGAGGACCGTTCCACCATAATGTAGATGTAATAAGTGAATCCAGGTCTCGACCTCGAGACACTAAATCGGCTGGATTCTCTTTGCCAGCGACATGTCGCCACGGATGACCTTCAGTTAAATTGTGAATCTCTGCAGTTCTATTCTGTACATAAGGTTTCAATAAATTAGTTGGCATACCTAACCAGCCTAAAACAATGGTAGAATCTGTCCAGAATACCACCTTATCTACCTTAGAGCGAAGAGATTCTATAACCTTTGTGTACAACCGCGCACCTATTAACGCGCCACATAATTCGAGCCTAGGTATAGTTATAGGTTTAGTTGGCGCGACCTTACCCTTACAACATAACAAGCGAACTGCAATATCCGTATTACTAGTAGTACGAACATAGGCGTAGGCGCTGTATGCCGTCTGCGAGGCGTCGGTGAATATGTGTATTTCTATGTAGGTAGGGTTGTAACACATTACATAGCGAGGTATTCGTAAATTACTAAGTGACGTTAAACAATTTAAAAATCGTTCCCAGACATGTGCGACGTCACATAGAACCGGTTCGTCCCATTCTAGCCTCAATAACCAACATTTTTGTAGCAACGATTTAGCTATCGTAATCACTGGACTCATTAACCCTAAGGGATCATAAATCTGAGCAGCTGATGACAAAATAACACGCTTCGTAACGGCACCACTCGTATCATAATTAATTTGCGAAAAATAATTTAATTCATCTGATACATTGTTCCATCCGACACCTAACGTTTTATTTTGCATCTTATCACCTAAATTGAGCGACTTCGTAATATTACTGTGAGAGTAGTCGTTCTGATTTGTGCGATCATAATTAAAAACCCATTTACGTAGAACTAAACATGCGGAATTTAACACTTGAATAGTACCATCACAAATCTGATTTAATTGTTGTATACTATTTGAACTACAAATAAAATCATCAACACAGAAATTATTATTAATTGCGTCTCTAACACATGGAACCTTGCATTCTTGACCTAATTGCTTTAAGCACCTCCAGCTCAAAAATGGTGCCGAAGCGGTACCATATGTCACGGTATTTAAACGGTATACCTTCAGCTCGTCAGCAGGATCATCCCGCCATAGGATGAGTTGGAGGTCACGTTGATCCTCATCAATTAAAACTAGGCGATACATTTTTTCGATGTCCGCACAAGCTACGTACCTATTTTCGCGAAATCTAATTAAAATCGATATTAAATCGCCTTGTATGGCTGAGCCAACCATCTGCAGGACATTTAGCGACACACCAGTACTAGATGCCATACCAGCATCGAAAACCACACGCAGCTTCGTAGTAGTAGCATATTCGCGAAACACCCCATGAGGTGGCAAAAAATAATGCGGCTTATTATATTTATGTACAAGACTCATATGACCCAGTTCAATATATTCATGAATAAAATCATTGTACATTTTCTTATATAATGACTTCTAATGTTTACGCGAGTATTACACATTTGAAATAAAACTACTTTTACGGATTCTATCGCGTTTGTATTTGATTTATAATTTCCCGACGTTTCGAACACTTTACAGTGATCATGGTCACGGGAGGACTGAGGTGTCTTACGTCCAATATGTCATTGTTATTACAGAAATTTATTTATATCTACCCTTTTTTTTTTTTTTTTTTTTTTATTGGTAGGCTATGGGTGCGTCTCGCCCCGCCGAATCGGTCCGGGGTGACGGAGAAGGTGGCGCGTGACCCCATAGACCCACCGTAAAATGCTCTCTCTTCGCCGTGCGAGCGGACCACCGGTACCCGATCTTTGTCTTCGGTGGTCATTTATATCTACCCTATAAGATAATAAATTTTGACCCACATTTTTATACAAAATTAATACAATTCATTGCCAGTACAAAAAGAGAATGATTCTATATATAAAATTTTATGTTGTTTATGATTTGTTATTATTAAGGTATTTAATTTATGATAATTATTATTGTGGCAATTTTACAATTTTTACAAAACTAACAAAAAAAAACAAAAACTATTCAGCTACTACCGGATCGGAACGCGGCCACTCTGAGAAAGATCCGGCGAGAAAACTCAGGAGGCATGATACTAATTTTATTATTGAATTTTGGAGTGGCGGCCTACTTTATCTTACTAAAATTAATTAAATTAAAATTTAACTATTATTGTGGGTCAAATCTATACAATAAGTGCTCACAGTGTCTTGCAGTCTTGTGGTGGTTTTCTTAGTTTTATTTTTAATTAAGTGAATAACAGGATCCCACCTTGATGATAATACCCAGCCATCCTCCCTATTGAAATTTTTATGTTTTTTGATTTCAATAGCCTCGCGAACCATTCTAGGCAGGTATCGGTGTTCTTTTGCGAGAATTTGTGGTTTATCAAACCTGATATAATGGCGGGCGCGGTCCTGACTATGCTCACAGACTGCAGACTTAGTGTGACGGCGGTGTTTCACATCAGCTATGTGTTCCTTGATCCGAGTTCTTAGAGATCTCTTTGTTTGGCCTATATAAGAGAGACCACAGTCACAGTCTAATTTATAAACTCCTGCATCCTGTAGAGGGATCTGGCACTTGACAGGTGGTAAGAACTGACTAATCCTCTTCAGTGGCTTAAAATAGGTTTTTATAGAAGACCATGATCACTGTAAAGTGTTCGAAACGTCGGGAAATTATAAATCAAATACAAACGCGATAGAATCCGTAAAAGTAGTTTCATTTTCTTATAACTAAAATTACGAGATAATATTTTTGCTAAAGCGTAAAAACGACGTTCAGCCTGTGTGCGAGTATCGCCCAACATCTCTGGTCACTGCTTGAACGGGATTCGAACCCTGAACCTGCCATTGGCGGCTCGCGTAGTTGTCTTAACAAAATGTTCCTCGCACGCAAGTTCCTCGCTACTACTTAAACTAGTTTTATTTAAAGGTAGCTCCTTAATCTCCCAAAATTTGCGTAATAATTGATCAAGTGAGCATACATCACCGTCCATTGATTGCGTAATATTACAGTTGAGAGGCTGCACTTGTTTATAATTGAGAGATGGAATCGAACCTGAGACTATCCAACCAAATTTTGTATTTTGGAGGAAGGGACCATACTTAAGACGCATTTTACCTTCATTAAGTAACTCCCAAAATAAATCTGCGCCTATTAATATGTCAATTGGAAGACAACTATTAAAATTAGGATCTGCAAGAATAATATTATCAGGAATACAAAAGTCGTTTATATTGAATATTATATATGCTTATTATTATAGTGCTTTACACATGATACACTGTTTATAATTACGTGCGCCCCTCATTTGTGATTTATGTGATTTATTAGTAACGGCATTGCAGTGAACTTTGGATGTGTGCGAACTATTACTAATGCCATTATATTTTTTATATTCAATGCCGGTGGAATTTGTGTTCGATTTATTTTGTGACCGCATAAGAGTTTCTAAAATATCAGCCCTGTTTCGAAGGAATTGCATTAAATCATCTAATTTTATGGTTTTACTATCATTATTAATTTTTAACGAACACCGGTATTGTTCCCATTCGCGTTCCGTTATATTATCTAACTTTGACACAATAATATAAATAATTAGAGTATCCCAATACTCGGTCGGTTCACCTAAAAGCTTTAACGCACGTAAATTCTTTAGTGTATTATCAATAAGTTTGCGTAAATATACCGGTGACTCTTTAGTCAACGCTGGAATAGAAAACATAGACTTTATGTGGTTATGAACTAATAACTTAGTATTATCAAATCGATTGGTTAATAAATCCCAAGCGACTTCATAATTGTCTGCAGAAAATTCCAACGAATCTATCACCGATTTAGCACTGCCTTTAAGAGATGATTTTAAATAATGGAATTTTTGTATTTGTGTAATCGTTTTACAGTTATGTACAAGGGATATAAACGTGTCGCGAAACTCCAGCCAGTGTTCATATGACCCGTCAAAGTTAGGAATGGATATTGTGGGTAACTTGATGGCATTTGAACTGCTCGTTGTTAATTCTGAACCACTTGTAGACCTCTCATCGGTACTAGTCATACATTCAGCAAGTGCAAGAACAATGTAATAATTGCGTTCAAAATCCTCGCGCGCTTCCAGCTGTTTTTCAATGTCAGACTCGGGTGTAATATCCTCTATCTGACTTTGAACCTGATTGAAATCATTCACTAAACTTTGTGATCCTATCATGCGTAATTTTAATTCTGCTCGTTGATGAACAGATAAGTCAACCTTTTCAAATGCACTAACGTACTTTTTGAAATTAGTTAACCGACACTTTATCGAACCGCGCTTTTTCTTAAGTTCTCTAAGCTTTACTTCTAATTTCGAATCTAAAGTTGACATTTTAGGAATTAAATAAAGGATACTCACTGTTTAATAAATCGTAATAAGTACCTACTCTGAGCTGAAGCGACTGCACACCACAATGCGTAAGTAGGTAGGCACAACGCAAAAGCACTGAAATTAAGCACAGCACAATATTAAATAGGTGAAGTGGAAAGAAGAGTTAGAAAATTTTAGTTGATACGTCTCACCAAAAGCACTGTATTGCGAAATTAATAGGTTTCCTCTCCAATCTTTCTGGTTTTTTCCGTAAGTCCGGCTGCGAAGGGCCAAAAATTCGATATGTTGCGAATATCGGATTGCGAATATCAGATTGGAGAAAAAGTCTTTTTAATTATTAAAGCGTTTACTGAAAATAATTACAAAATTACAATGCAATTGAGCGAGTATATTAAAAACAGTGTTATTGACGGTGGGTGAATATTGGTAATGCGAAAATATTTCTTCCTTTCGTGGCGCTGGTATCGCCGTCCCTCCTCTTAGGTTGGTTTATCGCAAATATGAGTATGTGTGTGTGTACAGCTAGTACTTTTAAAATAAGCGCCAACAAATTGTCCTCGCCTATTAATGCAAGGAATTAAAAATTATTATTTAAACTTTCTCTTTTTCACTTTCTTTTTTTTCAACACACTTTCAAACAATTATTAGGCCCTTCTTCAATTTATTGCTATACACGAAATATGCTAATTAAAAGATGAAGCTGTAATTTGTATGGAATTTAAGTCTTACTCTTTCAACCACCATGCTGCTGTAGAATTTTAACGTATTTACATCTAAGGATGAGGGCATATTAATTATACTTTTCTATCTTAGCAGTATATATCTGAAAGTGTAGCTGTGGATTTTTTTCACTATCCTAGAAGGTAACTAAAATTAGCGGATGAATAGAGATATTAACTCAATTCATAAGCAACACTTTCTTCGATGAATTGGGGACTTCCCAATATATATCGCATGCTTATTTTCTTTTGAAATTGATCGCCTTATAACACGTACAGAAGAGGCAGTACAACAATTAAATATACTGTTCATTTGAACCTTGCCTTATTATAAATTGGTCTGCAATTAAATATATTGGTCGTATTTGAATGCTAACATAATATTAAATTGGCCTCAACTTAATGCAACAATGTACAGTCAGCAATTCATTGAAACAATACACTGTCCGTAGTTTGAACGAATCACACTATTGATTTGGTCAATTATCTGTTCTATTTTTTCGGTGTATTTCAGTTTATTGCCATGAATCCAACTGACAACTTAAAGTTTTAAGTAAATTTACATTTAGATAGACATATATCAACTAATTTGATAGTTCTGTAGGTAACATTCTAATATTCGTAGAACCGTTTATTGAAATTTTATATGTATGGTTCCGATTATTATCTAAGTACTCGTTTGTCTTGGTTTTATTTTTTTTTCATTAGTGATATTTTTGGCAGACGAAGGATTTTTATATAAAGAAGAAACAATTAAATAGTTTCTAATGTTTAACACTGAAATATTAACTATCGCAATCACTTTAATTTTCTATAAAACCCACCAATAAGCTAAGTATATGCACTCGTTAAACTAATTGCTAATCCTAACACTTCAACGATATTAAAATGCGTGGTAATCGTTACACGAGTAAGCATAGCTTCCGCACGCTAGATAGGTCGAATGTGCAATGCGGTTTCTAGTCTCCGTAACTGCGCTTTAAATAGAATGCGGTACCCGCTTTTCGATAATTTTAATTTGACACCTAACACGGCCTCTCCTGACAGTGTGTCGTCCTCGACACCAACTCTCCGTCTCTCTGGAACAGGCGACGTCTTCTGGCGTGAGCTCAGCTTCCATGCTGTCTTCCAGCAGAGGCATGGCTCGATCAGCTGCTGGTGTAGATTCTGTTGACGTTACCACCATCAGCTGAAATTGATCACAATCTCAATCATGAGCTACCCAGAAAACATAAATACACAGCGGCACACAATATTATTTCAATCACTCGATTCAGGCGTCTATCTGATAAACAGTTCATCAGTTCATCTCACATCAATCGTTCTTAAATGAAATAGAGAAGTCTTTTGCTGCCAAACTGGTCAATTTGCGCAGTCATAACGTGAATCCTTGTTTTTAAACAAAGGCACGATGACTGCGCTATTCCAGTCCCTAGGAACCATTCCCGAGCTCCAACATAAATTGAGGAGCAACAGGAACGCCTCCCAGACACAGGCGTCACCGAGCTTGATCATCTCGGCAGACACAATATCAATGCCCGCTGCCTTACCATTTTTCAAACTTCTTATCACCCATTCAACTTCATCCATACTGATGCCATCGCAGGACGCTGGTGCCGAATGTTGATCTACTAAACCACATGCGACACCGGCGCCAACTCGAGTATCCGCATACATATCGCCAAAATATTGACTCCATCGGCTTAACACGTCTTGTGTTTGTGTAAGAATGTCTCCACTTTTAGAACTTATTTTATTCATTCTGAAGGCTGACCAACCACACAGAGACTTCTTCACCTCCCTTCAAAAGAGTTCGGTGTTACCCTCGAAGCTTTTAGTCAGCCTATCTTCTGCACTCATATTTGCTCTATCACGTTTCTCTTTCACTAAGGCCTTGGTATCATTCCTACATTGCCGATATATTTCTTTCTTCTGTTCAGTCATACTGTCATTCAGATTCAAAGAAGAGACATAGTCCAGCCACGTTTTCTTCTTTTGCTCTACGGAAGCTGCCACTTCTGCATCCCACCACGCATCACCATTAAAATTTGTTTTTCTATGCTTCTTTGAACTTCCACATACTTCTTTCGCTGTATCTACCATACTCTCTTTCAATATTCTCCAGCATTTTTCAATGTCCGATTGCGGCTGGCTTGCCATCGTCAGCCGTTCTCCGACACCCTCTGCATACTTTTCTCTTACACACTCTTCTTGCAGCCTTAGTAGGCTCTTGCGTCAAATATTTTGCTTCGGAGGCGACTGTCTACCAAAATTAAATCTATTATACTTTTCTGTTCATTCCTTCTCCATGTATACATATAGTACGTCTCATGGTCGGGACGCTTGATCCCCACCCATCCGTTCAAATCTCCGCATACAATCACGCGTTCACTGGTGTCTGCCATATCCAGAACTTCCCTAACATTATCCCAAAACTTCTCTAGGTCTGATGCCACCGAGGATCCTACGGGAGCATATGCTACAACCATGAATACCTTGGTGAAACCTAGTTTTATACGGACCCATAGAAGTCTGGGATCAAACATTGCGTAATCCTTCACACCTGACGCCAAGCGAGAGGACAGCAGCACTCATACCATGGGGGCTGGCTCGATCGCTCTGTTGTACACCAGACCACAGAGCCATCCCGCCACCAGGAAGATCGCAGGCATCGCTGCCCTGGGGTCTTTGGTAAGTACCTGCACAGAATTGGAAGAGAAGGGGCCCCAGGATGTCACGAGTGTGGTGCGCCAGTAGATGATGCGCGTCACACTCTGGAGGTATGCCCTGCCTGGGGGCCCCAGCGCCACGTCCTATCGGCGGTCGTTGGGGGAGACCTGTCGTTGTCGACCATCATCTCGAAGATGCTTGACAGCGACAGGTGCTGGTCGTCGATGGCCTCCTTTTGCGAGGTCATCATGAAAAGGAAGGAGGCCGCGGAGCGAGAACGCGAGGCGCTTGCGTCAGCTGACTCGCTTCGCCGCCGGCGACCGGGAAGGAGGAGGCGCCGTTATGCGCACCTCCTCCCACCGCCTTGAGGGACGATAGGACGTGGCCAGAAAGCCAAGCGTGGGGGTGCCGGGGATCGAATGTCAGTAGACGATCTCTCCGGCTCCCCGTAAAAGCGCGGAAGGGGCCGCTGTGGTTTTAGTGGGTATTCCGGCCGCTAACATCTATGGCCGGTGAGTCCCACACTCCCCCTCGCCTGTCACCGGCGGGGGATAGCGCGCAAATGCGTTTCCTCAGCGAAAAAAAAAAAAAAAAAAAAAAAAAAAAGGCATCGCTGCCCCTTCGCTTGGTCTTTGTTACACAGAGCACGTCTAGCTGTTTGTCCGCCGTGACGGTTATCAGCTCGTGCAACTTACCTTCCACACAACCTCTTACATTCCACGTGCCCATCTGGCACTCTGCTCTCCTCGACTCCCCTGACTGGGCAAGGCGTGATGGGTGGCGGACCCCATCGCCGCATCTGCTGATGTTCATACGGACGGGGGCGGGTCGTTACGCGTCGCCTCCGGGGGACGCCATAACCCGCCGGATTAGCAGTCTAGTCTAGTACTCAAAATGTCAACTATAGAGAACATATTACGTTGGTTAAACTTTTAACTTCTTGTGGGTTCACTGTATATACAACCATTTATACAACCATATAACAACTATATATACAACCATAGTTTTACGTGGCCTTATTTTTGATATAATACATGGCCCTTAATAAGAAAGAATAGTAGTAAGAATTTGCTTATCAGGAAATATTGTTTACGTATCATCTCGGGTCATAAGTTATTTATAACTCGTTGTGCAATGAGTATTCATTAAATTTAAATCAATATTTATATTTTATTATAATACCACAACTTCTAATACGTTATTAGAAACGTGGTTATACGTAAACCACCGACAGCCAATCATTTCCTATTCCTTCCTTCATTTTAATATTGTTTAACGTGTACTCGCGCGTTTATCCTCGTCGCCATTTATAATGTATGCGTGTAATATTACAATTATACGCTTAACTTCTAGAATAGTTACACGACTGTTCTCTGCGACCCGCAACGCATAAGTATCCTGCGACATGCCTCTACCGAGCTCTTATACCCACATATTATTCGATCTGCCCACATTTACGAATTATATTAATTATGCATATACTACAACCGCAACGGCCGCATAGCTCAGGATCGATTGTGTATTCATATGCAGTGGCTAAAAATGCATTTTTCGCATACCCGCCCGTACGGGGTATGTGGGACTCGCAGGCCCTGAAGGGGGCACTGAACACCCACTAAAAAATCAACTACGAGCTGTTAGCCGTAGGGGTTTTTACAGCTGAACCGGACTGCGTCGAGCCCGAGGGCTCTCAACCCGAGTGAAGTGTGTTGCTAAGCGACATCGCCCGAGAGCCCCCCTGTGGGGAACAGTCCTCGGCTCGGGGCGTCACTGAAGGCAAGGTGGACGTGGACGTAAGGTGGACGTGGACGTGCCCACCTTTGGATCGGTGACTATTGCGCGCCGTGATTTCGCACCTCGAAGGCGAGGATGAAACCGCGGATATTTGATTAAGATGGCCTCGCGGGTGGAGTAGGCTTTTGTTTGGGCGAGCGTTATAGAGTCGTAATCGTCGTTGAGGACGTGACGCGGACGTCGAATTTTTGAGATACGCGATGGGGTATAAGAAGTTGCCCCAACCACTAGTTAGTTGGGGTGTGTCATGGCAGAGTCAAAGCAGCTCTGGGAGCACCGCTTTATAAACTGCACGATGGTCGGTAAAATAAAACAACGTTGTCACTGTGACTATCGTCAAGGAACAGGGCAGAATTTATTCAGTAAAAGTATCGTTAGACATTTTACATTAGTTGACATATATCTAGATAGATGGAGCTAGTAGTATCTACATTTTGATATTTACAACACTCCCACTCAAAATATAGATACAAGAACGAACAGAAAAATTTTAACTTAAACTTTAACAATACCCAAAGTCTGTAAATGCTTATAATGTTTGACAGCACCTAAGCTCTTTGTGAGTAGGTCTGCTGGCATATCTGATGTACACAAATAATCAACACTAACAATATTTTCCTTTATCATTTCCCTACAATAATGATACTTGATATCAATATGTTTAGTCTTATTGTGAAAAACAGGATTGAGTAACAATTTTTGTGCACTCATACTATCATAACATATTCATATAACAATTTTATACCATTTCTCAGTTATTTCATGTTGTAAGTTTCTTAAGTATACTGCCTCTCTGCAGGCCTCTGAGATGGACACATACTCAGCCTCCGTACTAGAGAGTGTAATACATTTCTGTTTACTACAGCTCCAAGATATAACAGACCCTGATAACATATAACAATATCCCGAGTATGATCTTCTATCATTAAGATCATTACTCGAATCTGCATCTACATAGCCTACAATATTATTAACATTTTTACTTTTATAGTATTTTAGACCTAATTGCTTTGTTTTCTTTAGGTATCTTAAAATTCTCTTTGCATAAAGCCACTGCTCTTCAGTGTTACAATTATTAAATTGACTTAAAAATGACACTGCAAAAGATATATCGGGTCGTGTAAGAACAACTATGTACATAAGACTCCCGATGAGTTGCTGATAGGGATTCTGGCTATTACAATTTTCTTCACTTTTAGTTTTTAAACTTACTTCCATAGGAGTATTAATTGTCTTACAATCTGTCATATTGAACTTAGATAATAACTTATCAATGTACTTCTCTTGACTTAAGGTAACAGTACTATGTTTTATATCAAATGTAACTGACATCCCAAGACAGTATTTTACAACACCCAAGTCGTTTAATTCGAAACTCTTACTAAACACACTCTTAAGATGACACATTTCAGTATTATCATTAGAGAAAACAAAAACATCATCGACGTATAGCGTAACAATAGTCTTACTGCTACCATCTATTTTTATATACAAGTATGGTTCGGTTTTGGATTTAATGTAACCATTAGCTAACATACAAGTATCAACTTTCTTATACCATTCTCGAGAAGCCTGTTTGAGACCATATATTGCTTTCTTTAATTTTAGAACCTTTTTATCATCATTACACTCATAACCTACAGGTTTTTGCATGTATATAGTCTCAGACAGATCTCCATTTAAGAAAGCTGTTTTTACATCAAGATGAGTCACTTTCAGATTCATCTGTACTGATAACGCAAATAACAATCTAAGTGTAGTATGTCGTACCACAGGAGAAAATGTTTCACTGTAGTCCACACCATGTTGTTGAGAACAACCCTTTGCCACAAGTCTGGCTCTAAAACGCACATTATTATCAGAATCACACTTCCTTTTTAGGACCCACTTACACTTCACAATATTTCCACTTATAGGAATGTCGACAATCTCCCAAGCCTTGTTGTTTTCAAAGTTTTGTAGCTCTTCATTAATAGCCTGTTCCCAGTGTTCTTTATCTGGCCCATCCAGTGCCTCTTCCAATGTTAATTACCACCGACTGGTATGTTACATTCTTCTGTAACCATATATCCATATCTGTCAGGTGGCTGTCTCTGTCTTTTAGGTAATGTTCTCGCCATCATATCCTCTTCAGTTCCTAAGAACTCTTCCTCGAATGGTGGTATATAAGTTTCATCCATGTCAGCAGCATTTTCTACTTAAGCAAATGAATGCTCTCTACTGGTGTCAGACAAAGCTCCCACTGAAGATGATGATTCTTTAGATTCTTCAACTTTTTCTTTAATTTCAATCACATTTTCTTCACTTAAGTCGTTTTCTTTTATAAATATTACATCTCGACTTGTTGTGATAGTACATGTTACAGGATTATATATACGGTACCCCTTTACATCAACCAAAGACGAGAGTTGGCGGGAGTTGTTGAACGGTCTCGACCGTGATCCCTGGGGTCGCCCGTATCATGCGGTGCTGAGTAAGCTCCGCGCGCAGCAATCACCGAGACCCTTCAACCCGACCTCCTCCGCAGGGTGGTGGAGGGACTGTTTCCGCAACAGCCGGAGCACACGTCCCCGGTCATGGCTTCATGGCCAGATGATGATCGGGAGGCCGATGAACATAGTGTTCCGCCTGTGACGGAATCAGAGGTGGGGGCGGTGGTGGCGAAGATTCGTTCCGCCAATACCGCCCCCGGCCCGGACGGAGTACCCGTCCGGGTGTTGATGATGTTCCTCGAACACCTGGAGCCACGCCTCAGGCAACTGTATAACGCCTGCCTAGCGGCGGGACGGTTCCCTGAGTGCTGGAAAGAGGGGAGGCTAGTTCTCCTGCCAAAGCCGGGACGGGCTCCGGATTTGCCGTCGGCCTATAGGCCTATTGTGCTGCTGGACGATGTGGGCAAGCTGTTGGAGCGTATCCTCGCTGCCCGCATCGTCCAGCACCTTGACGAGGTGGGGCCCAATCTGTCGGACGTTCTTCGGTTTTCGAAGGGGGCGTTCGACCGTTGCGGCTCTACTGCGCTTGAGGCAGGCGGTCGCGGAGGCCGTCACTGGCGGAGGGGTGCTGTTGGCGGTGTCTTTGGACATCGCCAACGCATTTAATGGTCTGCCATTCAGCTGCATCAGGGAGGCGCTCCGGTATCATGGAGTGCCCTTATACCTGAGGCGGCTAGTGGCGGACTATTTGCACGGGCGCAGTGTCCTCTGCGCGAATCGCGCAGGGGACATTGTGCGCACGACCATGTCGTGCGGTGTCCCACAGGGGTCGGTGTTGGGGCCGACTCTGTGGGACATCGGTTACGACTGGGCGTTGAGAGGGAGTCGATGTCTGGGCTTAATTTGCTATGCTGACGACACGCTCGTCACACTCCGGGGCAGGACACTGCAAGAGGCGATGAGCCTGGCCACTCTCGGCACCGAGGAGATGGTCAGGCGAATCGAGGCGCTGGGACTCAGGGTGGCTTTAGATAAGACGGAGGCCATCTTGTTTCACGGGCCCCGCACGGTGCCACCCGCCGGCGCCTCGATAGTCGTCAACTCCGTCCCCATCGGTATCCAGGCCCATATGAAGTATTTGGGCCTGGTGCTCGACGGGCGGTGGTTCTTCCGGGAGCATTTCCGAAGACTTGCTCCCCGGCTGGTCGGCGTGGTGTCCGCCCTTTCACGGCTTATGCCGAATCTGGGAGGACCCAGCTTTGAAAGTCGACGGCTATACGCGGGGGTGGTCCGGTCAATGGCATTGTACGGCGCACCCGTGTGGGCGAGGGCTCTGACCGTCCGCCTTAGGGCTATTCTGCGGCGACCGCAGAGAGCCATGGCGGTCAGGGCTATCTGCGGATACCGCACGGTGGCGACCGAGTCAGAATGCGTATTGGCCGGAACGCCCCCTTGGGACTTGGAGGCGGAAATGCTCGCCGGAATATATCGGCGGGTGTCTTTCACTCGCGAGGAAGGTGGCGAGGTTTCGCCTAGCGAATTGGCCACCTGGCGCGAAGACGCCCGCCGGGAGCTCCTTGCCTGTTGGGCGACGCGGCTGGAGAGGCCTCGATTCGGACTTCGTGTCATCGAGGCCGTCCGGCTCGTACTGATGGAGTGGCTGGAGAGGCGGCATGGAGTCCTCTCTTTCCGGCTGGTGCAGGTCTTGTCGGGGCATGGTTGCTTCGGCAAGTACCTGTACACGGTCGCAAGGAGGGAGACGACTCCGTCCTGCCAGCAGTGCGGCGACGACGAGGACACAGCGCAGCATACGCTCGAGGTCTGCGTGACCTGGGCTTCGCAGCGCTCTGCCCTCGTCGCCGCCATCGGTGCCGACCTCTCGCTGCCGGCCGTCGTGAAAGCGATGGTCGACAGTGAGAGGAATTGGGACGCGGTCGCCGCCTTCTGCGAGAGCGTCATCTTGCAGAAGGAAGCGGCGGGGCGAATCCGGGAGGATCTCCTCTTCGAGGATTCGCGCCGCCGCCGATTGGGGCGGCGAAGGCGAGAATACCTCCTCCGCCTTATGCCGCCCTAGCCGAGGCAGCGGGTGACCGGACCGGGGATTAGTCTGGTCACCCTTGGAGAGGGGAGCGTGAAGACGACGCCCTGACATCGAGACATAATATTAGTCGAGATGGCAGGGCGTCGACCCGAGAGGATACCCGTGAGGGTAGACCGGATGGGCCACTGAAGAAAAGAACGCGTACCAGTGGCCCACCCGCAATGCGTAGAGAGGTATATTGTAGGGCGGGTCTACGGGGTCGTGCGCCGCTTCTCCCGTCGCCCCGGACGGATTAGCGGGGCGTGACCGTTCCGTAGCCCGCCACCAAAAAAAAAAAAAAGTCTCTCATTTGTACATAATAGTGACCGGTGTGGGGTTTACCATGCCACACCTAATTTACCAACCAACCTGAAAGACTAAAAATGTGAAGATATTTATAACTAGTTATTGGCGAAATCTTGTAAACGCCATTAAAAAAAAATAATAAAAAAATACAATATATATACAATAATATATATATATATATATATATATATATATATATATATATATATATATATATATATATATATATAAATATACAATGTTCAGCGGTACAGAGCAGATTTCTCAGGCAATTTTGTACTGGCAATATTTTTGAATAGACGCTATATCTCAATATTTTTTTTTATTATTATTTACGATGACAAACATATAGGCATTACACCCAGTGGTAAGTGATTTTGACGCTGATGGACGTTTGCAATACCAGAGACAGCCATGCCTCTTTTAAATAAGCATATGTTATAGTTGTAACACCCATGGACATGAAAGGGTGTGGTGCATTGTATCCTTACTCCGTCACCACACGGGAGAGCCCTGTCATGTGTCGCTTATTATAGAGGAAGTTATTGTGTATGTATTAGGGGAAGAAGAAATGATAGAAAAGATTTGGAGGGCGAGATTGTCTTTATATGATTTATTTTCTTTTTATCATTATTAACCTTATCCTAATCCATATCCATACCCTTGTCCTTATCATTATCCTTATCTTTATCCTTATTCTCATTTCCATCCTCATCTTCACCCTCACCCTTATTCTTATCTATATCATCTTTTTTCCTTATCCTTATCTTTCCTATGTGTAAAAGCGAGTATAGTTATGAAAGGAATTTGTGCAGTACAGTATAACACCTGACAGGAGTCTATGGAAGATAAGGATATATTGCGGCGACCCCATGGGAAGAGTGTAGGTTATTAATATTACTTTACATTTCGTGTGATAACATTTAAAAGCCATTTATTAGTGGTAGGGGCACCTTGTTGACAGCTTTCTGCATGTAATCATAATTCGAATCTTCCAGAATAGTACCGTGTGTATTTATTGCCAAATCATAATGATCCTATTAATTTTATAAATCTAAAAGCTTGTCAAAATAATTTAATGTTTGTTACTCAATTACGCGTAAACTGTTGAACAGATTTCGATGAAAATTCGCACATAAGTAGACCATTTCCTAGACTAATTATTAGAAATAATTTTTATCTCGATAATATCCCGGAAGATAATAGTGTAATGTTATTTTAACCAAACCTTAATTCTCAGCATTATAAATTAATTGTACTGCCCTTTTTTTGCCAAGCTATGGTCTGCACACACGCCGTCCGTTCCGTCCGGGACGACGGAAGAGCGGCGCGTGGCCCGATAACCCACCGTATTCCCTCCCCATCGCCATTGGGCGGACACTGGTACCACTTCTTTGACTTTCCTGGCCAAAATTGTTATGCCTTAACCATATAACGCTTTAAAAGCGCGGTAATGCGTAATTTTTTGGAGTTTACTCCTTAAGAATTGATTTTCATATAAGGCGCCCGGTATAAGAAAAATTAAGGAGTAAAATCTAGTGATTGAATGACCTCGTTACGTTTTTGGTGCGCAACCTATTCTGCGCACCTTTCACTTTCTGACGTGAGATAATACTTCACTGAACAGTTTTAATAAATGTAAATAAAAATATATATATTATTTTTAGTCAAATGAGCGTTTTTTGCGCCTGTTTTGATAATCGTACTTAAGGAGTAAACTCCAGTCGTGCGTCGGAGCTGACACACACACTTATATTTTATTTTGATTGGGTTTTAATTTGGTAGAATTATTATTATTTTAGTTCCGATTTTCTCACTAACGTTCTTAAAATATAGCTTGATCTCTGTGACAGATAGCTACAAAACCGATGAAGTAATTTTGGATACGCGTCATGTTTACAATTTTATGTGATATCGCCTATATTTTCATTCTTTACTTGAGATATAAGTTACTAGAGATATAAGTGGCATCACTTATATCTCAACTGAATTATGAATATAAAAATATGAATATTTACACCAAAACTTGTACCTCATCTGTTTTAAAATACTTAGTAACCATTTTATAAAAATATGATGCTTACGCAAGTACAAGGTCATACTGGACTAAGAATAAGATAGAGATGGGACAATCAATAAACGTAAATCGATAAAATTCTTATAATTATTTATGTAACAAGTAAAACCAATACCTGACCTACATACCCACATGATTGCTCTATAAAATAAATAAATTATGTTAATTTACTATTCAGACATCAGTTATAATATTAATAAGACCATTACTTTCATATTAAAAAGATAATTTCTTTTATAAAATAAACATTCATGAAATAATTTGTGATCCAAGAACTCATCATCAACCTATAGGAATGCTCCAGCGATGACGATAATAGTGACGATCAACTTAGGGTGTATTCCTTTCGAATAATAAAAATAATTAATTAACAGCTTTAGTTTAAATAAAATGAAATCCATTAATTTAAATTCAATTACATTTACATTTATAATCGATTCATCCATCCATTTGATTGAAATTCAATTAGATTTTCATACATTGTTTTTCAACTGCAATAGCAAATTACTTTAAAAGATAAGGAATTATGTATATCGACAAAAATACGGACTGCATCGTAAGCATGCGGCACTAGTGAGAACTGTCACAGAGATCAAGCTATATTTTATAGGCTATAGATGACTTAATCGTGTGGTTTAGTTGATGTGATTTATTTCAAATTTTTACTTACGTAGTCCACTGAACGGATTTAGATAATATCTTATCGTGATAAAGTTACTTTTTTCACGAGCAATTTATCCGCTCTTCGTGAATTCATAACCTCGATTAAATTCAATTTAGTTCCGCACCGATTAGCACTAACAAAAAGTTAGCGTGCGTCTGTAACTGTGATATAAATTAGGTAGTGAAAGTATATTACACACATTAAGTATTTGTTGATATTTTTAAACGTCATTTAAGCAAATAATTATACAAATGTTTAGCCAATTTGGATTGCAGTAAACTAAATTAAAATTGGAAAAACTCATGTTAAATACTCATCAATATATAATTTTAGGGTGTTATTCATACATACATACATATTATCACGCCATATCCCTTGCAGGGTAGGCAGAGAGAACAGAGTGCCAGAGAACTCTATCCTTGCATACTTCACTCGCTTCATCAACATTCATAATTCTCTTCATACATGCTCGCCGGTTTCGGAGACTCTTGACTCCACCTCCCTTCAGTACGTGACCAATCTGGTCTAGGTAAGTTAGTCTCGGTCTCACCCGGTACCTACATCCTTATGTGTTATTCAATATACAGTATGACTGGTAAAAGACTGTACATATTGAAGGAGACGATAGATAATGGTCACATGTAACAAATAAAAATATAATAAGAAGGTAATATTAATTAACTAAATAGTAAACCTCAACAATATTAGTGTGTCAGGATTCTCAAAAAGATGGTCACCTTCTCAACATTTCTCGATACAAATCAATCGCACCTCGTACACTGCCATTTGGTCGAGCATATGCAATTCCCCAACACTCTTAGTGCGAATAACACATTCTATCACACTTCACACACAAATAGTCATGTTTAAAATCAAAACGCAGGCGATCGAAAGACACATAGGTTAACAAACACGGAAATGCAAAACATCCGGCGCACGCGCTTTGACTGATCAGCGACCCCAGACGGACACTCACCCCGGGCCATCCTTCGGGGATGCGGGGCAGAGTGTGCGCGGGAGCCACTACTTAGCACTGTTGTCAAGGTCACGCGCTCGGCTAGTTACTATTTTAATGCAATTTCAATATCTATGCGGAGGTGTACGTAAATATTCATTTTTATAGGACAATTAGTTCAAAATTAAAGTATCAATTTTTTTTATATATTCGGTATCAGAATCGAGTACTGAATACCCTCCCTTAATATGTACAATCTTTTACCAGTCACCCTGTATAATGTTATGGTGCTTTTCTTTTTCAAATATTTTTTTTCGGACCCTTAAGTCCCTGAAAGTTTGGGCCCTTAATATTACTATTAAGTTCTCCAAGGCGTGTAAATATTCCCCATTAAAAAAAACAGAAACTTTTCATCTTGAAACTCCTATAGCTCAGTGGCACTTCATAGCATCGCTTCAACCATTTTTTTTGCGGTGGACTATGGACGTGGTCGTGCCCCGTCGAATCGGTCCCGGGCGACGAAAGAGGCGGCGCACAACCTCCATAGACCCACCCTGCAAACACCTTATCTTATTGTGGTAGGACCACGCTGTTGACAGTGTTCTGTCTACAGCCGCGGGCCGGTCCGTCCGGGGTAGTACCACACTCTCGCAGAAAATCGACGTTTGAGCAGTGGCAATATGCTGCTGCGCTTCGTTCGGTGAGCGAGAGAGCCGGAAGTCCAACTTTCTGGGTGTGTTTACGTGTGGTGGGTTCAGGTGGTGCCTGAAACTTGCGGTGGTGAAGTCTTGGCTGGGGCATTGAGCGTGAGAGGCTGACATGGGGTACAGGCAGACCCGGTGGGAATGGTCACCGCCGGCCACCTGCCGGTCAGCAGGGGACCCGAACCCAGGATTATCCTCCCTGGGAGGCTGTCCCGCCAACCGGCGAAAATCCCGCTGTGTAGTCGTTGTGCCGGAGCAGGAAACCGGAGTGGATTACGGCGACTGCGCGCGGGGGGGCACCGGGGGCCCTTCCGTGCTTCGTATCAGCTTCTCACAAAACTCACCCTCCAGCCATGCACTGTGCCCCGCACCTATTTTTTTTGGTACCACCGAATCTCATTATACGTATCCACACTCCCTTCCTCCTCTTCTTAAAAAAAAACCCGTATGAAAAGTACTAGAAAAAAGAGAAGGTTTTCTACGGCGGTCCCCTTATCCACATTTGATGTGGATTTTTGCAATATCAGGGGTTTACATAGCAATCTGCGGCGCGGCCTGCCTTGCTCTTTTTAACGTAGACACAGATAGGCGCTCCGAATGATATTTCGTACCTTAACTACCCTGGCTACGAGTTAGAGCACTCCTTCCGTCGTAAGGCCGGGGTGTGCGTGTTCATTCGGGGTGATATCTGTTGTCGCCGGCTTCGGGCCCTCGAACATGGTGACCTGTCTATCTTGTGGTTGCGCGTAGACTATGGAGGGTTTACCCGCATCTACGCGTGCCTCTACAGGTCGCATGGCAGTGATTCGGGGTCAACTCAGTTATTTGAGAACGTCCAATGGGGGATTGACGAAATATTGGAGCAGTGTCCATCAGCGGAGGTGGTGGTTCTTGGAGACTTCAACGCTCATCATAAAGAGTGGTTGGGGTCCCGAGCCACTGACCTCCAGGGTCGACATCTCGTCAATATGGTCTCGGCCTATGGACTCTCACAACTGGTGACACAGCCCACCCGTGTCCCAGACATTGAGAGCCATGAGTCTTCTTTACTGGATCTTCTGCTGACTACACACCAGCAAGGATACCGGGTAGTGGTCGAAGCCCCTCTTGGGTCATCTGACCACTGCCTAGTCCGTAGCAGAGCCCCTGTTGCGAGGCCTAATCGCTCTACGGCGACTGGGACTCGCAGAGTCTGGCAATATAAGTCGGCAGATTGGGATGGACTTCGCGAGTTTTATGCATCCTACCCATGGAAGCGGCTTTGCTTCGCCTCTGAGGACCCTGGCGTTTGTGCAGACTGCGTAACCGAAACGATTATTATGGGGATGGATTTATTTATCCCCAATACTCAAATACCCGTCGGCGGCCGCAGCCGCCCTTGGTTTAACAAAACCTGCAGGACGGCACGGCAGAAGCAGTCCACATATCGGGCCTGGAACCGGGCTAAAAACTGTCAAGACCCGAACGTCAAAGAGGTGAAGCGAAAATTTAACGCCGCTTCCAGATCTAGTAAGAAGGCTATCGCCAGAGCCAAGGCAGAACATGTTGCCAGAATTGGCGAGCGATTAGAGAGCTATCCTGCTGGGAGTCGTGCATTCTGGTCGCTCGCCAAGGCTACTCAAGGCAACTTCTGCCGGTCCAATCTCCCACCACTACAGAAAAGCGATAGCAGTCTGGCCTACAGCGCAAAGGAGAAGGCCGATCTTTTAGGTCAATTCTTTGCCTGTAACTCGACTTTGGATGCGGGAGCTGCCACACCACCTACCATACCGCGGTGTGATAGCTCTCTACCTGAAATCCGTATCTCACAGCGTGCGGTCAGGCGAGAGCTGCGGCTTTTAGACGTCCATAAGTCGAGTGGGCCGGATGGCATCCCTGCAGTGGTCTTAAAGACGTGCGCCCCTGAGTTAACCCCCGTCCTTACGCGCCTATACCGTCTTTCCTACGATACTAATAGGGTTCCATCTTCGTGGAAGGTAGCTCAAGTCCACCCGATCCCTAAAAAGGGAGAACGGTCGGACCCATCGAATTACAGGCCGATTGCGATAACATCCTTGCTCTCCAAAGTAATGGAGAAAATCATAAACCGCCAGCTTCTGCAGTACCTTGAGGATCACCAGCTGATCAGTGATCGCCAATACGGCTTTCGACATGGTCGATCGGCTGGTGATCTTCTTGTGTACCTTACACACCGTTGGGCAGAGGCTTTGGAGGGCAAGGGTGAGGCGCTAGCATTCGGCCTAGATATCGCAAAGGCGTTCGATAGGGTCTGGCACGGAGCCCTTCTATCGAAGCTACCGTCTTATGGAATCCCCGAGGGACTCTGTAAATGGATCGCCAGCTTTCTGGATGGTCGGAGTATAAGAGTCGTCGTCGATGGCTCTTGCTCCGATACCATGACCATTAACGCTGGTGTACCACAGGGCTCGGTGCTCTCCCCGACGTTGTTTATCCTGCATATCAATGACATGCTCTCTATAAAGAGTATGCATTGCTATGCGGATGACAGCACGGGTGACGAGCGGTATACCGAGCATCAGAATATCCCTCGGAATATATTACAGGAAAGAAGGACTCAACTTGTGTCTGAAGTCGAGCGCTCTCTAGGGCGGGCCTCCGAATGGGGTGAACGGAACTTAGTCCAGTTCAATCCCACTAAGACACAAGTTTGCGCGTTCACTGCAAAAAAGGACCCCTTCGTCATGGCGCCTCAGTTCCAAGGAGTAACTCTCCAAATTTCCGAGAGTATTGGGATCCTCGGCGTCGAACTATCAAGCAAAGTCCAGTTTGGGAGTCATTTGGAGGACAAAGCCAAATTGGCAAGTAGAAAGCTGGGCGTCCTGAACAGAGCCAGGCGATACTTCACACCGAGACAACGTCTTGTGCTATATAAAGCACAAGTCCGCCCTCATGTGGAGTACTGCTCACATCTCTGGGCAGGCGCGCCCAAATATCAGCTAGACCCATTTGACTCCCTGCAAAGACGTGCTGTTCGAATCGTCGGTGATCCCAATCTCACGGAAGGACTGAAGTCATTGGGGAGCCGGAGAGACCTTGGGTCTCTCTGTGTACTCTACAGGCTCTTTCACGGGGAGTGCTCTGAGGAACTGTTTGACTTGGTACCACCGTCACCATTTTATCACCGTACCACTCGACACCGCAGCAGGGTTCATCCATTCCACCTGGAAACGATACAGACGTCAACTGTACGTTTTCAACGTTCATTTCTCCCACGTACATGCAAGATCTGGAACGAACTACCTGCTGCTGTGTTTCCCGAGCGCTATGACATGTCTTTTTTTAAACGAGGTTTAAGAAGAGCACTTTCTTCACGGTAGGCAGCGGCCTAGCTATGCCCTGGTATTGCAAGAGTCCATGAGCGGCAGTGTCACTTACCATCAGGTGTGCTGCTGGCTCGTTTGCCACCACCGGCAATAAAAAAAAAAAAAAAAAATAAAAAAAAAAAAACTTTTCGCCGTGCGAGCGGGCTACCGGTACCCGATCTTTGTCATCGGTGGAGCATCGCTTCAACCATGGACGGGTTTTTTTTAGAATTAAATGCTCTACATAAGGGTCCATTCCGGCCAATCCGTAACTCGGACCGGTCAGGTAGTACAGGCCTTAAACTTGATTTTTCCATGAAATTCGCGTTTTTTCGCATTTATCTCGTAAATGACATCAGCCATAGAGAAAATATGAATGACTAACTTGTAGAAAATTCAATTTAGTTCAAAAAAGGTCCTCAGCATCAAGTCATTAAAATCAACATTTCCGGAGATATTTAATGATAAAGCTTTTGTAATTTCCAATTTTTATCGAAAATCGCGTCAAATTATAAAAAAAAACATATATAATATTTTTATTATCCATCATTACTGTCTTAACTAATTATTTTTTAATATTTTATAATAAAAAAAAAAGATATTTATATTTTATTTAATTCTTATGTTTATTGAGATTCAAAAGTTAACTTTAATTCACCGCATATATTTGACAATACCAGATTTATTTATTTATTTATATAAATAAGACTAAATAGTAGCTGCTTAAAACATGGTAGGTAATTAATTGTGGTAGGACCACGCTGTGGACAGTTCTCTGTCTACAGCCGCGGACGGGTCCGTCCGGGGTAGTACCACACTCTCGCAGAAGATCGACGTCTGAGTAATGGCAATATACTATTGCGCTTCGTTCGGTGAGCAAGAGAGCCGGAAGCCCATCTGGGGTGGGTTCACGGTTTGTATTGGTAGGCAGCGGCCTAGCTATACCATTGCCAAAGGTCCGTGGGCGGCAGTGACACCATCAGGTGTGCTGCCTGCTCGTTTTTCATCATAAGCAATAAAAATAAAAAATTACACAATTTTTATTAGGTGACTTATATACTATGACAAAACTAAATTAGCTTGCTCGTTCTACAATTAGATACGAATTTATTATTTTCATTTTACATGTTCTTAGAAAATAACATGTGTAGATAGTGCTATGCTAATATTAAAAAAAAAATATTAGGTAAAATTGAGTCCTGCTTAACTATCAAATTCACATACAACCGTTATCTTATTTTTTTTTATTATAGCACTTACCAATCATATTTCACATTACTAATTTACAATGTATATAGTACGACTATGTCACAATAATTATATAAAAACATATTTACATTAATAAACAGTTAATTTTTTGTTATTATGCGATGAAGATTTATCCTTTGGGGGGCATAGTCCTGAGCGTGCTCGTTCGCGTCCCCTGCCAGTCTAATTTGACTGCTAATCCGGCTCGATATGCGTACCGCAATGCGGGTTAGGGCGTCCCCCGGAGGCGACGCGTACCGACCCGTCCCCGTCGATACGAACATCGGCAGTTGCGGCGATGGGGGCCGCCACCCATCACGCCTTGCCCAGTCAGGCGAGTCGAGGAGAACAGAGTGCCGGGTGGGCACGTGGAATGTAAGAGGTTGTGTGGAAGGTAAGTTGCACGAGCTGATATCTGTCATGGCGGATAAACAGCTAGACGTGCTCTGTGTAACAGAGACCAAGCGAAGGGGCAGCGACGCCTGCGATCTTCCTGGTGGCGGGATGGCTCTGTGGTCTGGTGTACCACAGAGCGATCGAGCCAGCATGGAGGTAGGATTGCTGTTGTCCTCTCGCTTGGCCTCAGGTGTGAAGGATTACGGAATGTATGATCCCAGACTTCTTTGGGTCCGTATAAAACTAGGTGTCATCAAGGTATTCATGGTTGTAGCATATGCTCCCGTAGGATCCTCGGTGGCATCAGACCTAGAGAAGTTTTGGTATAATGTTAGGGAAGTTCTGGACATGGCAGAAACCAGTGAACGCGTGATTGTATGCGGAGATTTGAACGGATGGGTGGGAACCAAGCGTCCCGACTATGATGACGTACTTGGTCCATTTAGTGATAAGAGAGTGAACGACGCAGGTAGACTCATAGCGGATGTATGCATGGAGAGAAACCTTATTGTGTCAAACACATTTTTCCAACATAAGGACATCCACATGTATACATCGAGAAGGAATGAACAGAAAAGTATAATAGATTTAATTTTGGTAGACAGTCGCCTCCGAAGCAAAATATTGGACGCAAGAGCCTACAGGGGCCCCACAGTCGATACGGACCACTATCTCGTTATTGCGAGATTTAGTGGTCTGTTCAGAAAGTGGAGGCACTGGCGAGAGCGTGTCCACTTCGGAGGGCTTGAAAGAATAAAGGTTGAAAGGTTGCAAGAAGAGTGTGTAAGAGAAAAGTATGCAGAGGGTGTCCGAGAACGGCTGACGAAGGCAAGCCAGCCGCAATCGGACATTGAAGAATGCTGGAGAGTATTGAAAGAGAGTATGGTAGATACAGCGAAAGAAGTATGTGGAAGTTCAAAGAAGCATAGAAAAACAAATGGTGATGCATGGTGGGATGCGGAAGTGGCAGCTTCCGTAGAAAAAAAGAAGAAAGCGTGGCTGGACTATGTCTCTTCATTGAATCTGAATGACAGTATGACTAAACAGAAGAAAGAAATATATCGGCAATGTAAGAATGACACCAAGGCCTTAGTGAAAGAGAAACGTGATAAAGCAAGTATGAGTGCAGAAGATAGGCTGACTAAAAACATCGAGAGTAACACCAAACTCTTTTGGAGGGAGGTGAAGAAGTCTCGGGGTGGTTGGTCAGCCTTCAGAATGAATAAAATAAGGTCTAAAGGTGGAGACATTCTTACACAAACACAAGACGTGTTAAGCCGATGGAGTGAATATTTTGACGATATGTATGCGGATGCTACGGTTGACGCCGGTGTCGCATGTGGTTTAGTAGAACAACATTCGACAGCGGCGTCCTCCGATGGCATCAGTATGGATGAAGTTGAATGGGCGATAAGAAGTTTGAAAAATGGTAAGGCAGCGGGCATTGATATGGTGTCTGCCGAGATGATCAAGCTTGGTGGCTCCTGTGTCTGGGAGGCGTTCCTGTTGCTCCTCAATTTATGTTGGAGCTCGGGAATGGTTCCCGGGGACTGGAATAGCGCAGTCATCGTGCCTTTGTTTAAAAACAAGGGTTCACGTTATAACTGCGCTAATTACAGAGCCATAAGCTTGACCAGTTTGGCAGCAAAAGTGTATGGTAAAATTATTGAAAGGAGAATGAGGATAATGTCCAATGGTTTACTGTGTGAGACACAAGGAGGTTTCAGGAGTGGAAGGGGATGCATGGATCAAGTGTTCTCTCTGCGCAACATTGTGGAGAAGCATCTAGCTCTAGGTCAGAGGGTTTTCTGCAGTTTTGTGGATCTGGAGAGAGCATTTGACACGGTTGTACGAAAGGAACTTTGGGACATTTTACCGGAGTATGGTATTAACGGTAAACTGCTACAGGCTGTGCAGTCCAGTTACATGGGCTGTAGAGCCTGTGTGCGGCTGGATGATGGAATGTCGCCTTGGTTTGACGTCAATATCGGCGTTAAGCAGGGGTGCGTTCTGTCAGCCAGGCTGTTTATCATATATCTGGATAAATGTCTCCAAAGGTTGAACGATATGAATGTGGGAGTCCAGATGGGCAACTCAGTGGTCACTGCTCTGCTTTATGCAGATGATGCAGTCCTGCTGGCACAGTCAGCGACTGACCTGCAGACCCTAGTCGACACAATGACAGAAGATTGTAAGAAAAGGGGTCTACGCGTGAATGTGAGCAAAACCAAAATAATGGTATTTGAAAGAGACGAAGCCAGAACAGATGTAAGAGTAACAATAGGTAATGATATACTAGAGCAAGTGGATGAATTTGTATATCTTGGATGTGGATTTAGACGAGATGGAAGGTACACCACTGATATAGAGCGAAGAGTGAATGCGGGAAATAGAGTGAACGGAGCGTTGGGGCAACTTCTCGGCAGCCACCACCTCAGCCAGAAGGCACATGTAGCAATACATAACGCAGTGCTTGTCCCAACATTACTGTATGGAAGCGAGAATTGGGTATGCAGAAAAGAGTATGAAAGTAAAATTAATGCGATCTCTGCGGAAAATCTGTGGAGTTAGGCTGACCGACCGCATTCGTAACGACGACGTAAGAGAGCGAGTAGGTATGAAAGAGAGTATTGGTGTAAAGATGCGAAAGGGCATGCTCCGATGGTTCGGACATGTGGAAAGAATGCCGAACGAACGTCTGGTTAAGAAGATATACAATGCGAAAGTGGAAGGATGTAGGTACCGAGGAAGACCGAGACTAACCTACCTAGACCAGATCGGTCATGTACTGAAGGAAGGTGGAGTCAAGAGTCTCCGAAACCGGCGAGCGTGTATGAAGAGAATTATGAATGTTGAGGAAGCGAGTGAAGTATGCAGAGAGAGAACTCTAGTTCTCTGGCACTCTGTTCTCTCTGCCTACCCTGCAAGGGATATGGCGTGATGATATGTATGTATGTAAGATTTATCCTACCCTACGAACTAGTATACACTGGACCTCAGAGGGCAGTGTTCCTCCACTTCGCACAGTTACAAAGTTTGCTTTAAATAAAACAGAGATACCTACATGATATTATCATTACTTTCTTACATAGATTATATTTAGTACTAGCTTCTGCTCGCGGCTTCGCCCGCGTAAAAGTTTATTTTCCTAAAGCTTTTCATCCCCTATTTTTATTTTATCCCTTAAGGGTAATTTTTTTACAAAATGTTTATGTCATATTTATTTATATCTAATCTATAGCCCAAAAATAAGTTTCAATTTCAAGCTTCTGGCTTTAAAAATGATGATACTTCCTTACAACTTTTTATTCTCCTACACAACCCTTTTTTCGCTTTAAAAAGTAGGCTATGTCCTTTATCAGGCTCTATAATATCTGTGTACCAAATTTCATTTAGATCGGTTCAGTAGTTTTGACGTGAAAGAGCGACAGACAGACACAGTTACTTTCGCATTTATAATATTAGTAAGGATTCTATCGTACGCGTTTGTATTTAATTTTAAATTTGTCAATGTTTTAAGCACTTTACTTTCGATCTTTGTTTTCGGTATTAAGAGTTTAAATTTAAAAGTGGTCCCAGCGTGTGATGTCATAATGTGTAAATTTTTGACAAAAAATAACCGTAAGCAATGATAATAAATGCCTTATCTTAGGTAGTATTATAACTGTTTTTGTATTTCAATATTTAAAGAAGTTTTGCAGTTCGTAAAGAATAACTCTTGATGGTTATATTACCGTATTGTTTGCTGTTTGTTGCTGGAATAGTTAGCGTGACCAATCGATTCTTGGATTCGATGCGTGCATATGGTATTGAGGGAGTTAACATTAAACTTTAAGTAAAAGTATTGGGTCTTATCTATACTTTCTATAGATACATACATACATACACTTACGCCTATTGCCGATTACGCATACTTTTAATATGTATGACCTCGCTGTGTGGTAGCGGCTACGAATACTATCAATCCTCACTTTGCTCGTGGATATCGTAAAAGACGACTAAGAGCCTTATAACGACCTGGCCAACTCCATCTGATGCCGTTTGGTCAACAATTACATTCCCAAGGAGGGTTGACGTCTGGCAGGCAGCCGGTCATAAAATTATTGTCAATAACTTTTATAATATGTACTATGAATGAAGAGTATTTATTGTATCGACCCCAAGTAACTGGGCTAAGAGTAGGAGAATGGTGATGATTATGACCTTTCGTGAACAAATCTCCAATTTGGTCTAGAAAATTATGACGTGGTCTTCTCCTTGTATTCGTCCCATTCACGATTGCTTTATATATTTATAAAAAAAATAAATAAATATAAAATAAATAAATAAATACCTAATTTTATATTTCAGACTTACATCACACACGTTACGAAGAGCTATCAGCTCTACAGCATTTATTCTACTTTCATCTTCCACGCCAAATCTAACTTTCACTGCCATACATAAGGGCAGGCACTAATACTTCCTATATTTATTATTATTATTTAGGATGTGTAAAGCCGACGGAAGATCATGATAAGAAAACCAAACTAAAAATGTAGTGCGTACTTTGAAATAACATAAGTTTGAGTTTTTTTTTAATTTAAGATTATAAGACAGTATTTTACCGTAAATGCGCACTTGATCATTATTTTGCTGCGATGTTATTTTTAAACTGCGATATTGCCTAAGATATTCATTGAAATCAAATAATTTACGGAGCAATTTTGTTTTAAAATAAATACTTGTGATGAATAACTCATTTATTTGGATAAAGATTAATATTATGTTTATAAAAACACCTTCGAAAATATCACATTATTTTAAAATCAATTTGATTAGCATAAAAAAGGTTATAGTGAGCCAAACTTAAAAGATAGACATATGCTCTTGCGGATTTTTATTTAAAACTTTAAAAGGGGAACAATTATGTAGTACATAATTTTCGCGGAATTTTTTTAGCGGAAGCTCTCAAAAAGAAACAAAAACCCGATTTTAAAACATTCTTCATTGGTGCTCTGCTCCTATTAGTCTTAGCGTGATGATATATGCCTATAGCCTTCCTCGATAAATGAGCTATCCAACACTGAAAGATTTTTCAAATCGCACCAGTAGTTCCTGAGATTAGCGCGTTCAAACAAACTCTTCAGCTTTATAATATTAGAATAGATTGCAAACACCGTCGTTTGAATCATCATTATCATTTGAGCCTATCGCCGTTCACTGCTGCATGTAGGCCTCCCTCATGTTACGCCCAAGTTACGGTCCTGTGCCGCTTGCATCCAATGACGCCCAGCAACCTTCACTAGGTCGTCTGTCCACCTAGTGTTCTAGGAGACCTAGATTGCGTCGTCCGGTACGTGGTCGCAACTCGAGAACCTTTCTTCCTTAGCGGTTGTCGGTTCGTCGAGCGATGTAGCCTGCCCATTACCACTTCAATGTGCTAATTCTTTGTGCTATGTCGTTTACACCCGTTCTTCTGCGGATTGCCGTATTTCGGATTCTATCTTGCAGAGAAATCCCGAGCATAGCTCACTCCATAGCACGCTGAGCGACTTTGAATTTGGTTATGTGGCCTACCTTTAGGGAACACGTTTCCGTGCCGTAAGTCATCACTGGTAATACACACCGGTCGTAGACCTGTGTTTTCAGACTCTGAGTCGTTTGAATATTTAAAAAATTCTACGTTACTGTAGTGCTTCTCTATATACGATATTAGACGTATAGCCATCGGGGATAAAAGCATACAGGCTGCTAGGATTGCTAACATGTGACAGGGCCACAAGCTGATCGTGCGAAAAACAGCTAATACTTAGGTCCACACCCACAACTTTTAGCGTCTGACCTTGGGCTTTATTAATTGTCATCGCAAAACATAAGCTCACTGGAAACTGGACTCGTTTGAAACTAAATGGAAAATTGTTTGGAATAAGAGGAATCCGAGGAATAAAAACACTATCACCTACTCCGCATCCTGTTAAAATCTCTGCTTCTATCAAATTTCGTTGTAAACTAGTCACTTTCAATCTGGTACCGTTGCAAAGTTTTGGCGGGCTTAAATTTCGAAGGAGAATTATGGGTACGCCGACTTTTAAATTTATTTTGTGAGCTGGTAGTCCTGGAGCACTGAGGGATTCTAAAAACTACTGGGTAGCTGGTAGCTTCTTCATCTTCCAAAACTCTATTAATGGAGATATACTCTACATTATCCCCTGAAACAAAGCTCAAGATTTTAGCGTTTATTGCTGCTGCTTGGTCGTTTCGTGGAGTCAAAATAGCTCTTTGGCAAAGCCAGGAATTTTCGCAAGTTGATATTTGCGTTGCGTTTCCATACACAGATGTTATGAGATCTTGCATTAATAGAACTTGGCAGCATAGTGTTTCGTCTAAAACAATTTTTCCTTGTTCGTGAGGATACACACCGTTACCGATCTCAAGAAGCAAATTTGAAAACTCTTGAGCATTTTCGTTGCCTCCGATTTGAGCTCGCATATTTATTGTTAAATGCAAAGGGATAATGTAATGCCACAGTTGAGAACTCTTTAAAGAGGCTCTAACTTCATCAGCCCTTGTTCCACGTGGTATTACAGGGAGAATCTGACGAAAATCACCACAAAAAAGTATAGTAATGCCACCCATAGGTTGGCCATTTTGTTTGACGTCACGCAACGTTCTATCTACTGCTTCAACCGCTTTACGATTTGCCATTGTGCACAAATCCCATATAATAAGGCTACAATCACGAAGAACCTTAGCTTTATCGCTGTTTCTAAAAATATTGCAAACAGGGCTTTCTATACGGTCTAAGTCAATCGGAATTTTAAACATTGTATGGGCAGTTTTCCCTCCCGGCAACAAAGTGGCTGCTATGCCCGATGAAGCGACAGCAAGTGCAATTTTTCCTTGGCTTCGTATCTTTGCCAAAATCACTTTGGTAAGGAATGTCTTACCTGTTCCACCGGAAGCATCTATAAATAGCATTTCTCCCAAAGCACTATCAACGCTGCGACACATCCGATCAAATATTAAACGCTGTTCTACAGTCTTGAGACAGTCTTAGTCAGAGACAGTTAGTCTTGAGACATCACTTTGTAAAATTTCGGCCAGATCTGCTGGATTATAGTTGATTTCCATCGCGTAATCTCTATTAATACGTTCACCGTCAAGTGATGGTTCGGGCATGCCGTATTCAGAAATAGGATTACCCCCAATAGACATAACTACATCCTGAATAGCCAGCAAACAACGATTTAAGTGAGTTTCAAGTAACCTCTCATTAATTGGGTCATTATTTAGTTGTGCGTGCCTGCAATAGTCCTCAGCCAATTTGTTTTGATACTTATTCCATAATTGTGCAGCATCAGAAAGTGCACAGAAAACCAACATGACTGCAAACAAATGGCGCAACCGCTGAGGACTTTCGCTAATACTTGCTTCGGACAAAGCATCATCCCAGTGTTGATCACCATCCAGTAAGTGACGTGCCCGGCAAGCCGCTTGGTATGTAGGGTATACGATATTATCAACCTTTCGGGAGCTCGGCAAAAGAAGTAGGCCCTCGAACAATGTGTAAAAGTAAGCGCAGGTAAAAGCATTCAGAGTTATTCGGATGCACCATATAAACCCTACCAACAACATGTTCTTTAAAAATACCTGGTTCACCTACTACAGCTATTCCACGTTTTCTGCGGTTAAAAATACCCTGTTGTTTGTTATATCTATAATACGATGGCACTTCGTTGTATAAGAGTGACTTTGCAAATGCATCTGTTTCGCAAAGATTAGTGCCTTCTGGCTGAGGTGGTGGCTGCCGAGAAGTTGCCAAACGCTCCGTTCACTCTATTTCCCGCATTCACTCTTCGCTCTATATCAGTGGTGTACCTTCCATCTCGGCTAAATCCACATCCAAGATATACAAATTCATCCACTTGCTCTAGTACATCATTACCTATTGTTACTCTTACATCTGTTCTGGTTTTATCTCTTTCAAAGACCATTATTTTGGTTTTGCTCACATTCACGCGTAGACCCCTTTTCTTACAATCTTCTGTCATTGTGTTGACTAGGGTCTGCAGGTCAGTCGCTGACTGTGCCAGCAGGACTGCATCATCTGCATAAAGCAGAGCAGTGACCACTGAGTCGCCCATCTGGACTTCCACATTCATATCGTTCAACCTTTGGAGACATTTATCCAGATATATGATAAACAGCCTGGCTGACAGAACGCACCCCTGCTTAACGCCGATATTGACGTCAAACCAAGGCGACATTCCATCATCCAGCCGCACACAGGCTCTACAGCCCATGTAACTAGACTGCACAGCCTGTAGCAGTTTACCGTTAATACCATACTCCGGTAAAATGTTCCAAAGTTCCTTTCATACAACCGTGTCAAATGCTCTCTCCAGATCCACAAAACTGCAGAAAACCCTCTGACCTAGCCAGATGCTTCTCCACAATGTTGCGCATAGAGAACACTTGATCCATGCATCCCCTTCCACTCCTGAAACCTCCTTGTGTCTCACACAGTAAACCATCGGACACCATCCTCATTCTCCTTTCAATAATTTTACCATACACTTTTGCTGCCAAACTGGTCAAGCTTATGTAATTTGCGCAGTCATAACGTGAACCCTTGTTTTTAAACAAAGGCACGATGACTGCGCTATTCCAGTCCCTGGGAACCATTCCCGAGCTCCAACATAAATTGAGGAGCAACAGGAACGCCTCCCAGACACAAGAGCCACCAAGCTTGATCATCTCGGTAGACACCATATCAATGCCCGCTGCCTTACCATTTTTCAAACTTCTTATCGCCCATTCAACTTCATCCATACTGATGCCATCGGAGGACGCCGTTGTCGAATGTTGATCTACTAAACCACATCCAACACCGGCGCCAACCGTAGCATCCGCATACATATCGCCAAAATATTCACTCCATCGGCTTAACATGTCTTGTGTTTGTGTAAGAATGTCTCCACCTTTAGACCTTATTTTATTCATTCTGAAGGCTGACCAACCACCCCGAGACTTCTTCACCTCCCTCCAAAAGAGTTTGGTGTTACCCTGAAAGTTTTTAGTCAGCCTATCTTCTGCACTCATACTTGCTCTATCACGTTTCTCTTTCACTAAGGCCTTGGTGTCATTCTTACATTGCCGATATATTTCTTTCTTCTGTTCAGTCATACTGTCATTCAGATTCAAAGAAGAGACATAGTCCAGCCACGCTTTCTTCTTTTGCTCTACGGAAGCTGCCACTTCCGCATCCCACCATGCATCACCATTTGTTTTTCTATGCTTCTTTGAACTTCCACATACTTCTTTCGCTGTATCTACCATACTCTCCAGCATTCTTCAATGTCCGATTGCGGCTGGCTTGCCTTCGTCAGCCGTTCTCGGACACCCTCTGCATACTTTTCTCTTACACACTCTTCTTGCAACCTGTCAACCTTTATTCTTTCAAGCCCTCCGAAGTGGACACGCTCTCGCCAGTGCCTCCACTTTCTGAACAGACCACTAAATCTCGCAATAACGAGATAGTGGTCCGTATCGACTGTGGGGCCCCTGTAGGCTCTTGCGTCCAATATTTTGCTTCAGAGGCGACTGTCTACCAAAATTAAATCTATTATGCTTTTCTGTTCATTCCTTCTCCATGTATACATATGGATGTCCTTATGTTGGAAAAATGTGTTTGACACAATAAGGTTTCTCTCCATGCATACATCCGCTATGAGCCTACCTGCGTCGTTCACTCTATTATCACCAAATGGACCAAGTACGTCCTCATAATCGGGACGCTTGGTCCCCACCCATCCGTTCAAATCTCCGCATGCAATCACGCGTTCACTGGTTTCTGCCATATCCAGAACTTCCCTAACATTGTACCAAAACTTCTCTAGGTCTGATGCCACCCATCAGGATCGCCAGGCCCGTCAAGTGCGCCGAAATGCGCATTTCGGGTCTGGACGACTCTGTGACGGTGGAAGACATCCGGGAGGCTATTGCCTCGAAAACCGGGTGTCCCATAGACACCGTCCGGGTTGGTGCCATTCGTCCCGGTCCGGGTGGCGTAGGTGCTGCCTGCCCGCGCAGTGCCCGGTGGAGTCGGTCAGGCAACTGGCCGGCTCAGGCAGGCTCCTCGTGGGCTGGAGCTCGGCGCGGGTAACCCTGCTTGAGCATCGGCCTGCGAGGTGCTATAAGTGCATGGCGGTCGGACATACTCGACCAACGTGCACTAATTGCTTCGACTGCGGCGGATTGTGTTTCCGCTGCGGTCAGACCGGGCATGTGGCGGCATCTTGCGCCGCCCCGCCCCACTGCCCCGCGTGTGCGGCGGGCAATAAGCCCGCCAAGCATCGCATGGGCTCTGGGGCGTGCAGACCTCCAGCTTCGGCTCCAAAGGGGCGGGGCGGCCTTTCGACCACGGCCGCTCCCGCTTCTAGCGCGGCCCAATCGCCCACTGGCGAGGCGGAGGTGATGGATACGGCCCACTAATGGCTGCAGAATCCATTCACCTCCTGCAGGCCAACACCAACCACTCCGCCGGTGCGCAGGATCTCCTCCTGCAATCCATGGCGGAGTGGTCGATTGGTGCAGCCGTAGTCGCGGAACCGTACGTCGTGCCTGATCGCCCCAATTGGGTGGTCAGCCGAAACGGAACTGCGGCAATCGTCGTCTCAACGCAGCGGCACTTCCCGTCCTTATCCCTTTTGGATAGGGGCGAAGATTTTGTCGCTGCGAAATGGGGAGGGGTCACACTGTACAGCGTTTACCTCTCCCCTAACAGGAGAATGGACGATTTCAGGGCCTCCCTCACCACCTTGGAGGCTTCGATATGGCGACTGGCACCGGGCCTCGTCCTGGTCCTGGGGGACTTCAACGCCAAATCCACGGCGTGGGGGTCCCCTATGACGGACGACCGCGGGCGGGCGGTCGTTGAGTGGGCGGCTTCACTGGGCCTCTGTGTTGTTAACAGGGGCTCAGTGAACACGTGTGTGCGGCAGCAGGGCGGGTCGATAGTGGACTTGTCGTTCGCTAGCCCCGCTGTCGCGCCACGGGTGAGGAACTGGAGTGTCCTGGAGGAGGCGGAGACCCTGTCGGACCACCGGTACATCCGGATGGAGGTCTCCCCCCGGGAACCCGGTAGGGGTCACAGGGCGGACGGAGCTCCCGCGTTTCCGCGGTGGGCTGTGGGTCGTCTTGATAGGGACCTACTGGCGGAGGCGGCCATTGTCAGCACGTGGCTGTCCTCACCACCCCCAGCGGACGGAGTGGACGCTGAGGCTGTCCGCATCCGCAGTGCGTTAACGCAGGTCTGCGATGCGGCCATGCCCAGAGTGCGGCGTCTACCTCCGAGGCAGGGGGTCTACTGGTGGTCCCCAAGACTGGCGGACCTTCGCGCGGCGTGTATCAGTGCCCGAAGGTCCTACACCCTTAGCCGGCGGCGTCACCGCGACGCTGAGCGGGAGGGCCAGCTGTACGAGGCGTACCGCAGTGCGCGGACTGCCTTTCGGCTGGCCATCCGAGCCGCCAAGGATGCGAGTTGGCAGGAGATGTTGGACGGTCTCGACCGTGACCCCTGGGGTCGCCCGTATCGCGCGTCGCTGAATAAGCTTCGCGCGCAGGGCCCCCCCTCACCGAGACCCTCCAGCCCGACTTCCTCTGTAGGGTGATCGAGGAGCTATTTCCACGGCAGTCGGGACACACGCCTCCGGTCATGGCTTCGCCAGATCAAGACCGGGAGGCCGACGACGAGAGTGTTCCCGCCCGTGACGGAGTCGGAAGTGGGGGCGGCAGTGGCGCGGATTCGCTCCGCCACCACGGCCCCCGGCCCGGACGGAATACCAGTCCGGGTGTTGACGTCGCTCCTCGAGCACTTCGAGCCTCGCCTCAGGCAACTGTTCAACGCCTGTCTGACGTCTGGACGGTTCCCTGAGTGCTGGAAGGAGAGGAGGTTGGTTCTCCTGCCAAAGCCGGGACGGCCCCCGGATTTGCCGTCGGCCTACAGGCCCATCGTGCTTCTCGACGATGTGGGTAAGCTGTTGGAGCGTGTCCTCGCTGCCCGCATCGTCCGACACTTGGAGGAGGTGGGGCCCGATCTGTCGGACGCTCAATATGGGTTTAGGAGGGGGCGTTCGACCATCGGGGCCCTGCTACGCCTGAGGCAGACGGCTGCGGAGGCTGTCGCCGGCAAGGGAGTGCTGTTGGCGGTGTCGCTGGACATCGCCAACGCATTCAATAGTCTGCCATTCAGCTGCATCAGGGAGGCGCTCCGGTTCCATGGAGTGCCCCTGTACCTCAGGCGGCTGGTGGCGGACTATTTGGAGGGGCGCAGTATCCTCTGCGCGGGTCCCGCAGGGGACATTGTGCGGACGCCCATGTCGTGTGGTGTTCCACAGGGGTCGGTTCTGGGGCCGACTCTGTGGGACATCGGGTACGACTGGGCGTTGAGAGGGAGTCTCCCCCCTGGGCTGAGCTTGGTGTGCTATGCTGACGATACGCTCGTCACAGCCCGGGGCAGGACACTCGAAGAGGCGGCGAGCCTGGCCACACTCGGCACCGAGGAGATGGTCAGGCGAATCGAGGCGCTGGGGCTCAGGGTGGCCTTAAATAAGACGGAGGCCCTATTATTCCATGGGCCACGCGTAAGGCTGCCAACCGGCGCCTCGTTAGTCGTCAACTCCATCCAGATCAACATCCAGGCCCATATGAAGTACTTGGGTCTGGTGCTCGACGGGCGATGGTGGTTCCGGGAGCATTTCCGACAGATTGCTCCACGGCTGGTCGGCGCGGCGTCCGCCCTTTCTCGGCTCATGCCGAATGTGGGCGGACCCAGTTTCGAGGGCCGACGGCTGTATGCGGGGGTCATCCGCTCGATGGCCATGTACGGCGCACCCGTGTGGGCGAGGGCTCTGAACGCCCAGCTCAGGGCGGTTCTGTGGAGGCCACAGAGAGCCATGGCGGTCAGAGCCATTCGCGGGTACCGCACGGTGTCGACAGAGGCGGCGTGCCTATTGGCCGGGACACCCCCGTGGGACCTAGAGGCGGAGATGCTCTCCGACCTCTACCGGCGGGTTACCTCAGTGCGCGAGGAGGGTGGCTCCCCATCGTTGAGTGAGATAGCCACCTGGCGCGAGGACGCCCGCCGAGACGTCATCGCCCGTTGGGTTACGCGGCTGGAGAGGCCTAGACACGGTGTCGTGACCGTCGAGGCCTTCCGGCCCGTATTGATGAAATGGATGGAGCGGCGGCACGGGGTCCTCACCTTCCGACTGGTGCAGGTGTTGACGGGGCATGGGTGCTTCGGGAAATACCTGCACACGGTCGTGTACAGGGAGTGGACTCCGGGCTGCCATCATTGCAGTAGTGACGAGGACACGGCGCAACATACGCTCGAGGGATGCTCGGGCTGGGACGGGCAGCGCCGCGACCTCGTCACTATTATCGGTGCCGACCTGACGCTGCCGGCTGTCGCGAGGGCGATGGTCGACAGCGTCAGGAATTGGTACGCGGTCGCCGCCTTCTGCGAGGCTGTCATCTTGCGGAAGGAGGCGGCGGAACGAGTCAGGGAGGACTCCCGCGACCCGGGCCGCCGCCAGCGGCCGGGGCGGCGCAGGCGCGAATACCTGCGCCTGATGCCGCCCTAACCCAGGCCTCGGGTGATCGGACCGGGGAATTGTCCGGTCACCCGACGCGAGGCCATCGCGTGAGGGCGACGCCCCGACGGCGAAATCTGTCGGGGCGTCGACGAGAGGAACCCGCGAGGGTAAACCGCCGAGCGGACCACCGAAGACAAAGATCGGGTACCGGTGGTCCGCTCGCACGGCGAAGAGAGAGGATTTTACGGTGGGTCTATGGGGTCACGCGCCGCCTCCTCCGTCACCCCGGACCGATTTGGCGAGGCGAGACGCACCCATAGCCCACCAATAAAAAAAAAAAAAAAACAAAAAAAAAAAAAAAGGTCTGATGCCACCGAGGATCCTACGGGAGCATATGCTACAACCATGAATACCTTGGTGACACCCAGTTTTATACGGACCCAGAGAAGTCTGGGATCATACATTCCGTAATCCTTCACACCTGAGACCAAGCGAGAGGACAACAGCACTCCTACCCCCATGCTGGCTCGATCGCTCTGTGGTACACCAGACCACAGAGCCATCCCGCCACCAGGAAGATCGCAGGCGTCGCTGCCCCTTCGCTTGGTCTCTGTTACACAGAGCACGTCTAGCTGTTTGTCCGCCATGACGGATATCAGCTCGTGCAACTTACCTTCCACACAACCTCTTACATTCCACGTGCCCACCCGGCACTCTGCTCTCCTCGACTCGCCTAACTGGGCAAGGCGTGATGGGTGGCGGCCCCCATCGCCACAACTGCCGATGTTCGTACCGACGGGGACGGGTCGGTACGCGTCGCCTCCGGGGGACGCCCTAACCCGCATTGCGGTACGCATATCGAGCCGGATTAGCAGTCTAATTAGACTGGCAGGGGACGCGAACGAGCACGCTCCGGACTATGCCCCCCTCCGGACTATGCCCCCCATACAAATTATTAATATAATTATTAAAAACCTTTAGATCTTTTTTTCTTTAAAAGTTAAAAAAAATGGGTAATATGGGTAAGTTTCTTTACCTTAAGGTAGTATTTGGAGCTTCAGCCCTCTCGCTCACAACTCATCGAATAAAACGCACTACTAAGTAAAAACTTTTTATTATTGGGACATCCACTACTTATTTCCACCATTGTAAATCCTAAAAGCCAAGATCCACAGTGGTCTCTATAGATGGAGGTTTGACCCTTAGGTAGTCCTGAGAAACGATATAAATCGTTTTTGGAGCAGCAATAAATAGAATTAAACAACAGTTGAGATTGATTCCACTTTCAGTTAATAGCTACTGCTCATACATCGATTTTCACTGTGTGGAATTACCCTGTTTGATCTGGTCCGTTTAAGGCTGTTGATAGCTGTAGCTTTCGACAGCCCTACTGATAGAAGAATCACCGAATATACTTTCAGTATCTTACTTATAGATATACAATATACTTACATAACAACATAATAATTAAAACTATCTATAAATAATACAAAAATTTCCATGCTTTTCAACTGCATCTTCTTAAAGCCGTTATAGTTGTATTATAAAAAAAATCAAGTTTTATAATTAATAATAATGCTTTAAAAAACTGTAGTTGATATCATGCAATAATAAAATAACAGTAAACACTAAGTATTAGTTACAAATTGAAACTAAATCTAGTCTTAATTATCTTCTTCTAAGACCATACATGTCTGTTGAGCATAGATCTACTACAGATTAGGGAGATTAGTTTATTAAATCACCTTGGTTAGACTAGCAAGAAAAGAGTTTTACGTGAAATAAAATTATTTTTACGGATTTTAACTCATTTGTATTGGATTGTTACTTTCCTTCAAATACGCTTGTATTATATATTATTTGCAATAAAAGACGTAAAAATAATTTTATTTGACATAAGTAATACTGGTGGCAATATCAGAGACCAAAGAATTTTATTTTGAGTTTTATTTTTCTTGCACTGATTTTCACCGCTTAGTTTTCTCTGATTTAGAGATTTTAGATCGATTTCTACGATGCCCAAGGGGAAAAAAGTGGTGCTAAGCATTGCATTTTTATTTTATATACACATTTATCTATTAATTATTAACAATAAACATTAATATAAATAATTTCATGATAAGTAAAACTGCACAAAACTTAACTAGTACTTAAGTAAAGCAATAACAATATGACACGCGACAGATTTGGGTAAACGAGTAATCCTAATGACTGTTTTGTCGCGTAACCGTAGCGCAGCAAGTGTGGGGGGTCGTAAATTTTAGACTAGTACATTTTGGTATATATTAAAGTTGCATGGACGTCAATTTCGTGGGTATATTGCTTTTCTAGAAATAAAAGTGAGAGAGAAAGGCATCAAGAACCCACTTGTAGGGTACTATTCTATATACACGTATTGTGACAATTTTATTTAATTAAGTTTTTAAATGCAGTGCCATTTTTGCAGTGGGAACGCCTGCTGAAAGTTTCAATTAGGAATTATATCTAAACGAGAGAATAATTTTACCAATAACAATTGATTCTTAAGAGAGCTAAAAGCAGATTAACTGAAAAATTATTGTTAGAATATGTAGTATTACAAGCGATTAGCCATTTATCCATCTATTCTTTGACATTTAATCCTTACTTCCTTACTAATGTTATAAAGTAACTCTGTCTGTCTGTCTGTCGCTCTTTCAGGCCATAACTACTGCACCGATGTACATGAAATTTGGTACACAGATAGTCTAGAACCTGACAAAGGACATAGGTTACTTTTTATTGTAAAAAAGGGTTGTAAAGGCAGATGAAAGTTGTAAGAAAGTATCGTCATTTTTAAAGTCAGAAGCTTGAAACTTATTTTTAGGCTATTGATTAGATGTAATTAAATATGATATTAACATGTTGTAAAATTATACCGTTAAGGGGTAAAATGAAAATAGAAACTTTAGGAAAGTAACATTTTACGCGGGTGAAGCCGCGGGCAGAAGCTAGTACTAAATATAATCCCCATGAAGAGAAGATTATGCTGTAGTCGCCACGCTTGGTAGGCATGTTAGCTTGTACAGTTGAAGTTACTAGTTTGAGGAGTTGTGTGTCCCCTGAGTTGTGCTGCATGGTAAGCTTCTTAAACAGATTTTTATGTCTCTCATGGACAGTTGTATTTTATTTTTAACTTATCACTTTACAGTTAATTAGCTGAATGACAAAGCAAGAAGTATAAAACGTATATGGCAAGCAAGTAGTGCTGTGTAGTGACGAGGAATAAAATCTGTAACCGCCCCTTATTTTACTATATTAGTCCTAAACTGCTGAGATATGATCGGGTGAATATGAAGCAGTTTTGTCTTGGAAATTTACAACACCAACTGCGTTGACAAACTCGTCTGATAATTCTGACGATTATTACTTAATTCAATCTTTGGGGCACTTAAATCTAACAGTGGATATTAATAGGCTGTAAGGATGAATGGATGGAAGCAAGCTTAAAAATATATATGTATATAAATTACGGATCCCTGATAATCCTATGTCTGTGTACTCTGATTATAAGTGGAGCATCTGTAGTCGGTGCTGGTGACCGCTTCGGCACGGATTTGGTGGGGCTCCGACGATACGAGAAGCCTCCATGAGGGTTTGGACGAGCATATAATATCGTTAGTCCATCTTGAGATGACGTTGGGGATGAAACGTACTTTTGGTCGTAGGATGATGAATGTTGATAGGTATTTCTATAGTTTTGATGTTCACTAGAATCGTATTCAGCGTATTCATACTCCTTATGGACAGGTGATGCGTACTCGTCCTGGTATGAAGGTTGTACGTATTGAGGATGACGGATTGATGGTGCACGAATCTGATCACGTGATAGAGGGTTTTTTGATAGTACTTGTAGCACGGGTACTGGGTTGTGAAGTGGTATAGCTGCGTATATAATGGGTTGGTACTGTCCATTGACGCTGCCATAAGAGTTCACCTCTCTCAAGGGTGCAATGTATGCAGTCACGCACACACAAATCAACAACAGCTGCGTCTGAAAATGAAATTTTACTTAATTTTATACTTGAGACAAAAATAAAGTACGCGGAGTATTGTTTTTTTATTGCTTACTGTGGCAAACGAGCAAATAGCGCACCTGATGGTCACTGCCGCCCATGGACCTTTGCAATACCAAAGGTACAGCTAGGCCGTTGCCTACCAATACAAACCCCAAACCCACCCTAGTTGGGCTTTCGGCTCTCTCGCTCACCGAACGAAGCACAATAGCACATTGCCATTATTCAGACGTCGATCTTCTGCGAGAGTATGGTACTACGCCGGGCGGACCGGCCCGCGGCTGTAGACAGAACTGACCACAGCGTGCTCCTACCCCAAAAAAGACGAGAGTATGTTGTAAAGACACATGATAAAAATACAACATTTTTACTACATGCCAATAAATTATTCACCAATCACTTTTATACAGCATACTTTGTGTTTTATTAATTATCCTAATCTTATCTTCATTATTTGACGCAATATGTACTCCTCTTCCATCGTACATATTGTAAAAGTTATTGACAATAGTTTTACGATCGGCCGCCTTTCTGATGTCAACTCTCTTTTTGGGAATGTAATTATTGAGCAGATGGCATCAAGTGGAGTTGGCCAAGATCTACATAAAGTTATTAAACGTCTTTTACTACATCCTCTAGCAAATTAAGAGTTGAATTGGTAACCACTACGACAAAGTATAATATTTATTGAATTGAAACTCCTTTATCGGCGTTGGAGAAAAATTTACCGTCACATTTTTCCGTTACGCGCCGTCTTTTTGAAGGGAAACTTTTTTGCGCGCATGAGGGTAAAGTTTTTACAGATGAAACGCGGCACAGGGAACGCGCTACGAGAGAGAGAGAGAGAGAGAGAGAGGGAGAGAGAGAGTACACGCTATGGGTTGATGTATATAAGCGAAATTTAAAAACTAGTTTGCCAAAGTTTCGCTTCTGATATGTGTACTTTGTACGCACGCATAATTTTTTTATTTACATAGAATTGTGGCAGCAAGAAAAGTACTTTTTTTTTAATACGTGATGTATTTGCTGCACTAAGTAAATAATCCTTGTATTGCGGGAGACTTTACAAAGATGCAATTTATGCGGACAAATTATATCTATAGTTCATCTAATCTAAGAAGTGCATTTTGACGTTTTGCATTTTTTAATACACAATAACCTCGGTCGTTTGACCGAGGTTATTGTAGTATACATATTAGTATACATATTGTAGTATACATATGATTGTAAACACTAAATCTGAAATTTTAAACAACTATTAAGTTATTTACATAATTAACATTGCCGGTGACTTTCTTGTACAATAATCTAATGTTGAAACTCGTAGAACTAATTTAAAATAGAAATAACATGGTAAATAGTAATTGTTAGTGACGACCTTACAATGTCACGTCATAACGTTCTATACAGTAGTGCTTGACAACTTCCAATTCACGAATATTCAAATAATCGGTAAAAATATTAGAAAAATACAATTAATCGAATAGTGATTTTGACAGAGATGTACATTTCGACACTTTGATTGATGAGGAAATAATTATTAATGTTCGCGACGTTGATAATTCAAGTAATAGTAGTAATTCTCAATAAATAACTATTTTCAAATCCAGTTTTTGTTTTTAATTAACCTAATCCTACTAAATATGATGAGTAGATTCTATGCTGAAATAATTAAATTTGTTTAGTACTAATTTAGCACTTAATTTATTCATCATCTTTTTGAAAAATAAAAAATAAACCGATTATTATTAATTATAAAGAATCAATATCGATTTCTCAGTAAAATCTGATATTTTCGATAGCGATTATTTGGTTCACATACCTAGACAACTTACTCAGACAGCTGTCAAAGTGCACTTCTTAGATTAGACAGACTATAGACTCAAACAACATTGTCGATCGCACAAAGTATTGTCCTGCGTATGAATCGAACCCACGGCACTGAAATGAAAGGTCGGTATCTTAAATACTATCTGTGCAGTCAATGTGTATGTCTCATATTTCTGCGATAACCAAAGGTCTTGCACGACGTGGCAGACCCTTAAGCTCTTTTTATAGCGAAGTTTTCGTCTAAATAAAAAGCGGGCGCGTTAGAATATCAGAACTCTTCTATAAAAAGATTTACTTTTGAAAATTAGATATTGTTGTATTCATTTTAAATATTATAATTTGTTGATACTCCATATTTTTTTAATAACGCATAAAAATCACATCTAGACTCAGAACAACAGTTCAACAGTGGATCGTACAAAGTATTGCCCTGCGTAGGAATCGAACCCAGAGTACAGACACAGAAGGTCGGTATTTTAACCGCTGCGCCATTTGTGCAGTCGAAATAAACAAGCTACCATTTAAGAACCTATCGATTCTTTTATTTGGGATTTTATCCGTGTGTTTTTTTTGGGAACTGGCTATGATATGCTCACAACCTGCGCAATCTATCCAGGGCAACGGAAAGGTTAACACGCGGCCTTATAGCCTGCCAAACACGTACATCGCTACGCAATGCTATGTGGGTGAGCTAGCAGAACCCGATCTTTGTCATCGGTGGAACCTAACCTTACCCGTGGGTGATCGTACAAGGCGATTAAGGGATAACATCTATGGGAGAGAAGGAAAAATCGAAACAAAACCCTACACTTACACTTCTGACAAGCGCACTATACCAAATATTTAAAAAAAAAAAGAAAATATAGCAGACTCACCGGTATATACATGTCTCCTGCGGGTCGTGCTGTGTGCACTACTAACGACTTCATGTTTGCCACAGCTGCGGCCAAAGAGTTTACCCCAATCGTGTCGGGGCGCAATATAGAGTAGCGCTACTGTGATTATTGTTACACTTCCTGTGATTTTAACAACATTATAATTAAGCATAGCATAATTCACAAGCAGCAAGTGAAAAATCATATGAAACTATTTTTCATACGTCACACTTGCTTCTCGCATTAAAAATCATCTTCTTCTTGTTCTTAATGAATGGCCTCTGTGAGTGATTAACCACAACTTCGCCAATGTCAAGTAAAAATTAAAAATCATATGAAATATTTTTTTATACGTCACACCTGTTACTCGTTATCGTCATCTAAGTGTTACAGTATCAAAATAATCGGACGCAAAGTCAGTCAGTCATCGTGCTCACTGATGTCCGGTTTTAGTATAATACTTAAAATAGTGGCCATTCTATAAAAAAAATTAATAGACTTTTTGAGACAATCTAGAAGGTATGATGAATTCATGACTTCGTTTCATTTGTATTTTTGTAATTATTCATTAATTAAAATGCCATTGAAATTAATAAATGATACTTAAATTAGCATCAATTTATAAAATTAACATAAAAAAAAAAGCAATCTGTGTGTTCCCGCCAAAGAGCTAATGATCTAATTCATATTGTAGCGCCATTAATTATAAATCATTTTGCATTTGTAATAGCAATCGTGTAGTAAGTGTGACATTAGAGAATTGCGAAAAATATCATTGGATAAGAAATTACACGTGAAATCGCAGTGAAAAAAAAAACGATAATTTCACCAAATGAAAATGAAATGAAAGTAGCAATCATTTCCATGTCTAATTATAATACACAGCCATGTATTTATAAATACAAATATCTGATTGCACGAGCTTCACTCGGTATTTTCTTTTTGTGTGTTTTGAAAGATATAGGTATTTAAATATAATATCACCATTCTCCTACTCTTATCACTATTACTTGGGGTCGATACAATATGTACTCTTCTTTGATAGTACATAATAATATTGTAAAGTTATTGGCAATAGTTTTATGACCAGCCGCCTGCCAGCCATCAACCCTCGTTGGGAATGTAATTGCTAACCAAACGGCATCAGATAGAGTTAGACCAGGTCATCATATGGCTCTTAATCGTCTTTTACGACATTCACGAGCAAAGTAAGGGTTGGTAGTATTCGTAGCCGCTACCACACAAGTATTAAAATATAATAAAATAATGAAAATAACTAAAAAGGCAAAAACCAACTAAAAAGATCTAAGGATCCAAACCGGAGCTGTCCCGATTAGACTGCTCAATATTCCAATTGATCTATATCTATTCTTAATCATAGCATCAATATTTCCCTTTTAATAGTTTTCAGGCAACGAAAAATTATAATTTTTCATTGCCCAAAAATACTACAATATTTTATATAAATGAAACCTAGCTAGATCGTTTAATCGCCCCTGGAACCCCCTGCATGCTAAATTACATGAACATTATTGGTTTTTGAGAATCAGATTGTATATAATTATTTAATTTCAGTCAAAATGTATAATTGACAGCATGTAAGTACACTCGTAGTGTTTATAAATAATAAATAATTTTTATTTGAATAATTTACTAAAATTTCTGTTAAAACAATGTTCTATTACTTAGGGTGTATCTAACAGCTCCATGGCTGTAAATACGCGTGCGCAGGTCTCTTCCTTCCGCATGTCGGCGTATGCGTGCGACACAAACCTGTCATTGTGATTCATTTCATTGCACACGTGGAAATATTTGAATTAAAAAAAGCATATTTTTTGTATTTCCTATCAATTTTTTTTTTGTATAAAATCCTTATCATTGTTGTATGTTTATATTAAACTAGCAACTCGTCCTCGCTTTACTTCGTTTTTGGACATTGTGCCCCGCATTTTAAATCTCTGAAAAATTTCTAGCAAATTTTAATGATAATGTACAATTTTATCCACATTTAATGCATCATATACTTAATATATTTAAGTGGAAAATAAATAATAATGTTTTATTTAAAATAGCTTCATAAACAATATTATTTATTAATACGTAAAAGATAAACTTTCCGTGTGGTGACGGAATAAGAATACAATTCGCCAACCCCTATCTTACCCGTGGGTAATCGCATGAGACGCCTAAGGGATATAAAACATAACATCTATGAAAGACAAGGAAAACTCGAAACAAAATTCTATACCAACACGTCTGACCAGCGCGTTATAGTAGGTCAATTTCTCTCATTATGGAGGAGACTCAAGCCCAACAGTGGGACATATATGAGCTGGGATAATGAAAAAAATGGGTTACAAATCTTAGTCCTGACGTGTTTAAGAGCACCAAAAATTATTCGAAACGTTGCGAAAGTATAAATTAAATACAAACACAATAAAATCCATTAAAAATAGCTTCATTTCAAATATATAATACTAAAAGAAACATCAGAATTCATTAAATTAATTTAGAAAATGTAAAATTTGAACCAATATCGTAATCGGGTTTTTATAAATAATCAAGCATATTAAATGCTAAATTTCAGTAATTTGAATAACAGGGTTGTGTCATCGTTTAATACAATTCTAACCGCAAAGTTTGTTGTATCAAGCCTGCACAATGTGTAAACATTGTCGGGTAGATGGCACACGTCTCCTTAAAAGACGAAAATATAATAAGATGCGAGAAATGAATGTCCTACAATAGTTCACGGTGGTGTAAGTGGCAGCACGATTTGAACGGATTTTCAATAGATGTGGGTTCGAATCCCACTTGAGACAATCATTTTTCGTTCGTAATCGAGTTTTTATAAATAATCGAGCATATTGAATGCTAAATTTCAGTAATTTGAGTCTCTGTGCTGTTATGCTATTTATAGGCAGTACAGATTGCTACATCATTATAGTTATAAATTATAGTAATATCTAAACGTGCAAGCGTTAAATGTATTTTATTATAACTGATGTATTTAATGACCAATCGTGTCGGTCACTTACGCAAGTGCTCTGAGCTTGACCACAGATTAATTAACTGATTGATTGATTTTTATATCTATCTAGCTATTAACATATACACTGTTGAACATAAACCTCTCCAAAGGCGAATTATTTAAAAAAAATCATCACTCAAAATGATTTAATGTTCATAATAAGTATTGCAAAATTTCCCAGGACAGTCTTGCTAACTATTCTCCCCATTAAATTGTAATTTTACCCATTTTTTTTGGGAAATAATCGCCATTACCTTCGTTTCGTATCCGTGGTGCCGTGTTGCTACGCAAGCAAACTCGAGCAAGATAATGATATTATCATAGAGCTAATTAAACAATCGACAAAAAAGATCTGATATTATTTTTTGCTTAGTCGATTCGCTTAAAATTATTCAAAGCTAAAGTTTAACCTCAAATAAAAATAAATATCATATATCTTTTATAGTTTTTCATTTCACTATTATAACTATAGTTTAAGTAAACCACCATTCAGACAAGGTCCGATGGATGCAGTTAAAAATTTTTTTGCAACAATCAAAATGGCAGCCCTAGAATATCAAAATGACACTTGTGACAGCACACAGTTTTTGACGTTTAATTTTATGACATTGTAATTTTTCTATTAAAATACAAATGATAATAGGAGTTTTAGCGAGAAAGGAAAAGTGTCATGTGGTGCTCTTGTATTATATTCAATATCTTAGTGTTTCAAAGTGTTATATTAAGTAATTTTGATGATATTATGTGTAATTTGATGCCCAGGAAGTATTGATGTGTAGTGACTATGATACAACAGAGTCTTACATACGTTTTCGTTTTCCACTAAGATGCCAAAAAGATATCTTTAACAGTGTGGTCCTGGCACTGTTGAAGGCGACTATTTGACTTACTAACGGACCATGACTTTAAATGACGTTAATTTATAAACAAAGATTTGGCTTAAAGGTCTTAATAACCAAGCCATAAACCAAAAAAAAAGACAAGCGATAAAAAAACGTTTTAACGAATATTATTAATTCTCAAAATTGAGAAATGTCACTCACACTTTTAATCGACGATATGTATATGTATAAATATTTACAGCCTCTAGCTATTATTACGTATAAATTTATATATAAAAAAAAACATATTACGCAAATGCGTAATTAATATATGTAACTATACAAGTGCCTAATAACGGTTAGCAATAGTAAAATAGTTGATATCATGTATAAGATCAATTGCTTAACAAAACCGTCAAGGTCAAAGTGAACGAATCTTATCTAGTTAAGATAATGATCTCGCATAAATGTTGTAAACATTTTTATTGCCACATAAATCTTAATAGGCTCAATACATAGTAATATATCAAAGTTGTAATGTGTACTTTTGAATATATTCAAATTTGATTTTATCTTCCAGATTGAGATAAAACTATTTTATAATTTTGACTTGAAAAGGGGTCTTCGCGTGAATGTGAGCAAAACCAAAATAATGATCTTCGAAAGAGATGAAGCCAGAACAGATGTAAGAGTAACAATAGGTAAATGATGTACTAGAGCAAGTGGATGAATTTGTATATCTTGGATGTGGATTTAGCCGAGATAGAAGGTACACCACTGATATAGAGCGAAGAGTGAATGCGGGAAATAGAGTGAACGGAGCGTTGGGGCAACTTCTCGGTAGCCACCACCTCAGCCAGAAGGCACGTGTAGCAATACATAACGCAGTGCTTGGCCCAACATGTATGGAAGCGCGAGTTGGGTATGCAGAAAAGAGTATGAAAGTAAAATTTTTGTTGTTCTTGCTGCCTACCCTGCAAGGGATATGGCGTGATGATATGTATGTGTATGTTGAATGACTGATTGACTGCACAGGTGGCGTAGTGGTTAAGATACCGACCTTCCGAGCGTGCCGTGGGTTCGATTCCCACACAGGATGTTACTTTGTGTGATCCACAAAGTGTTGCTCTGAGTTTGGGTGTAATTTGGCTGCGTTAATTGTCTGTTTGTAAAGTTCCCAGCAATACAAGGCTTACCTACTATTAACCCAAACTCAAGTTCATTATTAGGTAATACAAAATTTCATTTTCTGCCTTCTTGCTCTATTATCAGATACTATAATACATATGGTGACGGAGTAAGATTATAATTCACCACCCCTATCTTACCCGTGGGTTAGAGACGACTAAGGGAAATAAAACGCTTATAACATAAATATGCAAGAGAAGAAAATCTCGAAACAGAAACCCTATACCAACACGCTTGATCAGAGTGGTATAATAGGTCAATTTCCCTTCCATTATGAAGGAGGATCGAGCCCAACAGTGGAACGTATATGAGCTGCGAAGATGATGATAATACATATGTCTTTCACATATTAAGGTGCAAATATGCTTAAAAGTGAATACTCATTATGCGTCTAGAAAAGCCGTACAGCAACAAGCAAAAAGAGCTACTTAACGTTTTTTTTAATGTTTACGCGAGTATTACACGTTTGAAATAAAACTACTATTATACACATACATACATACGTATCATCACGCCATATCCCTTGCAGGGTAGGCAGAGAGAACATATTATATTGCGTTACGTATTATATTGCGTTTGTATTTGATTTTTAATTTCCCGACGTTTCGAACGAGGAGGACCTCAGTTCTCCAACGTCAGGAAATTAAAAATCAAATACAAACGCGATGGAATCCGTAAAAGTAGTTTTATTTCAAAGAACTAATTAGCTTAATATTACATAGGAAAGATATACAAAAATAAAAAATATATATATATATATCATTCCATTCGTTAAGAATCTACGATGCCATAGACAGACACAGAAATATAATAAACTTATAACACCACTCTTTTAGCGTGAAAAAATCAAAACGTAATAAGGATTTTTAAAATTGATGAAACAGCATGATTTATAATGGTAGAAGTAATAACAAAAGATACAGTATAAAATTATATTTGCAGTCTATATTACTTATTTAAATATATTACAATATACAGAAAATATTTGGTGTTAGCGGTTACCACCAGCCGGCGGAGTAGCTTGGGCTGTAGGAGATGGCGCTGCTGAGGCGTGGTACTGACACGATTTCTGGGACTGACACAATCTTCTTGAGCGCGATCACCTGATGACAATAAAAACATTGATTAAACTTATGCTGTGTATTTATATGTCACGCAGGAATTTAAGGAGTTTCAATATATTGTATTCTATACGCTAGGTCAACTAATGTCACATAAGTATCGTTTGTGATCACATCAGACCTTGGACGACATTGGACCAATCACCAATGGCATACCAATGAGATTGTACAGGTTAAGAACTTGAATATTCTGTATACATTTGCGCCTTCAACAACTTTAAGAACTGAACTCATTGGTATATATTTTATATACATCGTATATAGAATACGAATAGGTTTTTTTAATAGAAGACTAATTGAATTGCAAGCGGTAACTTTAGTTGCAAATTATTTGCAAAATACACTATTAAATTGGTGAAAGGTTTAGATTTTATTTTGACTCCTATCGTTCCTGTAAAAGTCGTTAAATTATCATCAGGGCATCCAGTCGGACGTTTAGGGTATTCGCAACACGAAGTAAATTTTTTCACCTGCTTGCGAAACGTATCCCATTTCATAATTTTCCTATGTTATATTTTTCTGTCTTATTCCAAAAAAAAAAGTGTGTGTCAGCTCCGACGAAGGACTGGAGTTTACTCCTTAAGTACGATTATCAAAACAGGCGCAAAAAAAGCTCATTTGACTAAAAATAATAAATATATTTTTATTTACATTTATTAAAACTGTTCAGTGAAGTATTATCTCACGTCAGAAAGTGAAAGGTGCGCAGAATAGGTTGCGCTCCAAAAACGTAACTAGGTTATTCGATCACTAGATTTTACTCCTCAAATTTTCTCATACTGGGCGCCTTATATGAAAATCGATTCTTAAGGAGTAAACTCCAAAAAGATGTTTTTGAAAATTTCTAAGAATTACCAGAAATTATTTAAGCTACATTTACATGGATAGTATTTATGAGAAGTCTTCGTGCTTCTGAAGATCATATGGTTATGTTTCAAAAGAAGCAATAGTTTTTCAAGTAACCTGATAAACAAAATTATACTTAAAATATAAGTGATTCTTACCTTAGGGACCTCAACGATTTTCTTGACGGTGACAATAGTGGGTTCGTGTATGATCGCTGGCTTGTGAATGATGGTAGGCTCGGCGATAACTGAGTGGGATATGATGGGTGAGCCCAGGGAGTATGGACTCCATTCCAAGTCTGAATTCAACCAGCGTCGGGGGCGCTCGGCAGGTGAGGGTGCAGCCATCGCTGAAGCGGCCAGAAGGACAATGCATACCTGAAATAAGTTGGAAGTATTAAGATGATTTTAGCAACATTTCAGTACTTTCTTCTACAATGGGAGGGAAAACGGAAGGTGCTCAGTATCAAAAACAGGAGCAGCAAGATTTTATTTCCAGTTAACCTTCCCTTGTAAGAAACTACTTGAATCATCCTACGCATCTCGCAGTTGACAACTGAATAATATCAATATGGTATCCAGGTAAGAGATACTAAAGCCATAGTCCAATTACACTTTATTTTTTTTTAAAGTCACCACCCTCCACCAAGGAAATAATCCTTGTGTTGCGGGGGCACTTTAGAAACATGCAATTAACGCAGACAAATTATACCCAGACTCAGAACAACACTGTGGATCGCACAGAGTATTGTCCTATGCAGGAATCGAACCTACAGCACTGGCACGGAAGGTATCTTAACCACTACGCCATCTGTGCAGTCAAATATGATATATGGGATCGAACCAGACTTATCGATAAGTAATAAACTAGATTCGTAAAATACAATAGTTAATACTGGCAGAGAAGAAGAAATAGAACAAGACAAAGGTACCAATCCAGTTGATATTGTTAAAATCAATAACGGGATGTAAACAAATAAAAGGATTGCAAGAGAAAGTGAAGTCATAATAATATTCTATGCTAAATCGTTATCCCAGCGTGGTATGGACGACTAAAGTTATTTATTAGATGAACTACTGAGGAGCTTCGTCTAGTGGGACATATATGAGGCGGTAAGACTAAAAAGAAGAGAAGGTAATATGACATGATTATTAATTAAGCAAATGAAATAAAATAATTTTACTTATGTTTCTATTTGATAGCTGAGTTGTTTTTTTTTTTACTTATGGTGGTGGTTACTCGTGGATGTCGTAAAAGACGATTAAGAGTTTGACAGCGACTTGTACCAACTTCAACTAATACTTTTTTAATAAAAACCGTTTTTGCTTTCCAAACGTTTCAGTGTTTATAGTCACTTTTTTTTTCCATTTCTCTTGGTGGCAAAGAGCAAGCAGCACACCTCATTGTAAGTGTTACAACCGCCTATGGACTTTTGGAATACCCTAAACCCACCCAAAAGTTGGGCTTCCAGCTTTCTCGCTCACCGAACGAAGTACAGAAGAACATTGCCACTGCTCAGAAGTCGATTTTCTGCGAGAGTGTGGTACTACCCCGGACGAACCGGCCCACGGCTGTAGACAGAGAACTGTGAACATTGCGGTCCTACCACTACAACTCACTTGAGGACTGTTTCATATACTTACAAGGGTGTTCATGTTGTTGGTTGTGGAGTGCTGTGTGGGGCTAAGAGGCTCAATAGAGAACTGTGCCGTGATACCGTACAGCTCCGTTATATATACAAAACGCGTGACAACTTGAAGAATTTGCTAAATCTTCGTGTAAATTGCACAACTCATGTTTTATTATAATTAAATTCGTCCACAAACAGTTTGGTTCACGTGACGCGTGCCCGCTATTGCCTAATATGTATTGGATCAGTGTTGATTACATATATGCATACTAGTACTATGTTTTATTTATACCCTATTTTTTATCGTAGGCTGTGATCTGGATACACGCAGTCCGTTCCGTCCCGGGCGATGAATGGGCGGCGCGTGGCCCATAACCTACCGTATTCCCTCCCTATTGCCATTGGGCCGGCCGCTGGTGTATTAATACCCATACTATCGTACTATTATGTCCAAGAAAATTGTAGTAATAAAAACATGTTATTTTTATATTAATGTCAGAAAAATAATATTTGATATTTACGTGTAGCCATGGAGTAAGAACTTAATTCAACACTCCCTTTCTTACTCGTCGATATCATAGCCACGTATTAAAGTTTTCATCGTCATCACAGGCCATATATGTCCCACTATTGGGCTCGAGCCTCCTCCGTAATGGGAGGGAAATTAACCTACTATACCACGCTGGTCAAACGTAATTTCTCTCTATATCTACTGATTCTACAGCAAATGGAATAGAAGCCTTGACCTCGGCGCTCTGCTCTGTGCCTTACTCTTTCAAAAACCCACACCCGTCCACATCCCAATGATAATGTCTTGAGATAACACCTTCACGTGAACCGACTCTCTGCGGGTAGAAGTTGCCTTGGGTGGCTAGTATCAGGCGCAGGTACCCAAATCTATATGCCCCCACACGACAGACCAAATTAGGGCGTTGTACTCCCTGGCCTACTTCACAAAATCCTTCTGCAGATACCGCCTTCCAAATCCTGATGCTACCGCTAACGATGAGTGCTAACGACGAGTCGACGATAAAGGCTGCAGGACGTTTTCATAGCGCTGCTTGAATAGAAATGAAATAGGAATCATCATATTGATCTCAGCTTACGTAAGTTCTACTTCAGGTCTCCTCCATATTTGAATGGAACTTCTACCACGCTGCTGAGATGTTTGGCAAAGGGTTTTATGTTGAGTTTTCATTCTCTTACAACGATGTCTGCATACCATATGACTCAGTTGTCTTTTACGGCATCCATGGGCAAGAGCAGGCGTGAAGAATTTTATTCTTACTCAGTGAACTCATGGAAAATCATCATCATACAGTGGAAACTCGATTATCCGGCCCTCGGTTATACGGATTCGATTATCCGGACTAACAATATAAAATAAAAAAGTCAAATCAATGCAAGGGAACGTGTCGGAACTGACATTACACGCCCGCGCGTCGTGTGATCATTATTCTCCACGCGATTCGGTATTGTTAACTACCACATAATATTATGCAACATGTATAAAAACAGCTTTTCTTTATACATTCTATTGTCCAGATTTTCGATTATCCGAATACCTAACGACAACAATTAGTCCGGTTAATCGAGTTTCCTCGGTATAGCGAAATTACAATACTATGCAGCGAAATTACTAGTAAGTAACAGAAACATGTCCCGTACGAGTAACGAACCCACTATACACGTCAGTTAGCCAACGAGAAGGTGATCTACGAAATTAAATGAGCCGCGTGTTTATTTCGACAACCGCAATATCTGGATCATATAATTTTGCAACTGATGTGCCAAAACTTAAGTTTTGACAAAAAATTTCACAGATTTTATTATCTATATATGTATGAATAATCTCCCTCCTCTTTTCCCTATCTTGCCCATAAATGTCGTAAAAGATGACTAAGGGATATAATATGCATATATCATCTGTGCCAGAGAAGGAAAACTCGAAATGAAATCCTATACCAATCTCTCTTATCAGCATATAGTTACGACTATTTCCCTATTCCTATTGTGATAAGGCTCGTACTCAGGCAGTTGGTCATAATATAAGCTGAGATAATGATGAAGATGATGATAATACTTTCCTATAGAAAAAGGATAAAAGGACAAACCGTATTTGGTTGTTCTCCTAAAAAAAATATGTTTACATTTACTTCAAGTTTTGTGTCTCTAATAGAGATTGATAACATTACTTGCGTACGTCAATCGGTCGTCTTATTCTACACATTTGAAGGAATATGTACTATCATATTGTATTCTTGGTCTTTTCCTACATGAACATCATCATTCTCCTACTCTTATCCCAATTGCTTGGGATCGATACAATATATACTCTTCTTTCATAGTACATATTGTTAATAATAAAAGTTATTGGCAATAGTTTTATGACCGGCCGCCTGCCAGACATCAAACCTCCTCGCGAAAGTAATTGTTGACCAAACGGCATCAGATGGAGTTGCCCAGGTCGTTATAAGTCTCTTAGTTGTCTTTTACGACATCCACGAGCAAAGTAAGGGTTGGTAGTATTCGTAGCCGCTACCACACAGCAAATACCACCGTGTATTTTTCTTACACAAACAATGGACGATAATGATTTCATAGAAAGATAATTTGTGAAGTCCTCCACAATATAAAGATTTATGTCTTTATGCAGTTTTATTTAAAAAAGATTTCGTTGCCTCAATTAATTATCATAGTCATTCGCGACAAACATTCATTGATATAACAAAAGTCTCATTAATATTAAATTTGTACGATCCTATCTAGAATTTTTTTATATTTATATGTTAATTTTGCATCTTTTAATATATTTTGGCTATATATCAAATCGCTTATGAAATTAACCTTGTCTTGTTTAGTATCAAGGTTATGGTAGCGAGGTGAAGAAGAATTGAATAAGACTTTAATGTTTAATGCTAATACGGTTAATAATAATGTTTTATATATTATCGTGAGCCAACACTTATTAATTTATAATGTATGTATATTAATAAGTATTATTATGTTATTTCTAATAAAATACAATCGTTTATGTATAAATTGATATATTTAATAAAATAAAATGAGTGACACGAAGTACTGAGATGGGCAACTAATTAAAAACATATAAAAATATCAAGCATGAATATTAATACAATTACCGAAACGCAAAAAAAACCGCTCGAAGAACCGACAAACGCTGGGTAAAAAAGGTTCTAGAGTGACGACCACGTACCGAACGATGCAGTGTGAGACGCCCCCCCACTAGGTGGACAGACGACCTAGTGAAGGTTGCTGGGCGTCGTTGGATACAAGCGGTACAGGACCGCACTCTGTGGCGTAACATGAGGGAGAGGCCTACGTTCAGCAGTAGACGGCAATAGGCTGAAATGATGATGATGATAATGAAACGCAAAAAATATGGTTTAATAGTACAAACATCTTAATAATATGCAGTAATTAATATTTGGTTGGGTAGCCTCGGCTGTCAATTACAGCCTTACAACGACGTGGCATTGATTCTATTAATTTTTCACGAGTTTCCATACAAATATTTTTTTTTTCCTTTATTTAAGGAGCTTTAGTCCCAATGGACTACGCCGCTCCGTAAAAACAACACTTATATATAACAGTATAACAATACATAAACTAAAATACATTATATTATATGTATAAACTAACGACGCCGCATGCCCTTATCAACTATTTTATATATTATTACAGCCTCATCAGTGAGGGGGTATGCTATAATTACATTACAACCCCCAAGTTGTCTCAGCTCCTCAGCGACAGATACATTTTCATTCTTAATGTCCTCGTTCCGAACACACTCAACCATAATATGTTGCGTATCTTCTATAATACCACACTCAGAGCAGAGAGGGGATGACACTTTATTCATCATATAATCCATACAAATATTACTCCAAGTTTCTTCAAATGCGTTATAAAGTTCTGTGATATTCGTGATATGTTTATTAGATAATGTTTTTTTTTTTTACAATAAACCACAAATTCTCGATTGGGTTTAAATCCAGATTTTTTGCCGGCCAATCTAAAAATGTCTCTAATTGCTTTTTTAAAAAATCTTGAACACTGTTTGCTGTATGTTTCGGATCATTGTCGTGTTGAAAAGTCCACGTTATTGGTAAATTATCGTCGGAATATGGTATCATTGTCTCATCTAATATTGGAACTGATTCATCATCCCCTCAATCTTTCTACCTGGACCAACCCCGTATCCCAAACACCCCCATACCTTCATGATTCCACCACCATGCTTAACCATCTTTTTTATAAACTTGTTATGTAATGCTTCGTTAATTGTTTGGTGCACGTATCGTTTGCCATCATAATTTATTAAATTTATTTTGGTTTCATCAGAAAATAAAACTTTTTTCCATTGGCGGACTGTACAATTACAATACTTTCTAGCAAAGCTTACGCGATTTTTTCTATGTTACTTGGTAGGAAGTGGTACTTTTCTCGAGGCCCTCCAAAACAACTTTGCTTCAACTAATGCGGACTAATCTTGCGGTTATGTTTCGTGGGTTGTATTGAGAAAATACTTCTTTTCGAATTTCATTGGAGCCTTTATAAGGATCCGCCTTAGCCAAACGAATAATCAGCTTGTCCTCCCGGGTTGTGGTCATCCTCGGCCGAACTTTTCTGGGAACTTTATCCGTTGTACTGTGTTTTTTAAAATATGCTAGCGTTATACACCTATTTCACGAAACATTCTAAATGCTTTGCAATGTTCCGGTAGCTCCAATTTTGATTGAAAAGCAAATTTAAGATAATTTTTCTTGCTGTTGCAACAAAACTTTTATTTTTACCCATTTTTAACAATAACGATAAACAGAAATGATTAAAACTTCAGAAAATAGCGGGAAAACATACAAAAAAAAAAAAAAAGTAGGCGTGTCGTTTTTTTAAATTTCAAATATAGAACATGCGAACCTTACTGTTTCTAATTAGTTGTCCATAGTGCCAGTACTGAAGTAGAAGTAATAGTTTTTAATGTCATGTCTTTTTTTTTAATAGTTATAATTTCATTGGAATATTATTGTTTTTTTGAAAACTAGATAGTTACAGTTAAATTATGAAGTAACATTAATGGTTGATTCCTGATAAATTGCAGTAGGAATATTGTTTATACGTTATGAACTACTAAGTGAAAGTAGCCATTTCTAATTATACGTCCACCACTGTATATATAATCCTTATATTGCAGGGTACTTGTACTTATATTGCAGGGTACTTGTACTGAACACTGGCTTAAAAGTAACCAATTAATGTTCAATTTTCCCAATCACCAGGTTATTAGCTCGTTCAACAGAACCAACATGATACGAGGTGGCTCTTTGATAATTTCAAACAAATTAATTAAAACTAAGGAAAGAAAAGATATTGTAAAGTTGTCTGTTGAACGTGTTATTGAAATTGCTTGTGTTGAGTCTGAGCAGTTCATAGTTGTATGCGTATACAGACCCCCATGTTCCCCATATGAAGAATTTGAGAGATTAATGGAAGATGTCTTATTCATAACCTCGGCCTCAAATAAAACAATTGCTATTTGTGGGGATTTTAATATTAACTTATTAGATAATAATAATACAACACAAAAATTTAAAAATTTAATGTATTCTTATAACTTATATAATGCTTTCTTGGAACCTACTAGGATAACTGCTGGAAGTGCAACTTGTATAGATAATATTTTTATAAATGCTAAACTGATTAGTAATACTATTATAAACACATTAGAATCAGATCATTGCGGACAGCTTGTTGTACTTCCTAGAACTAATAGGATTCCACGAGAGAGCATTACCTTTGTTCCTATGAATGTCAGCCGCTTAGAGCACTTTAAATATAATTTGAGTATGAAAGTACCACTATTGCCTTTTCATGACAACCCCAATGAATTGTATACGTCACTATTTCACATCATTGATGATGAGTTTAGTAACATATTTAAACCTAAAACAGTAACAATTGGAGTACCTGTTGGTTTTAATGAATGGGCAACTTGTGGTATCTACAAGAGTAGACGAAGGTTATATGATCTTTATGCCCAAAAATCTTATAACCATAATCCAGTGTTTTTGGAATATGTAAAAAAATATTCCAAAATATTCAAACGTGCCTGTTCCTCTGCTAAAGCAATTTATCTGAAAAATAAAATTAAACAATCCAGTGACATAATAAAAATGACTTGGAATGTGATAAACAGTGAAACTGGTAGGAAGGCTGTGCGGAAGAAGGACTTCAATTTAATAATAGGTGATAAAATTATATGTGGAAACAGTGAAGTAGCAAGCGAATTTGAGAATTATTTCAGTAATATACCTTTATTAACAACTAAATCGTTGATGTCGTCTCCTATTCTAGCTGAATCACTCCTGAAACAGTGTATTTTAAAATGCGACACATCCTTTAAATTTTTAGATGTCAGTATGAATGATATCATAAATTCTTTTAAAAATCTTAATGTTAAGAAGACGGCAGATCTGTGGGGCTTGTCTGTAAAGGCAGTTAGTTCTATAATTGATATTATTGCCCCCCATCTGGCATCTGTGTTTAATGGTTGTGTTGCTCGGGGCGTATTTCCTGATCTCATGAAAATTAGTAGAGTGATTCCTTTGTTTAAAGCGGGTAGTATGTCAGATCTTAATAATTATCGACCGATTTCCATACTGCCTACACTTAGTAAAGTTTTTGAAAAACTGATGCTTAGTCAAATGTTAAATCATTTTAATAGACATAATATCTTTCACAAAAATCAATTTGGATTCACTAAGAATTGCTCTACTACTGATGCGGGTGTGGAATTATTAAAAAATATCTTTGGAGCTTGGGAGGAATCGCATGATGCTTTGGGTATATTTTGCGATTTATCCAAGGCGTTTGATTGCGTACACCACGAAACTCTCATCAAGAAATTATACCATTATGGGATCAGAAATAAGGCTCTCGAACTTTTAACATCGTATTTAGGCAACAGAATTCAGAAGGTCGATGTTAATGGTGTACGATCACCTGGTTCTGTTGCAAGAATGGGCGTTCCACAAGGATCTATTCTGGGGCCATTTCTGTTCCTTGTATATATTAATGACTTACCTTATTATATAGGGGATAACCAAAACATAGTGTTGTTCGCAGATGATACCTCTTTATTGTTCAAAATTAAAAGACAAATGCTTAATTATGACGATGTGAACAATGCTCTGTCAAATGTTGTTCATTGGTTCAGTACAAATAACTTGGTTCTTAATGAAAAGAAAACCAAATGTATTAAATTTACCACACCTAATGTGAGACTAGTGGAAACCAATGTTCAAATGAATGGTGTGGCCCTAGAAATTGTGGAGTCCACTACATTCTTAGGTATTACTATTGATGCTAAACTCCATTGGGGCCCTCATATTGAGAAATTGTCAAGTAGGCTAAGCTCAGCGGCTCATGCGGTAAAAAAAATTCGAATGTTAACCGATATTGAAACGGCTAGAATTGTTTATTTCGCTTACTTCCACAGTCTTATGTCTTATGGCATACTACTCTGGGGATGCTCTGCAGATTTGATTAATATCTTTGTTCTCCAAAAACGGGCTGTCCGCGCGATTTATAATTTAGGCCCAAGAGCATCACTGCGCGAAAAATTTAGGGAAATAAACATTCTAACTGTTGTATCACAATTTATATTTGAAAACATATTATATGTAAAAAAAAACATTGATAAATTTGATAAATATAGTGACATTCATCACGTGAATACTAGGAATAAGGATAATCTAGTTATACATCATACTCGCCTACAAAAAATTAGTAGGTCTTTCATGGGGCAATGTATACGCTTTTACAATAAACTACCTAAAGATATCCGAGATATGCCCATAAATAAGTTTAAAAAGGCTATCAAAACTAGACTTTGTAAAAAAGGATATTACAACATTTCGGATTATCTAAATGATAATACGGAATGGTTATGAGTTGCTCCTCTCTCAGCAATTACTTTATATAATTTTAACTTTTACGTTGTTTTAGTGCTGATCCTCACTGTCGTCTGAACTCTGTATATTTATCATTGTCACAAATTGTACAGTGTAGCGTGTTTTGCCTAACGAGTTATTTATTGATTTAATTGAGCGATTTGATTGTAATTTATAGATCTTGGTGTGGTCATGCTCACTAAAAAGGTCTCTGCCTGCGGTAGCTACGTGAGCGGGTCTCTCCCTTCCCTCGAATGTGGTTGAGGGGCGTGATGGCTGCTTTAGTAGTTAACTCGTGATCGAGTGCCGCTTGTGGAATCTGGTCCAACCATTTCTGTTCTTTTTTGTGTTTTTTGTTAATGGTGTATTTAACTTTTAAAAAATAAATCTTTACTCGAAGGGCATCTCACTGGAGCTAATGGGGATTAAACATGTATCTAATAATATTAGAAAAACATACAATTTAAAAAAAAAATGACGAGCCCACTGAGTTTCTTGCCGGATCTTCTCAGTTTGTGGCGGCTTTCCGATCCGGTGGTAGATTAATTTAAAAAAATAAAATGTAATATTGACAATATGTAAGTGCCCTTTTAGGGCTTATGCATAATAAATGATTTGATTTGATTTGATTTGACAAACATACAATTTGACGGACACAAATTATAGCCAAACTCAGAACAGAACAACAGTATCTATGGATTACACAAAGTACTATGGGAATCAAACCCAAGACACTGGCATGTTAAGTCAATGTCTTAACCACTATATCATCTATGCAATCGAATATTTCATGTCGTCCCACATTCATTACCTGTGGCAATCATAAAAACTGTATATGTCACCGTAATGCCAAAATCATTGGCTTTGGACATCACAGTTGGTTGGAACCGGTTTTAAGTTTTCCACTTCCCTAAAATGCCAGAGCCAATTTTTACTACTCCTAGAGTAAAGTAAATTTTATAAAGAGAACATACAAATTCAAGTGATTTAAAATATTACCTTGCAAGGCCACTAATTGTATAGTCAATTTTACATGTTATCTTAAATTAATCCTTTAAGAACTGAAAAGAAGAGAAACTCTTGGCTTGTCTTAGTTTTTTTTTTAAAACACCACCCTCCACTAAGAAAATAATCCTCGTATTTCGGGGGACTTTACAAACATATAGTTAACGGACACAAATTACGCCCAGACTCAGAATAACACTATATGGTTCGCACAAAGTATTGTCCTGCTAGATATTATCCTAAGTATTTTAAATGAATATTGTTTTATAAAATACATGTTACTATTATTCATTGTTATTTATAAATACCCGATAACGAAACGAATTCTCGTAATCGGGTATTTATAAATAATTAAGCATATTAAATGCTAAAAATTTCAGTAATTTGAATAACAAGGTTGTGTCATCGTTTAATACAATTCTAACTGTAAAGTTTGAAGTATTAAGCCTATACAATGTGTAAACATTGTCCGATAGATAGCATACGTCACCTCGAAGACGTAAGATATAATATGAAGCGAAATTTGCATGTCCTAAAATAGTTCACGATGGTGTAAGTGGCAGCACGGTTGGGCCGGATTCCCAATAGGTGCGGGTTCGAACCCCGCTTGTGACATCATTTTTCGTTTCGTAATCGGGTATTTACAAATGTTACTATTACCTCCAGGATGATGGCTTTTAGCATATGTGCCCATATAAAGTGCTTAGGCCTGTACTTGGGTCGTCGACGGGGATTGGTACCCGAAATGATAATCCGCCGGGCTGGCCACGAATGTCAAGGAAGCGGTACCAGTGGCCGGCCCATTGAAAATCAATTCCAAACGCAATAAAATCCGTAATAATAGTTTTATTTCAAAAGCCACAAACATTACAATTAAATAGATTAAAAATTAGCCCGTATTTAGTTAGATTACAATGTAATTAATTACGTGGTTATTACATGGAAATGATTGAAAGTAGGAAGTAGTGGTCATTAATCTTTACGTAGCACACGCGCTGGTCGACGGGACAGCACGAGGATATAGATGGCTGCTCTAGTAGTTAACACGTGATCGGGTGCCGCTTGTGGGATCCGTTTCAACAATAGTATTATGTTATTTGAAATGTTATTCTAAATCACATCACATCACATTTTGTAGTAGGAGGACCATGCTGTTGATAATTCTGTCTACAGCCGCGGTCAGTTCATCCGGGGTAGTACCACACTCTCGCAGAAGATCAACTTCTGAGTAATGGCAATGTGCTATTGTGCTTCGTTCGGTAAGCGAGAGAGCCGGAAGCCCAACTAGGTGGGTTTGGGGTTTGTAGGTAGTGGCCTGGCCTATACCCTTGATATTTCAAAGATCCATGGCTGGACCGGGGAATAGTCCGTCACACGCAGAAAGGCTGACCGCGTGAGGGTGACATATTGACCGCAGGGGGGCTGCTGGGGCGTCGACGGGGATGGTACCCGAAAGGGTAACCCGCCGGGCTGGCCACGGATGTCAAGGAACCGGTACGAGTGGCCGGCCTAATGGCGATGGGGAGGGAATACGGTAGGTTATGGGGCCACACGTCACCTTACCGTCGCCATGGGCGAAGAAGGACGATGTGTGTCCATAGCCTGCAAAAAAAAGTGTACTGCGTGCTCATTTGCCACCATAAGCAATAAAAAAAGACACTTGAGCTACTACACTTATGACTTACGAAATATGTTGTGTACGATTTTATGTAAAAACTAACTTCTGCCCGCGGTTTCGCCCGCTTAAAAGGTTACTTTCCTAAAGTTTGTCATCCCCTTTTTTTTTATTTCACCCCTTAAGGGTAATTTTTTTACAAAATTTTAATGTCCTACTTATTTATTTATATCTAATCCTAAAAAACAGCCTAAAAATAAGTTCCAAGTTTCTGGCTTTAAAAATGACGATACTTCCTTACAACTTTTCATCCCCCTTTACAACCCTTTTTTGCATTAAAAAGTAGCCTATGTCCTTTATCAGGCACTAAACTATCTGAGTACCAAATTTCATTTAGATCGGTTCAGTAGTTTTAGCGTGAAAGAGCGACAGACAGAGTACTTTCGCATTTATAATATTAGTAAGGTATAATTGATTGAATTAGGCGATACATGGCGGAAATCCATTATTATTATAAAATGGAGGAGAGGAAGGAAAACCCACCACTTTCCCACGGTTAATCAATATACCGTACACCTCAAAAAAGGAAGGAATACGGGATGGGATCAAGGTGGAATAGGATATAAGGAAATCTTACTCCTGTGATGAGCACCGCCTCCAGAACTTCTACTTTAGCTTCAAATGCATCGGCATTTGAAGCCGAACCGTCCTGAGGATGCCTCGTTTAGAGGCGAAACACGTGTCGAATCTTTATTCGAAGTTCTGCGGAAAATTGCAAGTAGAAGTTCTGGAGGCGGTGCTCATCACAGGAGTAAGATTTCCTTATATCCTATTCCACCTTGATCCCATCCCGTATTCCTTCCTTTTTTGAGGTGTACGGTATATTGATTAACCGTGGGAAAGTGGTGTGTTTTCCTTCCTCGCCTCCATTTTATAATAATATTAGTAAGGATAAATTAATCATAATAAATAAAAATAATTTATTTGAAAAACCCGCCGTTTATTGCCGGATCTTCTCAGTGGCCGTCGCGTTGCAATTTAGTGATAATTCATTGTATTATATTTTAATATGAAATGTTAAAATTTGCAATGTCCACACATAGACTTTTCTAGACTAATGGCTAGATAATATTTAAAACTAGTCATAAACTGTATGAATAAATTATATCATCATTCAATATTCACAAGGCTGTTGTTAAAACTAATATTTCTCAACATAAAAATATATACTTTTATTCACCGCTGTTATAATTAGATTACGGTGCAATATCTGCCCACTGCTAGACTCTTAACCTCTTTAAAAATAGGAAGGCAACTGACATATCAACCGCGATATCAATTGGGTTGTCACGTCGAGTTTTTTTTTTCTTTTATAGATCATCTCAGCTCATATATGTTTCACCGTTGGGTTCGAGCCCCCTTCAGGGAGATTGATATACCACACTGGTCGTTTGTGTTGGTATAGGGTTTTGTTTCGAGTTTTCCTTCGCTTGCATATATGTTATATGCATTTTATATACCTTAGTCGTCTCCTACGATCACCCACAGGTAAGATAGGGGGGTGGTGAACTGTATTACTTACTCTGTCACCACATGGTCATTTATATATTAGATATATACTATTCCTTAATAGCATTTTACAGCCACTCTCAAGAAAGGAAGTAGTGAAATGTATTCTTACTCCATCACCATTACAGCTCTTCCATCGGACTGATATTTCTCTAGATTATAACGTTTAAATAAACAATCTCTTTAACTTTAATTTTTTGTATTTTTTTTTAAACTCCATATGCACTAAGGAAATAATCCTTGTATTGCTTTGCTTTACAAACATGCAATTAACGCAGACAAATTATACTCAGACTCGGAACAATACTTTATGGATCGCACAAAGTATTGTCCTGCGCAGGAATCAAACCCACGCCTCTGGCACGGGAGGTCGCTATCTTAACCACTACGCCATCTGTGCAGTCAGCTGGTTTGCCACGTCGAGGTTCTGCCTTTTGTCATAGAGCTTAATAGCCTTTTACAGTCACTATTCAGAAAGGAAGTGGTGTATGGTATTCTTACTCAGTCATCACACGAAAAGGGGAGAGTATTATTGACCTATAAAATAATATAAATAGCTCTACAATTGGTCTGATATTTCTCGAGTTAATAACATACAAATAAACTATTCCATTTTAATAATTTAAAAAAAATATATATAAATTCGCAATATATCAATTATAATTGGCATTTTATAAATGCACATCGTACATAACGATAATTTCATAAATGATCATTGTACGTAACGAATTCTCATTTGAATATACACACCTAACTGTGTAATTATTCATTTATAAACTAATTTAAACTCGTAAGTTGCCGTTAAATAATTAATTTAGACACTTTTATGAAATGTTAAATTCATTAATTAAATACCAGTAGATAGATATATAATTAAACGTTTTCTTTTTATGTCAAGATGGCTTAATTTGCTGAGCATCCATGAAAAAATCTGGGGCTTTATTGTTTGGTACATTTAATTTTAAATACAATTTTCATTTATTAATTATATTTACATATATTTATAAAAGAGGATGTTTGTATTATGACATCGCTAAACTTGGAAACTATTTGACCGATCTTATTTGCGAATTAATATCTTTTTTTTTCTTCAAAATAAGTAAATCAATTATTTTTCCTTAGTGCCTAATATTGTCTTTCTTAAATTATAAAATTCAAAATTTATTAACGTTATTTACGCTGATGCTATACAAATATATGATCGAATTTAGGTATAATTATTATAATGTCAATGAAATACATATTATATATCATCATTCTTTTACAAAGTCGCCGTTTTTTCAGTTACTTGACTTCGTTAAGAATTTATTAGAAATAAATCTTTTTGGCTATGGTGTAAGAGTATCATTACACCATTTCTTGTCATTGGGAAGACCCAATTACAAGAGTAAAAGATAACTAAGAGTAAATGCTGATAAAATTTGTCCTGCAGATGGACAATTCAAAATAAAACCCTAAACCAATCCGCCTGACTAGCGTGATATGACAAGTTATTTTCCCTCCTATTGTGGCGGAGGCTCTCACCCAATAGTATATATATAACCTTACTAGCTTTTGCCCGCGACTTCGTCCACGCAGAAGTCATCTCTGACAGAGTTAAATAGAAAAAGCAATGCAAGGTGTTGAAAGTTTGTCGCTAGGATGATAATCAACAGCGTCAGAAACTGGGATGCGTTGAGGTGTTGATTCTGTGAGTTAGTTGTCTAACGGAATTAGGCAATAGGGTGGGTCCGAGAGAAAATACTCTACGGTGACACGCTCTACCGTCGGTGCTTTGGACGGCGCAAGCGTGAGTACCTGTATTTAGGTTCACTGCATGAGGGCTTCGACTCGAGATGATACCCGGTTGCGGTGGCCCGCCCGCACAACGTAGATGTACGTGTACGGCGCGCGTGTCTATATACCATAGCCGGTCACTAAAGAAAAAGGTGGTTCAAAGTTCTATTCATTCTACAAATTATATTGCCATTAATATACTATTTACGGTATGACCATGGGATAAAAATATAATTATCGCCACCCTTTATTTGACTGTTTTGTTTCACCAGCAGAGTTGCGACCTCGTTAGATATGATTTATTATTTCAGTTATAGAGTGAACATTTTTGAAGCTAAACTTAACCTGTATCTTAAACTATTAGGCAAGAACCTATTGTCGTCTACTATGTGTATCGTGTGAGCTCTCACGCCGGAACTGGTCGCCACAATGGCACTGGTGTGGGGTTGATGGAGAGGGAGAGAGAAACACGTGTTTATTTATTTTTACCGAAGAATATTTGTACGTAATTTGAAAAGAATCGATACAGAAATTTTCTCCCCATACACACTTTGCCGCTTTGTTACACACTTAGGGGCGGAATTCATAAAATCCTTTCATATTGAATCTCTATGTCATAAATAAAAACGTGCTTCAAAATTTAATGTTTCTAGCTTTAATAGTTTCGGCTTGGCGGTAATGAGTCGTTCAACCCGCTTCACAGGCCTAATTTACACAACCAGGTGAAAATTGATATATGCCGGATATTACCCTAGAATATTTGATTCGACTCGTAATTTGAAAAGAATCAATAAAGATTTTTTCTCTTCACACAAACTTTGCCACTCTGCTCCACTCCTTTAGGGGTATAATTTCGTAAAATCCTTTCTTAGTGAATCTCTACGTCATATAAAGAAACCACTGTTAACATTTCAAGTTGCCAGCTTCAATAATATCGGCTTGGCGCTAATGATTTAATGAGTCGTCCAACCCGCTTTGCAGGCCCAATTTACACCCCCAGAGGGTGAAAATCAACAAATGCTGAAACACGTGTTTATTTATTTTTACTGAAGAATGTTTGTACGTAATTTGAAAAAAATCGATAACGATTTTTTTCTCCGAACATTTTTTAAATTGACAAAATTTTTTTTTATAAACCAATTGACATAAAATAAAGCCTAAATATTAAGTGAAGCTTACCACAATATATTAGTGAATACCGCGTCTAAATCGGATAAGCCGTTTCTGAGATTAGCGTGCACAAACACACAGATAAACAGACAAAAATTTTAAAAATTATTGTTTTGGCTATTAGTGTTGATAAAGGGCCCAGTAATATTTTTTTTCATATATCTTCCATGTACAGACAGCGACCCGTTACATTTTTATTATATGTATAGATTTAATGATGACGTTATGTATTTTAAGGTCCTTCCATCAACCTGCACATAAGTATCTTAATGAGAATGGTACTTTGAATGATTCTGTGTCACCTGCATTAAGTGGTTTTCTAGTACTTTTACAATGTCACCAATCCATGTTTTCAAGTGTTAAAAAACATGAATAATGCTCAATATGATGAAATAACGATATTTTGGTAACACTTTATCAGTGGTAATGCTGTAGCATTGTACTGTGGACAGCTTTCTGCCTACAGCAGCGGATCGAACACACTGAGGCAGTATTACAATACTAGAAAATCAATGTCTGAGTAGTGGCAGAATGTGCTGTTGCGCTTCGTTCAGTGAGTGAAAGAGGCGGCAGTCCAATTTACTGGGTGGATTTTGGAGTTTTCATTAGTAGGTAGCAGTCTAACTGTACCACTAGTATAGCAAAGGTCCATGGGTTACGGTAACACTTATCAACAGATGTGCTGCTTGTTCGTTTGCCTCTATAAGCAATAAAAAATCTCTAGTTATTCGACCATTGACTGATTTTATAATTTAGCGGCAACACAATTCACTTTTAAGTAATGGGCAATTATTTGCTAAATGAAATAATTCTTTATTGAATATTGGCTAATCATTTTATAAATACTAATATTTTTTGCCACTGTATTTACTGCACAGTTGGCTATTGCCTCTCTTTATTATCCAGAGTTTGTTCCAATTGAAATGGGGTTGGTTTGTCATTTGTTCATATTCTAGAATAGGTGGACAGCAAAACTAATGTATGGTTTTGTTTAAATTTTATGACCAGCCACTTACTTACGCCCTTCTAGCCAATAATATCATTGAATGTACGGTATTAAACCTTTTTATTTTTGTTCAGGACACATGGCCCTATTTTAGTGGTAGGACCACGCTGTTGACAGTTTTCTGTCTACGGCTGCAGGCCGGTCCGTCCGGGGTAGTATCACACTCTCGCAGAAGATCGACGTTTGAGTAATGACAATTTGCTATTGCGCTTCGTTCGGTGAGCGAGAGAGCCGGAAGCTCAACAGGGTGGGTTCGGGGCTACGCACTTTGCAGTTAGAATTCTATTAAACGATGAAACGACTCTGTTATGAAAATTACTAATAATTTGAACCACTGAAGACAATTACTGGATACCGATGGCTATGTTAACCCGGCGTCATATGGGTTGGGTCTGTGAGACCCGTCACATTTTATTTCGCTTCTAGTTCGGTTACGAAGTCTGCAAATTTTCCGTTCTACTCAATAGCTGGAGCTATTGAGCTGTTCTATGTGTCGCAGTTAATAGGATAGTCGTGCGATAGCCACAGTGGGAGTTACACGTTCACAAAATTGAATTGGGTATGTGAGACCGATCCCCGCAGTTGGTGTCACAATTTCGCGCCATTTTATATAGATATTATTTTAATTATTATCCGTGAATTTATCCTTTATATTTGTTTTTTATTTTTATTTACAATTAAAATTGCTGATATAAATATATTTCAAAGCATTTTATTTATGTTTTTTGTGGGTAATTAGTAAAAAATGGATCGAGAAGAAGCAGAACGACATCGTATTTTTTCGATTTTACGAGTCTGACTCCGATTTTTGAGTCTGTTTCTGGAAGGCCTAGTAATAAACTAAATTAATAATAGTTTTTTTTTAAATTAATGCTTTTTATAAAAATACTACGCCTCGGGCTTGTCATGGAACATTTAGAATGTCGGCATAACGTATCGAAGCTCTACGCATTGTAAAAAAAATTGAAAAATTTGTTTGTGAATCTACAAGCGAACCTCCGACAAAAAGGCTAGTCTTCGCAAAAGGTACCAGAGTGTCCAGACAAGAAAGACCATAAAACAAACTACAACTGCGAGAATTGCAAATTATTGATATTTGTCGTTCTTTTTTTAAAGCTCTAATTAATATGATTAAAAGATAATATAATATGATATTTGTGTTTTGTTTATTTACGTAAATACCTAAAAAACCTAAACACGAACAAATATTATATTAAATTTATAAAGTATTAGAATAATATTGATATCTATTGAACGGGTCTGTGAGACCCACCCCAACGTCCGTGCAACACTTTTCAACCCCCATGACCGCGGGTTAAGAGGTTCTTTGTAGGGCGAGGCTACGGGGTCGCGCGGTTCCTTCTGTCGCTGCGGACGTATCGAGCGTGGTGTAATAATACCATAGTTCGCCCCAAAAAAAAAATATAATGGTATAAATTATTTTGCGATCCACAAATAATAGTTCCGAGTTATAGTGTGTTAATTGTATGTTTGTAAAGTCGCCTGCAATACAAGGATTGTCGTGGGTTCTATCTCCACGCTGGATAATTCTTTAATTGTTCCGCTAATGTTTGTTTTGTGTCTGAGTGTTATTTGTTTATTGTATATTTGTAAGTCCACAAGGGCCACAATTATTTCTTAGCTCGGCGTATTATCATTGAAAAAAAAGAGTGATATAGATTAAAAAAATATTTAGATCAGATTGAGTCATCATCATCATCATCGCAGCCCATAAATGTTTCACTGTTGGGCTCGGGCCACCTCCGTAATGGAAGGGAAATTAACCTATTATACCGCGCTGGTCAGACGAGTTGATATAGGGTTTTGTTTCGAGTTTTCCTTCTCTCGCATAAATGTTATATGCGTTTTATATCCCTTAGTCGTATCGTACGATCCCCCACGGGTAAGATATGGGGTGGTGAATAGTATTCTTACTTCGTCACCACACGGAAAGATTGAGTAGGTACTCTATAATTCCTCATAACTGTGTTTTAGTTCTCTTTACAAGCATTTCAAAAGTAGTTCTTAGTAAAAGCATGGTAATAGGTACCTAATTGTAGGCCTCATAATTAAGTACAATCACTCGACGTGTTATACCTAAAGCTTATGGGATTTCTTTGCGAAATAGGGTCCGAAATAATGTCGAACCGACAACCACTGGGGATTTCAGTTTCTCGTATAGAGACCACGTTTTGGACGATGCAGTGTAGGACGAAGTTGCTGAATATCGACGTAAATGGCTGAACAACGAAAGTAGTTCGTACCTACCGCCATCTATTAGACACTAATGTCATTTCCGACAAATCTATGTGACGTTGAATCAATTATATGCCCTTACAGTTATTATTTCTATATATTATAAAAATTGTATATATATTAAAAATCGAATATAAAATGACTTATATTAAGCATATTAAAATCATAAAGATCATTTGACTGTAAAATGCAATATCTTGGCAAATGAATACGATACAAAACAAAGATTATTCTAGATAGTTCGTACGTTAGAACATAGATGTCTCTAGTAGCACCTAAATTACCCAATATCATAAATGTTATATTTACTATTAAATAAAATAAAGGAGCGTATTGTGATGGAGTAAAACTATATAATACTAAAATATTCCAAGTGTCACGGGTTCGATTCCTGCGCGGGACAATACTTTGTGCGATTCACAAAATAGTGTTCTGAATCTGAGTTCAATTCTTATTCATTAACTGTATGTTTGTAAAGTCCAAGTAAAAGAAGGAAAACTCAAAATAAAACGCTTTTTTTTGGGGTGAGTTATGGTCGGCACGCTCCTCGCACCACTCCGTCCGTGGCGACAGAGGGGCGTACGCACGCATACCCGTAACCCACCCGTGAACCTCGTCTTCGTCATTGGACCGGCCACCGGAGCAGCGTAAACGTGTCATCAGTGGCCGGCCTGACGGCATACCCCCTGAGGGGTACCCTCTCCTTGAGCGACGTCACAAAGATTTTCTTTTTGTAGGGTATCCATTAAAAAAAAGGTATAGATACTTGAAAGTTCAGGAAGTCACTCAGTACCAGCAGCCAAAAGACATATAATAATATTTGTAATATTCAATGTCCTGATTTTCATTAGTCTAAAAGTGGAGGTATTTTAGTGGTAGGAACGCGCTGTTGATAGTTTTCTATCTATAGCCGCGGGCCAGTCCATTTGGAGTTGTACCACACTCTCACAGAAGATTGACGTCTGAGTAATGGCAATGCGCTATTGCGTTCGTTCGGTGAGCGAGAGAGCCGGAAGCATAACTGGGTGGGTTTGGGATTTCTATTGGTAGGCAGTGACCTAGCTATACTCTTGATATTGCAAAGGTCTATGGGCGGCAGTACCACTTAAAATTAGGTGTGTTGCTTTCTCGTTTGCCACCATAAGCAAAAAAAAAATATCGACCTGCAGTACCCACCAAAGGATCAATTTTCACCTAGTACAACTGTTTGTGCTGGCTTTACGCTGCTCAATCAATATCAATCAAAGCATTATATATAACATACTTAATATTGTTGATATGTAGCCTTCAACATTATTATTTGTTAGGCAGATTACCAAAATTTATTAATTTTCTATTCTCTTTCCAATGCTGCAGCAATCTTTTTATATCTTCATTTCTAATAAAGAAAATAAGTGAATATGTTATTAGCATGTATGTGAATGTAAGTGTATGTATGCATTATGTTTAAGTGTATGTGTGTGCGAACGTATATGTGTATGTATATTGTATGTAAGTTACAAATGATTTTGGCATTGTGTTTGGATCTATATATTGCACCTGTATATTTTTTTTTTATGTTGTAACAAAACATACTCTTACTCATTCTCTCAAAGTTTTTACCTGAAAATCAGCGCTGTATCACGTTTGTGATTCAGCTTATACTGAGGTGAGACCTTTTTCAGTATCCTATGTACCTATTTGAATTTGTCATTATCAATTTGTATTATTTTGGAAGCCGAAATAAATGATTTTCTTTCTTTCTTTCTTTCAAAGCAAAACTTATTTATTACTAATAGAAGAGCGGTAGTATATACTCGTAGTTATTTCCCGTGTGGTGACGGAGTAAGAATACAATTCACCACCCCCTATCTTACCCGTGGGTGATCCTAAGAGACGACTAAGCGATTTAAAACGCATATAACATTTATGCAAGAGAAGAGGAAACTCGAAACAAAACTTTATACCAACACGTCTAATATTTTTATAGCTGCATCACAAGTCTCCATGTTGTGTGATAGCGGCTACGAATACTACCAACTCTTACTTTGGTCGTGGATGTCGTAGAAGACGACTTGAAATTTTATATCGACCTGTACTAACCCCATCTGAAACAATTACTTTTCAAAGCAGGTTTAAGGTCAGACAGCCAGCCGGCCATAAAACTACTGCCAATACGATAAATAAGTGCTATGCGAGAGGAGTAAATATTGGGTGTACCCCGGGTGATTGGGATTCTATTTTACTTTTATTTTTAGTGGTAAGTATTTCTTTTAATGGTAGGACAACGCTGTTGACATTTTTCTGTTTACAGCTGCGGGCTGGTCCGTCCGGGGTCCACCTCACTCTTGCAAAAGGACGACGTCTGAGTAAGGGCAATGTGCTGTTTAGCTTAGTTCGGAGAGTGAGAGAGCCGGGAGCACAACTGGGTGGGTTTTAGCGTTTGTATTGGTAGGTAGTGGCTTAACTATATCCTTGGTATTGCGAAGTTCTATGGTCGGCAGTGACACTTACCATCAGGTGCGCTGCTTGATCGTTTGCCATCATAAGCAATAAAACAAAAAATAAAAAAAACCTTACCTTATAATAAAATGTAGTTGTATTAATTAATCCCCCGATAAGAGATCATATTTAAATTAAATATGTATAATGTAGAATTTCAAATAATAGAGCACGAGCTATTTGACCTCTTACTGGTCATTATGAAATTTAATATCATAGAGATTGTTGTATTTTTTTTTATTAAAAAAATATGTTAATGATTTCTAATATTTACGCGATTATTATACATTTGAAATAAAACTAGTTTAATGGATTCTATCGCGTTTAATAAAAAAAAAGAATTAAAAAGTAAAAAAAAAATCATAGACAATCGATTTAGTCGAGATCAAACAAATACTCATTATTGTACATAACTCTAAAACTTGGAGCCAGATGTTGATCTTTAAATGGAACCATAAAGAAAGTAGCCGTTTTTAAACAAAAAAAAATCATCCAAATCGGTTCAACTAGAAAAATATTCTGACAAACAGAAAAAAAATACAATCAAATTGATAATTTTTTCCTAATTTTTTAGTAAATTAGAAAGATTTTGTAGAAAGAAGAACTTCGATATATCAACTGACCAATCTGACTAGTAAATTTTTCTCGTATTATAGAGAAGCCTCGAGCCCAGTTCTGGGATATAAATTGTAATAATGATGATGAAATGAAGAATGTAATTACACACTTTCCTTGACATCGAAACATCTAAATCAATCTGTATTACGGTTACTTAGTAAATAAAATAGATATTACTACATATTAAATAGCTTATTGCTCATAAATATTGGTCAAGCGTATTTGGGTGTCCTCTCACTGAACGATTGACATAAGTGAACCAATTTATTGCAGTTCGTCTTATATATCAAGTACGAAGATGAATATATTAATAAAAATATTTTGATTAAACTTCCTAACGAAATAATGAAGGCTACCGATAGGGCTGTCGACTATTATCTGAAAAATTATATTCATATATTATCGGGTTTTATCTCACTGTGTAGCGGCTACGAATACTACCAACCCTTACTTTGCTCGTGGATGTCGTAAAAGACGACTAATAGTCTTACTGCTGACAACTATTGTGCAACGAATTATATTTTTAAACAAAAACAGCAAGCTTTCTATCATATAGCTCGCATTGGGTATCGGAAGCCTCCAGGATTCCAATAGCCAGGCCACCAAAGACAAAAATCGGGTACCGGTGGTCTGCTCGCACGGCGAAGAGAGAGGAGTTTTTTTACGGTGGGTCTATGGGGTCACGCGCTGCCTTTCCGTCACCCCGGACCGATTTGGCGGGGCGAGACGAATCCATAGTCCACCAAAAAAAAAAAACAAACTCATCATCATTCGCCTACTCTTATCCCTATTACTTGGGGTTGATACAATATGTACTCTTATTTCATAGTACATATTATAAAAGTTATTGGCAATAGTTTTATGACTGGCCGCCTGCCAGACGTCAACCCTCTTTGGGAATGTAATTGTTAACCAAACGGCCCAGGTCATTCTTATAATGACCATGCATACATGAAAGACGACTAAGAGCCTTACCTCTTAGTTGTCTTTTACGACATTCACGAGCAAAGTAAGGGTTGATAGTATTCGTAGCCGCTACCACACAGCAATTTATTGTATATTTTTTTTAATTAGAAGCCTAGAACTTTGGCCAGATAATGGCAATAGCTATTACTTGAATTTTAGTGCAATCTGTGCGTGCTCAAATTTTTGCTTGTGTTTGCAATGAAAATGGAAGAACACAATTTAAAAAGGTATTATGTTTACTTAATTCAGATAAATACCTATGATATAACAGTACTAACGATGGAATGATGGATGGATGAAATAAAGATACTAACCATAGGTGGGTGAAGGTTTTTTTTTATTGCTTATGGTGGCAGACGAGCAAACAGCACACCTGATGGTAAGTGTTACTGCCGCTCATAGAACTTTGCAATACTTAGGGTATAGCTAGGCCGCTGCCTACCAATACAACGCCCAAACCCACCCATTGGGCTCCCGGCTCTCTTGCTCACCGAACGAAACGTAGTAGCATATTAGCATTACATCATCTTTTGTGAGATTGTGGTACTACCCCGGATGGACCGGCCCGTGACTGTAGACAGAGACTGTCAACAGCGTGGTCCTACAACTAAAAAATGATGCTACGTGATGTACCTTATGACAAAATTCGGTCAAGGTGGAGCCTATATATTTGATGAAAGTATAAGATGTAGAAGAATCATCCATCCATCAACCCGTAAACGTCCACTGTTGGACATAGGCCTCCCCACGAGAATGCCATTCAACACGGTCCCGCGCCACCTGCATCCAGTGGTTTCCTGCGACCTTGATAATGTCGTCAGTCCACCTAGTGGGGGGTCGTCCTACGCGGCGCCGTCCGATTCGTGGTCTCCACTCGACAACCTTTCTTCCCCAACGGTTGTCGGTTCGTCGAGCGATGTGGCCTGCCCATTGCCACTTCAACGCGCTAATTCTTCGGGCTATATCAGTTACACCCGTTCTTCTGCGGATTTCCGTATTTCGGATTCTATCACGTAGAGAAATACCGAGCATAGCCCTCTCCATAGCACGTTGAGCAACTTTGAGCCTTTTGATGAGGCCAACATTTAGAGACCACGTTTCAGTTCCGTAAGTCATCGCTGGTAACACACACTGGTTATAAACCTTTGTTTTCAGACACTGCGGAATATTAGACGAGAAGATCCTCCTAAGTTTCCCGAACGCTGCCCAGCCGAGTTCGATTCGTCGGCTGACCTCTTTCTCGAAATTGGATCTACCTAATTGGACTGTTTGTCCTAGGTAAACATAGTGATCGACAACTTCGAGAATCGCATTCCCAACCAGGACCGGTACAGAAATGACATGGGCATTAGACATGACTTTCGTTTTGTCCATGTTCATTTGCAGCCCTACTAGTTGGGAGGCCTTGCTGAGGTCATTGAGCATGGTGCCAAGGTCCTACAGGGATTCTACCATGACTACGATATCATCTGCGAATCGAAGGTGAGTGATGTATTCGCCATTGATGTTGATGCCGAGTCCGGTCCAGTCTAAGAGCTTGAAGACATCTTCCAGCGCAGTGGTGAACAGTTTCGGAGAGATAACGTCTCCCTGTCTCACGCCTTTTTGCAGCTGGATCGGTTTCGTACTCTTATCCTGGATGCGGACTGACATAGTAGCGTTTTTATACAAACACTTCAACACTTCGATATATCGAAGAAGAATATAAACATATAAATAAATTTCCCCCAAATGCATGCAATGCATGTGCAGGCTCAAGAATGAACCACCTACTGCGGTGTTTCTCAATCGCTATGATATGTTCTTCTTTAAGCGATATATCTTCACAATAATCATTATAAAATATATTACGATACACTTATTAATAACCGCCAAATATATCAATTGTCAATATATTTTCATAAAACTTAATAATTTATATATATATACATATATATATATATATATATATATATGTATATATATATATATATATATATATATATATATATATATATATATATATATATATATATATATATATATATATATATATATATATATATATATATATATATATATATATATATATATATATATATATATATATATATATATATGTATATATATGTTTATATATGTACATATATATATATATATATATATATATATACACATATAGTAAGAATACTATTCACCACCCCATATCTTACTTGTGGGTGATCGTAAGAGACGACTAAGGGATATAAAACCCATATAACATCTATGCTAGAGAAGGAAAACTCGAAACAAAACCCTATACCAACAGTTTGAAATCAAACTACTTTTACGGATTCTATCGCGTTTGTATTTGATTTTTAATTTCCTGACGTTTCGAACACTTTACAGTGATCATGTGTGTGTGAAAAAAATAGTTAAATTTTAATTTAATTAATTTTAGTTAGATAAAGTTGGCCGCCACTTAAAACTTCAATAATAAAATTAGTATCATGCTTCCTGGGTTTTCTCGCCGAATCTTTCTCAGTGTGGCCGCGTTCCAATCCGGTGGTAGCTGAATAGTTTTCTTAGTTTTGTAAAATTGCCACAATAATAATTATCATAAATTAAATACTTTAATAATAACAAATCATAAACAACATAAAATTTATATATAGAAACATTCTCTTTTTGTACTGGCAATGTATTTGTATTAATTTTGTATAAAAATGTGGGTCAAAATTTAATATCTTATAGGGTAGATATAAATAAATTTCTGTAATAACAATGACATATTGGACGTAAGACACCTTAGTCCTCCCGTGACCATGATCACTGTAAAGTGTTCGAAACGTCGGGAAATTAAAAATCAAATACAAACGCGATAGAATACGTAAAAGTAGCTTTATTTCAAATGTGTAATACTCGTAAACATTAGAAGTCACTATACCAACAGACCAGCGTGGTATAGTAGGTTAATTTCCCTACCATTACGGAGGAGGCCTGAGCCCAATAGTGGGACATTTATGGACTGTGATAATGATGATATATATATAATGTCTGTACATTTACTAAATTTATTAAAAATGAGTATAGACAGTAAGAAATGCCTAACAAAACACAAACAATATTTTTTGGATTTTTGTCTGTCTGTATGGCTGTGTCTCTATGTATGGATGTGTGTCTGTATGTAAGTACACGCTAATCTCTCAAATTACTGAATTGGACGGATTGTTCCGTAATTTTCACAAATTGATTAAGCTCAGATCAGAGCAACATTTAGTCTTTGTTTCATTAAAATCTGATGTCAGTAAAAAAGTTATGACTATTTAAGTTTAACATCTAAATTTATATAACATAAAGAATAAAATAAAATATTGATTTGTTTAAGAATAAAATATTGATTGTGCGCCGTACGTACAACCCTAGTATGGGTGTGGTGTGACGTCGCGGCTAGACGACGCTCCCTGAGCCCGAGATGGTGGTGGCGCTCTGTGTGAGCTTACGCAACATACTCAGCAATGCACATATATATAGTAGATATGTCACACGACACAGCATCACATACAAACAAACACTTGCAACAGCAACATGAAATCCCTCGTGAGTATCAAACACATCTAATGTTATCAAACGGGGACCAAGTATTTCATGATATCTAATCTTCCACTTCATACACTAATCCAAACTTCAAGAATAGCACATACTTTGATTAACCTAATGCTTATAAATATTTGAAGTATAAGGTATACTTAATATGTTATTGAAATTGATGAGATTTTTAACTGAGAAAGCTCGAGGGTGTAAAGTACATAACCATAAGCCCTCCTGCTTTTCTCTGTGATTCTCCAGCGCAAAGTTGACCCTCGAACGGCTTATATTGAATTGGCACCAAAGTTCATATAGGTTATGATCTGTATGAAGTTTAGTATACCAGGGTCCTCCAAGATGATCTCCTTCCTTATCTGGAACAGGGCAGTAGAGCTCTATAGAAAAGCACAAAGAATAACGGTAGTCAGAGTCATACGTGAAGATAGTACGATTGTATGTGAAATTAGTAGTTCTGTTCGGATATAGAAATGCTTACCAAACTCTAATGGCCAATGTTGGAGACGCTAGTGAATGGCAGTTTTCTCTTGTGCCAAAAGTTTCCCTCTTAGCAAGATTGGTACCTTGTTTCGTACTTTAACGAAAGGTAAACCGTTGCCAGCTTATTTCTCATTTGATTATAGCGCAACTCACATTTAAGTCAGTTTTGCTCCAATTTTATCTAGCTAGAGTAGAGCTATGAACTTGATGTAATTATTGGGACCAACGTGTCTTTACCGGGCATTGCAAAGGCTATGGTCGACAGCAAGAACTGGGATGCATACGCTACTTTTTAGATGATTATGATCTCATAGAATAAAGTGGCCGAAACCTTAATACGCCTGTTACCGCCTGTGCTAAAATAACGGCTGGATAGGATAGGAAAAGTACTCTACTCATAGTAATGCTTTTGCAGTAGGTGCAAGGACATAAATTGCGTCGGGAATTTATTTAAGGGATAGGTATCCGAAAGACATTCTGCTGAGTTAGTAAATATCTACAGTACCAATAGTCTCCTGTATCATTCATTCTCCTACTCTTATCCCAATTACTTGGGGTCGATACAATATGTACTCTTCTTTCAAATATGATATGATCAGAATCAGGGGTATAACTTCCATATGATCAACAACGGTGACGCTCCAAGTTTCTATCAATATGTACGTAAATTTGTTCCTTTCTTAACTCGTGTGATTTTGTCCAGCTGATCCTGTGCGTGTTGGTAGCAGCGTGCGCCGCCGGAACAGTGCGTGATAAGCGCTGGACCAGCGGTGGCTGGAACAGTGGTTGGAACAGCGGTTGGAACAGCGGTTGGAACGGTGGCTGGAACAGTGGTTGGGGCTCTGCGCCCGCTACTCGCATAGTAGCTGTCAACAAAGTTGTGAACGTACAGCGTGAAGTGTCCGTACCACAGGTCATCAACATACGTAAGATCATCTCCGAGCCACAAGTCATCACCGTCAAGAAGGTCGTGCCCGTCTCCACTGGTGGTTGGTGGTGAACATTCTAGTCAACTAAAAACGCCATTTTATTAATTTAATAAATGTTTTTATTTTCCTATGAAGTATTTTGATATTGTTCCCTCTTATTATTTTATGGACTTATAAAATAACAAATATTTCGTTAATGGCACACATAGTTACTGTAGCGGCCAGCAAAAGAGGCATTGATGGACGAACGTGTAAATGTGGGCCGAGCCGAAGCTGAGGCACACATGCGTAAGTCCATCAATACCTAGTAGCGGCCAAGGCTTGTACAGTACTTTTCTCAAATAGTGCGCGGCAATTAAAACTAAGTAGTACTAAGTAGAACTTTTTATTTGAACATACAGTTATTGAATGTACAATTATTGAAATGTAAAGTAGACTTTCTGGGGATTATGTTGGTTTGGTATAATTCTAATGAGGCCGAAGGTTATTGCATAGTAGCCTTTTCTGTGTAATTCTATATTTCAAAGCTAATAATGCTAATAATTTGTAATCAATGACGAACAACGAACAACATTTTTCACGCGCCAAAGTTTGTTATTAAATATTTATTTGTTTTTTTTTTTGCGCCAATATTTATTTGTTTTTTTTTTCCGTTATCAAACAGGTTTCTTTTTCAAGCCAGTTTGAAATTTAAATAACACTCTGATAAGTCCTCCTTGGTTGCCATGTTTTGGAGTAACAAATCGTTTCATTTTTAAAATACACGATAGAATAGAAAGAAAGAATAGAAGAAATAGAATTTATAATACATATATATTTATTTGGCCGCTGAAACACGACACATATGGATTTTCTTACATTTTTTTCCGGCCGCGGCTCGCATGTATTTGGTCAGTACAGAAATTTCGATTTATATCGAAGAAGATTGTCAAAATAATGCTCAATTTCCAAGCATTTATGAAAAAAAAATATTTTCATTTCAGACACCATTGAAGCAGCTTCAAAGTTAAAATAAAATTATACACACAATTTATTTTATTCGTGTATTAGGGCTTAAAAACACAATGAGTCTTTTGAGAGTCATCTGGAAACGTTGAAATTGAGTCAGCTGAGGGAACCACAGGAAAATGCAAAGCCCTCCTGGATATTTAAAGTTCTAAATACCACCGGTAATCCGCTTACCAATCGCTGCGATTAGAGTATTATTCCACGCGAGGGAGGCATATTATATCCGACAATTGACGTCGATATATTGTTGGATAGATAAAAATGTTTACAAAAGAGAGAGGTGATAAAATTACATTGTAATTCTAAGGAGCATCTTCAGTTTATTGTTTATGGTGAATCAGCTATACGAGTAGATAAGGATCTTTGAGTAGGAATATAAACATATACTGACTGACTAAAAGCTGTGAGCGCAAATCATGGCTTCTCTTCGTCATGGTAACCTGGCCTGGCTGGTCATAGAACTGGGATATATTTATTTGATTTACCTTCATAAGAGATAAACGTTGCACTTAAATATCTACTCACACTCAATGTTGAATGGGTTTAAGACTATTAAAATTGCTCTTTTTCTCGAGTTTAAGATTATTAATAAAAAAAATTATTAAAAAAATAAAAAAAACCCGACTGCGTAAAAAGTCACCAAAACTACGTACATAATAAAAAAACTGAAAAGAAAAAAACAAGCACTTAGATGTCCGGTGGTCTAGAATTCCATAATATATCATTGAATAAATACTATTGCAGAAAATGAAATATATTTTAATAATAGAACATGACAACTGAACAGTCGGGATCCCTTATTCGACAGCAAATCTAATTTTAGTCGGGATCCTTTATTCGACAGCAAATATAATTTTTCAATGGATCCCCACTGTTCAGTTGTCATGTTCTATTATTAAAATATATTTCATTTTCTGCAATAGTATTTATTCAATAATATATTATGGAATTCTAGACCACCGGACATCTAAGTGCTTGTTTTTTTCTTTTCAGTTTTTTTATTATGTACGTAGTTTTGGTGACTTTTTACGCAGTCGGGTTTTTTGATTTTTTTAATAATTTTTTTTATTTTACACTTTTTAGTTATAAATACCTAGGTAGCTATAGTTATCTTATTTATTAATAAGTAGGTAAGTACCTAACTATATATAGTTTTTCGACCGAAGTTGAGTACTAAATCGTTAGAAATTGGAGATGGGCGACCGCGTCAGACATTAGATACTTTAGGTAGGACTACCTATGGTATATTGGACAATATACCTACTAGATACTTCAGTATATGTCCATCCACATCCAGTTATATGAATTTTTCGTCTTTTCATCGTAAATTTCTACTGTCTAAAAAACCTATATGTGAGAAAGGTTGTTACGAAACTTTAAATCGATATAGATCCTAAACGGCCAGTCAAATCGAAAAATGTTGAGAGAAAACTAAAAATGATTTTTAAATACCTATTTAACGATACCCTACTCGATTTAGTTTGTTGACTTTAATTTTTTTAATTTTCACAATATGGCGTCCAGTAGTCGCCATATTGAATTTTCAATAACGTCATATCTTTAGTGACACTCGCCGGATTGAGAGGAATCGATTGACGTGCGAATCATAAAAATCGGCCCAGGCGTTTGGTATATATAGTGCTTCAAAGGAACATACAAACATACATACATAGACTGTTAAACACAATACCACTCCTTTGCAGTCGGGTAAAAATAGAAAAACAGTGGGTAGGTAGATAGATTTTAAATCCACCTGCAAAAACACTTTCTAGTGAAGACTAATGGCACAGAAAGTTACAAAATTCGAAGCAAGAAATCCTGACATTAATACTCGATAGCTTGGAGAGTAAGTTCATTAACCTATTTGTGATAACATTCTTCGTATGAAATTATTGCATCATTACTCTTAATTAAATCTGGTAACCTTTGGTACTTTGTTAATATCCACATCCGCCTTGGAGATCATAGTATCTACTTTTCGTAAAGTTATTAGGTAAAAAGAAATAGCGTTGTTAGAATTTCGTCAAGAAGTTTCAGCTGAGAATTTCGGCCAGAAATTTCAGAGACTTTGAATTACAGACAGACCATACGGTCAAAGGTTGATCCACATAATTATGGTTAATAAACGAAAAATCTAGGTAACTTTTCTTAGACAGTTGCTATGGTGTGCATTTTTACTGCAATGAACTTTCAAATTGAAAATATAAGTCAACCATTAAGCTTACCCACCCTCACTTCCAGCCAATGTCATTGGCAATAGTTTTATAACCAGCCGCCTGCCTGACGTCAATCCTTTTTCGGAATGAATTGTTGACCAGACTCACACGTAGTTGACCCAAGTCGAAAGCTCATAGTCATATTTTACAATACCCCCGAGCAAAGTAAGATTCGGTAATATTCATAATTATTAACCACAGTAAAGTTTTAAATTTGTAAAAAAAAATACTATAACTGGTAACACCTAAAAACCCTATTATAAATTGAACGGCAATTCACTTAAAATTTCAAAGTATTTGAACTGAATGTGAGTCATTGAAATAATATTAAAATTATCATTGTTATTAGTTACACATGATTTATCTATCAAAATATGTGTTATTTTTCCATGATATATTATATAACCTTTTCCGTGTGGTGACGGAGTAGAAATACAATTCACCACCCCTATCTTACCCGTGGGTGATCCGTGGGTGTTCGACGAGACGACTAAGGGATATAAAATGCATAAAACATCTATGCGCGAGAAGGAAAACTCGAAACAAAACCCTATACCGACACGTCTGACCAGCGTGGTATATTAGGTCAATTGCCCTCCCATTATGGAGGAGGCTCGAGCCCAACAGTAAGACGTGTATGAGCTAAGATGATGATGATGATATTATATAACTAGCTGTACTCCGCCCGCTTCCTTGCTTGCCAGATAAGTAATCACCAACATATCAGATACTAAAACCTTCTACGAAACACACTGCATCTTATGGTATAAATATTATTCCAATCGGTTCAGTAGTTTTCGCAGTATACCTAAACAAAAGAACCGGCCCTACATTTATTAGTATATGTAGATATATTTATTATGCATTGTGGTAGCGGCTACGAATACGAGCAATGTAAGGGTTGGTCCCTTACATTGCTCGTCGGTATTGTAAAAGAGTTGTAGTAGAGTCACCCTGTTGACACTTTTCTATCTACAGGCACGGTTTAGTCCGTAAAGGATAGTACCACACTCTCGCAGAAAATCAACATCAGAGCTATGGCAATGTGCTGTTGCGTTTTTTCCTTCAGCGAGAGAGCTGGAAGCTTCCTGAGTGGGTTTTGATTGGTAGGCAGCTGCGTAGCTGAACTACCTGTTGTAAAAAAGAAATATAACTAAAAGCTTTACATCGATCTAGGATTCTAGACCACTCGGTGGCCCACTCGCTTGGCTTGGAAGGCTACATTGCAGGGCGGGTTTATAGGGTCGCGCGCCGTTTCATCTGTCACCCCGGACGGATTTAGCGGGGTTTGACTAGACCATAGCCCACCGCAAAAAAATAGGCCAACACTGATTAACAATTACATTCCCAAAGGAGTGTTGACTAAAGGCATGCAGCTGATCATATAACTATTACCAATAACTAATTGCAATATGTACGATGGAAGAAAACTTAATATTGAATCGACCTTAAGTATTTGGAGTAATTATTCTCCTACTCTTATCCCAATTAATTGGGGTCGATTCAATATGTACTCTTATTTCATAGTACATATTGTAAAAGTTATTAGCAATAATTTTATGATCGGCTGCCTGTCAGACGTCAACCCTCCTTGGGAATGTAATTGTTGACCAAACGGCATCAGGTGGAGTTGGTCCAGGTCGATATAAAGCTCTTAGTCGTCTTTTACGACATCCACAAGCAAAGTAAGGGTTGGTAGTATTCGCAGCCGCTACCACACAGTATATCATAAGTATTTGGAGTAAGTGCAAGATAATGATGATTTTATATTATTATTTTCAGTCCATATTTTATTAACAACATTTACAGCTATTTATGAGTATATTTGAGCTATTTGACTAAACCTACCTCAAAAGAATGTACGATCAATAATAGATAGAACAAGTTTACAAGGTCTAAAGACAATAAGCGATGACACTGAGAAAGATGCGCTAAAAGTATTCATTAGATATGTTTAAAATATTTCATAATACATAGATAATCTCAGATCACATGATTAATCATTAACATAAATTTGACTTTAAATTTAAGTATATATTGTATTTAAATAAATAATCTGGATTGTGCTAACTATCGAATCACAAGGACATTATCTTCTACAATATTAGATAAATAATAATAATAAAGCCAAAATAAATAATAAACCCTAGTCGACACAATGACAGAAGATTGTAAGAAAAGGGGTCTACGTGTGAATGTGAGCAAAACCAAAATAATGGTCTTTGAAAGAGATGAAGCCAGAACAGATGTAAGAGTAACAATAGGTAATGATGTACTAGAGCAAGTGGATGAATTTGTATATCTTGGATGTGGATTTAGCCGAGATGGAAGGTACACCACATATAGAGCGAAGAGTGAATGCGGGAAATGTGAACGGAGCGTTGGGGCAACTTCTCGGCAGCCACCACCTCAGCCAGAAGGCACGTGTAGCAATACATAACGCAGTGCTTGTCCCAACATTACTGTATGGAAGCGAGAGTTGGGTATGCAGAAAAGAGTATGAAAGTAAAATTAAGGCGGTCGAAATGCGATCTCTGCGGAAAATCTGTGGAGTTAGGCTGACCGACCGCATTCGTAACGACGACGTAAGAGAGCGAGTAGGTAAGAAAGAGAGTATTGGTGTAAAGATGCGAAAGGGAATGCTCCGATGGTTCGGACATGTGGAAAGAATGCCGAACGAACGTCTGATTAAGAAGATATACAATGCGAAAGTGGAAGGATGTAGGTACCGGGGAGACCGAGACTAACCTACCTAGACCAGATCGGTCATGTACTGAAGGAAGGTGGAGTCAAGAGTCTCCGAAACCGTAAATGTAAATGAAATGTAACTTATTTATATTAAATGATAAATGATATTACACTTTTAATAAATAAAATGCACGTGAAGATAAATTATACTTTAAATATATATATGTATATATATATGAATGAAAATGTATAAACCTAATATAAAAAAAAATGTAAATGTACGAAAAATTTAAGTTGATTAATTTACAGATGTATACTTATATTTAAAAAAAAATACACATTATAAAGGAATAAACGAGGCTTTATAGATACATACATATCATCACGCCATATCCCTTGCAGGGTAGGCAGAGAGAACAGAGTGCCAGAGATCTCTATCTTTGCATACTTCACTCGCTTCCTCAACATTCATAATTCTCTTCATACACGCTCGCCGGTTTCGGAGACTCTTGACTCCACCTTCCTTCAGTACCTAATAGATAATGTCGGTAAGACTGATTCATGTATATTATATTTCCTTCTCTTTCGTAGATGTTATCTGCTTATTATATCACTTGGTAATTTTTGACATCCCTGGGTGATAACCCACGGATGTCAATAAGCGCCCTCCATTACATCGTCCATCCTCGCCATTTACATACAAACTTTACGTTAGTAATAATTATGCGTTAAGAGCCCCCTTAGAACGTATTGCTTATTTTATTTTAAATAAACTTAATAATTTAAAAGATTTACTTTAACTAATGTATAGTTAGGATAGTCGAGACGAGACTTTAAGATGGGTTTTTTTTTTGTGGAAGGCGACAGGTTGGACACATCCCACCTAATCCATCCGAAGGAAGAGTAACGTATCCCCAACCTCGTATATATGAGAGGTCGGGACATGTTAGTAAATAAATCTGTTCATCTTGCTGGATTATATTTAGTAGCCTCAGAAATCCAACCATTATCTTATGATCAGTGGCTATGGAGACGGAAATTTCTTGTTAATTTGTGGATCGCACAAAGTATTGTCCTAAGTGGGAATCGAACCCACTGTCAAATAAAATTCAAGTCATTTATTACCTATAAATCCTTTTTGGGTGGAAACCAGGCTATAGGCTAGGCCACGAGATATGAAATGCCTATAGGCCTAAGGGAGAACTCCCACGTTCTCAATATTACATTTTATTTCAAATTAATACTTTAATATACCACCGGATTGGAATGAGGCCGCCATTGAGAAGATCTAGGAGGAAATTCAGGGGACTCGTATATATGTTTTTTAATGGCTCTTTTTTTATATAAATTGTTTAATAAGTATTTGGTCCAATATATTTCGTGCAACAGCAACGGTTAAGAGACGGTTATATGTAGCGGAGATGCGAATGTTGAGATGAATGTACGGCGTGACGAGAATGGATAAGATAAGGAATGAGCGTATAAGAGAATGTTTGAAAGTGGCGCCAGTGACAGATAAGTTAAGGAGTGAACGTTTGACCTGGTATGGACATGTGATGAGACGGGATGAAAGTAATGTTGTGAGGAAATTTTTAAGTATGAATGTTGAAGGCTCTAGGGGTCAAGGGAGACTAAAGAAAAAATGGATGGACTGCGTAAAGCATGATATGTATAAACAGGGAGTGACAACAGAGATGACGTCTGATAAGAGGACATACTGCGTCGATCCGAAGTAGTTGGGATAAGAGCGAGAGAGTGATGATCTTTCGTGCCACGATATAACATAATTATATAGAAAAAGATTATAACCAGACCGAATCCTAACAGCGGTACCACTATTCCAGTAAACATCAGAAGTCCTTAAACGAACATATAGGGATGTCCTCTCACTGAACGATTGACATAAGTGAGGTATTTATTGCAGTTCTTCTTATATATCAAGTACGAAAAAATAAATAAATAAGAATATATTAATAAAATATTTTGATTAAACTTCCTAACGATATAATGAAGGCTACCGATAGGGCTGTCAACTGTTATCTGAAAAATTATATTCATATATTATCGGGTTTTAACTAACTGTGTGGTTATGAATACTACCAACCCTTACTTTGCTGGTAGATGTCGTAAAAGACGCTTTATTTCGGCCTGGACTAACACTACTTGATGCTGTTTGGTTAACAATTACACTACCAAGAAGGGTTGATGTCAGGCGGGCGGCCGTTCATAGAACAATTGCCAATAAGTTTTGCAATATGTAGAAAGAGAAGAACACTGCGTCAACCCCAAGTAATTATGATAAAAGCAGGAGAATGATGATAATATCGGGTTTTATCGTCACGTAATTTTTTAAAGCATATAGAATGGCCCTCTTGGACGTTTAGGGTACGGTGTGAACGGACCATGGCCAGTCCCAAAAAAAAACTATGTGGGTGTTTTTATTGAAAAATAATATAGATATACAATTAACACTATCTTATTAACTCCAGTAACTTATTGAAAAGAAATAAACATCCAACAAACAAAAAAACTCTTATAAAAAATTTTGTTCGATTATTTGACTTTACTATTACAAGCAGATTACGTCATTACGTAATCGAGTAGATTCAAATACTGACATTCGATATCGCTACGCGTGTACGTCACTCACGTACTGTATCACTAAGTAGGGGTTTTGAAGATGATAAAAAATATTATAGTGCTATGGAGCGGTAAAATTGCTTTCACATTTTTATATCCTGTTGGTAAAAATGTACATTATGTCTCTGCTTCATAGGCCTTATTGCGAGTTGTAAAGTATAAGATAACTAAAAGGTGTATTATTTCTATTATATCTCTGCTTACCTTATCACGAGTTATAAAGTATATACTATAATTAAAAGGTATATCGCACTGTTTTGATTTAAATTAACACTTATTTTTATTTTTTTTTATAAGCACAAAAACAGTTTAAAGCCATTGTCACCGCTGCGTACTCGTCTTTAGGATGATTTTCGGATTAATTCGAACCCCAAGTAAATTAGTCGAGTAAAAAATTTACATATGATACATATGAAAAATGTATTGCCAATGTTTATTTTTTATTCGAAAATATGAATTATAAAAAAGCTAAATCTTGTTCAGATGCATGTTTTGATAAAACGTTACGGTTAAGCGACAGCCCTAGTATGGGTGCGGTGTGACGTCGGGGCTAGACGACGCTGCCCGTGCCCAAGATGGTGGTAACGCTCTGTGTGAGCTTACGCAACATACTCAGCACTGCACATATATATAGTAGATATGTTATACGACACAGCATCACATACAACAAACACTTGCATCAGCAACATGAAATCCCTCGTGAGTATCAAAACACATCTAATGTTATCATACGAAGACCAAGCATATCATGATATCTAACGCAATAAGTTTTCAAATACACTTAAGCATACGTTGACTTTCAACAACACATTTTGGATACCAATTAACAGTATCTAGTATGAGGTCTTCATGAACTATAGACAAATTAATGCTTAAAAAGGGCTTTTTAAACTTGAATATCTTTAGAGAAACTGGAACACTGTGACATTTGAAATAAAACTACTTTTACGAATTTTATCACCTTTATATTTAGATCAGGGTCGATATTTTTTTTGTAAATATAAATATAAAAAACAATCAAAAACTTGGTTTTTTGAAATTTTTACATAGATTTTGTGGTTATGTGAAAAAAATGTAAATATAAAAGTTGTAGATCTTTTTATTACCTACAACTTTGGCATTCAATTTTTTCCATAGGACTCGTAGTTTTGCCGGAAATCGAGGTAAACCGTGTTTTACCCTTAAAAACTCACCCCTCTTCCACTGCCCGATCTCAGATCGCCCGTAAACTATTTTTTCTTTGATTTTTGTTATATTCTTTTCCTTTGCCAATGAGTTTCATCCGACTATTATTATTTTTTTCACATTTTACCATTTTTAAAGTCTTCAGCCCTGGTCTATTGACTTGTTGAGAGTGAGGTTTATTTAATCTAAGAAATGTTGATGTAAATTACGTCATCTCTGTAGTCACTCCCTGTCTATCCATGATATGCCTCATACAGTCCATCCATCTTTTCTTTGGTCTCCCTTTACCCCTAATGCCTTCAATATTAATACTTAAAACTTTCCTCGCAACATTACTTTCATCCTGTCTCATCAAATGTCCATATCATGTCAACCTTTCACTCCTCTCCATATTTAGAGAGATATTTAAAGACAGTCAGTACGCTCCGGCCTCCTATCACGATGTAGATAAATTAGTTCCACTATTAACTCGTATAATTTATGTCCAGCTGATCCTGACCGTATTGGTAGCAGCATGTGCCGCCGGGGCAGTGCGTGACAAGCGCTGGAGCAACGGTGGCTGGAACAGCGGCTGGAATGGTGGCTGGAACGGTGGTTGGGACTCTGCGCCCGCAACTCGCGTGATTGCCGTCAATAAAGTGGTGAATGTCCAGCGTGAAGTGTCTGTACCGCAAGTTATCAACGTACGCAAGATCATCTCCGAGCCTCGCGTCGTCACCGTCAAGAAAGTTGTGCCCGTCTCCACCGGTGGTTGGTGGTGAACAATCTAGTCAACGAAAACCTTAACGCCATTTTGTTACTTAAATAAATATTTTTTTATTTTTTATACTTTAGTTTATATTTTCTATCTTATGAATTCGTTAAAAATGACAAAATATGTTTAGCAATTTCTAAAGCGCCGAACTCTTGTAAAAAATGAGGGGTGATGATTTTTATTCTTACTTCATCAACAAACGGGATACTGCTACTAGTTAATTAAAAACATACAGCTAACATTAAAGATATGGAACTAAAAGTAATACAATCAGTATTTGATTTTTGGTATTTGAAAATAATTTGATTTTTACAAAAGATTTACTTATTTGGAACATTTAGGATCATTTTCGTGGCAAATATCAACAAACTTTTTCTTTTCTCCTTAAATATAGGTCTATTATTAATTAACAATCTTTCTTAATGTTTTAACGCCACTTTTTTGTAGGAAACTAAATTATCTTTAGAAGAAAATAACAATGAATTATTCCAAATCTATCTTATCTTTGATACAGTCAGCACAAAAAGGTACAATATATTCTAAACAAATATATTTATTGTAATTCTCGCAGCTGCAGTTTGTTTTATGGTATTTCTTGGCTTGGCTGGGCTTTTATGGTCACTCTTGGTACCTTTTGCGAACACTAGCCTATTTGTCGGAGGTTCCCTTGTAGATTCACAAACAAATTTTTATATTTTTATACAACACGTAGAAGCTCCGGTACATTATGGCGAAGTTCTAGATGTTAAATGACAAGCCCGAGGCGTAGGATATTTATAAAACGCATTCTTTTTTTTTAAACTATTATTAATTTTGTTTATTACTAGACCCTCTAGAATCAGACTCAGAAATCGGAGCCAGACTCGTAAAATCGAAAAAACACACTGTCGTTCTGCCTCTTCTTGATCCATTTTTTACTAATTACCTACAAAAAAAACATAAATGAAATGCTTTGAACTATATATCAGCAATTTTAATTGTAAATAAAAATAAAAAAAACAAATACAAAAGGATAAATTCACGTATAATAATTAGAATAATATCTATACAAAATGGCGCGAAATTGTGACACCAACTGCGGGGATGGGTCTCACATACCTAATTCAATTTTGTGCACGTGTAACTCCCACTGTGGCTGTCGCACGACTATTCTGTTAATTGCGACACATAGTACAGTTCAACAGCTCCAGCTATTGAGAAGAACAGCAAATATGTACACTTAGTAACCGAATTAGAAGTGAAATAAAATGTGACGGGTCTCACAAACCCAACCTCCATGACGCCGGGTTAAAACAATCCACAACTGTGATTAAAGAATCACACACTGCACTGGTACCAACTTGTTTTAATCCTTTTGGCGAAAGAACCCAAGAATTTTGTTGAAAATTACTGACCCCAGTTTCATGTACATTGTAGATTGAGTTTAATTTAATTTGAAATTTGATTATTGGTATTCTAAAATTTGAAAAATAACATCCATTTCTTCAAAATCAAAATCTTTTTTGTTAATTACTAAGTTTATGTATTGGTAGGGCCACATTGTTTGACATTTTATAGTTCTGTCTACAGCCGCCAGGCGGTCCATCCGGAGTAGCACTACACTATCGCAGAAAAACGACGTCTGAGCAGTGGCAATGTGTACTTCTTTCGGTGAGCAAGAGAGCCGGTATCCACTTCCTGGGTAGGTTTGGGGCTTTTTATTGGGAGGCAGCGGTTTAACTGTAACCCTGCCATTGCAAAGGTCCACGAGCGGCAGTGAGGCATGCAGTGCATGCATGCATGCATGGCAGTGAGGCATCAGGTGTGCTCATTGCTGATTGTTTGCCATCAACAATTAAGAAAAGCTCAGAACGTCGTCCTTCTCTGCCACCTGACGAAAAGTGACCTTTTTATTCTTTATGACTCTTTGTAAGTTTTCGATAGTAGGTACAAGCGTATTTCTTTTCTAATGTATTTGTCACGCATCTAAAAATTCAGAATGATCGGGTCCTTACTATGTAAAAATCGAGTCTGGGGTAATTGTGGCTGTCCATATTTCCACCAGAATGCTTGTCCGCAATTAACCCAACGAGTTTCTAAAACCAGCAATGGTAATAATTTGTAAGTTAACGAAATTTTACATCGAATGTTAATGTGTAATATATTTTACATTTACAAGGTAATCAACAGGAATAATCACTTTTTATTGTCACTTACTTTAAAGACGTAACACTCAAAAGTGTACACCCTAAAATTAAATCAAAAGCCACAAACATGTTTCATTTTATTTAGAGAGAGATTTAGCTCTGCACTCGAGGTGATGAAAAGTAACAGTTAATCTCAACGTGCAGGTGTCATGTTGAGGGATTGAGTAGATATCTGCTAGTCCGTATTTACCCCGCGTCCGCAATTTCCCCATCCTCCCCTAATGGTGCTACCAATTTTAAAGTCATTTTTTTTCTATATTGTTAGGTATGAAAATTAGTTGTAAAGTAGTTTTTACCCTCATGATATGTGTTTTGTGGTAAAATATGGAGTAAACAAATAAATTATGGGCATAGAATTTATCATCAGTAAGTATAAACAAAATGATTAATTTATATGTGTGTTACAGTGAATAAAGGCAGCAAGACTTAAAGATACAATAGAAGAGAAAATTACCCAATAGGCCATGCTGGTAGGTTTTATTTCGAGTTTACCTTCTCTTGCGTAGATGTTATCTGAATATTCTATTAATTGGTATTTTTTGAAATCCTCGGGTAATAACCCATAGATGTCAATAAGCGCCCTCTATACTAGAGGGTTTTAAAGTGTATTCTTACTGCATTACCATACGAAAAATGCTATTAAATTAGCTTTTGAGAAATCGAAACCTTTCATAATTTGACAATTTAAATGTACAGGTTTTTTTATTATGCTAATGGTGGCCAACGAGGAAGCAGCACACCTGATGGTAAGTGTTACTGCCGCCCATGAACCTTTGCAATACCAAGGGTACAGCCAGGCTGCTGCCTACCAATACAACCCTCAAACCCTGCCAGTTGGGATTCCGGCTCTCTCGCTCACCGAACGAAGCGCAATAGCACATTGCCATTACTTAGACGTCGATCTTCTGCGAGAGTGTGGTACTACCCCGGACGGACCGGCCCGCGGCTGTAAACAGAGAACTGTCAACAGCGTGGTCCTACCACTAATAAAAGTAGAAGTAGAAAGTGGTAGCTTAATAGTGTTAATAGAAACGTTCTGTATTGAGTTTCATGGTTTCAATATTCAAGTAAGGTAGTCCTTTGTGCGATCTACAAGTACCTATTTAGAGTGAGAGTCTTAGTGTAATTTGTATGCGTTAATCTATATATATATAAAAGAGCTTGTCCTGATTGACTGATTCATCATCGCACAGCCTAAACCGCTGGGGGCAATTACATGAAATTTTGACAGTTGCTGCCTTTTATATTGTAGGCGCTCACTTAGAAGGGATTTTTGGAAATTTCTCCTCTAAGGGTGGAAAATAGGGGTTGCAAGTTTGTATCAAACTTCGTCAGTTTTAAAGATAGATTCGTGAAACTTTGTATTCGTCTATTTAATATTAAATAAATAAAAACATAATTCAACAATATTGACAATTTCTCCTAAAAGGGTGAAAGTAAGGGGTTGAAAGTTTGTATGAAACTTCGTCAGTTTTGAAGTTAGATCTCTGAATTTTTTTTATTAGCTATATAATGTTAAATAAAAATTTACCTGTCTCAGCATTTTGGGAAATTCTCCCCTAAGGGAGTGGAATAGGGGTTGCAATTTTTTTTATGAAACTTTGACATTGTAGATGTTAGAACCGTTAAAATTTGTATTTGCCTATTTAATATTAAATAAACAAAGTTCTGTTGCAGCATTTTTGGAAATTTCACCCCTAAGGGTAAAAAATAGGAGATTCAAGTTTGTATGAAACTTCGTCAGTTTTGAAGTTAAATCCCTGAAAATTAGTTTTTAGATATTTAATATTAAATAAATAAACACCTGTTTCAGCTTTTTTAGAAATTTCTCCTCTAAGGGTGAAAAATAGGACATGCAACTTTGTATGAAACTTCATTAATTTTGAAGTTAGATACCTGAAAATTTGCTATTCGCTATATAATATTAATCAAAATTTTACCTATTTCAGCATTTTTGGAAATTGTCCCCTTAGGAAGTGGAATAGGGGCTGCAAGATTTTTTATAAAACTTTGTCATTTTTGAATATTAAATAAATTAACATGTATTTCAGCATTTTGGAAAACTCTTCCCTAAGGGTGAAAAATAGGCGGTGTAAGTCTGTATGAAACCTCTTCAGTTTTGAAGTTAGATCACTGAAAATGTGTTATCTATATATATATATATATATATATATATATATATATATATATATATAGATATATATAAGAGATTTCCACCTATGTATTGACTCATCACTATATCTCTGGGACCATAAGGCCTACAAACCTTAAATTTGGTAGGAATATTTCTTTCGCCGAGTAGAGATCAGCTAAGAACGGATTTTACGAAATTATATCTCTAAGAGGGTGAAAAATCAGGGCAAAGTTTGTATGAGACAAAGTGATTCCTTGGTCCATCTATTTTAAATTTTGCATAAACATTTTTTAACAGAATTGATGAAAGACGTGATTCATATTTTATTGATATTTATCTCCTAACTGGGTTAAAAAGGGGTGGAAAGTTATTTTAGAGGTGATTTGCTTTAAAGTTGATATCAATACTTCTTAGTGATTTTGATTTAAAAGACATTTTATTTTGACACATGTTTGAAAACTCAATTCCATTATATTAAAAAACCGGCCAAGAGCGACTCGGAGTCGCGCACGAAGGGTTCCGTACCATTATCTATAAATGGCAAAATAATCATGTTTGTTGTATGGAAGCACCTCTTAAATTCTCTATTTGTTTAATTTATATTAATTATTTATTTCTAAAGTGTAAAATATATTACTAAATATTCTGAGCATATTTCAAAAGTCTACCTATTTTTGTTATCAATATCGAGCAAAAACGAGCAAAAAGATTACTTTTGTTGTGTGGGAGCCCCCTTAAATATTTATTTTATTGTTTTTTAGTATTTGTTGTAGCGGCAAAAGAAATTCATCATCTATGAAAATTTCAACTGTCCAATTATCACAGTTCATGAGAGCAACCTGGTGAGAGACAGGCGAAGTAACGGACGGACAGCGAAGTCTTAGTAATAGGGTCCTGTTTTATCTTTTGGGTATGGAACTCTAAAAAGGTTGATGTCACATAAACGTTTGGTACAATGCAAATACTTTTTAACATTAAAATGTCTCGAATATCACCGCACTATATTAGTACAGTGTTTATAGGTCAGCTAAGAACGGATTTTACCTAAATTTCACCCGCAAGGGGAATTGCTGGGGTGTAGAAATCACATTTTTTAAACATATCTCCTACAGACTTGAATTTTGGCAGACATATTTTTGTTACAATACACAGGTTAACTAAGAACGCCTTTTTGAAAATTCCACCCCTAAAGCGGATTGCGTAGGTGTTAACCCAAAAAATCTACATTTTCCAATACTGTCCCTACAGACTTGGAATGTAGTGTGGACTTTCTTTCTGCTCTGTAAAGGTCAGATAAAATAGGATTTTAAGAAATTCCTTCTCCGAGAGGAATTCTATGTCGCCAAAGTAGACGTAACCGAAGCGAAGCGAGGGAGGGTCGCTAGTTATTTATATATTTGTAAAATCAAAAGTAAGACAAAGACGTGTTCCTTAATAATAGTGATGTCTTTTAAAAAAAAACTTAAAATATAGCCACACAGTCTATTATAAAATTATCTGTCATTAGAGAGACCTCTACTCGCTCCTATGCGTCCATCCACCTACTCTTATCCCAACATCCTCCTCCAGCCAACATCCTCCTCCAGCCTCCTCCCAGCTCCATGCTCCTACTCTTATCCCAATTACTTGGGGTCGATACAATATGTACTCTTATTTCATAGTACATATTTATTTTTATTGCTATTTTATTTTTATACTTTTAGAATGTTTTGATATTTTTTTCTTTTTAAATTTTGTTTATATTTTTGTTTTAATATACTATTTTGAGAATTCTATTTTAACGTGACAGGTACAATATCTTTGTTATCTGTCATTATTGTTTTACGTAGTCTCCGTTAATGAATATGTTAACGAGTATGTACACAAAACTTTTTATTTTATATTTTTTCTGTTTGTCATTTACTATATATTCAAAGCGCACCTTGCTTTTTGGGTCTGCTGTCAATCGCCACATCCTACAGGACGCTACGGAAGAACAGCGTTGTGGTTTCTCATATGAGCTACCACAACATTATGCTGAGTAGCGATCCTTTTCACTTGCTCGCGGTTGGGACATTAGCTCTTATCTATTGTGTTTTACATATCTCTCGTGTCTCTACTATTAATACTAACTATGTTATATACTTATGTGTCCCTCTGCGAGGGAGAAATAAATCATTTTTCTTTCTTTCTTTCTATATTGTAAAAGTTCTTGGCAATAGTTTTATGACCGGCCGCCCGCCAGACGTCAACCCTCCTTGGGAATGTAATTGTTGACCAGACGGCATCAGATAGAGTTTACCCAGGTCGTTTAGAGAGACCTCTACTGTAAAAAATATATAATCACTATTAAACATTGATAGAACGATAAAGAAGATAGATGGATGTAGAAGACAAAACATGATAAGAGTATTTATATATTTATTGTAATCAATAGACGGCACAAATGGCAGAGTGATTTAAGTACAACATATCTAGTTTAGTGTCTTGGGTTCGTGTATTATTTGTGTCCGCTGATGGTGTTTATGAAGTTCACTACTCATTACCTTTTTTTTTCAAAGTCCACTATTAACAAGGAACAATTCCTTGTGATAAAAAATAATTACATGTCGTAACAAGAAATGATTCCTTAGTACTAGGAAACTTTCATTAAAAAGGAATTATTTGGTACTAATTACATACAAACTTTACGTTGGTAATAATTCTACGTTAAGAGCTCCCTTGGAACCTTTTGCTTATTTTTTTTAAATAAACTTTATAATTTATAAGATTTACTGTTGCGATAGTCGAGAGGCTTTAAGATGTATTTTTTATGGTAGGCTACGGGTTAGACACATCCCGCCTAATCCATCCGAAATGACGGAAGAGTATATCCCTATCGTCATATATATGAGAGGTTGGGACATGTTAGCACCTAAATCTGTTCATCTTGCTGGATTATATTTAGCAGTCTCAGAAATCCACCCATTATCCTATAAGCAGTGATCATGGAGACAGGAAGTTTTGTTAATTTGTGGATCGCACAAAGTATTGTCCTAAGTGGGAATCGAACCCACGGCCAAATAAAATTTAAGTCATTTATTAGCTATAAACCCTTTTTGGGGGGAAACCAGGCTATAGACCAGGCCAATAATTATGAAGGGCCCATAGGCCTGAGGGAGAACTCCCACGTTGTCAGTATTATAATTTATTTCACATTAATACTTTAATATACCACCGGATTGGAATGGGGCCGCCATTGAGAAGATCTAGGAGGAAATTCAGGGGACTCGTATATTTTTTAATAGCTCTTCTTTCATATAAATTGTTTAATAAGTATTAGGTCCAATATCTTTAGTGCAACAGCGACGGATTAGAGACGGTTACATGTAGCGGAGATGCGAATGTTGAGATGAATGTACGGCGTGACGAGAATGGATAAGATAAGGAATGAGCGTATAAGAGAATCTTTGAAAGTAGCGCCAGTGACGGATAAGTTAAGGAGTGAACGTTTGACCTGGTATGGACATGTGATGAGACGGGATGAAAGTAATGTTGTGAGGAAATTTTTAAGTATGAATGTTGAAGGCTCTAGGGGTCAAGGGAGACCAAAGAAAAAATGGATGGACTGCGTAAAGCATGATATGTATAAACAGGGAGTGACAACAGAGATGACGTCTGATAAGAGGACATACTGCGTCGATCCGAAGTAGTTGGGATAAGAGCGAGAGAGTGATGATCTTTCGTGCCACGATATAACATAATTATATAGAAAAAGATTATAACTAGACCGAATCCTAACAGCGGTACCACTATTCCAGTAAACATCAGAAGTCCTTAAACGAACATATTGGGATGTCCTCTCACTGAACGATTGACATAAGTGAGGTATTTATTGCAGTTCTTCTTATATATCAAGTACGAAAAAATAAATAAATAAGAATATATTAATAAAATATTTTGATTAAACTTCCTAACGATATAATGAAGGCTACCGATAGGGCTGTCAACTGTTATCTGAAAAATTATATTCATATATTATCGGGTTTTAACTGTGTGGTTATGAATACTACCAACCCTTACTTTGCTGGCGGATGTCGTAAAAGACGCTTTATTTCTGGACTATCACTACTTGATGCTGTTTGGTTATCAATTACACTACCAAGAAGGGTTTATGTCAGGCGGGCGGCCGGTCATAGAACAATTGCCAATAAGTTTTGCAATATGTAGGAAAAGGACAATACTTTGCGTCAACTCCAAGTAATTGGGATAAGAGCACGCGTCAACCCCAAGTAATTATGATAAAAGCAGGAGAATGATCATAATATCGGGTTTTATCGTCACGTAACTTTTTGCAGCATATAGAATGGCCGCCTTGGACGTTTAAGGTACGGCGTGACCGGACCGTAGCCTATCCCCAAAAAAAAACTATGTGGGTGTTTTTATTAAAGAATAACAGATATAAAATTACCACTATTTTATTAACTACCGTAATTTATTGAAAAATACAAAAACAAAACATAGTTATAGAAATTTAAATAAATAAACATCAAACAAACAAAAAAAACTCTTATAAAAATTTTATTCGCTTATTTGACTTTACTATTACAAGCAGATTACGTCATTACGTAATCGAGTAGATTCAAATACTGACATTTGATATTCCTACGCGTGTTCGTCACTTACGTACTTTATCACTAAGTAGGGGTTTTGAAGATGATAAAAAATATTATAGTGTTATGGAGCGGTAAAAATGCTTCCCCGTTTTTATATCTTGTTTGTAAAATTGTGCATTATATTTCTGCCTATATACTATTTATACCTCACCACGAGTTATAAAGTATAACATAATTAACAGGTGTATTGTTTCTATTATATCTCTGCCTACCTTATCACGAGTTATAAAGTATAACATAATTAACAGGTGTATTGTTTCTATTATATCTCTGCCTACCTTATCACGAGTTATAAAGTATAACATAATTAACAGGTGTATTGTTTCTATTATATCTCTGCCTACCTTATCACGAGTTGTAAAGTATAACATAATTAACAGGTGTATTGTTTCTATTATATCTCTGCCTACCTTATCACGAGTTATAAAGTATAACATAATTAACAGGTGTATTGTTTCTATTATATCTCTGCCTACCTTATCACGAGTTATAAAGTATAACATAATTAACAGGTGTATTGTTTCTATTATATCTCTGCCTACCTTATCACGAGTTGTAAAGTATAACATAATTAACAGGTGTATTGTTTCTATTATATCTCTGCCTACCTTATCACGAGTTATAAAGTATAACATAATTAACAGGTGTATTGTTTCTATTATATCTCTGCCTACCTTATCACGAGTTATAAAGTATAACATAATTAACAGGTGTATTGTTTCTATTATATCTCTGCCTACCTTATCACGAGTTGTAAAGTATAACATAATTAACAGGTGTATTGTTTCTATTATATCTCTGCCTACCTTATCACGAGTTGTAAAGTATAACATAATTAACAGGTGTATTGTTTCTATTATATCTCTGCCTACCTTATCACGAGTTATAAAGTATAACATAATTAACAGGTGTATTGTTTCTATTATATCTCTGCCTACCTTATCACGAGTTATAAAGTATAACATAATTAACAGGTGTATTGTTTCTATTATATCTCTGCCTACCTTATCACGAGTTATAAAGTATAACATAATTAACAGGTGTATTGTTTCTATTATATCTCTGCCTACCTTATCACAAGTTATAAAGTATACTATAGTTAAAAGGTATATCGCACTGTTTTGATTTAAATTAATACTTATTTTTATTTTTTATAAGCAGAGCAACAGTTTAAAGCGATTGCCATCGCTGCGCACTCGTCTTTAGGATGATTTTCGGGTTAATTCGAACCCCAAGCTAAATTAGTCGAGTAAAAAATTTACATATGATCCATATGAAAAATGCTGTATTGCCAATATATATTTTTTTTAGAAAATATGAATTATAAAAAAGCTAAATCTTGTTGAGATGCTTGTTTTGATAAAACGGTGCGGTTAAGCGACAGCCCTAGTATGGCTGCGGTGTGACGTCGCGGCTAGACGACGCTCCCCGAGCCCGAGATGGTGGTGGCGCTCTGTGTGAGCTTACGCAACATACTCAGCACTGCACCATATATATAGTAGATATGTTACACGACACAGCATCACATACAACAAACACTTGCAACAGCAACATGAAATCCCTCGTGAGTATCATATCATACCCATCTAATGTGATCATATGGGGAGCAATTGTATCATGATATCTAACGTAATAACAAATGCACTCAAGCATACACTGACTTTCCTCAACATATTTTGGATACCAATTAACAGTATCTAAAGACGTTAAGATTTTCATGAATTATAAACATACTAATACTTAAAAAGGGTTTTTTAAACTTGAATATCTTTAGAGAAACTGTAACACGTGACATTTGAAATAAAACTACTTTTACGATTTTATCACATTTATATTTAGACCAGGGTCGATAATTTTTTTGTAAATATAAAAATAAAAAAACCAAAAACTTGGTTATTTGAAATTTTTACATAAATTTTGGCGCTATGTGAAAAAAATGTAAATACAAAAGTTGTAGATCTTTTTATTACCTACAACTTTGGCATTCAATTTTTTTCCATAGGATTCGTAGTTTTGCCGGAAATCAAGGTAAACCGTGTTTTACCCTTAAAAACTCACCCCTCTTCTACTCCCCGACCTCAGATCGCCCGTAAATTATTTTTCCTTTGATTTTTGTTATATTCTTTTCCTTTTCCAATGAGTTTCATCCGACTATTATTTTTTTTCACATTTTACCATTTTTAAAGTCTTCAGCCCTGGTCTATTGACTTGTTGAGAGTGAGGTTTATTTAATCTAAGAAATGTTGATGTAAATTACGTCATCTCTTTAGTCACTCCCTGTCTATCCATGATATGCCTCATACAGTCCATCCATCTTTTCTTTGGTCTTCCTTTACCCCTAAAGCCTTCAATATTAATACTTAAAACTTTCCTCGCAACATTACTTTTATCCTGTCTCATCAAATGTCCATATCATGTCAACCTTTCACTCCTCTCCATATTTAGAGACAGTCAGTACGCTCCGGCCTCCTATCACGATGTAGATAAATTAGTTCCACTATTAACTCGTATAATTTATGTCCAGCTGATCCTGACCGTATTGGTAGCAGCCTGCGCCGCCGGGGCAGTACGTGACAAGCGCTGGAGCAACGGTGGCTGGAACAGCGGTTGGAACAGCGGCTGGAACAGCGGCTGGAACGGTGGTTGGGACTCTGCGCCCGCAACTCGCGTGATTGCCGTCAATAAAGTGGTGAATGTCCAGCGTGAAGTGTCTGTACCGCAAGTTATCAACGTACGCAAGATCATCTCCGAGCCTCGCGTCGTCACCGTCAAGAAAGTTGTGCCCGTCTCCACCGGTGGTTGGTGGTGAACAATCTAGTCAACGAAAACCTCAACGCCATTTTGTTACTTAAATAAATATTTTTTTTTTATTATATATTTTAGTTTATATTTTCTATCCTATGAATTCGTTAAAAATGACAAAATATGTTGACCAATTTCTAAAGCGCCGAACTCTTGCAATAAATGAGGGGTGATGATTTTTATTCTTACTTCATCAACAAATGGGATACTGCTACTAGGTGATTAAAAATATACAGCAAACATTAAAGACATGGAACTAAAAGTAATACAAAAATCAAATGCTGATTCATTTGATTTTTGGTAATTGAAAATAATGTAATTTTTACAAAAGACTTGAAACATTTTGGATCATTTTCGTGGCAGATGTTTTTGTGTCTTATTTCTTTAAGAACGTTGACTATTTACTACCTTCTTTTTATTTTTCTTGCGGTGGACTATGGATGTGTTTGCGCCCCGCCAAATCGGTCCGCGGCGACGGAAGAGGCGGCGCGCAACCCTATAAACCTACCCTACAAGGATTCCTCTCTTCGCCGTGCGAGCGGGCTACCGGTACTTGATCTTTGTTTTCGGTGGCGGGCTATTTACTACCTACGTGTCATTGACCAAAGTATGAGAGATCTTTAAAAAGATTTTTATGCTTTCAGTTTTTTTTTTCTGGAATGTATTAGATGGGTCGTTGGTCTAATAAAACTGTAATATATATTGCTAGTTAAACACTTACTTTCTATGTAATACTACAAAGAGAAAGAAAAAGATTTTTCTTAGTAACCATAGATATTTTAAAAGTAAGCAGGCAGTATGGATCTATTTCACATCTTGTTAACTATTTGTTGCTTGCAATACTTCTCAGAGAAGTTTGGAGGGCACATGAAAATAATATGTGGCGCTTTCAAATTATATTCAATAGTTTCACAGTGTTGCTATATTGAATTATTTTGTTCGTATTTTATGTAGTAATGTAATGCAATAAAGTGCTAAAGCATAGTAAATATTATCATCATCATCATCATCATCGGCTTATATACATACGTATTCGTACAACTTTGCCGCCGCCGTTTTTTTCTGAAATTCGAGTATATATATAATAGTTGGGCTCGAGCCTCCTCCATAATCGAAGGGAAATTGACCTACTACCACGCTGGTCAGACGTGTTGGTATAGGATATTGTTTCGAGTTTTCCTTCTCTTGCATAGATGTCATATGCGTTTTATATCCTTTAGTCGTCTCGTACGATCACCCACGGGTAAGTTATGGGGTGTGGAATTGTATTCTTATTCCATCACCACACGGATAATAAACAATATATAATAGTGGTTTACATTTATTTTCAAGTTCTGCATAAATTCCCAGAGTTATTAATTAAGTTATCAGCGCCCAATTTGAGGTAAAAGCCTGACTTAGTGAAGAACTGTATTATGAATAAGGTATTCAATATCAATATAATGTTTATGAAGAAAAGACTTTATAAAGAAAAGATTATATTCAGGTTATTATGCTAACTACGTATTCGCTCAAAAGCTTCTGTATCCATTATATCCAAAACATTACGAATTTAAAAAATAAACTTATCCATAATCTAAGGCTCTATTAAAATGCAGACATATGTTTGATAAACTTATGAAATTAATTAAACGTCTATTTTTTCTATAAATATGATAACTTTCTAATTTTAACTCTTTTTTATATAAAATAGACGGACGGACGAACGGCCAATCAAGTGATCCTATAAGGGTTCGGATTTTCCTTTTGAGATACGGAATCTTAAAAACTGCATTTCCATTTTCTTGGTAGTTTTCGTACAACCATTAGCAATCATATAAAAAGCGGAACCATGATTCTAAGACACACAAATATCTAGCTTATGAGTTAATATTAATTTCTTTATCTCTGATACCTCAATTCCCCTTTATAGTCTTTTCATCTATTGTAAAGGGTTAAAGACCTTTTTTTTTAATATTTTAAATCTTATTAACTTTGTTATTAGTCGTATGGAATCACAGCAACATTTCAAAACTATAATTAGGCCATTTGTTCATGTGTACACTATAGTATGTAATTGTTTTAAAAAATAGTTTTATCTCATACTCGATAGATGGCAATGGTATGAAATTAGATCGCACTATAGTTTCGTTACCGAGAGGTTAATGTCCTCTTCAGAACTTTTTATACTAAATATACCAGCAGATCAGAACACAATTGTGCTTTTATTACTTAAGAGACAGTGTTAAGATATAGTCTGGAATGATAGGGAACGGACTAATGATGTAGTTTTAAAGAAATAATTTGTCAACACATAGTTTGTATTCGCGTGGTGGTAAAGTAAGGATACAATTGACCACTCTCTATTAAGATAAGATCTTTTATGACACCAACGGGTAACCCCGTTGGTGTTATAAAAGATGACTGAAGGATATAATGTATCTCACCATCATCATTATTACCCTGCTCTTCCTGCTGCTCCCAATTATTTGGGGTCGACGCAATATGTCCTTTTCTTCCACACAATCCTATACGATGTCATCTCTGCGTTTACTCCCTTTCTATCCATATTATGCTTCAAGCAATCCATTCATCTTTTCTTCGGTCTTCCCTTAGCCCTAAAGCCCTTTAGCATAAACTGCTGCCGGAGGAATAACCGGAGTGGCTACCGGAAGAATATCCACCTAATGAATGTCCGCCTGAGGAGTATCCGCCGGAGGAGTATCTGCCGGAAGAGTATCCGCCGGAGGAGTATCCACCGGATGAGTACTATTCTTTTGACAGAGACGATCTGAGGTTCGGAGACAATCTTGCGTACGTTGATAACTTGCGGTACGGATACCTCACGCTGGACATTCACCACCTTGTTGACTGTAATCACTTGCGCTGCAGGCGCCGAGTAACCTCCACTGTGACCACCGCTGTAGCCGCCCAGACTGCTGCTGTATCCACTACTAGATCCGCTATCCCAGCCGCGGCTAATGTAGCCGCGCTTCTCGCGCACTACACCAGCAGTGCAGGCTGCTACCAAAAGACTGAGGATTACCTAGACAAAACAGAGTGATAGAATAAGTAATGAAACATCTTCCTAATAGCAGAGTTTGTTAAAAGCAACTCTGGTTTAAACGCTCGATGGATAATGATGGTGGTTTACCCAAAGCAACAATATGTTTCGCTCTGAGTAGGAATACATCTGCGTATTTTAAATTTTGATATTTTGCCTTATTTTAATCCAATTACCTTCCACCGGATCGGAACGCAACTGTCACTGAAAAGATCCGGCAAAATACAGCGCGTTTGACTTTTTTGTTATTAAATTACTTCTTTTAAGGTTAGCTTCAGTGTGGTGTTCTTCAAACCACGATATAATATCATCTCAGCTCGTATATGTCCCACTGTTGGGCTCGAGCCTCATCCATACTAGAAGGGAAATTGACCTACTACACCACGCTGGTCTGACGTGTTGGTATAGGTATATTTTATTCGAATTTTCCTTCTCTTGCATATGTGTTATATGCATATTTTATCCCTTAGTAGTCTTTTATGATCACCCACGGGTAAGATAGGGGGTGGTGAGTTGTATTCTTACTCCGTCACCACACGGAAAATAATTTAATATAATTCTCAAAAATAATATAAAAAATTATGACTTAATCAGGTCCCACAACCGGTACATTTTTTAAGGACACCGCCCGCAGTAAAGAAATAATCCTTGTATTGCTGGCAACTTTACAAACATGCAATTAACGCAGACAAATTACACCCAGACTCCGAATATATCACAAAAAATATTGTCCTACATAGGAATCGAACCCACGGTACGGGCACGGAAGGTGTCTACATGATAAGTTCACTATTAGATTAGCCATAACTGCGGCAAAATCTTAGATTTGATTCCGCCATGATAATTCTTTGGCTATAAATGGTATTACTATAAGCAAAATAATCTATTTGAGATATAACTCTAGATTGTGTTGATATGATTTCTTTTTCGAAACCCTAACACTAGCACGATGTTTCGAATCTTACAGCCGACATTCAGTCACTGAATCTGCAATTAACATATAAATAATATAAATGATTAATACTTACGAATGATTTCATGTTGCTAGTGTTGTGTTGTTGTTGAATGTGATGTTACTTCGTTTTTGTTTTTGTTTTTTGGTAACGCAGTGGCTAAAAAATGCATTTTTCGCATGCCCGCCCAGGCGGGGTATGTGGGACTTGCAGACCCTGAAGGTGTCACTGAATACCCACTAAAAAGACCAACTGCGAGCTGTTAGCCGTTGGGACTTTTACAGCTGAACTGGATTATGGGCGAGCCTTACGAACTCTCAACCCGAACAAGGTAAACTAAGCGACTTCGCCCGAGGGCTCCCCCGAAGGAGAACGGACCTCGGCTCGGGGCGTCACTGGAGGCAAAGTGGACGTGTCCACGTTTGGGTTGGTTATTATTGCGCGCCGTGTTTTCGCACCTCGACGGCGAGGACGAAACCGCGGATATTTGAGTGAGATGGCCTCGCGCCACTCTTTGTTGAATGCTTTCGCTACGTCTAAGAATAGTACACCGATGAATCTGTTCATCATGAACTGACCACTTGTGTATTCTACCAGTCTGTGGACTTGTTATTCGCAACTGTGCCTCGCGCGGTAGCCGAATTGCGCGTGTGGAATGGGGTTATTATCCTCGGCGAATGTTCTAAGTCTACTGAGGACTATGCGTTCATAGAGCTTGCTTAATCCTTTTAGTAGACTTATCGGGCGGTAGATGTTACTTCGTGTATTTCAGCGCGTATATATAGTGAGTGTAGGGGGCTGGTGGTGTGTGACGTCACCTTGTGCAACCACCGCGAGTGCACCTCACACAGCAATAATGTGTACACTCGCGTCGTCTGATACTGCACTAACATAATGTTAATAATATCTCGTGTCTCAGTGTTTGTGGTCGCACTCCACCAATAATGGCGCTACCAATTTTAAAGTATTTTTTTTTATATTTGTTAGGTATGAGAATAAGTGGTAAAGTAGTTTTTACCCTCATATGTGTCATAGAGCGAGAGCGAGTAGGTATGAAAGAGAGTATTGGTGTAAAGATGCGAAAGGGCATGCTCTGATGGTTCGGACATGTGGAAAGAATGCCGAACGAACGTCTGGTTAAGAAGATATACAATGCGAAAGTGGAAGGATGTAGGTACCGAGGGAGACCGAGACTAACCTACCTAGACCAGATCGGTCATGTACTGAAGGAAGGTGGAGTCAAGAGTCTCCGAAACCGGCGAGCGTGTATGAAGAGAATTATGAATGTTGAGGAAGCGAGTGAAGTATGCAGAGATAGAGTTCTCTGGCACTCTGTTCTCTCTGCCTACCCTGCAAGGGATATGGCGTGATGATATGTATGTATGTGTATATGTGTGTTATAGTGAACAAAGGCAGCAAGACGTTTAGCTTTGTTTTTTACCAATCTCCTCTTTTTGACTTATTCACTTTATTTCCCATTTGGAAAAAAGTAAAACAATGAAAATTATCTTGATACGTTTACAAAATTGTTCGTATGTGCAAGCGACACAACCTCCCCGTCCGATAGCCGCAGCAGCACTAAAGCGGATAGGGCGGACGGGTGGCGGCTCTAATTAAGGTAGACGATCCGCAGACGAATTTAGGTATTTCCTTCATATTATTAAAACAAATACACATTTAAAAAAAGTAAACATTACAAGTTATAGCAAACACGAAATTTTATTAATGTTCAAAATTTTATAAAGTTTTGTGAAGTATTTACGCTGTATTGTGGGTTTATTTTTTCATTTAGAGGTAACTTGGGATTTTTTTTTTATCGAGGAAATTACAAGTGATCGTGTTTTTTAAACTTAGAATGTATAGAGTCAATCCTTAAATATCTTATATAAGAATTACACAAATAAAGCGTTGGAAATAACAAAATAGTAAGGGATCAAACGAACGCAATTTTTTTGTAATTTCCTCGATGCCCCTTAAAGATACAATAGAAGAGAAAAATACCCAATAGATGGCCTATTGGGTAATTTTCTCTGCTGGTAGGTGTTATTTCGAGTTTACCTTCTCTTGCGTAGATGTTATCTGCATATTCTATTAATTGGTATTTTTTGAAATCCTCGGGTAATAATCAATAAGCGGCCTCGCGGATATTAGATGGTATTAAAGTGTATTCTTACTGCATTACCATACGAAAACTGCTATTAAATTAGCTTTTGAGATATTGAAACCTTTCATAATTTGCAATTTAATTGTACAGGTTTTTTTTTATTATACTAATGGTGACAAACGAGCAAGCAGCACACCTGATGGTAAGTGTTACTGTCGCCCTGTCGGACCTTTGCAATACCAAGAGTACAGCCAGGCCGCTGCTTACCAATACAACCCTCAAACCTACCCAGTTGGGCTTCCGGCTCTTTCGCTCACCGAACGAAGTACACATTGCCATTACTTAGTCGTCGATCTTCTGTAAGAGTGTGGTACTACCCCGGACGGACCGGCCCGCGACTGTAAACAGAGAACTGTCAACAGCGTGGTCCTGCCACTAATAAAAGTAGTTAGTGGTAGCTTAATAGTGTAAATAGAATCGTTCCGTATTGAGTTTCATGTTTTCAATATTCAGGTAAGGTAGTTCTTCGTGAGATCTACATGTACCTATTTATTTTGAGTCTTAGTGTAATTTGTATGCGTTAATTATTTATATGTTTGTAAAATCAAAAGTAAGACAAAGACGTGTTCCTTAATACTAGTGATGTCTTTTAAAAAAAAACATGAAATATATGTGTGCCGGCTGCGGCACATTTGTTTCTTGATATAAATAAAGAAAACTGTTAAAATTGATATATTGGTTTATTAGGTGTATTATAATCGACATATCTCATTTGAATTATAAAGTGGTGTGATTATTGTTGCGTCGAATTGTAGCCACTACCCGCACGGCACAGATACCGCGCACAGACAATAGATGGCGTGCCTTGTTCACAACGTGAACATTCTCCGGGGCGTTGAAAGCTTCTGCTTTTAAAGATTCTTCGTTTAACGTAAATTTGCGTGTTAGCTGGTAAGTGGACCGATGTCACTGGAAGAAGACGGACCAGGGGTGGCAATAGGCAATAGACACAACTTGTTGACTGCCCTTCTGACTGTTCCGTTAGTTGTGAAGATATCGGCTACTCGACAGATGCCATCTTGACCGAGATGCAGTTTGACTACTCGGCCCATACGCCAATGGAGTGGCATCAGATTGTCCTCCTTTAGTACGACGAGATCTCCAACTTCTAGAGGCGAATTACCCTTTCTCCATTTGGTTCGGTTCTGTAATTCGGCCATGTACTCCCGGCGCCATCTTTCCCAAAACTGCTGTCGAATCTGCTCAATACGCTGATATCTATTTGGCTTAGTGGTTTTTATGGGTAAAGAAGGTACCGACACTAGCGGTCTACCAATTAAGAAGTGCCCTGGAGTCAAAGGATTTATATCGTTAGGATCAGACGAAAGAGGAGATAGCGGGCGAGAATTTAGGATTGCTTCTATCTGTGTGAAAAGCGTTGCCAATTCCTCAAATGTTAAAGAAGCATTACCTGCTACACGTTTTAGTAAAAATTTTGAAGATTTCACACCGGCCTCCCATATACCCCCAAAATGGGGAGAGTATGCTGGACAAAACATAAATTTAATGCCTTCGTTTGCTACATAGTCTGAAACCGCTTGACGGCTGGATCGTATAACCCTACCTAGCTCATTGTTAGCGCCCACGAAGTTTCGGCCATTGTCGCAATAAATCGAATAGGGTTTACCCCGACGTGATACGAACCGGCGTAGACATAAAATGAATGCTTCAGTGGTCAGATCGCTAACTAGTTCTAAGTGTAAGGCTTTGGTGGCTAGGCAAACGAATATGCACAGATAGGCTTTTGTTATACGATTACCTCTTCCAACCCTTGATGAAATCATAAAAGGACCAGCCATATCTATCCCACAAGAATTAAAAGGGAAATCAACATCAACAAGTTAGAATAGGGTTTACCCCGACGTGATACGAACCTGCGTAGACATAAAATGAATGCTTCAGTGGTCAGATCGCTAACTAGTTCTAAGTGTAAGGCTTTGGTGGCTAGGCAAACGAATATGCACAGATAGGCTTTTGTTATACGATTACCTCTTCCAACCCTTGATGAAATCATAAAAGGACCAGCCATATCTATCCCACAAGAATTAAAAGGGAAATCAACATCAATTCTAACACTTGGCAAGTTACCCATTATGGGCTGAATAGTCTTGCCTCGTATACGAGCACAAACCACACACTGCTTAGTGATGATAGCACGAGCCAAGTTCCTGCCACCTAAAAGCCAAAACCTTTCACGAAAGGAGGAAAGCATTAGTTGTGGGCCTGCATGAAATAACCGAATGTGTTCGTACCTCATCAATAATTTCGTAAAATGATGTTTACCGTCCAGTAAGAGTGGATGCTTTTTATCGTATTCAAATTGTGATTGTTCCAACCTGCCCCCTATCCTTAGTAACCGATTTTCATCTAAAAAGGGGTTCAAAGGCAATAATCTGCTTTTGTAGTGCAGTTGTTTGTTTGAGTTAATAGTAGCGATTTCGTTAGAAAATGAATCGAATTGACTGAATTTTACTAAAGCTTTTAATGACTGATCAAGTTCATCAGCTAATAATGGACCAATATTTTTGGTATTACTATTTTCACAATTATTTATGAATCTTAACATATAGGCAAACGTTCTATTCAATTTTTGATAGTTAGAATAATTTTCAAATACAATAATAGGATTTTTAACATTATTAGAGGACTCATCAACGGTAAATAAAGATTTAAGTTCAGGTAAGTTAGTAGTAGTGATATGTGGTTGAGAAGGCCACTCTGTAGGATCCTTAACTAGAAAAGATGGACCTTCCCACCAGAGTGTACATGAATGCAGATGCTGTGGGTCAACACCTCGTGAAGCTAGATCTGCAGGGTTTTCATTAGTCGGAACATGTTGCCATGTAAAACCATAAGTTATCTCATTAATCTTATTTACTCTGTTACGTACAAAAGCTGGTAATATCTTAGTTTGTGTTTTCAAACAACCAAGTACAACTGTGGAATCTGTCCACATATGTATGTGTAGATGTAATTTTACATGGTAATATTTTTAAAACCTTGGAGCATAATTGGGCGCCCAATAACGCAGCGCTCAACTCTAGGCGAGGAATTGTAAGACCTTTGATAGGTGCCACTCTAGTTTTAGCACATAATAATTTTATAATTATATTATAATTATCGTTATTACGTGAACGAATGTAACCACATGTCCCATAAGCATTTTGAGATGCATCAACAAAGAAATGTAGCTCAACTGTATCAGCATCAGCGTTATAGGCTTCACATAGTACATGACGAGGTAAGGTTATATTAGATAAATGATGTAGGTTATTAATGAACTTAAACCATCTAGTGGCTAAATGTTGCGGAACTGGATCGTCCCAATCTAGTTTAGTAGTCCACAAATTTTGTAGCAAAATTTTAGCCTTAATTGTACAACAAGATACAAGACCTAAGGGATCAAACAATTTGCAAGTTGTAGAAATAATAATTCTTTTTGTTACGTTGGGTTTTGTATCAATATTACTAGGGAACTGCAAAACATCTGACTTGGGTGACCACTTAAGACCCAAAATCATAGCATCAGTGTCGAAAATAGGATTATTTAAAGAGTCTGGACTATCTGATGGAATTTCGGGGCAATTTGTACGAAATTTTCTTAACGGAAAACCAGCTGTTTTTAAAATATTGGTCACTTCAGTATAAATACGCCTTAAGTTGGCTGGTGTGAAACTGCCTGTATTCAAATCATCTATATAGAAATGAGATCTAATGACAGTGGCTAGAGCTTCATCTTTGCATTCGTCAGCCAATTGAATAAGACATCTGGTACATAAAAAAGGAGCAGAGGCACTCCCGTAAGTTAGTGTGTTAAGGTGATATATATTGATAGGTTCGTTTGAATGTTCTCTCCACAATATGAGTTGAAGATGTCGCTGTGATTCATCTAAAGTTATCTGGCGGTACATTTTCTCTATATCGGCTGTCAGTACAAATTTATAGACACGAAAACGAATTAAAATAGAAAACAAGTCGCTTTGCATCACCGGACCAACAGCCTGTATATCATTAAGGGATTTCGATGAACTAGTTTTTGCAGATGCATCGAAAACCACCCTCAACTTCGTAGTTTCATGTTGATCACGAGTGACACAATGATGAGGTAAGTAACATCCGAAGTTTGGTTTGTTGATTTTGCTCAAATGACCCAAATCGGCATATTCTTTTAAAAAGGCACTGTATTGTTGTTTGATTTTAGGATTTTTATTTAACTTTCTTTCTAATGACAGAAAACGTCTCATCGCTATAGGATACGAGTTACCAAGCACTTGCTCAGGAACCTCCTTCAATGGCATCATAACTGAAAATCGACCATCTGGTAAGCGACGAGTGTTTTTCTTAAAATGGGATGCGCAAAATTGTTCTTCCAGAGAATAGGCGTTGGTATCTGAGGGCAATTCTTCGACCTCCCAGAACCTCTTTAGTGAGTCATTGATATCTTGAAGTGATATCGATGATTCCTGCTTAGCAATATTGCAATGAACTTGAGTGAATTGATACTGGCCATCACCAGTAGGACCAGCGACCAACCAACCTAGAACACTGTTATGAAGGATAGGTTTATTTTCACCTAGATTCAATTTATTTGAGCGAATAATATCGAAGAAATGATCAGCACCTATCAGAATATCGATCTCTGAAGGTTTATAAAATGTTGGATCAGCTAAGATTAAATTGTCTGGTATTCCTATACTCTCAACATCTATATAAGCATTGGGTAAGTTACCAGTTATCTTAGGTATTACAAAACAATTAATATTTCGGCTAAAAGAATTATTACAAGATTTAATGTTTATTTGACAACGTTCAGTAATTGGGCAAGAGACACCATTTAAACCTGAGACTTTAAATAATTTTAAATCTTGTGTTTGTAGTCCTAGTTTGCATTTCAGGTTATTGGTGATAAATGAGGACTGACTTCCGGTGTCCAACAGCGCGCGAGCAAGGTAAATTGTTTTATTTTGTAAATTAGTTACTTCGACCTTAGCAGTACACAGCAAAACTTGACCTGGAGAGATAGCAGACAAACTCACAGGTAAATTAGATGGTTCACTCTGCTCAGTCGTGGTGGTATGTACCTTAGATTTATGTAATAGTGTGTTATGTTTTTTTTTACAAATTCTACAAGACCCCTTCAGGTTACATTGAGTATTAGAATGACCACTTCGAAGACAATTAATACATAACTTGTGTTTAGAAACTTCACTTATGCGATCATTTGTATTTAAGGCCTTAAACTTAGCACATTGATAGATGTAGTGATTCTGGTTACAAATGGAACACATGTTATTATAAGTAGCTTGCTCAAAAGTGGCAAAGGATTTTGTGGATCTGTTGTCCTTAGAATAATTATTGTGTGTGGATTTATTTTCTAAGTTACGACCACAATTAACCGTCTCTAAAACATTTGCTCTGTTCTCCAAAAAACACTTAAATTCAATAAGAGTGGGCAGATAATCAAACCTACCTTTGTGCTCTTCCCATTTAGTATTCGACTTTGGATCTAACTTCGATGAAACGAGAAATATAACTAATGGGTCCCAACCATCTGTGGGAATTTCTAAAATATTAAGAGCGCTTAAATTTTTAAACACCTGATCACATAAATATCTCAAAGCCTTAAATGATTCCTTTTGAATAGGGTTTATATTCACTAACGCATTCAAATGGTTATTTATTAAAATATTTTTGTTATTATATCTATCACACAAAGTCTTCCACGCAAGTTCATAATTGTTTGCAGCAAACTCGATCGACTTTATTACGACACTGGCACTCGACTGCAAAGAATTCCGTAAATAGTGAAATTTACTTATAGGTGCAATAGAAGGATTATCATTTATTAAATTTTGAAAAATGTCACGATATTCGAGCCACTTATTGTAAGAACCATCAAATGTAGGTAGATTTATAGTCGGCAATTTAATAGCAGTATTATTTGTATTTTGACAACAACTAGATTTATTCGAAATCTCAGAACCATCAGGCTCTTTATTTTTTACTGAAAACCTATCGATTAACTCCTGAGCTAAAGCTATTTGTGTATAAAATTCTCTTTCAGTGATATCACGCTCCAATATTTGATCATCCAAATTTTGACACAGTTCTTCAATTTCCGTTTGTGTGCGGTCAAAAGTAGACATTAACGCTTGTAATTGAGTTAATCTTAAAGATGTTTCCCTAATTTCTAAACTAGAAGGCGGTGAAACCATCTCAACATCATATTTTTGTAAATATCTTTTAAAAACTGTTAAACGGCTTCGATATCCAGCGCGTTTTCTAATTAACTGTGTAAAATAATCCTTGCTATCACCTTTGTTAAGAGACGGTAACGGTATAGGACTTTTAGACCTTTCTTTAGCACCACGTTCGGCCATTTTGTTATATAACAATGAATTAGGTAATAATAGAAATAAAATAATAAGAAGAAAATGGTATTAACTCTTATACAATCCAGCACGCAAGCACCCCAAACAACGCAGCTGTCGCCGAGCCTGCCAACCGAGCAAGCTGTGTCCGCACACAGCTTACTGCCTGAGCGCAGGTCGCCACCACAGCTGACACGTACGAAACCAACGGGTTGAACTCGATTTTTACAGCACACTGGAATGATTTGGCATAGAAATTTGTAGGATAACGGTACAAATAAGGGTTTTTAAAGTATTAGAGCATCAAGTTTTTAAATTTGCACAAAATAAAAGTACCTACATAATCTACATACAATGAGAAATAATACGAATTTTACGTTATGAATGTTGTAAATTACTGATATTAAGAGATAATAGCTTAACAAGGCAATAGGGAAGTTAAAATAATCATATTTCTATAAATTTAACATTAATATTAACATATAAATTATTAGATGTATTATAATGGAATGCGTATGCTTTAATAATTAACGAAACTTAACGGTTAAAAACTTAGCACTTGCTTTGCACAACAGATAGAATCTAGATTAGGAAGGATAAAAGATATGGAACGGGCTTACTTCTTATTGTAATCCACTAGAATCCACCACAAACCACCAGAAGTTCAATATCCGTTTATCTTCAATAATAATTTGATAAATATTTTTCTTCAATAATAATTTGTATAGTTGATATTATCACGGTCGCCACTATGTTGATATTATCACGGTCGCCACTATGTGCCGGCTGCGGCACATTTGTTTCTTGATATAAATAAAGAAAACTGTTAAAATTGATATATTGGTTTATTAGGTGTATTATAATCGACATATCTCATTTGAATTATAAAGTGGTGTGATTATTGTTGCGTCGAATTGTAGCCACTACCCGCACGGCACAGATACCGCGCACAGACAATAGATGGCGTGCCTTGTTCACAACGTGAACAATATGTGTGGCTATTATAAAATAATCTCTCATTAGAGAGACCTCTACTCGTCATGCTCCTACTCTTATCCCACTTTCTTGGGGTCGATACAATATGTACTCTTATTTCATAGTACATATTGTAAAAGTTATTGGCAATAGTTTTATGACCGGCCGCCTGCCAGACGTCAACCCTCCTTGGGAATGCAATTATTGACCAAACGGCATCAGATAGAGTTAGCCCAGGTCGTTTAGAGAGACCTCTACTATAAAACATATATAATCACTATTAAACATTGATAGAACGATAAAGAGGATAGATGAATGTAGAAGATAAAACATGATAAGAGTATTATTATATTTATTTATAAGAGTATTATTATATTTATTGTAATCAATAGACGGCGCAAATGGCAGAGTGATTCAAATACAACATCGCTCATTTAGTGTCTTGGGTTCGTGTATTACTTGTGTCCGCTAATGGTGTTTATGAAGTTCACTTCTCATTCCTTTTTTTTTTTCAAAGTCCGCCAGTATTAAGGAATAATTCCTTGTCGTGACAAGAAATTATTCCTTAGTACTAGGAGACTGATAAAAAGAAATTATTGTTATTAGATCATTTATATACAAACTTACGTTAGTAATAATTCTACGTTCTTGAAAGTGGTAAGACTATGCTTTTGCCAGTTTTCTATCTACAGCCGCGGGCCGGTCTGTCCGGGGTAGTACCACACTCTCGCAAAAGATCGACGTCTGAGTAATGACAATGTGCTATTGCGCTTTGTTCGGTGAGCAAGAGAGCCGGAAGTCCAACTGGGTGGGTTTGGGGATTGAATTGGTAGGCAACGGTCTAGCTGTACCCTTGGTATTGCAATGGTCTGTGGGCGGCAGTAGCACTTACCATCAGGTGTGCTGCTTGCTCTTTTGCCAACACAACCAATAAGAAAAAAAATAAAAAAAACGTTAAAAGTCCCCTTAGAACGTTTTGCTTATATTTTCAAATAAACTTTATAATTTAAAAGATTTACTACCTTAGTTAAGACAGCCGAGAGGCTTTAAGAAGAGATTTTTTTATGGCAGGCTACGGGTTGGACGTATCCTACCTAATCCATCCGAAATGACGGAGGAGCAGCGTACGGCCTTTTAACCTACCGTATCCCTATCATCGTATATATGAGAAGCTGAGATATATTAGTACCTAAATATATTCATCTTGCTGGATTATATTTAGCAGTCTCAGAAATCCAACCATTATCTTATTATCAGTGGCTATGGAGACGGATTTTTTTTGTCAATTTGTGGATCGCACAAGTTATTGTACTAAATGGGAATCGAACCCACGACCAAATTCAAATTCAAGTCATTCATTAGCTATTAACCCATTTTGGGGGGAAACTAGGCTGTATGTATGTATGTACGATCCTGGCATACCTCCATCGCTTCATTCATACTCATCACAGTCTTCATGCATGCTCTCCAGTTACGCGTACTCTTAATATGACCTTTCGCCAACACATCTTTATAATACGAGTATAAATTGTTTAATAAGTAATATAGTTCATCTAATCTAAGAAGTGCATTTTGACGTTTTACATTTTTTAATATACAATAACCTCGGTCAAACATATACACATTATTGTAAATACTAAATCTGAAATTTTAAACAACTATTAAGTTATTTACATAATTAACATTGCGGGTGACTTTATTGTACAATAATCTAATGTTGAAACTCGTAAAAATAATTTAAAATAAAAATAACATGGTAAATAGTAGTTGTTATTAACGACCTAATAATGTCACGTCATCACGTTCTATACAGTAGTGCTTGACAACTTGCAATTCACGAATATCCAAATAATCGGTAAAAATAATAGAATAATACAATTAATCGAATAGAGATTTTGACAGAGATGTACATTTCGTCACTTTGATTGATAAGGAAATAATTATTAATGTTCACGACGCTGATAATTCAAGTAATAGTAGTAATTCTTAATAAATAGCCATTTTCAAATTCAGTTTTTGTTTTTAATTAACCTAATTCTACTAAATATGATGAATAGATTCTATGCTGAAATAATTAAATTTGTTTAGTACTAATTTAGCACTTAATTTATTCATCACCTTTTTAAAAATAAGAAATAAACCGATTATTATTTATAAAGAATCAATATCGATTTCTCAGTAAAATCGGATATTTTCGATAGCGATTATTTGGTTCACATACCTAGACAACTTACTCAGACAGCTGTCAAAGTGCACTTCTTAGATCAGACAGACTATAGGTCCAATATCTTTCGTGTCACGATATAACATAATTTTCAAATATATAGCAAATGATTACAGCTGGACCGCATCCTAACAGCGGCATCACTAATAGAGTAAACATCAGAAGTCCTTAAACGAACATATTGGGATGTCCTCTCACTGAACGATTGACATAAGTGAGGCAATTTATTGCAGTTCATCTTATATATCAAGTACGAAAAAATAAATAAATAAGAATATATTAATAAAATATTTTGATTAAACTTCCTAACGATATAATGAAGGCTGCCGGTAGGGCTGTCAACTTTTGTCTGATAAATTATATTCATATATTATCGGGTTTTATTTCACTGTGTGGTTATGAATAGGACCAACCCTTACTTTGCTGGTGGATGTCGTAAAAGACGCTTTATTTCGGCCTTTTTTTTTTTTAGGGGTGGGTTATGGTCGGCGCTCTTCTCGCACCACTCCGTCCGGGGCGACAGAGGGGCGTACGCACGCATACCCGTAACCCACCCACGAACCTCGCCTACGTCGTTGGACCGGCCACTGGAGCAGCGTGAACTCGTCAGTGGCCGGCCCGACGGAATACCCCCTGAGAGGTACCCTCCCCTTGAGCGACGTCCGGCGACGGCGGACGTCGGTCCCTCCTCGCGCGGTCAGCCTCTCGGTGGGTGACGGACTAATTCCCCGGTCTAGTCACCCGCGGCCTCGGCTAGGGCAGCATCAGGCGCAGGTAATTGCGCCTACGCCGCCCCAGTCGCCGGCGGCGGTTCGCGTCGTCGAGGAGACGCTCCTCGCGCACGCGCTCCGCCGCCTCCTTCCGCGAGACTACTGCCTTGCAGAAGGCTGCGACCGCGTCCCAGTTCCGTCGCCAGGGCGATGCTCGACAGCGTCAGGTCGGCACTGATGATTGCGACGAGTTGACAGCGCTGCTCTGCCCAAGCGGCACACGCCTCGAGCGTATGCTGCGCCGTATCCTCGTCGCAATCGCAGTGGTGGCAGGACGGTGTACTCTCCCTCCTGACGACAGTGTACAGGTATTTGGCGAAGCATCCATGCCCCGTGCTTTATTTCGGCCTGGACTAACACTACTTGATGCCGTTTGGTTAACAATTACACTACCAAGAAGGGTTGATGTCAGGCGGGCGGCCGGTCATAGAACAATTGCCAATAAGTTTTGCAATATGTAGGAAGAGAAGAACACTTAGCGTCAATCCCAAGTAACTGGGATAAGAACAGGAGAATGATGATAATATCGGGTTTTATCGTCACGTAATATTTTAAAGCATATAGAATGGCCCCCTTGGACGTTTAAGGTACGGTAGGTCCGGACCGTAGCCTGTCCCAAAAAAAAAATCTATGTGGGTGTTTTTATTGAAGAATAACATAGATATAAAATTACCACTATCTTAGTAACTCTAGTAATTTATTGAAAAACACAAAAACAAAACGTAATTATATAAATTATAATAAATAAACATCAAACAAAAAATACCTTTAAAAATCTTGTTCGATTATTTTACATTACTACTAAAAGCAGGTTACGTCATTGCGTAATCGAGTAGATTCAAATACTGTTATTCGATATCGCTACGTGTGTACGTCACTTACGTACTTTATAACTCTTCAAAACCCCTACGGTTTTGAAGATGATAAAAAATATTACAGTGTTATGGAGCGGTAAAATTGCTTTCACGTTTTTATATCCTGTTGGTAAAAATGTACATTATATCTCTGCCTCATAGGCCTTATTGCGAGTTGTAAAGTATACTATGATTAAAAGGTATATCGCACTGTTTTGATTTAAATTAACACTTATTATTATCGCACTGTTTTGATTTAAATTAACACTTATTAAAAGCTAAATCTTGTTGAGATGCATGTTTTGATAAAACGTTACGGTTAAGCGACAACCCTAGTATGGGTGCGGTGTGACGTCGCGGCTAGACGACGCTCCCCGTGCCCAAGATGGTGGTAACGCTCTGTGTGAGCTTACGCAACATACTCAGCACTGCACATATATATAGTAGATATGTTACACGACACAACATCACATACAACAAACACTTGCATCAGCAACATGAAATCCCTCGTGAGTATCAAAACACAACTAATGTTATCATACGAAGACCAAGCATATCATGATATCTAACGTAATAACTTTTCAAATACATTCAAGCATACGTTGACTTTCAACAAACAACACATTTTAGATACTAATTAACAGTATCTAGCATGAGGTCTTCATGAACTATAGACAAACTAATGCTTAAAAAGGACTTTTTAAACTTGAATATCTTTAGAGAAACTTGAACAATATGACATTTGAAATAAAACTACTTTTACGAATTTTATCACCTTTGTATTTAGACCAGAGTCAATAATTTTTTTTGTAAATATAAAAAAAAAACTAAGTTATTTAAAATTTTCACATAAATTTTGTGGTTATGTGAAAAAATTGTAAATACAAAAGTTGTAGATCTTTTTATTATCTACAACTTTGGCATTCATTTTTTTCCATAGGACTCGTAGTTTTGCCAGAAATCGAGGTAAACCGTGTTTTACCCTTAAAAACTCACCCCTCTTCCACTGCCCGATCTCAGATCGCCCGTAAATTATTTTTTATTTGATTTTTGATATATTCTTTTCCTTTTCCAATGAGTTTCATCCGACTATTATTTTCTTTTCACTTTTTACCATTTCTAAAGTCTTCAGCCCTGAGCTATTGACATGTTGAGAGTGAGGTTTATTTAATCTCAGAAATGTTCATGTAAATTACGTCATCTCTGTAGTCACTCCCTGTCTATCCATGACATAGAGTCCATCCATCTTTTCTTTGGTCTTCCTTTACCCCAGTCTTCAATATTAATACTTAAAACTTTCCTCGCAACATTACTTTCATCCCGTCTCATCAAATGTCCATATCATGTCAACCTTTCACTCCTCCCCATATTCAGAGACAGTCAGTACGCTCCGGCCTCCTATCACGATGTAGATAAATTAGTTCCACTATTAACTCGTATAATTTATGTCCAGCTGATCCTGACCGTATTGGTAGCAGCCTGCGCCGCCGGGGCAGTGCGTGACAAGCGCTGGAGCAACGGTGGCTGGAACAGCGGTTGGAACAGCGGCTGGAATGGTGGCTGGAACGGTGGTTGGGACTCTGCGCCCGCAACTCGCGTGATTGCTGTCAATAAAGTGGTGAATGTCCAGCGTGAAGTGTCTGTACCGCAAGTTATCAACGTACGCAAGATCATCTCCGAGCCTCGCGTTGTCACCGTCAAGAAAGTTGTGCCCGTCTCCACCGGTGGTTGGTGGTGAACAATCTAGTCAACGAAAACCTCAACGCCATTTTGTTACTTAAATAAATATTTTTTTTATTTTTTATATTTTAGTTTATATTTTCTATCTTATGAATTCGTATTTGAAAATAATGTGATTTTTATAAAAGATTTGGAACATTTTCTATAATTTTCGTGGCAGATGTTTTTGTGTCTTATTTCTTTAAGAACGTTGACTATTTACTACCTTCTTTTTATTTTTCTTACGGTGGACTATGGATGTGTTCGCGCCCCGCCAAATCGGTCCGCGGCGACGGAAGAGGCGGCGCGGAACCCTATAGACCTACCCTACAAGGATTCCTCTCTTCGCCGTGCGAGCGGGCTACCGGTACTTGATCTTTGTCTTCGACGGCGGGCTATTTACTACCTACGTGTCATTGACCAAAGTATGAGAGATCTTTAAAAAGATTTTTATGCTTTCAGTATTTTTTTTCTGGAATGTATTAGATGGGTCGTTGATCTAATAAAACTGTAATATATATTGCTAGTTAAACAATTATTTTCTATGTAATACTACAAAGAGAAAGTTTCTATGTAATACTACAAAGAGAAAGAAAAGGATTTTTCTTAGTAACCATAGATATTTTAAAAGTAAGTAGGCAGTATGGATCTATTTCACATCTTATTAAATACTAGCTTCTGTCCGCGGCTTCGGCCGCGTAAGAGGTTACTTTTCTAAAGTTTTTCACACCCTATTTTTATTTTACCCCTTAAGGTTATTTTTTTACGAAATGTTAATATCATATTTGTTTATATCTAGTCAATAGCCTAAAATAAAGTTTAAAGCTTCTAGCTATAAAAATAACGATGATTCCATACAACTTTTCATTCCCTTTACAACCCTTTTTTGCACTAAAAAGTAGCCTATGTCCTTTATCATGCTCTGGACTATCTGTGTACCAAATTTTATTTAGGTCGGTTCTGTAGTTTAGGCCTGAAAGAGCGACATTAGTAAGGATTTGTTGCTTGCAATACTTCTCAGAGTGGTTTGGGTGACACATGAAAATATTATGTGGCGCTCTTAAATTATATCCAATAGTTTAACAGTGTGCTATATTGAATAAATTTGTTTGTATTTTATGTAATGTAATACAGATATACTGCGGAAGCGTAGTAAATATTATCATCATCATCTCAGCTCATATATGTTCCACTGTTGGGTTCGACCCTCCTCCATAATGGGAGGGACATTGACCTACTACACCGCCCTGGTCAGACGTGTTGGTATTATATGTTGATATATATATATATATATATATATATCCATAGATGTTATACGCGTTTTATATCCCTTAGACGTCTCGTACGATCACCCACGGGTAATAAAATATGGGGTGGTGAATTGTATTCTTATTCCGTCACCACACGGATAGTAAATAATATATAATAGTGGTTTACATTTATTTTCAAGTTCTGCATGAAATTTCTAGAGTTATTAATTTAATTATTAGCGCTCAATTTGATGTAAAAACCTGAATTAATGAAGGACTGTTATTATGAATAAGCTATTCAATATAAATATAATGCTTATGAAGAAAAGACGTTATAAAGAAAAGATTATATTCAGGTTATTATGCTAACTACGTATTCGCTCAAAAGATTCTGTATCCATTATGTCCTAAACATCACGAATTTAAAAAATAAACTTATCCATAATCTAAGGCTCTATTAAAATGCAGACATATGTTTGATAAACTTATGAAACTAATTAAACGTCTATTTTTTCTATAAATATGATAACTTTCTAATTTTAACTCTTTTTTATATAAAACAGACGGATGGACGGACGGACGAACGGACAACAAAGTGATCCTATAAGGGTGCGGTTTTTTCCTTTTGAGATACGGAACTCTAAAAACTGCAAGTTTCCATTTTCTTGGTAGTTTTCGTACAACCATTAGCAATCATATAAAAAGCGGAACCATGATTCTAAGACACACAAATATCTAGTTTATGAGTTAATATTAATTTCTTTATCTCTGATTATCTCAATTCTCAAATTATCTCATCAAATTACCTCAATTCTCCTTTATAGTCTTTTCATCTATTGTAAAGGGTTAAAAATATTTTTTTTTAACATTTTAAATCTTATTGTCGTTATTAGTCTCTGTTATTAGTCGTATGGAATCACAGCAACATTTCAAACCTATAATTAGGCCATTTGTTCATGCGTATACTATAGTATGTAATTGTTTTAAAAAATAGTTTTATCTCATACTCGATAGATGGCAATGGTATGAAATTAGATCGCACTATAGTTTCGTTACCGAGAGGTTAATGACCTCTTCAGAACTTTTTATACTAAATATACCAGCAGATCAGAACACAATTGTGCTTTTATTACTTAAGAGACAGTGTTAAGATATAGTCTGGAATGATAGGGAACGGTCTAATGTTGTAGTTTTAAAGAAATAATTTGTCAACACATAGTTTGTATTCGCGTGGTGGTGAAGTAAGGATACAATTGACTACTCTCTATAAAGATAAGATCTTTTATGACACCAACGGGTAAGCTCGATGGTGTCATAAAAGATGACTGAAGGATATAATGTATCTCATCATCATCATTATTACCCTGCTCTTCCTGCTACTCCCAATTATTTGGGGTCGACGCAATATGTCCTTTTCTTCCACACAATCCTATACGATATCATCTCTGCGTTTACTCCCTTTCTATCCATATTATGCTTCACGTAATCCATTCATCTTTTCTTCGGTCTTCCCTTAGCCCTAAAGCCCTATAGGATATAATCTATAAAAGAGAAAGAAAATAAGACCTTATGCCAACACGTCTGACCAACGTGGTCTAGTAAAGTCAATCTTTCTTCTATTATAGAGGAGGCTCGAACCCAAGAGTAGGTCACGTATGAGCTGAGATGATGACTATAGTTAATGGTATGTATATAATAAAAAATATATAAGATAAAAGTATTTATTTAATTAATATAATAATTTCGAACTTTTAATAGACTAAGACTTTTCACCATAAACTGCTGCCGGAGGAATAGCCGGAGTGGCCACCGGAAGAATATCCACCTAATGAGTGTCCGCCTGAGGAGTATCCGCCGGAGGAGTATCCACCGGATGAGTATCCATTGGAGACGGGTACTATTCTTTTGACAGAGACGATCTGAGGTTCGGAGACAATCTTGCGTACGTTGATAACTTGCGGTACGGATACCTCACGCTGGACATTCACCACCTTGTTGACTGTGACCACTTGCGCTGCAGGCGCCGAGTAACCTCCACTGTGACCACCGCTGTAGCCGCCCAGACCGCTGCTGTATCCACTACTAGATCCGCTATCCCAGCCGCTGCTAATGTAGCCGCGCTTCTCGCGCACTACACCAGCAGTGCAGACTGCTACCAAAAGACTGAGGATTACCTAGACAAAACAGAATGATAGAATAAGTAATGAAACATCTTCCTAATAGCAGAGTTTGTTAAAAGAAATTCTGGTTTAAACGCTCGATGGATGATGATGATGGTTTACCCAAAGCAACAATATCTTTCGCTCTGAGTAGGAATACATCTGCGTATTTTAAATTTTGATATTTTGCCTTATTTTTATCCAATTACCTTCCACCGGATCGGAACGCAACTGTCACTGAAAAGATCCGGCAAAAATTTAACGCGTTTGACTTATTTTTTTTTTTTTGTGTTAATTAGTTATTAGCCGCAGAGGGCTATAACAACTTTCCCGGACTATGGGTGAGTGCTGAGGGCTTTCAAATCGATGTCTTTTTTTTTGTTATTAAATTACTTCTTTTTTTTAATGTCAGCTTCAGTGTGATGCCCTTCAATTCACTATATAATATAATTCTCAAAAATAATATAAAAAATTGTGACTTAATCAGGTCCCACAACCGGTACATTTTTTTAAGGATACCGCCCTTAGTAAGGAAATAATCTTTGTATTGCGGGCAACTTTACAAACATGCAATTAACGCAGACAAATTACACCCAGACTCAGAACAAAATCACAAAAAATATTGTCTTGCATAGGAATCGTGAACTCACGGTACTGGCACGGAAGGTGTCAACATGATAAGTTCACTACTAGATTAGCCATAACTGCGGCAAAATCTTAGATTTGATTCCGCCATGATAATTCTTTGGATATAAATGGTATTACTATAAGCAAAATAATCTATTTGAGATATAACTCTAGATTGTGTTGATATGATTTCTTTTTTCGAAACCCTAACCCTAGCACGATGTTTCGAATCTTACAGCCGACATTCAGTCACTGAATCTGCAATCAACATATAAATAATATAAATGATTAATACTTACGAATGATTTCATGTTGCTAGTGTTGTGTTGTTGTTGGATGTGATGTTACTTCGTGTATTTCAGCGCGTATATATAGTGAGTGTAGGGGCTGGTGGTGTGTGACGTCACCTTGTGCAACCACCGCGAGTGCACCTCACACAGCAGTAATGTGTACATTCGCGTCGTCTGATACTGCAGTAACATAATGTTAATAATATCTCGTGTCTCAGTGTTTGTGGTCGCACTCCACCAATAATGGCGCTACCAATTTTGAAGTATTTTTTTTTTATATTTGTTAGGTATGAGAATAAGTTGTAAAGTAGTTTTTATCCTCATATGTGTTTTGTGGTAAAATATGGAGTAAATAAATAAATTATGGGCGTAGCATTTATTATCAGACAAATTGGTTTATTTATATGTGTGTTACAGTGAACAAAGGCAGCAAGACTCAAAGGTGGCCATTTATGTCGTCCAGCGAATAAGGCAGAAATATGAGAAATAGTAGAGAAAGAAACAACGAATAAATTCAACAACAAAACTATAATGTACGTGTGAGGATGACACAGTTCTATACATCACAATAACAATAGAAAGGGTCTGACATATTGTGCGTTAGGAAAAATGAAACTATCCAATTAAAAGGCGAAAAACTTTTGTAATGTGACTTGTGAGGAACCATACTGGCCTGTTGATCTTGTGGGCGGATATTGCGGACAAAGCGGACTATGGTCAAGGAAAAGAAAACATAAATACCGACCTCACTCTGTCATGTGTTACGTAATTGTTACATATAGTATATTTTATTATTTATAACATGTTCTTGCTGTATTTTATTTATTTGTAAGTGACTACACAGATGACGTAGTGGTTAAGATACCAAGCCACAGATCTTGGTTTCGACTGCCATGCGGGACAGAACTTTGTGCAATTCACAAAAGGATTACTCTCGGCTGTTTACCTGACTTGAACTCCCTTGGGAACGTAAATATTGACCAGACAGCATCAAATGGGATTGGCTCAGATCGATGTAAAACTCTTAATCGTCTTTTACGATATTTACGAACAATATAAAGGTTGGTAGCATTCGTAGTCGCCACCACATAACAAAATTGTAATATAATATTGATAATAATGTACTAAAGCAATTATTTTATTATTACATTATATTAAAATCTTAAAAATTAAATATATTAAAAATAAAAAAACACGACCATTTATTTAGTTGAAAGAAGAATTAAACATTTTAAAATATTCTATGTCTGTCTCTGTTTCTAACAAGCTTTTATTTTAGTTATTGATATATATTTTTTAATTGTGGTTGACTAGATAAGTTTTTTATTTTTTTTTTATAAATATTTTTTATTTAATATGCAATGCATATACAAATATACATACATACATACAAATATATGTTTTGATAGAATCTTACAAGTACCTAATTCGTCCTATATCTATATCATCTCTATCTATAGATATATCTATTTATACATCATCAACATCTTACCTCAGTAACAATGTACCTACTATTACTTGTATAATAAATATATTAATATTCAATGTCTATTTTTTTTCTATTTAACCCCCTGTTTACTGTCTCTCAATATCACAACATCTATTAACTAATATATCGACTTTAGAAACAGGTTAGAGAATTCTCAATCTTGCCTTATTATCCTTTTAGTCGATAGTGAAGGAATGCACAGTATACCTGTATTCAGCAATCAACCTGAATATCTACTAATATAATAAAAATAACAGAAAATTAATAACAATACCAAGTAAAAACACTAATATTAGGTAAAGTGCTGTAGTACTGACGTTTGAAGTAATCGATGTCGCCCACTATAAGCTGCAATCTAACGAATACAAAATGTCATACAACTATTACTATATAATTAAATTATCTTGGAGCTGTTCCTTCGTTGTGTAGTTGTGTGAATGTGTGATGTACTTGAAGTAATTTGTTAGTTATAGAATAGAACAATATGAAGTTTAGTTTAAAGGAGGTTTAGCGAACGATAAAATGATCTAGCTAGGTTACATTTATAGAAAATCTCATTTTGTCAATGTTTCCAGCCAATGAAAAATAAATAAATAAATGAGAGTAAGAAAACAAATCGCCAATATTCTGAAAAATAAAGATAGAACAGTTGGGTAATCGGGCAGTCGCTTAATTCAGACAGCAACGATTCGATTCTTATCTTCCCTTTTTTTTTAATTTTCTCTTGTTTCATTCTTATATCGAAAAAATATTTAATATTTTTTTTAATTAAATATGTAATTTATATCCTTCTTATATGATATAAAGACATTTATATTATACTAGCTTCTGCCCGCGGCTTCGCCCGTGTAAAAGGTTACTTTCCTAAAAATTTTCATCCCCTATTTTTAATTTACCCGTTAAGGGTTCATTTTTTAACAAAATTTTAATGACATTTATTTATATCTAATCAATAGCCTAAAAATAAGTTTCAAGCTTCTGGCTTTAAAAATGACGATACTACCTTATAACTTTTCATCCCACTTTACACCCTCTTTTGCATTAAAAGTAACCTATGTCCTTTCTCGGGCTTTAGACTGTCTGTGTACCAAATTTCATTTAAATCAGTTCAGTAGTTTTGCCGTGAAAGCGAGACAGACAGACAGAGTTACTTTCGCATTCAATAATATTAGTAAAGATTAAAACGTAATTTTGTTCTAAATACATATACTCCAAAATTTCATAACAATCCCTTAATATTTAATTATATTAACTAATATAAAAAAGAAGAAAATAAAAACACAATTTACAAAAACAAAAACAATAATGTAGTTCCGAGGTAGGCGCGATCATTACTAGCATACTAGTAGTATACTGGTTTCCTGACCTGGTTTCGCTTCACTATAGTTTCGGTCACTCTATTTCTAACATGTTTATCTTATTGATATGCTGTAAAAGGCTGTTTGTATTTCTATTAAATACACGTATTTACGTGCCAAATGTATTTAATTGGATAAGAAATAGTACTTATAATATTTGAAATAGTTTCATAAATAACACATTATTTATTTACAATACACGAAAGATATATATGATTACTGAGGATTATTCTTAGGAGGATTATTCATCCATCTTGGATATCATCTTGTAATTTTTATTTTACATATTTTAAATATACAATTTCGTAGTACATTATTTTAATCTATGTCGTAAGGTTTAACCAGTGTATGTAATGAAGGCACAAAAAAAATATTTTTTACATCATATTAAAAATCTTTTAAATACGGCTTTTCACGAATATGCATGTATTATTAAACAATGTTTTCATTAAAATCTGTTTTGTAGTTTAAAAGATCTAACCGTACAGAGAGGTGTGGCGACTTTGTTTTATACCATGTAGAGAATAAGTAGTTATATCTGATGACTGAGTGTGATTATAGCGTTATTGGAATAAAATAATAGAATAAATAAGAAGTAGTATTTATTTAAATATTAAAATGTTATTAAGCTTCTAAATGACTAAGATCTTCAGTGCCAACCACTGCTGTATCCGCCCAATGAGTGTCCACCGGAAGAGTATCCACCGGAAGAATATCCACCGGAGGTGTATCCACCGGAGGAGTATCCGCCGGAGGAGTATCCGTTAGAGACAGGTACGATCCTCTTAACGGAGATGACCTGGGGCTCGGAGACGATCTTGCGTACGTTGATAACTTGCGGTACGGACACCTCACGTTGTACATTCACCACCTTGTTGACGGTGACCACCTGCGCTGAAGGTGCCGAGTAACCTCCACCGTGACCACCGCTGTAGCCGCCCAGACTGCTGTAGCCGCCCAGACTGCTGGAGCCACTGTCCCAGCCGCTGCTGATGTAGCCGCGTTTCTCGCGGACCACGCCAGCGGCGCAGACTGCTACCAGAACGCTGAGGATTACCTGAACATGACATAAACTTGAATTAAACAATATTTTATAAATATTTCGCTGGTGATATGATTTAACGTTTATTGAGCTTTGTACTTGAACGCATCCGTCTGGTTAGCGTGGGATAGTGAGTCATTATACGCCCCATTCTGCGGGAAGTACCTACCCAATAGAAAGATCGATGTAGATTGAATAAGAAGACCTTAGAGTTATTGAGTGGTAGAAAAATAGATGAGGGATGATATTAAAACTATATATCATTATTCCGATTAAAAGTTTGAGTTTAGTTAGCTTCTAAGGTTAGGATTTTATAGTTGACTAGCTTCTGCCTCCATGCTTCCCATTGTTCCAATGGAACACATTACAGGAATAATAAAAAGTACCCTGTACTTTAGTTCAGGAAATAGTTTATTCAATGTCAAATTTCATCCAAATCTGTTCATCTTTTTACGCGTTATTGAGTAACAATTAACCAAATATTTTTACAAATTTTCACTTTTATTATATTAGCAGAATAAAGATAAAAAAGAATGGGAATGTTTATCCGCTATGTAGATATATGTTGTTATTAAACTAAGTGATTAACATAATATTATAAAAACATTATTAAAAGCGAAAAATTATTGTCACAAGTTGAATTCGAACCCATGTCTGTTGACAATTAATTCCAATAATCTATTACTTTTTCAGTAAATGTAAATTAAATGCTAAAATGCTCAATAATTTATAAATATTATGTAAAAAGCAAAACAATGTACACAATTTGATTTTCAGTTATTTCAAAAGTATGTCACAAAACTCTTAACAATGAAATTGTAATTATTTTTACTTTCATCATCATCATTCAGTCTTTCAACAACAGTATTGGACGTACGGCTCCCTCATTAACAAAGGCAGGTGCTGCAATCACCATGCTCATCACTTGGGTTGGTGATCGCAGTGAGTTATTATGGTTTTTACCAAATCAAATTATTGATTTTTAAGACTTACACTCTCTTTTTCTGTCGCCACATTGGAATATTCAAGTGACTTACAATTTTAACTCGTTTAACTTAAAGTCATACATATTTACTAAGTCCTTTAATTGAAAAAAAGCCTTGTATGGGTTTTAGGTACCATAATACTACAGTGCATTAGACTGTTGACAATGGCTAGAACTAAACACAATAATATTAGGCAATTTGGGATTGTATGTATGTTTCTTCAATCAACACAAGTTTCATAGCACTGAGTCATCGGCGTATGGCTTGTGTTTGTTACACGGGCAGGTAACGGGTGCTGACATATTGTATTATACCCATTACCAAATGTAATAATGTTAATTAATTAATTATTTAACGGTCACAGAAACATTTTTTTTAAAAACAAACCTGCACTATGGAATTAATCATTATATTGCAGGGGATGATTACATAATTAACGGACACAAATTACACCCGGACTCAATTTATCGATTGCGTAAAGTATTCGTCCTGTGTGTGCATAGAACCAGCGACACTTGGTACGTTAGATCGATATTTGTAACACTACGCTATCAGTGTAGTGAAATATATATATATGTATACAATGTATACTTACGAATGATTTCATGTTGCTAGTGTTGTGTTGTTGTTGAATGTGATGTTACTTCGTGTATTTCAGCGCGTATATATAGTGAGTGTAGGGGCTGGTGGTGTGTGACGTCACCTTGTGCAACCACCGCGAGTGCACCTCACACAGCAGTAATGTGTACATTCGCGTCGTCTGATACTGCACTAACATAATGTTTATTGAACTCATACATTGATAAATAGCTGTAGAACAATCGAGACCGTTATATTAATTAATTACTTTATTTTTATTTAATTTTATTTTTGAAGTGACTTCTGTAGCGGTATTGTTCACTTTTTTTGGGATAGATAAAAATGTTAAACTTGTGTCAGGACACGTGACCTAATCGAAAATTCGTAAGACGGAGGGAGAGTAGACTGTATGAGAGGAAGTAATTATATAATATGTGTATTTATTGTATGGTCACACCCATACATACTCCCTGGGGCATGCTTTTTATTTTTTTGGTATTTGGTTTTTTTCTCATAGGTATAAGTTTTCACTTCTGTCCTCAGTCCTCGTGACTACTTTGTGTTTTTTATTATGTTGCATATATATATATATATATATATATATATATATATATATATATATATATATATATATATATATATATATTGTAGTATTTAAATAAATAATTATAAAATGTATTAATTGTTATATTTGTTGTAAGTTTTCATATGTAATAAGTAGGTAAGTTTCCTGGTTTACGTCGGTAAATGGATAACTTTTTTCTTTTTAAGATTTTGACAGATATTATAATTACTTTCACTATCCTTCGATCCTTTTAATTTCATTTCCTAATCGAATGCTCAATAATTGTACAGGAGCGCGCATGGTATGATCACACCCCGCCCTATCCATCTGCGGCTACAGAAAGTGCGGTGCGCGACCTAATAGTCTGCAGTAGACGCTCATCTCAAAGCCATGTACGACCGCAACCGGTAACCAGTTCTTATTATTGGCAATCCTGAAGATAACATCTTGCACTATAGTACTATTCGTCAACATTCAGTCTTTGGCAGAGGGCTATAATAAGGGATAGAGCCGTAATCGTGATGCTTGGCAGGTGACTTAGTGATCGTAGTGTATTGTTATATCATTCTTTAGAGAGAGCTGGTGCCTAATCTTTATTCTGGTGATATCTGAGTATTTTATCATTATGGGTGGGGATTTTATTATTCAAATTACTGAAATTTAGCATTTAATACGCTTGATTATTTATAAAATCCCTATTTACGAGGGAAAAATGATTGTCACAAGTGGATTTTGAATCCACACCTATTGGAAAGCCGTTCCAATCGTGCTACAATGTGTAAATAATGTCGGGTAGATGGCACACGTCTTCTTAAAGACGAAAATATAATACGATGTGAGAATTTAATGTCCTACAATAGTTCACGGTGGTGTAAGTGGCAGCACGATTGGAACGGATTTCCAATAGGTGTATATTCCATTTTTCTCATTCGTAAACAAATTTCATTTCTTAAACAGTAATGTATTATTATCACATCGCCAAACCTATAGGGTTGAGAGTCCACAGCGCTCACTCATTGTCCGCGTAAAGTTGTTAAAGCCATCTGCGGCTAACAACTAAACACACAAAAAAAGAAAATCGCCAAATCTGACTTGATTGCATAAATGGCGTAGTGGTTACGATACCGTACCTACTATGATAATGTCGAGGATTCGATTCCTATGTAGGACAATACTTCATGCGATCTTCATATAATTTATCTCTGTTGAATTGTATCTTAGTATAGTTTACTGCAATAAAAGGATTACTTCTTTAGTGGTAGTACTTAAAAATTTCGATAACTTTTTACATCCAATATGCCCACCTACCTACCTATTCACTAAAGTTATGATTTATACATTTCTTCATCCTTATATCATTTATGTTTATAGATATATCTATGCTCTTATGGTAAATGACTGCTCTAGGCATAACCAAAATTTGGGTAATATGATATAGGATACATACACATATATATATATATATATATATATATATATATATATATATATATATATATATATATATATATATATATATATATATATATATATATATATATATTTATATATACTTAGTAGCAGACCCTGCCACGCGTTGCTGTTAAGTTAGCCTCAGTACCACGCAGGTTACCACGTGGTTATACTAATAGATTGTAGCTTATATGAAACTTTTGTACGTTTAACATAGTGCCTTCTATTAAATACTTACTCAATTCAGTCAACAGATACCGCCATCTGTTAGAATCGTTTGGAGATAACAGATAATTGTGACTGTCGAATAATAGACAAATAATAATTTGCAATAAAATAATATTGCGACTATAAATTGGGGTGGAAGCTATCCTATCTTTTAAGTTAGATACACATGCTGTGCAAAATTGGTTAAAATCGGTTAAGTACTTTAGGAGTCTGTCGCGGACAAACAACGTGACGCGTAATTTATATTCATCCAGATTGCTGTGTGGTAGCGGCTACGAATACTATCAACCCTTACTTTGCTGGTGGATGTCGTAAAAGACAACTTAAAGCCTTACAACGACCTGGACCAACTCAGTTCAATGCCATTTGGTCAACAGTTACATCACCGAAGACAAAGATCGGGTACCGGTGGTCCGCTCGCACGGCGAAGAGAGAGGAGTTTTACGGTGGGTCTATGGGGTCACGCGCCGCCTTTCCGTCACCCCGGACCGATTTGGCGGTGCGAGACGCATCCATAGTCCACCAATAAAAAAAAAAAAGGTCAACAGTTACATTCCCAAAGAGGGTTGACGTCTGGCAGGCGGCCGGTCATAAAACTATTGCCAATAACTTTTACAATATGTACTATGAAAGAAGAGTACATATTGTATCGACCCCAAGAAAGTGGGATAAGTGTAGAACAAAAATGATATTTATCACCCATATATGGGTGATAAATTTATCTAGATTTCATTTATAGAAAATATCAGGTCAGTGTTTTCAGCCAATGAAAAAACGTATATTTTTGTTGGCGGAATACGATTAGCGTGCAAATTTGGTCACTATCATTGCCAATACAAGATTATTTTATTAGTGGCAGGATGATGTTTAGAAAAAAAAAAATACAGGAAGTTATGGTTCTATTCTTGGTTTTCTCCATTTACTACTGTCCCTTCCTTAACTCATTTTTTCATTATTTCATCAATTCTTTTTTATTATCTAAATATATTTTGCAAAAAACACTAAGAAGAAAATAACGAGCTTAACTCAGGTAAAGTGCTGTAGTACTGACGTTTGAAGTAATCGATGTCGCCTACTTATCTTCAATCTAACGAATACAAAATGTCATACAACTGATGGTAAGTGTCACTGCCCCCCATGAACCTTTGGAACATCAGGGGTATAGCTAGGCTGCTACCTACCAATGAAAATCCCAAACCCAAGTTAGGTTTTCGTCTCTCTCGCTCACCGAACGAAGCACAGCAGCAAATTGTCACTGCTCAGGTGTCGATTTTCTGCGAGAGTGTGGTACTACGCCGGACGGATCGGCCAACGACTGTAGACATCAAATAGTCATTAATGTGGTCCTATAAATACTTTGTTGTGTGAATGTGTAATGTACTTAAAGTAATTTGTTACTTTATATGTAATATAATTTATGAAGAGTTGTGGAATGTATATTTTATATATAGTATATATAGCATATATATATATACATATATATATATACATAAATCAAATCAAATCAAATCAAATCATTTATTATGCATAAGCCCTAAAATGGCACTTACATATTGTCAATATTACATTTTTTTTTTAAATTAATCTACCACCGGATCGGAAAGCCGCCACAAACTGAGAAGATCCGGCAAGAAACTCAGTGGGCTCGTCATTTTTTTTTTAAATTTATGTTTTCTAATATTATTAGATACATATTTAATCCCCATTAGCTCCAGTGAGATGCCCTTCGAGTAAAGATTTATTTTTTAAAAGTTAAATACACCATTAACAAAAAACACAAAAAAGAACAGAAATGGTTGGACCAGATTCCACAAGCGGCACTCGATCACGAGTTAACTACTAAAGCAGCCATCACGCCCCTCAACCACATTCGAGGGAAGGGAGAGACCCGCTCACGTAGCTACCGCAGGCAGAGACCTTTTTAGTAAGCATGACCACACCAAGATCTATAAATTACAATCAAATCGCTCAATTAAATCAATAAACTCGTTAGGCAAAACACGCTACACTGTACAATTTGTGACAATGATAAATATACAGAGTTCAGACAACAGTGAGGATCAGCACTAAAACAACGTAAAAGTTAAAATTATATAAAGTAATTGCTGAGAGAGGAGCAACTCATAACCATTCCGTATTATCATTTAGATAATCCGAAATGTTGTAATATCCTTTTTTACAAAGTCTAGTTTTGATAGCCTTTTTAAACTTAATTATGGGCATATCTCGGATATCTTTAGGTAGTTTATTGTAAAAGCGTATACATTGCCCCATGAAAGACCTACTAATTTTTTGTAGGCGAGTATGATGTATAACTAGATTATCCTTATTCCTAGTATTCACGTGATGAATGTCACTATATTTATCAAATTTATCAATATTTTTTTTTACATATAATATGTTTTCAAATATAAATTGTGATACAACAGTTAGAATGTTTATCTCCCTAAATTTTTCGCGCAGTGATGCTCTTGGGCCTAAATTATAAATCGCGCGGACAGCCCGTTTTTGGAGAACAAAGATATTATTCAAATCTACAGAGCATCCCCAAAGTAGTATGCCATAAGACATAAGACTGTGGAAATAAGCGAAATAAACAATTCTAGCCGTTTCAATATCGGTTAACATTCGAATTTTTTTTACCGCATAAGCCGCTGCATATATATATATACATATATATATTTACATATACATATATATATATATATATATATATATATATATATATATATATATATATATACATATATATATATATATATATATATATATATATATATACATATATATATATATATATATATATATATATATATATATATATATATATATATGTATATATATATATATATATATATATACAATCATAGGTGATTAGGTATTATATTACAGGAATTAAATAATAGAAAAATTAAATAAGAAGAAGTATTTATTTAAATCTTAAAATGTTATTAAGCTTCTAATTGACTAAGATCCTCAGTGCCAACCACTGCTATATCCGCCGGATAAGTGTCCACCGGAAGAGTATCCACCGGAAGAGTATCCACCGGATGAGTATCCACCGGAAGAGTAGCCACCGGAGGAGTATCCGTTAGAGACAGGTACGATCCTCTTAACAGAGATGACCTGGGGCTCGGAGACGATCTTGCGCACGTTGATAACTTGTGGTACGGACACCTCACGCTGTACATTCACCACCTTGTTGACGGTGACCACCTGCGCTGAAGGTGCCGAGTAACCTCCACCGTGACCACCGCTGTAGCCGCCCAGACTGCTGTAGCCGCCCAGACTGCTGGAGCCACTGTCCCAGCCGCTGCTGATGTAGCCGCGCTTCTCGCGCACCACGCCAGCGGCGCAGACTGCTACCAGAATACTGAGGATTACCTGAACATAAAAAAAAAATAAGCAACTATTTAACAATTCTTTAGTAGTGTAATTAATACTTTATTGTATATTGTACTTCAAGTGCGACAAGCGACATAACATGACATTCCATTCTACCATGCAATATTTTTTAAGTTAGTTATCCTTCTGTATAAGGAATCAACATTGCTATTCTATACATTCTATCTGGTATTCACTGATAATTACTGTTACTTAGTACCAGTAAGCACACGAGTGTCCTTAAATTGAACATATTATGTTACCAGAGCAGCTGTATGTGTGGTGAGGGAGGCAGTAATACAATTCACCAAATATTCCTTCCTCTGGATGTAGTAAAATATTATTAAGAAATGTGAACAGAACTTGAAACTAAGCTCTATACCAAACACGTCTAGTCTGTGTAGGATAGTAGGTCACTATATATCCTACGCACAAGCACTGATGTAATAATCCTTGGAATTCGTGGGAATTTTCAAATAAATATTCAAAATAATTTGTAGATTATACAAAACATTGTCCTGCATGCGAATTGAACCCGCGATACTTATCGTTATCTGTAACACTACGCTATCAATGCAGTAAAATATATATATGTATACAATGAATACTTACGAATGATTTCATGTTGCTAGTGTTGTGTTGTTGTTGGATGTGATGTTACTTCGTGTATTTCAGCGCGTATATATAGTGAGTGTAGGGGGCTGGTGGTGTGTGACGTCACCTTGTGCAACCACCGCGAGTGCACCTCACACAGCAGTAATGTGTACACTTGCGTCGTCTGATACTGTACTAACTCTGTAAAACAATTTGCTATCCACAAATTATTGATTGCCTGAATTATAATTTGCATTTATTAATTATATATTTGTAGGCTAATCTAAGGATTCTCTATATAAAATAATAACAATTTTATTTTATGATTCATTATTTCTCGACGAAAGTGTGAGCACTAGTGTTGGCGATTTAATGCTGTATATACACTGTAGAACACTTAAACAGGAGATGTTCCTGAAAATTTTAACCCTGTATGAGCAAATCTGACCGCTAGAATTTTTTTAATTTTTAAATTAGTCATATGACCCATTTTCAAATATTTGTTTCTCAGCCTCTTCATATTATTTTAATACTTTTGCATGGCGGCATATGCAAAAAATCTAAGCTTACATCGGGTTTTGCTAATAGCTTCCAACGAAACAACTGATTTGGTTAAATTTTACTTATATGTGAAACACTATTATATGTACCGTACTTGAATTTGAGAGTCGACGTAGCAGCTAATATAATTGTCTAGGTATATTTTAATGGAATCTATCCAGTTTTTGCTTAAATTGCTCTGATTTTATAAATTTACAGCTATTTAAAATAGATCAAATTTAAAAAAATAGGTGTTTTTAAATAGCCAGAACTTTTTCTCCGAACTTCGATACGTTTCAAACTTTCAGGAAAGTTGCTGAAAGTAAGGCCACTGACTAGGGGATAGGCCCTACTAACACGTATACACGCTGCCATTAGATCCGCCAACTCTTGAGTAGACGGATAGACTGCGTGGAGTATAAAATAGATAGGCAAGTAGCGATCACCGATGACGTTTGATAGATATGGATATGTAAAGAGAGTACATATTGCGTCGACCCCAAATATTTTGCAATAAAAGCAGGATGATGAATGACCCCACAGTAATCGACCATAGCCCTAGTTTGGGCAAGATTTCCTGTCAAAATTTAAATTTAAAAATAAGTCTATTAAATAAATCATAGGTGTTCTCGTTCGGCCACCGAAGACAAAGATCGGGTACCGGTGGCCACGGCGAAGAGAGGAGTTCTTGCAGGGTGGTTCTGTGGTTACGCCGCCTCTTCCGTCGCCCCGGACCGATTTGGCAGGGTGCGACCACATCCATAGTCCAACCGCAAGAAGAATTTTATAATTCTTATTGATTATTACCTTATTATATCTGCTTATTGGATTATAATTCATATATATATATATATATATATATATATATATATATATATATATATATATATATATATATATGCGTGTATGTGTGTATATGTAACATATACATACATATGTATATGTATTTCTTTTAGTAATAACCTGTTATTGTTTTTCTATATGTTATACATATGTAGTTTAGTATAATTTCAAGTACTGTTTAACTTCCTCTTTTATATCTTACAATTAGCTGCTTTTTACTTCCTTTGTATAATTACTTTAAGTGTTTCATGATTAAACTTATATGTAGTTTTTACTTTTGTTACCCCATCCCTATAATGTCACTATGTATTCTCTCTAACTTCTCATACCTTTCTTATGTCACTAGCACTATCCTTTTCTAAAACCAAATGTACATATATTGTTAATTCATTTCCTCAACTAACTAAGATTCCTGATAATAAGTATCAACAAGTAGTACTTGTTTTTTCTATATCTAAATAGTTTCATTATCCTATTAAGTGCTGTTAATTTTAACTACTTTATTACTTCTCTCTTAGCATAATTATTTTTCATATTTCCTTGTTAAATTTATTTTAATTCTTATAATGTTACTATGTATTCTTTCAATTTGATTTCTACCTTTTATTGTAACTGATAATAAATTATTACAACTAATTTAGGTCCCTGATCAAGTCAGGGGTAATTTAGACTAAGTTCATGATGACTTAGAACCATAAAAAAAAAATAAAAAAAACCGCAAGAAGAAAAAAAAAAGAACGTGTTTTCGTACAATTATAACCATTAAAGTTATTCAATGCATTTAAACTGAAAGACATAAAAAAATATTGTAAAACATAGTATGTGTTAATTGTTTTAAAGTTGCAATTATATATATTGCATTGACCTCGCCGTCACGGTACAGATGCTAAGATAAAAGGATATATTACAAAAAATATCCGTATGATATATGACTGAATAATATAACGATAATTATTAACTAAATTAACGTATTTTAAAATTAAATTAACCGTCCCCTATTTTGTTCGTGCGTATAATAAAGAACCACCTAGTGTTATACGTATATAACATCTAAGAAAGATAACATGATTTTGAAAAGCTTAGTAGTATAATAATGGTAGGACCACGCTGTTGAAAGTTCTCTGTCTACAGCCACGGCTCGGTCCGTCCGGAGTAGTACCACATTTCGGTGAGCGGGAGAGCCGGAAGCTCAACTGGGTGGGTTTGGGGTTTATAATGGAAGGCAGTGGACTAGCTATACCCTTAGTATAGCAAAGGTCCTTGGGCAACAGTGACACTTACCATCAGGTGCGCTGCCAGCGCGTTTGCCACCATAAGCAATAAATAAAAAATCCCTTCTATATATACGTGCATGGAGTTAATCACCACCAACAAACACTCAATATCCATAAAACAAGTGCCAACATCATCAACAAATTCATAAACAACCCAATCAGGAACCTTAGAAGGATTATGTTAATCAAAACTTAGTACATCAAAACAATGAGGACAGATGAAGACCAACATACAGAGGGGTTTTCACCGTCAACATCAAGCAACTGCGCAAAGTAGGTTTAGTTTTAATAGTGGTAGGACCACGCTATTAACAGTTCTCGATCTACAGTCGCGGGCCGGTCCGTCTGGGGTAGTACCAAACTCTCGCAGAAGATCGACGTCTGAGTAATGGCAACGAGTTATTGCGCTTCGTTCGGTGAGCGAGAGAGCCGTAAGCCCAACTGGTTGGGTTTGGGGTTTATAGTGGCAGGCAGAGGCCTAGCTATAACCTTGGTATAGCAAAGATCCATGGGCAGCAGTGACACTTACCATCAGCTGTGCTGCTTGCTCGTTGGCCACCATAAGCAATAAAAAAAAATAGATAATTCCAAAAAACATGCAGTCGCACAACATGAACGACGCATACGCACGTGCCAACATACATATAAACCATCATAAATATATTAAAGCCACTTTTAGAAACCTTGAATTATAATTAAAAAACCTAATACAAAAAAGGCACGGATAAAAGTCTGAACAAACAATTGATTAAAAAAAAACTCTTCTATAGAGGAGAAAATTCAAGGCCAGTAGTGGGACACACCTATGCTACTGTGCGGTAGCGAGTACGAATACTACTAACCCTCACATTGCATATGGGTGTCGTAAAAGATGACTAAGAACTTTATATCGACCTTTTTTTTTTTTTGCGGTGGGCTATGGACGTCGCACCCCGCCAAATCGGTCCGGGGTGACGGAAGAGGCGGCGCGCAACCCCATTGACCCACCCTGCAAGCATCTCTTCTTCGCCATGCGAGCGGGCCACCGGTACCCGATCTTTGTCTTCGGTGGCCCGCTCGGCGGTATGCCCTCTCGGGCTCCTCTCCTGTCGACGCCCCAACAGCTTTCGCCGTCGAGGTGTCGTCCTCACGCGGTGGCCTCACGTCGGGTGACCGGACAATTCCCCGGTCCGATCACCCGAAGCCTCGGTTAGGGCGGCATCAGGCGCAGGTACTTGCGCCTGCGCCGCCCCGGCCGCGGACGGCGGCCCGGGTCACGGGAATCCTCCCGGGCCCGTTCCGCCGCCTCCTTCTGCGAGATGATAGCCTCGCAGAAGGCGGCGACCGCGTCCCAATTCCTGACGCTGTCGACCATCGCTCGCGCAACAGCCGGCAGCGTCAGGTCGGCACCGATGACAGCGACGAGGTCACGGCGCCGCCCGTCCCAGCCCGAACATACCTCGAGCGTATGTTGCGCCGTGTCCTCGTCACTACTGCAATGGTGGCAGGACGGAGTCCACTCCCTCCGCACGACCGTGTGCAGGTACTTGCCGAAGCAACCATGCCCCGACAAGACCTGCACCAACCGGAAAGAGAGGACTCCGTGCCGCCGCTCCATCCACTCCATCAGTACGGGCCGGAGGGCCTCAACGGTAAAAACACCGTGTCTAGGCCTCTCCAGCCGCGTAGCCCAACGGGCGATGACTTCTCGACGGGCGTCCTCGCGCCAGGTGGCTATCTCGTTGAACGATGGGGAGCCACCTTCTTCGCGCATTGAGGTAACCCGCCGGTAGAGGTCGGAGAGCATCTCCGCCTGTAGATCCCACGGGGGTATCCCGGCCAATAGGCACGCCGCCTCGGTAGACACCGTGCGGTACCCGCGAATGGCTCTGACCGCCATGGCTCGCTGTGGCCTCCACAGCACCGCCCTGAGCTGGGCGTTCAGAGCCCTCGCCCACACGGGTGCGCCGTACATGGCCATTGAGCGGATCACCCCCGCATACAGCCGTCGGCCCTCGAAACTGGGTCCGCCCACGTTCGGCATGAGCCGAGAAAGGGCGGACGCCGCGCCGACCAGCCGGGGAGCAATTTGACGAAAATGCTCCCGGAACCACCATCGCCCGTCGAGCACCAGACCCAAGTACCTCATATGGGCCTGGATACTGATGTGGATGGAGTTGACGACTAACGAGGCGCCGATGGTCATCCTCACACGGGGCCCATGGAATAGCAGGGCCTCCGTCTTGTTTAGGGCCACCCTGAGCCCCAGCGCCTCAATTCGCCTGACCATCTCCTCGGTGCCGAGAGTGGCCAGGCTCGCCGCCTCTTCGAGTGTCCTGCCCCGGGCTGTGACGAGCGTGTCGTCAGCATAGCAAATAACGCTCAGCCCGGGGGGGAGACTCCCTCTCAACGCCCAGTCGTAACCGATGTCCCACAGAGTCGGCCCCAGAACCGACCCCTGCGGAACACCGCACGACATGGGCGTCCGCACAATGTCCCCTGCGGGGCTCGCGTAGAGAACACTGCGCCCCTCCAAATAGTCTGCCACCAGCCGCCTGAGGTACAGGGGCACTCCGTGGAACCGGAGCGCCTCCCTGATACAGCTGAATGGCAAACTATTGAAGGCGTTGGCGATGTCCAACTACACCGCCAACAGCACTCCTTTGCCGAACTTTATATCGACCTGGGTCAACTCTATATGATGCTGCCTTTTTAACAATTATATTCCTAAGAATGACGTCAGGCTGGTCATAAAACTATTGCCAATAACTTTTGCAATGTATACTATGACAGAGGAATACATTTTGCGTCGACTCCAAGTGATTAAAATAAGAACAAGATGATTATGTTAATGAAATTAGTGTGGTGATGGAGTAAGTATAAGTGAGTGATCATGTAATATGAATAAGGAGCGTAAACAGATAACATCCTTGTAGCAGAAAGAAAGGCCAAAATTGATTCCAATCACCTTGACCAGTGTGATACAGTAGATCAAAGTACGTTGGGGTGTCGGGATAGAATGTCGATAGACGATCTCTCCGGCAACCCCGTAAAAGCACGGAAGGCACCGCTGTGGTTTTAGTGGGTATTTTAGTCAAAAAGTTGGCCGGCGAGTCCCATACACCACCCTGTCTGTCATCGGTGGGAGATAGTACGTAAATGCATTTCCACGGCGTGTACAAAAAAAAAGTTGGTCAATGTACGTTACCATTATGGAGGAGTCACGAACATCTCTAGACGCTCGAATCTCGCTATTGGCTCTGACCATACTCCTCAACTAGAATGAAATAAAACTTACTGACTTGAATTCTTATCTGTTGGCAATCCGTTCCAAGGCTGTTGAAATGGATTTCCGATAGGCTTCAAATCATACGTTTGTTAATTTTTTTTGTATATATTTTTTTTCGTGTAGTGACAGACTCTCCGTGTGGTGACGGAATAGAATACTATTCACCACCCCGTATCTTACCCGTGGGTTATCGTACGAGACGACTAAGGGATATAAAACACATATAACATCTATGCGAGAGAAGGAAAATTCGAAACAAAACCCTATACCAACACGTTTGACCAGCACGGTATAGTAGGTTAATTTCCCTCCTACTGCGGAGGAGGCCCGAGCCCAACAGTGGGACATTTATGGGCTGTGATGATAATGATGATGATGATGAGTGACAGACTAGGATATATTTAGACTAGGATAATTTACTATCCCCTATTCTACCCGTGGGTATCACAGAAGACGCTTTAGGAATGTAGTATGCATATAAGATCTGCAAGAGAAAGAAAATTTGAAATATAACCCTATACCAATTGCTGTTGTAGAGGAGACTGGAGCCCAACATATGAGATGAGATGAAAGAATGAAAGATAAATAACTTGAATAATCAAATCGGAGTAATATTGTTGTATAAGCCTAATATGTCAAATGCTAGATCACAGTAACTTAGATGAATTGAAGCTATTTTTATATATTTTATACTAATATTTTTCATTTATTGCCTTTGGTGGTCAACGATCAAGCAGCGCACTTGGTTGTAAGTGTTTTTTTACCGACTATGAACCTATACAATACCAGAAGTACAACCAGAGCGCAGCCTACCAATAAAAACCCCAAACCAACACAAAAAGTTTGCCTGCCGGCTCTCTCGGGCGGACCGGCCCGCGACTGTAGACAGAAAACTATCAACATTCTGATCCTACCACATGCTATGGTTGAGAAACACACCATATCTCTCCCATAATAAAGAATGTTGCAAGTATTTGAAGCGTCTAGATGATAAAAATAATATAAGAATACTAATTTTCATAAGGTTACGAGAGAATAACTTACCTATACTCGTCAGATTCCACATAGTTACTACACTTTAACAAATTGATAATTTATATTTAGCTCGCACGTAGTACTTAAAATTTAGACGTATTTGATATTTTTTTTTAAGAAACACCACCCTTTTTTTTCCTGCCACGGGCCATGGTCTGGCCTCACCCCGCTAGATCCATCCGGTGCAACAGAAGAGGCGGCGCGCGACCCCATAGATCCGCGTGGCAATGCGCCTCTCTTTGCCGAGCGAGCGGGCCACCGCAACCCGATCTTTGTCTTCGATGGTCCGTCCGGTAATGGAACACCACCCTACACTAAGAAAATAATCCTTGTAATGCAAAAGACTTTACAAACATACAATTAACGCAGACAAATTACACCCAGACTCAGAACAACACTTTGTGGGTTGAACAAAGTATTGTCCTGCGTGGGAATCGAACCCACGGCACTGGCACGGAAGGTTTTTTTTTTGATACTTCTGTCATATTGTAAATATCATAGTACTACCAAACCGCTCGGCTCTAACATATTAAATTTTAAAAATATATATAAAAAAAGCATAAATAATAATTGCTTGAATTAGGCTATACATGGTTAGAAACTATTATTATTTTGAAATTGAGTAAAGGAAGAAAGGATCACATAAAAGTAAGAAGAGTTCCTCATGATTCATACTTTGATCTTATCCCATATCCCTTCCTTTTTTTTTTTTTTTGAAATGTATGGTATGTTGATTAACCTTACCGCCGGGTGGGCCACTGAAGAAAAAGACCGCGTACCAGTGACCCACCCGCACGGCGTCGAGAGGTATATTGTAGGGCGGGTCTACGGGGTCTTGCGCCGCTTTTCCTGTCGCCCCGGACGGAATAGCGGGGTTTGACGTACCGTAGCTCGCCGCCAAAAATTAAAAAAAAATGTTGATTAACCTTGAGACAGTGGTGAGTCTCCCTGCCTCCACCCCATTTTGCAATAAAAATAAATGATTAAATACAATAATATTCGTAAATAAAATATAAAGCATCATCATCATCTCAGCTCATATGTGTCCCACTGTTGGGCTGGAGCCTCCTCAAGCAAGCACCACACCTGATGGTAAGTGTTACTGCCGCCCATGGACCTTTGCAATACCAAGAGTACAGCCAGGCCGCTGCCTACCAATACAAACCCCAAAGCCACCCCGTTGGGCTTCCGGCTCTCTCGCTCACCAAACGAAGCGCAATAGCATAGAGCCATTACTCAGAAGTCGATCTTCTGCGAGAGGTTGGTACTACCCCGGACGGACCGGCCCGCGGCTGTAGACAGAGAGAACTGTCAACAGCGTGGTTCTACCACAATAAAAACCTACTATACCACGCTGGTCCGACGTGTTGGTATAGGGTTTTGTTTCGAGTTTTCCTTCTCTTGAGATAATAAGAAAGAGAAATATAAATCATATTAATTAAAATAACGACGACGACGTAAGAGAGCGAGTAGGTATGAAAGAGAGTATTGGTGTAAAGATGCGAAAGGGAATGCTCCGATGGTTCGGACATGTGGAAAGAATGCCGAACGAACGTCTGGTTAAGAAGATATACAATGCGAAAGTGGAAGGATGTAGGTACCGAGGGAGACCGAGACTAACCTACCTAGACCAGATCGGTCATGTACTGAAGGAAGGTGGAGTCAAGAGTCTCCGAAACCGGTGAGCGTGTAGGAAGAGAATTATGAATGTTAAGGAAGCGAGTGAAGTATGCAGAGATAGAGTTCTCTGGCACTCTGTTCTCTCTGCCTACCCTGCAAGGGATATGGCGTGATGATATGTATGTATGTAATTATATTTTTCTAAATGAGTTGACAGAAAGAGTAAAGAGTAATTCTAAAATACTTATAAGAGATATAGGCAGGGAAGAAATATCACTTACTAAAAAAGAAAATCGTGAAATAAATACTAAACACTTTTGCTAGGAGAGAACAAAAGGGCAAGATTTACATTGAACTGGACCAACTCTATTTGATATCATCTTGTCAACAAACCAAGGAGAGTTTACATCAGTTAGGCAGCCGGTTATAACTATTGCCAATTTTTTTTTGGAATATGTACGATGGAAGAGAAGTACATATTTCTTTGACTCCAAGTAATAGGGATAAGAATGAAATGATGATGATATACATATATGAAATAATATTTGCATTCTATTATGCAAATCAATTTTTCTGTATTATTTTTTTATTATTTGAAAAATATATTTAGATATTAAATTGCTTTGTTAGAGTTTCGTAGTATATTTAGATAAAAAAATTATGTACTGATAAAGTTTGAAGATTTTTATATCCTGTCGACATACATATATGGTTATTTAAATGGAAATAATATAAATTATGCTTGATGAAATTTATTTCTTTTTCTCTATTTAAAAAAAGACACCACTCTGTACTAAGGAAATAATCCTTGTATTGCGGGGGACTTTACAAACATGCAATTAACGCAGACAAATTACACCCAGACTCAGAACAATACTTTGTGAATCACACAAAGTATTGTCCTACGTGGGAATAGAACCCACGACACTGGGCGGGAAGGTCGGTATGTTAACCACTTCGTCATCTGTACAGTCAAGAAATAATGAAAAATTAAAAATAGGAAAAAATTGTTTTAAACCAGGACGGCCTGGATTAAGTAAAAACTCAATTTTCCATCTGAGCTATTCCTATTATTGATGACAGAGACATTAACTCTTAAAATTGATTTTTCCTAAAAACACTAAAAAAGAGTTAGATCGTTCTAACGTCACCAAAACATTCTGTATACTAAATTTTATAGAAATCCTTGGATCCATTGCCGAGATTAAATATATAGAAATATATAAATATGCAAGAATTACTCGTTTAAATACATTAGAAAGATGTAATCCAATACTAGATGTGAAGTAATCAATATAGACAGTTGACGTTCCGCTCTCGGTCTGCCGACGGAGGCGGAATAGTATCATACAGTATACACTTAGCGACACAAGATATGATGGCATGTCGTAAGCACTAACGATTACACATTGGTAACGGATCCAGTTCTCCGGTAACAAGTGTACAAGAGAATGCCACAAGGCGGTATCATTGCACCAGTTTTATTTAAGTAATACTTAGCGTTCGTACTGTCCAATCTAATGCATGTTCTCGGTCTTGTACCTAAATATATGGTATAACTACAGACTAATTATTTAAATACGACGCAATAAGGCGCGTATAATGTAATTGCTATTTATTTAAATGTTACATGAATTCTCGCGTTAGCTATTTATATTAATAGCTAGCTTCTTGCCACGAAAATATATGCTCTATTTTTTTTTTTTTTTTGGGGATGGGCTACGGTCGGCGCACTCCTCACACCACTCCATCCGGGGTGACAGAGGGGCGTAAGCGCGCACACCCGTAACTCACCCGTGACGTCGCCTTCGTCGTTGGGCCGACCACCGGAGCAGAGTGACTTGACGTCAGTGGTCGACCCGACGCAATACCCCTGAGGAGTACCCTCTCCTCGACCGACATCCCCCCCTCGGGTAGGATGTCGGTCTTTCCTCACGCGGTCGGCCTCTCGGCGGGTGACGGACTAATTCCCCGATCCAGTCACCCGCGGCCTTGGCTAGGGCAGCATCAGGCACAGGTAATCGCGCCTGCGCCGCCCCAGTCGCCAAAATATATCCTCTAAAATAGATTTTCACTATTTAACGAGTCTCTATACTGTGAAAGTAAGATGCTGTCTAGTATCTCGTTATTATCATCTCAGCTCAAAAATATCCAACTATTGGGCTCAGGCCTCCTTCGTAATGGCAGGGGGATTGACCTAATAGACCACGCTGGTCAGACGTGTTGGTATAAGGTTCCGTTTCCTTCTGTTACATGCGTTTTATATCTTTTAGTCGTCTCTTACGATCACCTAAGGGTAAAATAGGGGTTGTTGAATTGTATTCTTACTCCAACACCACACGAATAAGTCTAGTATATATTTGTGCCAAATAAAAGAAACAAATAAATGTTTGTTTAGTATTATTATTATTAATTTTTAATTTTATAAGAAAATAAATAAAAGGGGTCTACGCGTGAATGTGAGCAAAACCAAAATAATGCTCTTCGAAAGAGATGAAGCCAGAACAGATGTAAGGGTAACAATAGGTAATGATGTACTAGAGCAAGTGGATGAATTTGTTTATCTTGGATGTTGATTTAGCCGAGATGGAAGGTACACCACTGATATAGAGCGAAAAGTGAATGTGGGAAATATAGTGAACGAAGCATTGGGACAACTTCTCGGCAGCTACCTCAGCCAGAAGGCACGTGTAGCAATACATAACGCAATGCTTGTCCACATTACTGTATGGAAGCGAGAGTGGGGTATGCAGAAAACAGCATGAAAGTAAAATTAATGTATAAAATCCGATTACGAAATGAAAAATTGATGTCGCAAGCGGGATTCGACTACACTACCGCGACGAGTCGCGGTAGTGTAGTGGCAGCACGATTGGGCCGGAATCCCAATAGGCGCGGGTTCGAATCCCGCTTACGACATCAATTTTTCATTTCGTAATCGGATTTTATAAATTAAGCATATTAAATGCTAAAATTTCAGTAAATTTAAAATTAATGTGGTCGAAATGCGATCTCTACGGCAAATCTGTGGAGATAGACTGACCGATCGCATTCGTAAGGACGACGTAAGAGAGCGAGTAGGTATGAAAGAGAGTATTGGTGTAAAGATGCGAAAGGGAATGCTCCGATGGTTCGGATATGTGGACAGAATGCCGAACGAACGTCTGGTTAAGAAGATATACAATGTGAAAGTGGAAGGATGTAGGTACCGAGGGAGACCGAGACTAACTTACCTAGACCAGATTGGTCACGTACTGAAGGAATTTGGAGTCAACGGTCTCCGAAACCGGCGAGCGTGTATGAAGCGAATTATGAATGTTGAGGAAGCGAGTGAATTATGCAAGGATAGAGTTCTCTGGCACTCTGTTCTCTCTGCCTACCCTGCAAGGGATATGGCGTGATGATATATATGTATGTATAAATAAAAGTATCACTGTAAAATTTTATACCTCATTTTATATCAAATAAAATTTTATACAAAATGGGGTAATTAATTTCTTACTCCGTCACTACACAATTCATTAAATGCAATCATTTAAATTTCCGTGTGGTAACGGAGTAATACTTTTCAACATTTCAATTTTTGTCCGTAGAATTCGTGAAAAACAACTAAGAAATATTATATGTATATATTGATTCAAGTTTTCTTTCCTGACGGAGTAAAAATACAATTAATCACCCCATATCTTACCTGTAAGTGATCATACGATACGGCTAAGAGATATTAAACGCATATAACATCGATGCGAAAGTAGGAGAACTCGAAACAAATCTCTATAACAACACGTCTGACGAGCGTGGTATAGTAGGTCGATTACCCTTTCGTTATGGAGGAGGCTTGAGCCCAGCAATGGAATATATGAGCTGAGATGAATGAATGATGATTCAAGAGAAGAAAAACTCATTATAAAACCATATGTTAATAGTGGTATAGCAGGTCAGTTACTTTCCTATTGTGCTGTGTGTTAGCAGCTACGAATACTACCAACCCTTATTTTGCTCGTGGATATCGTAAAAGCCAACTAAGAGCCTTATAACGACCTGGACCAACTCCATCTGTTGCCATTTGGTCACCAATTATATTCCTAAGGAGGGTTGACGTCTGGCAGGCAGCCGGTCATAAAACTATTGCCAATAACTTTTACAATATGTACTATTGAAAAAGAGTACATATTGTATCGACCCCAAGTAATTGAAATAAAAGTAGGAAAATGATGATAATGATGTGGAGAAACCATGAGTCCAACAGTGGAATATAAATGGACTGAAAAATAGAATGAAAAAGTGGAAGGATGTAGGTACCGGGGGAGACCGAGACTAACCTACCTAGATCAGATTAGTCACGTACTGAAGGAAGGTGGAGTCAAGAGTCTTCGAAACCGACGAGCGTGTATGAAGAGAATTATAAATGTTGAGGAAGCGAGTGAAGTATGCAAGAATAGAGTTCTCTGGCACTCTGTCCCTTCTGCCTACCCTGCAAGGGAAATAGAGTGATGATATGTATGTATGAAAAGTAGAAGAAAAGTATTTCATAAAATGATTCATGAATTTTATTAACGAGCGCGGTCATTGTCTTCATTGGAGGCTCGCAATCGTTTTTTATTTTTCAATTTCACAATAAGCCTCAACCGCAGTATAACGAGTCGCTGAGCACAATTATTTATTTTAAATTTATCAGACGGCGATCATGTTTTTGATGAAATATAGCAACTTATTGCATTTGAAAATATATTAACAAACTTACATGTTTTAAATCATATTGCTTTTGCAATATCAAATTTAGAACTATTCTATAATTAAAAACTGTTGCGTAGTTCCTCTACACTTAATGACCTTGCATGCCTCTAGGCTTAATTGTACTTTTAAAGGCTTTTAAGTACAATAACGCATTAAAAGATTAAACCATTAGCGAGTTCCTCGCATATACTTTTTATTAAATATAATTTCAATGTTATTTATTATAAAAAGAAATAATAATGATACTCATCATCATCAACTTGATCTTATCTCAATTTATTTGGGGTCGACGCAGTATATCTTCTCCTTCCATACAACCTTATCAGACGTCATCTCTGTGGTCACTCTTTGTCTATTCATGTCATGTTTAACGCAGTCTATCCATCGTATCTTCGGCCTTCCTTTACCTTTAAAGCCTTTAATATTCATGCTTAAAACATTCCTCACAACATTACTTTCATCCCGTCTCATCATATGTCCGTACCATGTCAATCTTTCACTCATTAACTTTTCTTTCACTGGCGCAACTTTCAAACTTCCTCTTATATGTTCATTTCTTATTTTATCCATTCTCGGTACTCCACATATCCATCTCAACATTCGCATCTCTGCTACATGCAGTCGTCTCTCATCCGTCGCTGTAGAAATTATAATGATACTATAAATAGAAATGTTGATTATATTGAATTATTTTTACGGATTCTATCGCGTTGGTATTTGATTCTTAATTGTCCGATGTTTTTGACACTTTACAGCATTCATGGTCATTGGAGGACTGTCCAGTCGTTTGAAACGTTAGAAAATTTAAAATCAAATACAAACGCCATAGAATCCGTAAAAATAGTTTTATTTCAAACTAGCGGACCCGGCACACTTCGTTCCGCCTAACAGTTAATGAAAAGTTTTAGGACTTCGTGATTTTTGTCAACAGAGATAAGATGAGATGATGGTCTTACCGTAAAATATCTTGTTCTTCTGCAGTGGTTACATTCGTGATGTTTCAAACTCTAATTGCGATACGGCTTTGTCGAGAAAGATTTGATCTTATTGGTCGCGGCATTGTTGATGACAATATAGACACAATATGATTTATTATAATAATATTCATAAAAACTCGTAACACTCGCTCAAAATGAACACTGACTGGTCAAATTTAATTTCAACTTTTCGTGGTATTTTCCAAACAAACCTTTAGATCACGTAATGATGTGATCTATCAGTTGTGTTTTGTTACATCATCAACAGATTAACGTTTAGAACTGATGTTTTTAATGACTTTTTTGTTTATTAATATCATATTTTAATATCCTATTCCCGACAAAGATAAACTCAAAAACGTAAAAATCATAAAAATTGGTCCAGCCGTTCTCGAGTTATATAGTGTTGTAACTAACACAACTTTCTTTTATATATATAGATGTGTAATACACGCGTAAACATGCTAATATAGCTTAATGCAAATTTCAATACACTGTTATTCAGAAATCTCATACTTTTTTCTTTTTATTGCTTATCGTGAAAATCAAGGAAGCAGCACGCCTGATGGTAAGTGCTACTGCTGCAAATGGACCTTAGTAATATCAGACTTACAAACGATGTTATCAAGTCAAACAGTTCCTCAAAGCACTACCCACGAAAAAGTTGGAAGAGTACACAAAGCCCCGCCGGACTGGTTACGGATGTCAAGGAAGCGATACCAGTGGCTGGTTCAATGGCGATGGGGAGGAAATACAGTGGGTTATGGGGCCACGTGCCGCCTTTCTCTCGCCCCGCATGGATAGCAATGGAGGGCGTGTGCCCAAATCAATGCTTGCAAAAAAAAAGAGTATACAAAGTCAAAAATACTATATATCTAAAATACTATTATACTCAAAGTCCAAAGCCACTCCAAAGATTTCTCTCTAGTCTATCCGTTAGATTGTGGTCAGCAACGATTCGAATAGCATATTTTTGCAGAGAGTCAACAGGGGTCTAGTTAATATTTAGGTATGCTTGCCTAAAGATGTTGATGGTCAGCTGTTCTCCGCATGAGGATGAAATTGTGCTTTTTATAGTATAAGTCGCTGTCACGGTGAAATATTACCTGGCTCTATTAACTGCGCCCAGCTCTGCTTTCCGGTTTGGTTTTTCTCCAAATGGCTCTCAAACTGGACTTTACTCGATAGTTCGATGCTAAAAAAAGAAAGCCTGAAAAGTTACTCCATGAAACTGAGGCACTACGAGTAACAGATACTTTTTTGCAGTGAAGGCACAAACTTGCATATTTGTTGGATTGATCTGAACTAAATTACATTCACCTCATTCCAAGGCACACTCTAGAGAGTGACTCCATTCAAATCCTTCGTTCCTGGTTAAGGTACAAGCATCGGGATTACGATTCTCACGCAAGACTTTACGCGATGCCCAAACTGAATCTTGGTATAATTTTGCAATACAAGGATTAGTTTTTTAGAGGAGGGTGTTGTTTTCATAAAATAAAATCCATCCGATACAACTGACACCACTCCAAGAACATTAAAAAATAAACTCTCAAACAACAATTCTGACCAGTAATACAGTATTAGGTCAATTTCCCACAAAAACAGCAAAGAAGTCTGAGCTTAGCAATGAATGTCCCATTTAAGATTAGATTATATTTATATTAACGATGATGATCTTTAATATTAATTATTGTGTGGTAGCGGCTACGAATACTACCAATCCTTACTTTTTTTTTATTGTTTATGGTGGCAGACGAGCAAGCAGCACACCTGATGGTAAGTGTCACTGCTACCATGGAACTTTGCTATACCAAGGGTATAGCTAGGCCGCTGCCTACCATTACAATCCCCAAACCCACTCAGTTGGGCTTCTGGCTCTCTCGCTCTCTTTGTTCGTGGATGTTGTAAAATACGATTAAAAGCCTTATAACGACCTGGGCCAACTCCATCTGATGCCGTTTGGTCAACAATTACATTTCTAAGGAGGTTTGACGTCTGGCTGGCGGCCGGTCATAAAACTATTGCCAATAACCTTTACAACATGTACTATGAAAGAAGAGTACATATTTTATCGACCCCAAGTAATTGTGATAAGAGTAGGAGAATGATGATGATGATCTTTAATATTAATTAAACGATGTAAGTTAAAATAATTGTAATTATTATTTTCAAATAGTGACAAACAACGCAATAAGCCTGTTGTCACAGGCCGACGTGATTGCATTAAGGTCACCAAAATTTATTGTATTCATATACATAAAATACTAATATAATTTAATTAATAATCATAATTAGTCTCATTATTTAGTGTCCAAGCCGGGGGACTTTCCTAACATAAAATTATCATATAAGAGGTTAATGATTTCTTATATTTACTTGAGTATTACACACGTAAATAAAATAAATATTAAAAAAAAATAATGAAAAACCCAATTGCAAAAAAGACAATTTTAAAGTCATCATCATTCTCCTACTCTTATCCCAATTACTTGGGATATAATATGTACTCTTCTTTCATACCACATATTGTAAAAGTTATTGGCAATAGTTTTGTGACCGGCCGCCTGAAAGACGTCAACCCTCCTTGGGAGTGTAACTGTTGACCAAGCGGCATCTAATGGAGTTGGCCCAGGTCGTTATAAGGCTCTTAATCGTCTTTTACGACATCCACGAGCCACATTAAGTAAGGGTTGGTTGTATTCGTAGCCGCTACCACACAGCAATGATCACATCTATGACAGAGGAAAGAAAATTCGAAACAAAACCCTATATCAACACGAGTAGCTGTGTGGTAGCGGCTTCGAATACTACCAACTCTTACTTTGCTCGTGGATGTCGTAAGAGACGACTATGAGCTTTATAACGAACTAGGCCAACTCCATCTGATGCCGTTTTATCAACAATTACATTCCCACGGAGTGTTGACGTCTGGCAGGCGGCTGGTCATAAAATTATTGCCAATAACTTCTACAATATGTACTATGAAAGAAGAGTACATATTGTATCGACTCCAAGTAATTGGGATAAGAATAGGAGAATGATGAAGATGATAATGATCAACACGACTGACCAGAATGGAATATTATGTCAATTTCCTTTCAACTATGTTTTAAAATTCAGTACTGGGATGTATATAAGCTGAGATGATGATGATTAAGCAGGCAGCTTGCTCGCTTACAAAGGTCGTTTTGACATTGAAAGCACCATGAACCACGCCCATAATTTAATTAATCACATACAAGCAATATTGTGTTGAATTAGTTAATATTTAAATTTTAATAATTCATTTGTGTAAAGCGCTGTGACCGCTAATATCATTAGTGTTCGGGTCAAGGTCTACGCACATATACGCATATACTCGTAATACCTCTATGAATATTTATAACTGGATTTTTCTTTTTCAGTCAAATATTTTACTAAATATCTTTAATATTATCTCTTTATTTATATTTTTCACATAGAATTGTATTATTTAACTGATTAAGGCAGATCTCAAGAATAATGATGACAGTTTACTTTGAATTTCATATCTTATATTTCACTGTAACTCTCTGTTCCACCCATAATATTTGGTTTAAAAACACAAAGTTGAAGTCTCTTGCTCATCAAAACTAAAAATCCACCTCAAGGTTGTCTGGAAGCCGGGCGGGCCACCGAAGACAAAGATCGGGTACCGGTGGTCCGCTCGCACGGCGAAGAGAGGTGTTTGCAGGGTGGGTCCATGGGGTTGCGCGCCACCTCTTCCTTCGCCCCGGGCCGATTTGCCGGGGCGCGACCACATCCATGGTCCCACCTTGCGAAAAAGGTTGTCTGGAAGAAATTGCAGTAGGTATGCGATAAAACCGCCTACTTGTACCAAAGTTTATTTTTCTTTTCTCATTTTATTTCTGTATATATACAGAAATTAAATAAGAAAAAACAAAAAAAAATATTATTCTACACAAATATATTTTGAAAAAAAAAATTCTTCCCCTCCCACTTTAACGCTAATTCTTACTGTACATATTCTCATCTTACAAAATGGTGAGCCATCTGAGTATCTTGTTAGGTCTTCGGATTTTACGTCCGCTATTGGTTTTTGTTTTGTGCTGACGTTAAAATAACCAATAAATAATCAAAATTTATTCGAACAAAACAAATATTATTTAAACACAAATATGTACAAGTATTAAGAAAATCTTACATTAAGAAGATCTTCTCATCCAACATACCTCAGTGTTTGAAAACACAGGTCTATGACCAGTGTGTGTTACCAGTGATGACTTACGGCACGGAAACGTGGTCCCTTAATGTAGGCCTCATAACCAGGCTCAAAGTCGCTCAACGTGCTATGGAACGGGCTATGCTCGGGATTTCTCTGCGAGATAGGATCCGAAATACGGAAATCCGCAGACGAACGGGTGTAACCGATATAGCACGAAGAATTAGCACGCTGAAGTGGCAATGGGCAGGCCACATCGCTCGAAGAACCGACAACCGCTGGGGAAGAAAGGTTCTAGAGTGGCGACCACGTACCGGACGACGCAGTGTAGGACGCCCCCAATCACTAGGTGGACAGACGACCTAGTGAAGGTTGCTGGGCGTCGTTGGATACAGGCGGCACAGGACCGCACTCTGTGGCGTAAAATGAGGGAGGCCTACGTTCAGCAGTGGACGGCAATAGGCTGAAATGATGATGATGATGATGACATGTACATACATGTAAACATATTATCATCATATCTCATATATGTCTCACTGCTATAGAGTGGTCACACCCCGCTAATTCCGTCCGGGGCGACAGAAGAATCGGCGCGGGACCCGATAGACCCGCCCTACATGTACCTCTCTACGCCCAGCGAGCGGGCTACCGGAACCCGGTCTTTGTCTTTGGTGGCCCGGCGGTTTACCCTGCGGGTATCCTCTCGAGTCGATGCCCCGGCAGTTTTCGCCGTCGGGGCATCGTCCTCACGGGGAGGCCTCGCTTCATGCAAGTACACCTTAATGATCTTTAAGGCCTGGCGAGCAAAATAGAGGTTGCGAATTGTATCCTTACTCCAGCATTATATATCATATCGATCAACGTATAGCTATGTATCAAACAATGTATGAGTTTACAATGTAATAGATAAAATAACTCGCGGTGGTTGCACAAGGCGACGTCACACGCGACTAGTCCCTGCACGTGAACAACACACAACACGCACTCACTATATATACGCGCTGAAATACACGAAGTAACATCACATTCAACAACAACACAACACTAGCAACATGAAATCATTCGTAAGTATACATTGTATACAATTATATATTTCACTGCACTGATAGCGTACAGTGTTATAGATAACGATAAGTGTCGCGGGTTCAATTCGCATTTATTACTTCAGTGCTTGTGCGTAGGATATATAGTGACTTACTATCCTACACAGACTAGACGTGTTTGGTATAGAGCTTAGTTTTAAGTTCTGCTCACATTTCTTAATAATATTTTACTACATCCAGAGGAATAAATATATGCTGAATTGTATTACTGCCCCCCTCACCACACATACAGCTGCTCTGGTAACGTGACATATTTAATTTAAAGGCACTCATGTGCTTACTGGTACTAAGTAATAGTAATCATCAGGGAATATCAGATATAATGTATAGAATAGTAATGTTGATTCCTTATACAGAAGGGTATCTAACTCAAAAATATTACGTTGTAGAAGGGAATGTAATGTCATGTCGCTAGCAACACTTGAAGTACAATATATAATAAAGTATTAATTATACTACTAAATAATTGTTAATAAATAATTGTTTATTTTTTTTTCATATTCAGGTAATCCTCAGTGTTCTGGTAGCAGTCTGCACTGCTGGAGTAGTACGCGAGAAGCGCGGCTACATCAGCAGTGGCTGGGACAGCGGATCCAGCAGTGGATACAGCAGTGGCAGCAGTGGTTGGAGCAGTGGTTCCAGCGGTCTGGGTGGCTACAGCGGTGGTCACGGTGGAGGTTACTCGGCACCTTCAGCTCAGGTGGTCACTGTCAACAAGGTGGTGAATGTACAGCGTGAGGTGTCCGTACCACAAGTTATCAACGTGCGCAAGATCGTCTCCGAGCCCCAGGTCATCTCTGTTAAGAGGATCGTACCTGTCTCTAACGGATACTCCTCCGGTGGATACTCCTCCGGCGGATACTCCTCCGGCGGATACTCCTCCGGCGGATACTCTTCCGGTGGGCACTCATCCGGCGGATATAGCAGTGGTTGGCACTGAAGATCTTACTCAATTAGAAGCTTAATAACATTTTAATATTTAAATAAATACTTCTTTTTATTTAATTTTCTATTATTTAATTCAAATAATATATACTACATATACATTCTACATCAATTAAATAACATAGAAAGTAACAAATTATTTCAAGCTAATTCAGCTCCAAGCTAATTTAATTACATAGAAATAATTCTATGATATTTTTAACTTGTTAGATCCAAACTGTAGTTAAGTGATACCGATTAACTCGAACGTAATTACTACAGCACTTTACCTGACAATATCTAGATGTACCGAGCTTCACTAGGTATTTTCTTTTTAGTGTATTTTGGTAGAGATATTTAAATATAATAAAAATAATTAATAAAATAATGAAAAACAAATTTAATGGGCAAAATTAATAAAAAAGGAAACTAAGGATCCCAACAGGAGCTTTCTGGATTAGACTGCTCGATTTTCCAACTAAGCTATGTCTATTCCTATTGACAGGGTCAAAATTACACTGTTTTTTTTCTTGGACTGTGGTCTTTTTTTTTTTTTTTTTTTTTTTTTTTTTGCGGTGGGCTATGGACGTCGCACCCCGCCAAATCGGTCCGGGGTGACGGAAGAGGCGGCGCGCAACCCCATTGACCCACCCTGCAAGCACCTCTTCTTCGCCGTACGAGCGGTCCACCGGTACCCGATCTTTGTCTTCGGTGGCCCGCTCGGCGGTATGCCCTCTTGGGCTCCTCTCTTGTCGACGCCCCGACAGCTTTCGCCGTCGAGGCGTCGTCCTCACGCGGTGGCCTCACGTCGGGTGACCGGACAATTCCCCGATCCGATCACCCGAAGCCTCGGTTAGGGCGGCATCAGGCGCAGGTACTCGCGCCTACGCCGCCCTGGCCGCGGGCGGCGGCCCGGGTCACGGGAATCCTCCCGGGCCCGTTCCGCCGCCTCCTTCTGCGAGATGACAGCCTCGCAGAAGGCGGCGACCGCGTCCCAATTCCTGACGCTGTCGACCATCGCTCGCGCAACAGCCGGCAGCGTCAGGTCGGCACCGATGACAGCGACGAGGTCACGGCGCTGCCCGTCCCAGCCCGAACATACCTCGAGCGTATGTTGCGCCGTGTCCTCGTCGCTACTGCAATGGTGGCAGGACGGAGTCCACTCCCTCCGCACGACCGTGTGCAGGTACTTGCCGAAGCAACCATGCCCCGACAAGACCTGCACCAACCGGAAAGAGAGAACTCCGTGCCGCCGCTCCATCCACTCCATCAGTACGGGCCGGAGGGCCTCAACGGTAATAACACCGTATCTAGGCCTCTCCAGCCGCGTAGCCCAACGGGCGATGACTTCTCGGCGGGCGTCCTCGCGCCAGGTGGCTATCTCGTTGAACGATGGGGAGCCACCCTCTTCGCGCATTGAGGTAACCCGCCGGTAGAGGTCGGAGAGCATCTCCGCCTCTAGGTCCCAAGGGGGTGTCCCGGCCAATAGGCACGCCGCCTCTGTCGACACCGTGCGGTACCCGCGAATGGCTCTGATCGCCATGACTCTCTGTGGCCTCCACAGAACCGCCCTGAGTTGGGCGTTCAGAGCCCTCGCCCACACGGGTGCGCCGTACATGGCCATTGAGCGGATCACCCCCGCATACAGCCGTCGGCCCTGAAAACTGGGTCCGCCCACGTTAGGCATGAGCCGAGAGAGGGCGGACGCCGCGCCGACCAGCCGGGGAGCAATTTGACGAAAATGCTCCCGGAACCACCATCGCCCGTCGAGCACCAGACCCAAGTACCTCATATGGGCCTGGATACTGATGTGGATGGAGTTGACGACTAACGAGGCGCCGATGGGCAGCCTCACACGGGGCCCATGGAATAGTAGAGCCTCCGTCTTGTTTAGGGCCACCCTGAGCCCCAGCGCCTCGATCCGCCTGACCATCTCCTCGGTGCCGAGAGTGGCCAGGCTCGCCGCCTCTTCGAATGTCCTGCCCCGGGCTGTGACGAGCGTGTCGTCAGCATAGCAAATAACGCTCAGCCCGGGGGGGAGACTCCCTCTCAACGCCCAGTCGTAACCGATGTCCCACAGAGTCGGCCCCAGAACCGACCCCTGCGGAACACCACACGACATGGGCGTCCGCACAATGTCCCCTGCGGGGCTCGCGTAGAGAACACTGCGCCCCTCCAAATAGTCTGCCACCAGCCGCCTGAGGTACAGGGGCACTCCGTGGAACCGGAGCGCCTCCCTGATGCAGCTGAATGGCAGACTATTGAAGGCGTTGGCGATGTCCAACGACACCGCCAACAGCACTCCTTTGCCGGCGACAGCCTCCGCGGCCGTCTGCCTCAGGCGTAGCAGGGCCCCGATGGTCGAACGCCCCCTTCGAAACCCAAATTGAGCGTCCGACAGATCGGGCCCCACCTCTTCCAGGTGCTGGACGATGCGGGCAGCGAGGACACGCTCCAGCAGCTTACCCACATCGTCCAGAAGCACAATGGGCCTGTAGGCCGACGGCGAATCCGGGGGCCGTCCCGGCTTTGGCAGGAGAACCAACCTCCCTTCCTTCCAGCACTCAGGGAACTGTCCAGACGTCAGACAGGCGTTGAACAGTCGCCTGAGGCGAGGTTCGAGATGCTCGAGGAGCAACGTCAACACCCGGACTGGGATTCCGTCCGGGCCGGGGGCCGTGGTGGCGGAACGAATCTTCGCCACGGCTGCCCCCACTTCCGACTCCGTCACGGGCGGAACACTCTCGACGGCCTCCCGGTCGTGATCTGGCGAAGCCATGACCGGGGGCGTGTGCTCCGACTGCCGCGGGAACAGCTCCTCGACCACTCTACGAAGGAGGTCGGGCTGGAGGGTCTCGGTGAGGGGGGGGCCCTGCGCGCGAAGCTTATTCAGCGACGCGCGATACGGGCGACCCCAGGGGTCACGGTCAAGACCGTCCAGCATCTCCTGCCAACTCGCGTCCTTGGCGGACCGGATGGCCAGCCGAAAGGCGGTACGCGCACTGCGGTACGCCTCGTACAGCTGGCCCTCCCGCTCAACATCGCGGCGACGCCGCCGACTGCGGGTGTAGGACCTTCGGGCACTAATGCACGCCGCACGAAGGTCCGCCAGTCTTGGGGACCACCAGTAGACCCCCTGCCTCGGAGGTAGACGCCGCACCCTGGGCATGGCCGCATCGCAGACCTGCGTTAACGCACTGCGGATGCGGACAGCCTCAACGTCCACTCCATCCGCTGGGGGTGGTGAGGACAGCCACGTGTTCACGATGGCCGCCTCCGCCAGTAGGTCCCTATCCAGCCGCCCCACAGCCCACCGCGGAAATGCAGGAGCTCGGTCCGCCCTGTGACCCCTGCTGGGGTCCCGGAGAGGGGAGACCTCCATCCGGATGTAACGGTGATCCGACAGGGTCTCCGCCTCCTCCAGGACACGCCAGTTCCTCACTCGTGGTGCGACAGCGGGGCTAGCGAATGACAAGTCCACTATCGACCCACCCTGCTGTCGCACACACGTGTTCACTGAGCCTCTGTTTAGGACACAGAGGCCCAGTGACGCCGCCCACTCCACGATCGCCCGCCCGCGATCGTCCGTCATCGGGGACCCCCACGCCGTGGGTTTGGCGTTGAAGTCCCCCAGGACCAGGACGAGGCCCGGTGCCAGTCGCCGTATCGAAGCCTCCAAGGTGGTGAGGGAGGCCCCGAAATTGGACTGTGGTCTGGACACACTTCATCCATACCGTCCGGGGCAAGGGCGAGGCGACATGTAGCTACATAACCCATTGTGTTCCTTCCCCATCACCATCAGGCCGGTCACTAGTACCGCTTACTTGACATCCGTGGCTGGCCCGACAGGCTACACTTTCGGATATCACCTTCGTCGTCGTCCCGGCACCAAACAACATTATTGTCAAAGCATCGCCCTCATGTAGTCAGACTCTCTGCGGGTGATGGACTAATCCCCGATCCATCCATGTAGGACCTCAGCTACGTCGGCATCTGACGCAGGTACTCGCGTCTGCTGGGCCCGAACACCGTACACTAAAAAAATAATTCTTGAATTGCAGAAAACCATACAAACATACAATTTAATGGAGACAAATGACACCCAGACCTAGAACAACAATTTATAGATTTCACTAAGTATTATTCTTAGTAGGAATCTAATCTGCGACACTGGTACGCCAGGTCAGTATCTCAACTTATACGCCAACTGGGTAGTCAAGTTTTTAAAAACAAACTCACGAAGACCCGTTTAAAGATCCCAAACACGATGGGATATTCCTTTGGCGTTCATTAGTTTTAATTATCACCTCGGTCTCCTTTGATCTGACCAGCTCCATAGTGTTATATTAATGCGTTGTCATTTCAGGTCAGGCGTATTTGTATAGAGTTTTATTTCGAATTTTCCTTCTCTGACTCTCTTATTTATATTATTTCCATATGATTATATTAGTCGTCTTTTACGACATCAACGAGCAAGAAAGGTGGTAGTGAATTATATCCTTACATCATCACTACACGAAAGAACCATATCATTTATGGAAGCCATTATGGATCCTTGATTATGTAAATTATAATATAGAGAATGTGTTCTGGAATTATCCGTGTGGTGACGGAGTAAGAATACAATTCACTATCCCCTGTCTTACCCGTGGGTGATCAGAACACTGTTCCGATTTTCTCCCATTACAGAGGAGGCCCGAGCCCAACAGTGGGACATATATAGGCTGTGATGATGATGATGAAAATAATAAAAGGACTGGAAAGGGATAGGCTATTTATTACTAATATTTACGAATAGTAAATAATATTAATCAAAATATTCAATTTAAATCACTACTGAATACAATTTATTAGCACATATATTATATAATTCGCACTTGTATGAAACTAAAACACGTGTTGTGAATGTAGAAACTAGCGCGCGCAGTCTTTTTTGTAGCCCAGAATGGGCGCGGCGTGAACATACAATAAATATCTTAAAAAAAAAGGAAGACAGTACTTATTTATTGAACATTCGATTAGAGAACGAAATTAAGAGGGTTGAAGGAAAATGACAGTGATTTTAATATTAGGCAAAATATACTTAAAAAGAAAAAAGGAAGTAAAAATTTTCGTATATTGTTAGAAGCCAGGAAATATACTTACTTATTTACCTATTGAAACTTAAAATAAATACAAGAATAGATACAGCATTTATATTGATTATTATTTATTTTATAAACAACAAAAAAATTAATTATTTATATATGCAAGAATATAAATAAAAATAACATTAAATTAAATTAAAGTAATTAATTAATATAACGGTCTCGATTGTTCTACAGCTATTTATCAATGTACGAGTTCAATAAACATTATGTTAGTGCAGTATCAGACGACGCGAATGTACACATTACTGCTGTGTGAGGTGCACTCGCGGTGGTTGCACAAGGTGACGTCACACACCACCAGCCCCCTACACTCACTATATATACGCGCTGAAATACACGAAGTAACATCACATTCAACAACAACACAACACTAGCAACATGAAATCATTCGTAAGTATACATTGTATACATATATATATTTCACTGCACTGATAGCGTAGTGTTACAGATATCGATCTAACGTACGAAGTATCACTGGTTCCATGCACACACAGGACAAATACTTTATGCAATCGATATATTGAGTCCGGGTGTAATTTTGTCCCTTGATTTTGTATTCATCCCCTGCAATATAATGATCAATTCCATAGTGCGGGTTTGTTTTTAAAAAATGTTTATTTTGGCCGTTAATTAATTAATTAATTAACAATAACACATTTGGTAATGGGTAAAATAAAATACGTCACCACCCGTTAGTTGCCTGTGGAACAAACACCAGCTACATTCGCCGATGACTCAGTGCTGTGAAGCATGCGTTGATTGAAAAAACATATATACAATCCCAGATTGCCTAATATTATTGAGTTCAGGTCTAGCAATTGTCAACAGTCTAATGTACTGTAGTACTACTACTTATTATTCTAATACTACTTATTTAACCTACACGCTTCCTATTGGATAGGAACTGCAGAATGGAACATATAATGACCCACTATCTTACGATAACCAGACGGATACGTTCAAGTACAAAATTCAATAAACATTAAATTATACCACTAGCGAACTATTTATAAAATATTATTTAATTCAAGTTTTTGTCATGTTCAGGTAATCCTCAGTGTTCTGGCAGCAGTCTGCGCCGCTGGCGTGGTGCGCGAGAAGCGCGGCTACATCAGCAGCGGCTGGGACAGTGGCTCCAGCAGTCTAGGCGGCTACAGCACTCTGGGTGGCTACAGCGGTGGTCATGGTGGAGGTTACTCGGCACCTTCAGCGCAGGTGGTCACCGTCAACAAGGTGGTTAATGTACAGCGTGAGGTGTCCGTACCGCAAGTTATCAACGTACGCAAGATCGTCTCCGAGCCCCAGGTCATCTCTGTTAAGAGGATCGTACCTGTCTCTAACGGATACTCCTCCGGCGGATATTCCTCCGGTGGATACTCTTCCGGTGGATACTCTTCCGGTGGACACTCATTGGGCGGATATAGCAGTGGTTGGCACTGAAGATCTTAGTCAATTAGAAGCTTAATAACATTTTAATATTTAAATAAACACCTCTTCTTATTTATTCTATTATTTTATTCCAATAACGCTATAATCACACTCAACCATCAGATATAACCACTTATTCTCTACATAGTATAAAAAAAAGACGCTACCCCTCTCTGTACGGTTAGATCTTTTAAACTACGAAACGGATTATAATGAAAACATTGTTTGACAGACTCATTTAAGAGAACGCTTTATACGTATAGTAATACGTACACGAACTTTTTCACGAATATGCATATTCGTGAAAAGCCGGTGTTTTAAAAGATTTCTAATATGATATTGTAAAAAATATATTTTTGGGTACTTTTATTGCACACGCTGGCTAAACGTTACGAGATAGATCAAAATAATGTACTACGGGATTGTATATTTAAAAATATGTAAAAAAAATGTCCGAGGTGGTATCTATCTATCTCATAATAATTGTACCGGGGGAGACCGAGACTCACCTACCTAGACCAAATTGGTCATGTACTGTAGGAAGGTGGAGTCAAGAATCTCCGAAACCGGCGAGCTTGTTTGAAGAGAATTATGAATGTTGAGGAAGCGAGTAAAGTATGCAAGGATAGAGTTCTCTGGCACTCTGTTCTCTCTGCCTATCCTGCAAGGGATATGGCGTGACGATATGTATGTATGTATGTATAATAATAATCCATATCTCGTAGATACATCAAAATAATGTATTACGGACTTGCATATTCAAAAATATGTAAAAAAAGTCCAAGATGGTATATATCTATCTCATAAGAATAATCCACAATAATGATATTATATATCGTTTATATATACTGTAAGAAATAAAGTGTTATTTATGAAACTTTTTCAAATATTATAAGTACTATTTCTTAACCAATTAAATTTGGCACGCGATGCGTTTAATAGAAATTTAAATAGCCATTTACAGCATATCATTAAGATAATTTGTCTTAGAAGTAGTTATCAGAAATTTAAAACACGGAGCCAGAACGAATGAAACTTATGCGAAGTGGAAACAGGTCGCTAGTACTTATATAATAATATTCAAATGACCGCGCCTAACTCGGAATTGCATTTTTTTAGTAAATAGTGTTATCTTTTCTTGTTATTTTTTGATAATATATTTTAATAATAAAAGATTGTAATGAAATTTAGGAAAATATTTAAATAAAGAATACGTACTCATATAATATAAATATTATAAATGTAAAAATAAAGTAAGAGAAAAATTGAAAAAAGGGAAATTAAGGATAGAGTCAGTGCTGTCTGAATTAAGTGACTCCTCGATTACCCAACGGAGCTATTTTGATTTTAGAACAGTAGCGATTTATTTTCTTACTCTCATTTTTTTTTCTTTGGCTAAAAGCATTGACAAAATGAGATTTTCAATAATTGTAACCTAGCTAGATCATTTTATCGTCCCCGAAACCTCCTGCAAATTAAACTTCATATTCTTCTATTCTATAGCTACTATTCTTCTATTCTTTTGCAACTGTTGCCGAGATTCTACATAGATAGAAATATACAAGATTTGCTTGTAAATACATTAAATACACAAATAAATACGTTCTGCATAAATTAGATAACGTATAAAATAACAAATTACATCAAGTATAATACATCACATATTCACACAACTATACAATGAAGGAACAGCTCCAAGATAATTTAATTATATAGAAATATTTGTATATTTTGTATTCGTTAGATTGAAGCTTATAGTGGGCGACATCGATTACTTCAAACGTCAGTACTACAGCACATTATTTGACTGTTTTTCCATTACCATCTCAGCTCATATATGTCCCACTGTTAGGCTCGAGCCTCCTTCATAATGGGAGGGTAATTGACCTACTATACCACGCTGGTCAGACGTGTTGGTATGGGGTTTTGTTTCGAGGTTGCCTTCTCTCGCATAGATGTTATATGCAATTTATATCCCTTAGTCGTCTCGTACGATCACCCACGGGTAAGATAGAGGGTGGTGAATTATATTCTTACTCCGTCACCACACGGAAAAAACTAATGTTTTTACTTGGTTTTATTATTACTTTTCTGTTATTTTTATTATATTAGTAAATATTCAGGTTGATTACTGAATACAGGTATACTGTGCATGCCTTCACTATCGACTAAAAGTGTAATAACTCAAGAGCTAAAATTCTCTAAACTGTTTCTAAAGTCCATATATTAGTTAATAGATGTTGTGATATTGAGGAAAAGTAAAAACGTGGATTAAATCGAAAAAATAGACATTAAATATTAATATATTTATTATACAAGTAAATGGTACATTGTTACTGAGGTAAGATGTTGATGATGTATAAATAGATGCACATTACATATAAAAAAAAATTAATAGAGATGATATAGAATTAGGACGAATTAGATTTTTAAGATTCTATCAAAACATCATTCTCCTACTCTTATCCCAATTACTTGGGGTCGATATAATATGTACTCTTTTTGCATAATACATATTGTAGAAGTTATTGGCAATAGTTTTATGACCAACCGCCTGCCAGACGTCAGCCCTCCTTGGGAATGTAATTGTTGACCAAACGACAATAGATGGAGTTGGCCCAGGTCGTTATAACGTTCTTAGTCGTCTTTTACGACATCCACGAGCAAAGTAAGGTTTGGTAGTATTCGAAGCCGCTACCACACAGCTATCTGATATAAGATTTTATCAAAACATACATACAAATAATCCAAATTAAATAAAAAAAATATTTTTCTAGTCAAAAAGAAACATAATTTAAAAAAAAATACAAAAAAAATAGAAGCTAGTTAGATTTATCAACAGCAAAACAAAGACAGACATAGAATATTTTAAAATTTTTAATTCATATCTCAACTAAATAAAAGATTGTGTTTATTTTTTTTAAATATTTTTTATTTCTAATATGATGATAAAATATTTGTTTTAGTCTACTAAAGCGCCACCACATAACAAAATTGTAATATAATATTGATAATAATCTATTATTATCTAGATTGTAATATATCAGATTTTGTTATGTGGTGGCGACTACGAATACTACCAGCCCTTACATTGTTCGTTGATATCGTTAAAGATGATTAAGAGCTTTACATCGATCTGAACAAATTCCATTCAATGCTGGTCAACATTTACGTTCCCAAGGGAGTTAAAATCAGTACAAAGTTTTGTCAAGTGAAAGTATTGTCCCGCATGGAACTCGAACCTTTTCCAAATATGTGGCTTGGTAGATTGGTATCGTAACCCCTACGTCATCTGTGTAATCACTCATAAATAAATAAAATACAGCAAGAACATGTTATACATAATAAAATATACTATATGTAACGATTACATAACCCATGACAGAGTGAGGTCGTTATTTATGTTTTCTTTCCTTGACCATAGGTCCGCTTTGTCCGCAATATCCGCCCACATCATCAACAGGTCAGTATAGTTCCCTACAAATATATTACAACAGTTTTCCGCCATTTAATTGAATAGTTTCACTTTTCCTAACGTACAATATATGTCAGCTGACCCTTTAGTATTGTGATTGTGATGTACGGAACTGTGTCATCCTCACACGTACATTATAATTTTGTTGTTGAATTTATTCGTCGTTTCTTTCTCTACTATTTCTCATATTTCTGCCTTATTCGCTGGACGACATAAATGGCCGCCTTTGAGTCTTGCTGCCTTTGTTCACTGTAACACACATATAAATAAACCAATTTGTTTATACTTACTGATGATAAATGCTAGGCCCATAATTTATTTATTTACTCCATATTTTACCACAAAACACAAATCATGGGGGTAAAAACTACGACTTATTCTCATACCTAACAAATATATAAAAATAAGACTTTAAAATTGGTAGCGCCATTATTGGTGGAGTGCGACCACAAACACTGAGACACGAGATATTATTAACATTATGTTAGTGCAGTATCAGACGACGCGAGTGTACACATTACTGCTGTGTGAGGTGCACTCGCGGTGGTTGCACAAGGTGACGTCACACACCACCAGCCCCTACACTCACTATATATACGCGCTGAAATACACGAAGTAACATCACATTCAACAACAACACAACACTAGCAACATGAAATCATTCGTAAGTATACATTGTATACAATTATATATTTCACTGCACTGATAGCGTAGTGTTACAGATATCGATCTACCGTACGAAGTATCACAGATTCTATGCACACACAGGACGAATACTTTGCGCAATCGATAAATTGAGTCCGGGTGTCATTTGTGTCCGTTGATTGTTTATTCATCCCCTGCAATATAATGATTAATTCCATGGTACAGGATTGTTTTAAAAAATGTATTTTCACCGTTAATTAATTAATTAATTAACCTTAACACATTTGGTAATGGGTAAGATGATAATGAAAGTAAAAATAATTGCAATAACAATAACAACGTATGTTAAGAACATTGCAACATACTTTTGAAATAACTGAAAATCAAATTTGTACATTAATTAGCTTTTTACATAATATTTGTAAATTATTGAGCATTTATTATTTAATTTACAAACACTGAAAAAGTAATAAACGACTGGAAGGAACTGTCAACAGACATGGGTTCGGTTCCCACTTGTGACAATCACTTTTCGCTCTTAAAAATGTTTTTATAATACATATTGTGTTAATCATTTAGCATCATATAGTGGATAAGCATTCCCATTATTTTTTATCTTTATTCTGCTTATTTTCTCATCTCATTTGTAAAAATATTTGGATATTTGTTACTCAATAACGTGTAAAAAGATGAACAGATTTGGATAAAAATTGACATCAGTTAAACCATTGCCTCACTTAAGGTATAGGCTACTTTTTTCCTGTAATGTATTCCTTTGGAACAATGGGAAGCATGGAGGCAAAAGCTAGACAACTGCAAAATCTTAAATTTAGAAGCTGACTAAACTCAAATTTTTAATCATAATAACGATAAATGGTTTTAATATTATCCCTCACCTATTCTCGAATTTTTCTATCACATAATAATTCTAAGGTCTTCTTATTCAACTTACATGCATCTTTATATTGGGCAGGAACTTCCTATAGAATGGGGCATATAATGACCCATTATCCCACGCTAACCAGATAGAACCAGAGAGATATGTTCGAGTACAAATTTCAATAAACATTAAATTATACCAGTAGCGAACTACTTATAAATTATGACTAATTTAAGTTTTTGTCATGTTCAGGTAATCCTCAGTGTTCTGGTAGCAGTCTGCGCCGCCGGCGTGGTGCGCGAGAAGCGCGGCTACATCAGCAGTGGCTGGGACAGTGGATCCAGCGGTCTGGGCGGCTACAGCGGTGGTCACGGTGGAGGTTACTCGGCACCATCAGCGCAGGTGGTCACCGTCAACAAGGTGGTGAATGTACAACGTGAGGTGTCCGTACCGCAAGTTATCAACGTGCGCAAGATCGTCTCCGAGCCCCAGGTCATCTCTGTTAATAGGATCGTGCCTGTCTCTAACGGATACTCCTCCGGCGGATACTCCTCCGGCGGATACTCTTCCGGTGGATATTCTTCCGGTGGATACTCTTCCGGTGGACACTCATTGGGCGGATATAGCAGTGGTTGGCACTGAAGATCTTAGTCAATTAGAAGCTTAATAACATTTTAATATTTAAATAAACACTTCTTCTTATTTATTCTATTATTTTATTCCAATAACGCTATAATCACACTCAGTCATCAGATATAACTACTTATTCTCTACATGGTATAAAACAAAGTTTCTTCCCCTCTCTGTACGGTTAGATCTTTTAAACTACGAAACGGATTATAATGAAAACATTGTTTGACAGACTCATTTAAGAGAAACCTTTATACGTGCAATACATACATTTTCGTGAAAATATGATATTCTAAAAGATTTCAAATATGATTTTGTAAAAGATATATTTCTGGGTGCCTTCATTGCACACGCTGGTTAAACTTGACGAAATAGATCAAAATACTGTACTACGGAATTTTTTATTTAAAAATATGTAAAAAAAGTCCAAGATGGTAAATAACTATCTCATAAGAATAATTCGCAGTCATCATATATTATATGTATATCTTTCATATATAGATGTGTGGTAGCAGCTACGAATACTACCAAGCCTTACTTTGCTCGTGGATGTCGTAAAAGACGATTAAGAGCCTTATAACGACCTAGGCCAACTCTATCCGATGCCGTTTGGTCAACAGTTACATTCCCAAGGAGGGTTGACGTCTGGCAGGTGGCCGGTCATAAAACCCTTGCCAATAACTTTTACAATATGTGATATGAAAGAAGAGTAAATAATATCGTATCGACCCCAAGCAATTAGCAAAGGGATAAGAGTAGGAGAATGATGATATTGCAAAAAAAAAGAATGCATTATTAATGAAACTATTTCAATTAAATACATTTGTGGTGTGATTAATCGAAATCCAAATAGCCCCCTACAGCATATCATTAAGATAAATATCTTAGAAGTAGTTGTCAGAAATTTAAAATACCTAGCCAGAGCGACCGAAACTAATGGGAAACGGAAACATGTCGCTAGTATATAGTAATATCCGGATGACCGCGCCTAACTCGGTAGTGCATTTATTTTAGATTTTTTTTCTTTTTTTTTAGAAAATATATTTAACTATTGAAGGACTTTTATAAAATACGTACTCATATAATATAAATATATTTATATCATATCGATATAAGAAGGATAGTAATTGTTTATTTAATTAAAAAAGTAAATGTTTTTTTTGATGTAAGAATGAAATAAGAGAAAAATTATAAAAAAGGGGAAACCAAGGATCGAATCGGTGCTGCCTCAAGTAAGCGATTTATTTTCTTACTCTCAATTAAGTCTCAATTAAGTTTGTTCTCATTGGCTGAAAACATTGACAAGATTAGATTTTCTATAAATGTAACCTAGCTAAATCATTTTATCGTCCCCAAAACCTTCTGCAAACTAAACTTTATATCCTTCTATTCTATAACCACTACTCTGTTATACTTCTACTCTTCTATTCTATAGTAACTGTTGTCGAGATTCTATATAAGTATATAGAAATATACAAGATTAGTTTATGTAAACACATTAAATGAAGGAACAGCTCCAAGATAATTTAATTATATAGTAATAGTTGTATGACATTTTGTATTCGTTAGATTGAAGCTTATAGTGGGCGACATCGATTACTTCAAACGTCAGTACTACAGCACTTTACCTAATATTAGTGTTTTTACTTGGTATTGTTATTATTTTCTGTTATTTTTATTATATTAGTAGACATTCAGGTTGATTACTGAACACAGGTATACTGTGCATTCCTTCACTATCAACTAAAAGAATAATAACTCAAGAACGAAAATTCTCTAACCTGTTTCTAAAGTCGATATATTAGTTAATAGATGTTGTGATATTGAGAGACAGTAAACAGGGGGATTAAATAGAAAAAATAGACATTGAATATTAATATATTTATTATACAAGTAAATGGTACATTGTTACTGAGGTAAGATGTTGATGACGTATATATAGATATACCTATAGATAGAGATGATATAGATATAGGACGAACTAAGCATGTAGGATTCTATCAAAACATACATTTTTTGTTTTTCTTTGCTGGGGACTAAGGAGGTAGTCACGCCCGGTATACCAGTACCCGATCTTTGTCTTCGGGAGCCGGCCCGGCGGTTTACCCTAGCGGGTTCCTCTCGAGTCGATGCCCCGACGGCGAAATCAGGCGCAGATTTTGGCACCTGCGCCGCCCGAGGCACCGGCTACGGCCCGAGTCTGTGTGGAGGGAATCATCCCGGACTAGTTCCGCCACCTTCTTCTGAGAGATGACTGCCTCGTAGAAACTGCGTCCCAGTTCCTGATGCTGTCGATCATCGCTTTCATGACAGCCGGCAGCGTCAGGTCGGCACCGATGACAACGACGCGGTCAGCGCTGCCGAGACCAGCTTGAAGAGAACTCGAGCGTATGCTGCGCCGTGTTCTCGTCACTTCCGCACTGTTGGCGGCGGTTGGATTGAGTCAACTCCCTCCTCGCGACCGTGTGCAGATACTTTTCGAAGCAACCGTGTCCCGACAAGACCTGCACCAGCTGGAAAGAGAGGACTCCGTGCCGCCGCTACATCCATTCTATCAGTATGGACCAGAGGGCCTCAACAGTACGAACACCGTATCGAGGTCTCTTCAGCCGCGTAACCCAACGGGCAATGACGTCCCGGCGGGCGTCCTCGCGCCAGGTGGCTATTTCGCTGATCGATAGGGAGCCACCCTCGTCGCGTACAAAAGAAACCCGCCGGTAGAGATCGGTGAGCATCTCCGCCTTCACGTCCCATGGCGGTGTTCCGGCCAATGCACATGCCGCCTCGGTCGACACCGTGCGGCATCCGCGGATGGCACTGACTGCATGGCTTTCTGTGCCCTGAGCTGGACGGTCAGAGACCTCATCCACACGGGTGCGCCGTACATGGTCATAGAGCGGATCACCCCCGCATACAGCCGTCGGCTTTCAAAGCTGGGTTCGTCCACGTTCTACATAAGCCGCGATAGGGCGAACGCCGCGGCGACCAGCTGGGGACCAAGTCTGCGGAAATGCTCCCGGAACCACCAATGCCCATCGAGCACCAGGCCTAAATACTTTATATGAGCGTGCATACTGATATGGATGGCGTTGTCGTAAATACAAACATAGCAAATTAAATTTAAAAAAAAACATATATTTATAAAAAAATAAAAACTTATGTAGTCAAAGAGAACCATAATTTAAAAAAGAACAATTACCAAAATAAAAGCTTATTGATAAATCATCAACAGCAAAATAGAGACAGATATAGAATATTTTAAAATGTTGAATTTCTAATTTTCTTTCTCCAACTAAATAAAAGCTTGTGATTTATTTTTTGTAATATATTTTATTTTTAACATTTTAACATAATGTAATATTAAAATAATTACTTAAGTAGATTATTATCAATATCATAATTAAGTTATGTGGTGGCCACTACGAATACTACCAGCCCTTACAATGTTCGTGGACATCGTAAAACACGATTATGAGCTTTACATCTGAGCCAATCCCATTTTATGCTGTCTGGTCAATATATACATTCCCAAGGAGAGTTGAAATCAGGTCAAAATTTTGTCAAGTATTATCAAAGTATTGTCCCGCATGGAACTCGAACCCGAGACATGTGGTTTGGTAGGTTGGTGTCTTAACCACTACGTCATCTATGTAATCACTCACAAATAAATAAAATACAGCAAGAACATGTTATAAATAATAAAATATATTATATGTAACAATTACATAACCCATGACAGAGTGAGGTCGGTATTTATGTTTTCTTTCCTTGACCATAGTCCGCTTTGTCCGCAATATCCGCCCACAAGATCAACAGGCCAGTATGGATCCCTACAAATACATTACAACAGTTTGCCATCTTTTAATTGGATAGTTGCACTTTTCCTAACGCACAATATATGTCAGCTGACCCTTTAGTATTGTGATTGTGATGTACGGAACTGCGTCATCCTCACACGTACATTATAGTTTTCTTGTTGAATGTATTCGTCTTTTCTTTCTCTACTATTTCACATATTTGTTGCCTTATTCGCTGGACAACGTAAATGGGCCCCCTCGAGTCTTGCTGCCTTTGTTCACTGTAACACACATATAAATATACCAATTTGTTTATACTTACTGATGATAAATGCTATACCCATAATTTATTTATTTTCTCCATATTTTACCACAAAACACATATCATGAGGGTAAAAACTAATTTACGACTTATTCTCATACCTTTTTTTTTTTTTTTTTTTTGGGGTGGGTTATGGTCGGCGCTCTTCTCGCACCACTCCGTCCGGGGCGACAGAGGGGCGTAAGCACGCATACCCGTAACCCACCCACGAACCTCGCCTACGTCGTTGGACCGGCCACTGGAGCAGCGTGAACTTGTCGTCAGTGGCCGGCCCGATGGAATACCCCCTGAGAGGTACCCTCCCCTTGAGCGACGTCCCCCCCCCCCCCGGGGCGGACGTCGTTCCCTCCTCGCGCGGTCAGCCTCTCGGCGGGTGACGGACTAATTCCCCGGTCCAGTCACCCGCGGCCTCGGCTAGGGCGGCATCAGGCGCAGGTAATCGCGCCTACGCCGCCCCAGTCGCCGGCGGCGGTTCGCGTCGTCGAGGAGACGCTCCTCGCGCACGCGCTCCGCATTTATTCTCATACCTAACAAATATACAAAAAAAAAAAAAAAAAAAAAAAAAAAAAAAAAAAAAAAAAAAGACTTTAAAACTGGTAGCGCCATTATTGGTGGAGTGCGACCACAAACACTGAGACACGAGATATTATTAACATTATGTTAGTACATTGTCAGACGACGCGAGTGTACACATTACTACTGTGTGAGGTGCACTCGCGGTGGTTGCACAAGGTGACGTCACACACCACCAGCCCCCTACACTCACTATATATACGCGCTGAAATACACGAAGTAACATCACATTCAACAACAACACAACACTAGCAACATGAAATCATTCGTAAGTATACATTGTATACAATTATATATTTCACTGACTGACTGCCTAGTATTTCATATAACGATAAGTGCCACTGGTTCCATGCACACACGGGACGAATACGCATATGCATTCCATAAATTGAGTCCGGTTGTAATTTGTGTCTGTTGATTATGTATTCATCCCCTGCAATATAATGATTAATTCTAAGAATTAATTATAAGAAAATTTAGTTTTTATTAAAAATATTTTTTTGACCGTTAATTAATTAACACATTTGGTAATGGATGATATAGATGGTGTAAGTCTTTAGAATCGCCTGAGCGACTCTTTAGCGCAGTAACTTGCTATCTGTAAAAGTCATAACAACTCATTGCAATCGCCAACCCCAGTGATAAGCGTGGTGATTGCAGCGCCTTCATTTGATTACAAGAAAGCCGTACGTCCAATACTGTTGATGAAAGACTGAATGATGATAATGGAAGTAAAAATAATTACAATTACAATGTTAAGAGTATTGCGACATACTTTTCAAATAACTGAAAATCAAATTGTGTATTTTTTTTTTTGCTTTTTTTTACATTATATTTGTTAATTATTTACATTTACTGAAAAAGTAATAAGTGATTGGAATGAAATGTCAACAAACATGGGTTCGATTCCCACTTGTGATAATCATTTTTCACTCTTAAAAATGTTTTTATTATTTTATGTTAATCATTCCCATTCTTTTTTATTTTTATTCTGCTTATTTTCGCATCTCATTTGTAAGAATATTTGGATATTTGTTACTCAATAACGCGTAAAAAGATGAACAGATTTGGATAAAAATTGACATCAGTTAAACCATTGCCTCATTTAAAGTATAGGCTACTTTTTTTCCTGTAATGTATTCCTTTGGAACAATGGGAAGCATGGAGGCAGAAGCTAGTCAACTGCAAAATCATAACTTTAGAAGCTGACTAAACTTAAACTTTTAATGAATATAACGATAAATGGTTTTAATATCATCCCTTTTTTTTTTGGGGGGCGGGTTACGGTCGGCACACTCCTCGCACCACTCCGTCCGGGGTGACAGAGGGGCGAAAGCACACACACCCGTGACGTCGCCTTCGTCGTTGGGCCAACCACCGGAGCAGAGTGACTTGACGTCAGTGGTTGGCCCGACGGAATACCCCTGACCCCTCTCCTCGACCGACGTCCCCCCCTCGGGTAGGATGTCGGTCTTTCCTCACGCGGTTGGCCTCTCGGCGGGTGACGGACTAATTCCCCGATCCAGTCACCCGCGGCCTCGGCAAGGGCGGCATCAGGCGCAGGTAATCGCGCCTGCGCCGCCCCAGTCACCGGCGGCTCGCGTCGTCGAGGAGACGCTCCTCGCGCACGCGCTCCGCCGCCTCCTTCCGCGAGACTACTGCCTCGCAGAAGGATGCGACCGCGTCCCAGTTCCTGACGCTGTCGAGCATCGCCCTGGCGATGGTCAGCAGCGTCAGGTCAGCACCAATGATTGTGACGAGCTCACGACGCTGCTCTGCCCAAGCGGCACAAACCTCGAGCGTCTGCTGCGCCGTGTCCTCGTCGCAATCGCAGTGGTGGCAGGACGGTGTACTCTCTCTCCTTACGATCGTGTGCAGGTATTTGGCGAAGCATCCATGCCTCGTTAGAACCTGCACCAGTCGGAAGGAGAGCACCCCGTGCCGCCGTTTTAGCCACTGCATCAGCACCGGCCGGAAGGCCTCCACGGTCCGCACACCGAACCGAGGCCTCTCCAGCCGGACTGCCCAACGGGCAATGACGTCGCGACGGGCGTGGACGCGCCAGGCGGTGTGCTCCCTCAACGAGACTACACCGCCAAAATTAATATCATCCCTCAGCTTATTCTCGAATTTTTCTATCACAGAATAATTCTAAGGTCTTCTTATTCAACTTACATGCATCTTCATATTGGGCAGGTACTTCCTACAGAATGGGGCATATAATGACTCACTATCTTATGATAACCAGACGGATACGTTCAAGTACAAAATTCAATAAACATTAAATTATACCACTAGCGAACTATTCATAAAATATTGTTTAATTCAAGTTTTTGTCATGTTCAGATAATCCTCAGTGTTTTGGTAGCAGTCTGCGCCGCTGGCGTGGTGCGCGAGAAGCGCGGCTACATCAGCAGCGGCTGGGACAGTGGATCCAGCGGTCTGGGCGGCTACAGCAGTCTGGGCGGCTACAGCGGTGGTCACGGTGGCGGTTACTCGGCACCTTCAGCGCAGGTGGTCACCGTCAACAAGGTGGTGAATGTACAGCGTGAGGTGTCCGTACCACAAGTTATCAACGTGCGCAAGATCGTCTCCGAGCCCCAGGTCATCTCTGTTAATAGGATCGTACCTGTCTCTAACGGATACTCCTCCGGCGGATACTCCTCCGGCGGATACTCCTCCGGTGGATACTCTTCCGGTGGATACTCTTCCGGTGGACACTCATTGGGCGGATATAGCAGTGGTTGGCACTGAAGATCTTAGTCAATTAGAAGCTTAATAACATTTTAATATTTAAATAAACACTACTTCTTATTTATTTTATTATTTTATTCCAATAACGCTATAATCACACTCAATCATCAGGTATAGCTACTTATTCTCTACATGGTATAAAACAAAGTCGCTACCCCTCTCTGTATGGTTAGATCTTTTAAACTACGAAATGAATTATAATGAAAACATTGTTTGACAGACTCATTTAAGAGAACGTTTTTTACGTATAATAATAATACGTACACGAATTTTTTCCGAAAATGCATATTTGTGAAAAGCCACCGGCATTTCACAAATAGTAATAATTTTAAAAGATTTCTAGTATGCTATTGTAAAAAATATATTTTTGGGTACCTTCATTGCACACGCTGGCTAAACCTTCCGAGATAGATCAAAATAATGTACTACGGAATTGTATATTTAAAAATATTTAAAAAAATGTCCAAGGTAGTATCTATCTATCTCATAACAATAATCCACAATAATCATATATATCTTCTATATACTGTAAGAAATAAAGAGTTATTTATGAAACTATTTCAAATATTATAAGTACTATTTCTCATCCAATTAAATACATTTGGCACGTGGTTTGTTTAATAGAAATTCAAATAGCCATTTACAGCATATCATTAAGATAAATATTTTAGAAGTAAATATCAGAGATTTAAAATACGGAGTCAGAGTGACCGAAACTTAATTGAAGTGGAAACAGGTCGCTAGTATATAATAATATTTGGATGACCGCGCCTAGCTCGTAATTGCATAATTTTCTTTGGTATTTTTTTTTTTTTTTGTTAATATATTTAAATATTGTGGGACAATTATGAAATTTCGGTGTACATTTAGATAAAAATTATGTAGTCATATAATAAAAATATCTTTATATTATATCGGTATAAGAAGGATATGAATTGTATATTTAATTAAAATACAAAAGAATTTATTTGATGTCAGAATGAAATAAGAGATAAAATAAAAAAGGGCAACCAAGGATCGAATCAGTGCTGTCTGAATTAAGTGACTGCTCGATTACTTAACTGAGCTATTTTGATTTCAGAACTGTAGGGATTTATTTTCTTACACTCAATTATATTTTTGTTTTTCATTGGCGGGCAACATTGACAAAATGAGATTTTCTATAAATGTAACCTTCATCGTTCCCGAAACCTCCTGCAAACTAATCTTCATATCCTTCTATTCTATAGCTACTACACTTCTATACTTCTATTAGCTTCTACTCTTCTATTCAATAGCAACTGTTGCCGAGATTCTATATAGATAGAAATACACAAGATTTGCTCGTGTAAATAAATTAAATACACATAAATACGTTGTGCATAAATTAGATATCATAGAAAGTAACAAATTACATCAAGTACATCACACATTCACACAACTATACAACGAAGGAACAGCTCCAAGATAATTTAATTACATAGATATATTTGTATGACATTTTGTATTCGTTAGATTGAAGCTTATAGTAGGCGACATCGATTACTTCAAACGTCAGTACTACACCACTTTACCTAATATTAGTGTTTTTACTTGGTTTTGTTATTACTTGTCTGTTGTTTTTATTATATTAGTAGATTTCAGGTTGATTACTGAACACAGATTCTGGTTGATTACTGAACACAGGTATAATGTGCATTCCTCCACTATCGACTAAAAGTATAATAACTCAAGAACGAAAATTCTCTAACCTGTTTCTAAAGTCGATATATTAGTTAATAGATGTTGAGATATTGAGAGACAGTAAACAGGGGGGTTAAATAGAAAAGATATACCAAATATTAATATATTTATTATACAAGTAAATGGTACATTGTTACTGAGGTAAGATGTTGATGATGTATAAATAGATGCACATTACATATAAAAAAAAATAGAGATGATGTAGAATTAGGCCGAATTAGATTTGTATGATTCTATCATTCTATCATCAATTAGATATGTATGTCTATACATACAAATATTCCAAAATAAATAAAAAAATATTTACATAAAAAATTAATACTTATCTCAGTCAAAAAGAAACATAATTTAAAAAAAAAGTTCAAGTACTAAGATAGAAGCTAGTTAGATTTATCAACAGCAAAACAAAGACAGACATAGAATATTTTAAAGTTTTTAATTCATTTTCAACTAAATAACGATTGTGTTTATTTTTTTTTTAAATATTTTTTATTTCTAATATGATGATAAAATATTTGTTTTAGTCTACTAAAGCGTCACCACATAACAAAATTGTAATATAATATTGATAATAATCTATTATTATCTAGATTGTAATATATCAGATTTTGTTATGTGGTGGCGACTACGAATACTACCAGCCCTTACATTGTTTCTAGATATCATAAAAGACGATTATGAGCTTTACATCGATCTGAACAAATTCCATTCAATGCTGGTCAACATTTACGTTCCCAAGGGAGTGGAAATCAGGTCAAACTTTTGTCAAGTCAAAGTATTGTTCCGCAAGGAACTCGAACCTTTTCCAAATATGTCGCTTGGTAGGTTGATATCTTAACCACTACACAATCTGTGAAGTCCTTACAAATAAATAAAATACAGCGAAAACATGTTATAAATAATAAAATATATTATATGTAACAATTACATAACCCATGACAGAGTGAGGTCGGTATTTATGTTTTCTTTCCTTGACCATAGTCCGCTTTGTCCGCAATATCCGCTCACAAGATCAACAGGCCAGTATGGATCCCTACAAATACATTACAACAGTTTGCCGTCTTTTAATTGCATAGTCGCATTTTTCCTAACGCACAATATATGTCAGCTGACCCTTTAGTATTGTGATTGTGATGTACGGAACTGCGTCATCCTCACACGTACATTATAGTTTTATTGTTAAATTAATTTTATATTCGTCGTTTCTTTCTCTACTATTTCACATATTTCTATCTTATTCGCTGGATGGCCTAAATGGGCCCCCTCGAGTCTTGCTGCCTTTGTTCACTGTAAGTCTGTAACACACATATAAATATACCAATTTGTTTATACTTACTGATGAAAAATGCTATGCCCATTATTTATTTATTCTCTCCATATTTTACCACAAAGCACATATCATGAGGGTAAAAACTACTTTACGACTTATTCTCATACCTAACAAATATACAAAAAAAAAGACTTTAAAACTGGTAGCGCCATTATTGGTGGAGTGCGACCACAAACACTTAGACACGAGATATTATTAACATTATGTTAGTGCAGTATCAGACGACGCGAGTGTACACATTACTGCTGTGTGAGGTGCACTCGCGGTGGTTGCACAAGGTGACGTCACACACCACCAGCCCCCTACACTCACTATATATACGCGCTGAAATACACGAAGTAACATCACATCCAACAACAACACAACACTAGCAACATGAAATCATTCGTAAGTATACATTGTATACAATTATATATTTCACTGACTGACTGCCTAGTATTTCATATAACGATAAGTGCCACTGGTTCCATGCACACACAGGACGAATACGCATATGCATTCCATAAATTGAGTCCGGTTGTAATTTGTGTCTGTTGATTATGTATTCATCCCCTGCAATATAATGATTAATTCTAAGAATTAATTATAAGAAAATTTAGTTTTTATTAAAAATATTTTTTTGACCGTTAATTAATTAACACATTTGGTAATGGATGATATAGATGGTGTAAGTCTTTAGAATCGCCTGAGCGACTCTTTAGCGCAGTAACTTGCTATCTGTAAAAGTCATAACAACTCATTGCAATCGCCAACCCCAGTGATAAGCGTGGTGATTGCAGCGCCTTCATTTGATTACAAGAAAGCCGTACGTCCAATACTGTTGATGAAAGACTGAATGATGATAATGGAAGTAAAAATAATTACAATTACAATGTTAAGAGTATTGCGACATACTTTTCAAATAACTGAAAATCAAATTGTGTATTTTTTTTTTTGCTTTTTTTTACATTATATTTGTTAATTATTTACATTTACTGAAAAAGTAATAAGTGATTGGAATGAAATGTCAACAAACATGGGTTCGATTCCCACTTGTGATAATCATTTTTCACTCTTAAAAATGTTTTTATTATTTTATGTTAATCATTCCCATTCTTTTTTATTTTTATTCTGCTTATTTTCGCATCTCATTTGTAAGAATATTTGGATATTTGTTACTCAATAACGCGTAAAAAGATGAACAGATTTGGATAAAAATTGACATCAGTTAAACCATTGCCTCATTTAAAGTATAGGCTACTTTTTTTCCTGTAATGTATTCCTTTGGAACAATGGGAAGCATGGAGGCAGAAGCTAGTCAACTGCAAAATCATAACTTTAGAAGCTGACTAAACTTAAACTTTTAATGAATATAACGATAAATGGTTTTAATATCATCCCTTTTTTTTTGGGGGGCGGGTTACGGTCGGCACACTCCTCGCACCACTCCGTCCGGGGTGACAGAGGGGCGAAAGCACACACACCCGTGACGTCGCCTTCGTCGTTGGGCCAACCACCGGAGCAGAGTGACTTGACGTCAGTGGTTGGCCCGACGGAATACCCCTGACCCCTCTCCTCGACCGACGTCCCCCCCTCGGGTAGGATGTCGGTCTTTCCTCACGCGGTTGGCCTCTCGGCGGGTGACGGACTAATTCCCCGATCCAGTCACCCGCGGCCTCGGCAAGGGCGGCATCAGGCGCAGGTAATCGCGCCTGCGCCGCCCCAGTCACCGGCGGCTCGCGTCGTCGAGGAGACGCTCCTCGCGCACGCGCTCCGCCGCCTCCTTCCGCGAGACTACTGCCTCGCAGAAGGATGCGACCGCGTCCCAGTTCCTGACGCTGTCGAGCATCGCCCTGGCGATGGTCAGCAGCGTCAGGTCAGCACCAATGATTGTGACGAGCTCACGACGCTGCTCTGCCCAAGCGGCACAAACCTCGAGCGTCTGCTGCGCCGTGTCCTCGTCGCAATCGCAGTGGTGGCAGGACGGTGTACTCTCTCTCCTTACGATCGTGTGCAGGTATTTGGCGAAGCATCCATGCCTCGTTAGAACCTGCACCAGTCGGAAGGAGAGCACCCCGTGCCGCCGTTTTAGCCACTGCATCAGCACCGGCCGGAAGGCCTCCACGGTCCGCACACCGAACCGAGGCCTCTCCAGCCGGACTGCCCAACGGGCAATGACGTCGCGACGGGCGTGGACGCGCCAGGCGGTGTGCTCCCTCAACGAGACTACACCGCCAAAATTAATATCATCCCTCAGCTTATTCTCGAATTTTTCTATCACAGAATAATTCTAAGGTCTTCTTATTCAACTTACATGCATCTTCATATTGGGCAGGTACTTCCTACAGAATGGGGCATATAATGACTCACTATCTTATGATAACCAGACGGATACGTTCAAGTACAAAATTCAATAAACATTAAATTATACCACTAGCGAACTATTCATAAAATATTGTTTAATTCAAGTTTTTGTCATGTTCAGATAATCCTCAGTGTTTTGGTAGCAGTCTGCGCCGCTGGCGTGGTGCGCGAGAAGCGCGGCTACATCAGCAGCGGCTGGGACAGTGGATCCAGCGGTCTGGGCGGCTACAGCAGTCTGGGCGGCTACAGCGGTGGTCACGGTGGCGGTTACTCGGCACCTTCAGCGCAGGTGGTCACCGTCAACAAGGTGGTGAATGTACAGCGTGAGGTGTCCGTACCACAAGTTATCAACGTGCGCAAGATCGTCTCCGAGCCCCAGGTCATCGCTGTTAATAGGATCGTACCTGTCTCTAACGGATACTCCTCCGGCGGATACTCCTCCGGCGGATACTCCTCCGGTGGATACTCTTCCGGTGGATACTCTTCCGGTGGACACTCATTGGGCGGATATAGCAGTGGTTGGCACTGAAGATCTTAGTCAATTAGAAGCTTAATAACATTTTAATATTTAAATAAACACTACTTCTTATTTATTTTATTATTTTATTCCAATAACGCTATAATCACACTCAATCATCAGGTATAGCTACTTATTCTCTACATGGTATAAAACAAAGTCGCTACCCCTCTCTGTATGGTTAGATCTTTTAAACTACGAAATGAATTATAATGAAAACATTGTTTGACAGACTCATTTAAGAGAACGTTTTATACGTATAATAATAATACGTACACGAATTTTTTCCGAAAATGCATATTTGTGAAAAGCCACCGGCATTTCACAAATAGTAATAATTTTAAAAGATTTCTAGTATGCTATTGTAAAAAATATATTTTTGGGTACCTTCATTGCACACGCTGGCTAAACCTTCCGAGATAGATCAAAATAATGTACTACGGAATTGTATATTTAAAAATATTTAAAAAAATGTCCAAGGTGGTATCTATCTATCTCATAACAATAATCCACAATAATCATATATATCTTCTATATACTGTAAGAAATAAAGAGTTATTTATGAAACTATTTCAAATATTATAAGTACTATTTCTCATCCAATTAAATACATTTGGCACGTGGTTTGTTTAATAGAAATTCAAATAGCCATTTACAGCATATCATTAAGATAAATATTTTAGAAGGAAATATCAGAGATTTAAAATACGGAGTCAGAGTGACCGAAACTTAATTGAAGTGGAAACAGGTCGCTAGTATATAATAATATTTGGATGACCGCGCCTAGCTCGTAATTGCATAATTTTCTTTGGTATTTTTTTTTTTTTGTTAATATATTTAAATATTGTGGGACAATTATGAAATTTCGGTGTACATTTAGATAAAAATTATGTAGTCATATAATAAAAAATATCTTTATATTATATCGGTATAAGAAGGATATGAATTGTATATTTAATTAAAATACAAAAGAATTTATTTGATGTCAGAATGAAATAAGAGATAAAATAAAAAAGGGCAACCAAGGATCGAATCAGTGCTGTCTGAATTAAGTGACTGCTCGATTACTTAACTGAGCTATTTTGATTTCAGAACTGTAGGGATTTATTTTCTTACACTCAATTATATTTTTGTTTTTCATTGGCGGGCAACATTGACAAAATGAGATTTTCTATAAATGTAACCTTCATCGTTCCCGAAACCTCCTGCAAACTAATCTTCATATCCTTCTATTCTATAGCTACTACACTTCTATACTTCTATTAGCTTCTACTCTTCTATTCAATAGCAACTGTTGCCGAGATTCTATATAGATAGAAATACACAAGATTTGCTCGTGTAAATAAATTAAATACACATAAATACGTTGTGCATAAATTAGATATCATAGAAAGTAACAAATTACATCAAGTACATCACACATTCACACAACTATACAACGAAGGAACAGCTCCAAGATAATTTAATTACATAGATATATTTGTATGACATTTTGTATTCGTTAGATTGAAGCTTATAGTAGGCGACATCGATTACTTCAAACGTCAGTACTACACCACTTTACCTAATATTAGTGTTTTTACTTGGTTTTGTTATTACTTGTCTGTTGTTTTTATTATATTAGTAGATTTCAGGTTGATTACTGAACACAGATTCTGGTTGATTGCTGAATACAGTTATAATGTGCTTTCCTCCACTATCGACTAAAAGTATAATAACTCAAGAACGAAAATTCTCTAACCTGTTTCTAAAGTCGATATATTAGTTAATATATGTTGAGATATTGAGAGACAGTAAACAGGGGGGTTAAATAGAAAAGATATATCAAATATAAATATATTTATTATACAAGTAAATGGTACATTGTTACTGAGGTAAGATGTTGATGATGTATAAATAGATGCACATTACATATAAAAAAAAATAGAGATGATGTAGAATTAGGCCGAATTAGATTTGTATGATTCTATCAAGACATACATACAAATATTCCAAAATAAATAAAAAAATATTTACATAAAAAATTAATACTTATCTCAGTCAAATAGAAACATGATTTAAAAAAAAAGTTCAAGTACTAAGATAGAAGCTAGTTAGATTTATCAACAGCAAAACAAAGACAGATATAGAATATTTTAAAATTTTTAATTCATTTCTCAACTAAATAAAAGATTGTGTTTATTTTTTTTTAATATTTTTTATTTCTAATATGATGATAAAATATTTGTTTTAGTCTACTAAAGCGCCACCACATAACAAAATTGTAATATAATATTGATAATAATCTATTATTATCTAGATTATTGGATATTGGACGCAAGAGCCTACAGGGGCCCCACAGTCGACACGGACCACTATCTCGTTATTGCGAGACTTAGTGGTCTGTTCAGAAAGTGGAGGCACTGGCGAGAGCGTGTCCACTTCGGAGGGCTTGAAAGAATAAAGGCTGAAAGGTTGCAAGAAGAGTGTGTAAGAGAAAAGTATGCAGAGGGTGTCCGAGAACGGCTGACGATGGCAAGCCAGCCGCAATCGGACATTGAAGAATGCTGGAGAGTATTGAAAGAGAGTATGGTAGATACAGCGAAAGAAGTATGTGGAAGTTCAAAGAAGCATAGAAAAACAAATGGTGATGCATGGTGGGATGCGGAAGTGGCAGCTTCCGTAGAGCAAAAGAAGAAAGCGTGGCTGGACTATGTCTCTTCTTTGAATCTGAATGACAGTATGACTGAACAGAAGAAAGAAATATATCGGCAATGTAAGAATGACACCAAGGCCTTAGTGAAAGAGAAACGTGATAGAGCAAGTATGAGTGCAGAAGATAGGCTGACTAAAAACTTCGAGGGTAACACCAAACTCTTTTGGAGGGAGGTGAAGAAGTCTCGGGGTGGTTGGTCAGCCTTCAGAATGAATAAAATAAGGTCTAAAGGTGGAGACATTCTTACACAAACACAAGACGTGTTAAGCCGATGGAGTGAATATTTTGGCGATATGTATGCGGATGCTACGGTTGGCGCCGGTGTTGGATGTGGTTTAGTAGATCAACATTCGACAACGGCGTCCTCCGATGGCATCAGTATGGATGAAGTTGAATGGGCGATAAGAAGTTTGAAAAATGGTAAGGCAGCGGGCATTGATATGGTGTCTGCCGAGATGATCAAGCTTGGTGGCTCTTGTGTCTGGGAGGCGTTCCTGTTGCTCCTCAATTTATGTTGGAGCTCGGGAATGGTTCCCAGGGACTGGAATAGCGCAGTCATCGTGCCTTTGTTTAAAAACAAGGGTTCACGTTATGACTGCGCAAATTACAGAGCCATAAGCTTGACCAGTTTGGCAGCAAAAGTGTATGGAAAAATTATTGAAAGGAGAATGAGGATGGTGTCCGATGGTTTACTGTGTGAGACACAAGGAGGTTTCAGGAGTGGAAGGGGATGCATGGATCAAGTGTTCTCTCTGCGCAACATTGTGGAGAAGCATCTGGCTCTAGGTCAGAGGGTTTTCTGCAGTTTTGTGGATCTGGAGAGAGCATTTGACACGGTTGTACGAAAGGAACTTTGGGACATTTTACCGGAGTATGGTATTAACGGTAAACTGCTACAGGCTGTGCAGTCCAGTTACATGGGCTGTAGAGCCTGTGTGCGGCTGGATGATGGAATGTCGCCTTGGTTTGACGTCAATATCGGCGTTAAGCAGGGGTGCGTTCTGTCAGCCAGGCTGTTTATCATATATCTGGATAAATGTCTCCAAAGGTTGAACGATATGAATGTGGGAGTCCAGATGGGCGACTCAGTGGTCACTGCTCTGCTTTATGCAGATGATGCAGTCCTGCTGGCACAGTCAGCGATTGACCTGCAGACCCTAGTCGACACAATGACAGAAGATTGTAAGAAAAGGGGTCTACGCGTGAATGTGAGCAAAACCAAAATAATGGTCTTTGAAAGAGATAAAACCAGAACAGATGTAAGAGTAACAATAGGTAATGATGTACTAGAGCAAGTGGATGAATTTGTATATCTTGGATGTGGATTTAGCCGAGATGGAAGGTACACCACTGATATAGAGCGAAGAGTGAATGCGGGAAATAGAGTGAACGGAGCGTTGGGGCAACTTCTCGGCAGCCACCACCTCAGCCAGAAGGCACGTGTAGCAATACATAACGCAGTGCTTGTCCCAACATTACTGTATGGAAGCGAGAGTTGGGTATGCAGAAAAGAGTATGATAGTAAAATTAATGCGGTCGAAATGCGATCTCTGCGGAAAATCTGTGGAGTTAGGCTGACCGACCGCATTCGTAACGACGACGTAAGAGAGCGAGTAGGTATGAAAGAGAGTATTGGTGTAAAGATGCGAAAGGGAATGCTCCGATGGTTCGGACATGTGGAAAGAATGCCGAACGAACGCCTGGTTAAGAAGATATACAATGCGAAAGTGGAAGGATGTAGGTACCGAGGGAGACCGAGACTAACCTACCTAGACCAGATCGGTCATGTACTGAAGGAAGGTGGAGTCAAGAGTCTCCGAAACCGGCGAGCGTGTATGAAGAGAATTATGAATGTTGAGGAAGCGAGTGAAGTATGCAGAGATAGAGTTCTCTGGCACTCTGTTCTCTCTGCCTACCCTGCAAGGGATATGGCGTGATGATATGTATGTATGTATGTATTATCTAGATTGTAATATATCAGATTTTGTTATGTGGTGGCGACTACGAATACTACCAGCCCTTACATTGTTTCTAGATATCATAAAAGACGATTATGAGCTTTACATCGATCTGAACAAATTCCATTCAATGCTGGTCAACATTTACGTTCCCAAGGGAGTTGAAATCAGGTCAAAGTTATGTCAAGTCAAAGTATTGTTCCGCAAGGAACTTGAACCTTTTCCAAATATGTCGCTTGGTAGGTTGATATCTTAACCACTACACAATCTGTGAAGTCCTTACAAATAAATAAAATACAGCGAAAACATGTTATAAATAATAAAATATATTATATGTAACAATTACATAACCCATGACAGAGTGAGGTCGGTATTTATGTTTTCTTTCCTTGACCATAGTCCGCTTTGTCCGCAATATCCGCTCACAAGATCAACAGGCCAGTATGGATCCCTACAAATACATTACAACAGTTTGCCGTCTTTTAATTGGATAGTCGCATTTTTCCTAACGCACAATATATGTCAGCTGACCCTTTAGTATTGTGATTGTGATGTACGGAACTGCGTCATCCTCACACGTACATTATAGTTTTATTGTTAAATTAATTTTATATTCGTCGTTTCTTTCTCTACTATTTCACATATTTCTATCTTATTCGCTGGATGGCCTAAATGGGCCCCCTCGAGTCTTGCTGCCTTTGTTCACTGTAAGTCTGTAACACACATATAAATATACCAATTTGTTTATACTTACTGATGAATAATGCTATGCCCATTATTTATTTATTCTCTCCATATTTTACCACAAAACACATATCATGAGGGTAAAAACTACTTTACAACTTATTCTTATACCTAACAAATATACAAAAAAAAACAAAAAAAAAGACTTTAAAATTAGTAGCGCCATTATTGGTGGAGTGCGACCACAAACACTGAGACACGAGATATTATTAACATTGTGTTAGTGCAGTATCAGACGACGCGAGTGTACACATTACTGCTGTGTGAGGTGCACTCGCGGTGGTTGCACAAGGTGACGTCACACACCACTAGCCCCTACACTCACTATATATACGCGCTGAAATACACGAAGTAACATCACATTCAACAACAACACAACACTAGCAACATGAAATCATACGTAAGTATACATTGTATACAATTATATATTTCACTAACGTACCAAGTGTCACTGGTTCTATGCACACACAGGACGAATACTTCAGGCAATAGATAAATTGAGTCCGGGTATAATTTGTGTCCGTTGAATATGTATTCATCCCCTGCAATATAATGAATAATTCTAAGAATTTATTTTAAGAAAATTTAGATATTTTACTAAAAATATTTGTTTAACCGTTAATTAATTAACATTAATACATTTGGTCATGGTTGATATAGAGGGTGTAAGTCTTTAGAATCGCCTGAGCGACTCTCTAAGGCAGTAACTTGCTATCTGTAAAAACCATCACAACTCATTGTGATCGCCAACCCCAGTGATAAACATGGTGATTCCAGCGCCTTACTTTGTTAATGAGGCAGCCGTACGTCCAATACTTTTTTTTTTTTTTTTTTTTTTTTTTTATTGCTTATGGTGGCAAACGAGCAGACAGCACACCTGACGGTAAGTGTCACTGCCGCCCATGGACCTTTGCCAATGGTATAGCTAGGCCGCTGCCAACCAATACAAACCCCGAACCCACCCCAGTTGGGCTGCCGGGCTATACTGTTGATGAAAGACTGAATGATGATGATGAAAGTAAAAATAATTACAATTATGTTGTTAAGAGTATTGTAACATACTTTTGAAATAACTGAAAACCAAATTGTGTACATTGTTTTAATTTTTACATGATATTTATAAACTATTGAGCATTTTAGCATTTAATTTACACTTACTGAAAAAGTAATAAGTAATTGGAAGGAATTGTCAACAGACATGAGTTCGAGTCCCACTTGTGACAATCATTTTTCCCTCTTAGAAATGTTTTTATTATTTTATGTTAATCATTTAGCATTATATAGTGGATAAGCATTCCCATTTTTTTTTTATCTTTATCCTGCTAATATTATAAATGATATGTTTGTAGGAACTGCCTACAGAATGGGGCATATAATGACTCACTATCCCACGCTAACCAGAGGGATGCGTTCAAGTACAAAATTCCATTCACACCTTTTTTTTGCGTGGGCCACGGTCGGCACACTCCTCGCATAACTTCGTCTGGGGCAACAGAGGGGCGTAAGCACGCACTCCCATAACCCACCCGTGACTCGTCGCCTTCGTGGTTGGGCCGACCACCGGAGCAGAGTGACTTAACGTCAGTGGCCGGCCAGACGGAAAATTATACCACTAGCGAACTATTTATAAAATATTGCTTATTTCAAGTTTTTTCATATTCAGGTAATCCTCAGTGTTTTGGTAGCAGTCTGCGCCGCTGGCGTGGTGCGCGAGAAGCGCGGCTACATCAGCAGCGGCTGGAATAGTGGATCCAGCGGTCTGGGCGGCTACAGCAGTCTGGGCGGCTACAGCGGTGGTCACGGTGGAGGTTACTCGGCACCTTCAGCGCAGGTGGTCACCGTCAACAAGGTGGTGAATGTACAGCGTGAGGTGTCCGTACCGCAAGTTATCAACGTGCGCAAGATCGTCTCCGAGCCACAGGTCATCTCTGTTAATAGGGTAGTACCTGTCTCTAACGGATACTCCTCCGGCGGATACTCCTCCGGTGGATACACCTCCGGTGGATACTCTTCCGGTGGATACTCTTCCGGTGGACACTCATTGGGCGGATATAGCAGTGGTTGGCACTGAAAATCTTAGTCAATTGGAAGCTTAATAACATTTTAATATTTAAATAAATACTACTTCTTATTAATTCTATTATTTTATTCCAATAACGCTATAATCACACTCAGTCATTAGATATAACTTCTTATTCTCTACATGGTATAAAACAAAGTTTCTTCCCCTCTCTGTACGGTTAGATCTTTTAAACTACAAAATGAATTATAATGAAAACATTGTTTGACAGACTCATTTAAGAGAACGCTTTATACGTAAAATAATACGTACACGAACTTTTTCACGAATATGCATATTCGTGAAAAGCCGGTGTTTTAAAAGATTTCTAATATGATATTGTAAAAAATATATTTTTGGGTACTTTTATTGCACACGCTGGCTCAACCTTACGAGATAGATCAAAATAATGTACTACGGGATTGTATATTTAAAAATATGTAAAAAAAATGTCCGAGGTGGTATCTATCTATCTCATAATAATTGTACCGGGGGAGACCGAGACTCACCTACCTAGACCAAATTGGTCATGTACTGTAGGAAGGTGGAGTCAAGAATCTCCGAAACCGGCGAGCTTGTTTGAAGAGAATTATGAATGTTGAGGAAGCGAGTAAAGTATGCAAGGATAGAGTTCTCTGGCATTCTGTTCTCTCTGCCTATCCTGCAAGGGATATGGCGTGACGATATGTATGTATGTATGTATAATAATAATCCACAATAATCATATATATCTTTTATATACTTTAAAAAATAAAGAGTTATTTATGAAACTATTTCAAATATTATAAGTACTATTTTTTATCCAATTATATTCATTTGGCACGCGGTGTGTTTAATAGAAATTTAAATAGCCATTTACAGCATATCATTAAGATAATTTGTCTTAGAAGTAGTTATCATAAATTTAAAACACGGAGTCAGAATGAACGAAACTTACGCGAAGTGGAAACAGGTCGCTAGTATACAATAATATTCAAATGACCGCGCCTAGCTCGGAATTGCATTTTTTTTAGTAAATAGTGGTATCTTTTCTTGTTATTTTTTGATAATATATTTAAATAATAAGAGATTGTAATGAAATTTTGGAGTATATTTAAATAAAAAATACGTACTCATATAATATAAATATTTTTGTATCATATCGGTATAAGAACCATATGAATTTTATATTTAATTAAAATATAAATGTAAGAATAAATTAAGACAAAAATTGAAAAAAGAGAAATTAAAGATCGAATCGGTGCTACCTGAATTAAGTGACTGCTCGATTACACAACTGAGCTTTTTGATTTTTTAGAGTAGTGGCAATTTATTTTCTTACTCTCAATTTTTTTCATTGGCTAAAAACATTGCCAAAATGAGATTTTCTATAATTGTAACCTAACTAGATCATTTTATCGGCCCCGAAAACTCCCGCAAACTAAACTTCATATCCTTCTATTCTATAGCTACTATTCTTCTATTGTTTTGCAACTGCTGTCGAGAATCTAAATATTTAGAAATATACCTACAAGATTTGTTTATGTAAATACATTAAATACACATAAATACGTTCTACATAAATTAAATAACATATAAAGTAACAAATTACATTGAGTACATCACACATTCACACAACTACATAATTAAGGAACAGCTCCAAGATAATTTAATTACATAGAAATAGTTTTATGACATTTTGTATTCGTTAGATTGAAGCTTATAGTAGGCGACATCGATTACTTCAAACGTCAGTACTACACCACTTTACCTAATATTAGTGTTTTTACTTGGTTTTGTTATTACTTGTCGGTTGTTTTTATTATATTAGTAGACATTCAGGTTGATTACTGAACACAGGTATACTGTGCATTCCTTCACTATCAACTAAAAGAATAATAACTCAAGAACGAAAATTCTCCTGTTTCTAAAGTCGATATATTAGTTAATAGATGTTGTGATATTGAGAGACAGTAAACAGGGGGATTAAATAGAAAAAAATTGACATTGAATATTAATATATTTATTATACAAGTAAATGGTACATTGTTACTGAGGTAAGATGTTGATGATGTATAAATAGATGTACCTATAGATAGAGATGATATAGAATTAGAACGAATTAGACATGTAGGATTCTATCAAAACATACATACAAACATTGCAAATTAAATAAAAATCTATTTGTATAAAAAATAAAATATTATCTAGACAAAAAAAAAATCAAAATTAAAAAAAAAATCAATTATCAAAATAAAAGCTAAGTTAGATTTATCAACAGCAAAACAGAGACAGACATAGAATATTTTAAAATGTTTAATTTCTAATTTTCTTTCTGCAACTAAATAAAAGCTAGTGTTTTTTTTTTTGTAATAAATTTTATTTTGAACATTCTAACATAATGTAATAATAAAAAAATTGATTTCGTAGATTATTATCAATATTATATTATAATTTTGTTAACTTACACACACATTATAATATAATATTTACACGGTGTTGTGGTGGCGACTACGAATACTACCAACCCTTACATTGTTCGTGGATATCATAAAAGACGATTATGAGCTTTACATCGACCTGAGTCAATTCCATTTTATGCTGTCTGGACAATATTTACGTTCCCAAGGAGAGCTGAAGTCAGGTCAAAGTTTTGTCAAGTCAAAGTATTGTCCCGCATGGAACTCGAACCTTTTCCAAATATGTGGCTTGGTAGGTACGTATCTTAACCCCTACGTCATCTATGTAATCACTCACAAAGAAATAAAATACAGCAAGAACATGTTATAAATAATAAAATATACTATATGTAACGATTACATAACCCATGACAGAGTGAGGCGGTATTATTGTTTCCTTTTCCTTGACCATAGTCCGCTTTGTCCGCAATATCCACCCACAACATCAACAGGTCAGTATAGTTCCCCACGAATCACCTTACAACAGTTTTCCGCCTTTTAATTGGATAGTTTCACTTTTCCTAACGCACAATATGTCAGCTGACTCTTGTGTTTTGTGATTGTGATGTACGGAATTGCGTCATTCTCACACGTAGGTACATTATAGTTTTATTGTTGAATTTATTCGTCTTTTCTTTCTCTACTATTTCACATATTTGTTGCCTTATTCGCTGGACGACATAAATGAGCCCCCTTCGAGTCCTGCTGCCTTTGTTCACTGAAACACAGATATAAAATAAACCAATTTGTTTATACAAACAACTCATGAAAACAACTCATGAAAAATGCTATGCCCATAATTTATTTATTTTCTCCATATTTGACCCCAAAACACATATCATGAGATTAAAAACTACTTTACGACTTATTTTTAGATCACTTTATATTCTTCGTTTAATTGATTAATTTGTAATTGTTTGTATATGTGTATCTATGTATGTGTATATTATATGTATGTGTTTCTATGTAATAATTCATGTACGTAGTCTGTTCAAAAAGGTTGCACAAGGTGACGTCATACACCACCAGCCCCTGCCGCGTATAATACGTCACATGACACACACTCACTATATATACGCGCTGAAATTCACGAAGTAACATCACATTCAACAACAACATATAACTAGCAACATGAAATCATTCGTAAGTTCATCATTAATTACTTATATATAATATACTTAAAATATATATTATTGAATGTTAATTAATTATTAAATAAACATTAAACCGTGAAGTGATGGGTTTAGAATACAATATGTCATAACCCATTACTTTATGGTGTGAGTTCTATACAGTTTCTAAAGTATCACAAGGGGAATCGGCAAGAGTGCTTACTTATGTGCCTTTTTAATCGGCAATTTCTATTTAAGTAATATGTAAAACAATATGCATAACAAAAAAGTAATGTTTATATATATTTTTTTTTATTATTTAATTTAACAGCTATTAATATTTAAAATAAATACACTCGTTATTTAAGATTTAAGTGATGCCAGCCATGTATGTCAAAGAATCAGTACTAGTGGTCCGCTCAATGGCTATGGGAAAGGAATACTACGGGTTATGAGCCGCACGCTACCCTTCCGTCATCCCAGATGAAAAGAGCGAGCTATGTGCTGAATACAGTCTGCCAAAAAAGGTGTAATCTAAAATTTAGAGAGTCGTTTGTGAAGTACATATATTTTGACGGGTTTTATCGCGTTTAAAAATCTTTACTCTGGCAGCTGCCCACCAACCAAAACTATTCTACTAATGAAATATTCATATATTATTGGTTCATTTAAGGTTTTTTTTTCATGTTCAGGTAATCCTCAGTGTACTGGTAGCAGTCTGCGCCGCTGGCGTGGTGCGCGAGAAGCGCGGCTACATCAGCAGCGGCTGGGACAGTGGATCCAGCAGTCTGGGCGGCTACAGCAGTCTGGGTGGCTACAGCAGTCTGGGTGGCTACAGCAGTCTGGGCGGCTACAGCGGTGGTCACGGTGGAGGTTACTCGGCACCTTCAGCGCAGGTGGTCACCGTCAACAAGGTGGTGAATGTACAGCGTGAAGTGTCCGTACCGCAAGTTATCAACGTGCGCAAGATCGTCTCCGAGCCCCAGGTCATCTCTGTTAATAGGATCGCACCTATCTCTAACGGATATTCCTCCGGTGGATACTCTTCTGGTGGATACTCCTCCGGTGGATACTCCTCCGGTGGACACTCATTAGGTGGATATAGCAGTGGTTGGAACTGAAAACCTTAGTCAATTAGAAACTTAACTAAATTTTAATATTTAAATAAATATTTGTTCATATTAAATTTTTTGTTATTTTTTATTAAATAATTAACATTGTCTCACCACAATGCCATATAAAAAAATAGATAGAAAAATAAATAGATGACTGTCATTATCAGTCTATCTATGTATGTATGTATGTATATATGTTTGTATGTTCCTTTGAAGCACTATACAGACCAAACGCCTGGGCCGATTTTCATGATTCATACGTCAATCGATTCCTCTTATTTCGGCGAGTATCACTAAAGATATGAAGTTAGTGAAAATTCAATATGGCGGCTAATGGACGCCATATAGTAAAATTAAAAAAAAGAAAGTCATCAAACTATGTCAAGTGGGATATCGTTGAATAGGAATTTAAAAATCATTTTTAGTTTTCCCTCAACATTTTTCGATTCGAATGACCGTTTAGGATCTATATCGATTTAAAGTTGCGTAACAACCATTCTCACATATAGGTTTTTAGACGAAGAATATAACGAATAATTTTACTATTGTTTAATTATTAAGAGCTAATCAAATATTTAGAATAATCGGGTTTTTATAAATAAAGAATCTTACAATATAAATAAAATAACTAGCATATAACATAAAGAGGATAAATTGATTCATCATCATCTCAGCTCATATAAGTTGCACTACTGGGCTCGAGCCTCCTCCGTAATGGGAAGGAAAATGTTGTTGTTGATGATGTTGTTGCATAGATGTTATATGCGTTTTATATACCTTAGACATTTCTTACCATCACCCACGGATAAGATAGGGGATGGTGAATTGTATTCTTACTCCGTCACCACACGGATAAGTCACAAATCATATACGTCACAAAGTATCCTGTTCATATTTAGTTAAGCGAAATATGTAATATGTCCGGCTTAAAGTTAATGGTATATGTTTATCATTTTGTAGTATTTTAAGTTAACCATAGCTATTGTATTCCATAACATCTCATCTTGCTCTTATCCCAATTACTGGGGGTCGACAACAATATGTCATCTTCTTCCATACAATCCTATCAGACGTCATCTCTGCAGTCACTCCCTGTCTATCCACGTCATGCCTCACGAAGTCCATCCATCTTTTCTTTGGTTGGCTTCCTTTACCTCTAAAGTCTTCAACATTTATACTTAAAACTTTCCTTACAACATTACTTTTATCACATGTCCAAACCATGTCAACCGTTCACTCCTTAACTTTACCGTCACTGGCGCAACTTTCAAACTTCCTCTAATATGTTTATTTCTTATTTTATTCATTCTGGTCATTCATAACATCTATTAATTATATTATTAATCGTGTTATTGCAATTGAACGGCATAAATATGTATTAAAAGTGATTCGCAGTTGTTTATACTCGTACCTACAACTAAGTAACCCGCCCTCGCTTCGTTTCAATTCCGGCAGCTCTGCCCTGCATTCTAAATCTGTCGTAACTTCTACGATTCATTTAGTAATTATATATCAATACGTTAATTTTGTTCTACATTCAATGTACCATAACATATATTTAATTGAATAAGAAATTATAATGTTTTGTATAAAAGAGATTTGTAAATCTTTGAAAGAGATGAAGCCAGAACAGATGTAAGAGTAACAATAGGTAATGATGTAGTAGAGCAAGTGGACGAATTTGTATATCTTGGATGTGGATTTAGCCGAGATGGAAAGTACACTAATGATATAGAGCGAAGAGTGAATGCGGGAAATAGAGTGAACGGAGCGTTGGGGCAACTTCTCGGTAGCCGCCACCTCAGCCAGAAGGCACGTGTAGCAATACATAACGCAGTGCTTGTCCCAATATTACTGTAATGAAGCGAGAGTTGGGTATGCAGAAAAGAGTATGAAAGTAAAATTAATGCGGTCGAAATGCCATCTCTACGGAAAATCTGTGGAGTTAGGCTGATTGATCGCATTCGTAACGACGACGTAAGAGAGCGAGTAGGTATGAAAGAGAGTATTGGTGTAAAGATGCGAAAAGGAATGCTCCGATGGTTCGGACATGTGGAAAGAATGCCGAACGAACGTCTGGTTAAGAATATATACAATGCGAAAGTGAAAGGATGTAGGTACTGGGGGAGACCGAGACCAACCTACCTAGACCAGATCGGTCATGTACTGAAGGAAGGTGGAGTCAAGAGTCTCCGAAATCGGGGAGCGTGTATGAAGACAATTATGAATGTTGAGGAAGTGAGTGAAGTATGCAAGGATCTCTCTGGCACTCTGTTCTCTCTGCCTACCCTGCAAGGGACATGGCGTGATGGTATGTATGTATGTATGTAGATTTGTAAATAACCCGTTATTCTCTAGACATATGTCATCTTGGACTTTTTTTGTAGATCTTTTAAAGATTGTATATCTTTTTTTTTCATAGTACATTATTTTGATATCAATATATGAGACAAATATCTCGTACTGTTTATCCATCGTTTGTCACACAAGGGCATAAAAATATGTTATTTACGACATACTATTACCAATTTTTGAAATTGTCTACACTTCTTTCTCCTGAATCACTTTCTCTAATAAAGTAAAACCGCATTAAAATCCGTTGTGTAGTTTCAAAGATCCAAGCGAACAGACGAGGGCAGAAATTTTATTTTTATTTTTTATTTTTATTGCTAGTGGTGGTAAACGAGCAAGCAGCACACCTGATGGAAAGTGTCACTGCCGCCCATGGACCTTTGCAATACTAAGGGTATAACTAGGCCGCTGCCTACCAATATAAAACCAAACACACCCAATTGGGCTTCCGGCTCTCTCGCTCACAACTGACTTTATTAAGGTTTTGTAAATATTTTATTTAAGGGATACTCAGGAGCCACAAGTTGTAGTTATGACCCGCTGTCATTTCATGCATCCCGCATCAGCTTTAGTGTTTTACCACACGATCCAGATCGCCATTGCTTTGGATAAGCAAACCATAGTATTGAAAGCTTGGGCGCATAATGGGATGTACTTATCCCATCCAACTGGAGCATGGTTGTAAAATTGGAGAGAGCACTGAAATTGCAGAACATGCATTCTATTTTTGGTCTGCTGATGTTCTCCAACAAGAACAATGTCATCAGCGAATACCATGCACCAGGGTGCTTCTTCCTGTATCTCCGTTGTTAAAGTATCCATTATCAAAAGGAATTGATATAGGGACTCAATGCTAATCCTTGGTGTTGGTGCAGACCCACCTCCACATTAAACACTTCGGAATCTCCAATAGTTGATCTTATGTACGACTTAGATCGCCGGCACATATTAAAGGTACATATTAACTTAATATACTTCAAAAGCATGCTTTTTTGAAGTGAAAACTTCTTTAGGCCCACCGCACACAGATTTTTTCGTGGGTAGGTAAGTTAGGCTGATCCGTCATGCTCTGAGGTGAAACGCTCGATCGGGTGAACTCGAGACCGCCGAGTGTACCCGAGCGAGAAAGCAGTCCGCTGCTCTTCGCAGTTGTATCGCTGTATTTCGTATGATCAATTCTTACGTCTTAATTGTCTTTATTAAATTAATAGTTATAATTGATACGTAATATTGGAATTGGCCAATGAAGTTTTCACTTCTGCCGTGCGGTCTTAAGCGCACACTCTTTTTTTTTCTATCAACGCCCACCACAAAACCGTTCTTGGGATTCTGTCATAAGCCTTCTCGAGGTCAACAATACTATGTGCAACTTCCTATATACACCACAATATTTTTTGCACAGTCGGCGCAATGTATATATGGCATCCGTTGCCCCGCAGCCCGACATGAATCCTCTTTTTTTTTAGTGGCGGGCTATGGTGTGGACGCGTCCTGTTAATTCTATCCGGGGTGATCGAAAAAACAGCGCACGACCCCTTTTTTTGCGGTGGACTATAGAGTAGGTCGCGCCCCACCATATCGGTCAGGTTGACGGAGGAGGCGGCGCACAACCCCATAGACCCACCATTCAAACACCTCTCTTTGCCGTGCGAGCGGGCCACCGGTAGTCGATCTTTGTCTTCGGTGTCCACGACCCAATAGACCCGCCACATATGTACTTATCGACGCCGTGCAAGCGGGCTACTGGAACCCAGTATTTGTCTTTGATGGCCCGCCCTATGGTCTACCCTCGGATATCCTCTCGAGTCGACGCCCTGACATCCCGACTCAGGTCTTGACGTCAGGGTGTCGTCCTCACGAAGTAGCCTCTCGCCGTGCGACCAGACTGATCCCTTGTCTGGTCACCCGCTGCCTTCTAGGCAAATTGAGATACCTGCAGTGTTAGAATTAAAAGAGAGATTTTTTTAAAAAAGTAAAGAATTTTATTTAATTAATAAGTAATCGAATTTTTCGTTGACTAGCTTCACCACCAACCGTTGCCGGATGAGTAACCACCACCGTATCCACCTGAGGAGTATCCACCTCCATATCCACCGGAGGAGTATCCGCTTCCATGTCCACCGGAGGAGTATCCACTTCCGTGTCCACCGGAGGAGTATCCGCCTCCGTATCCACCTCCATATCCACCTCCGTATCCACCGGATGAGTAACCAGTGGAGACAGGTACGATCTTTTTGACGGTGATGACCTTAGGTTCAGAGACGATTTTGCGTACGTTGATGACCTGTGGCACGGATATTTCACGCTGGACATTCACTACCTTGTTGACGGCGACCACGCGAGTTGCAGGTGCTGAGTAACCTCCACTGTAGCCACCCAGACCGCTATAACCGCTGTCCCAACCACTGCTGCCGCTGCCATATCCGCTATTCCAGCCACTGCTACCGCTGCCGCTGCCATATCCGCTATTCCATCCACTGCTGATGAAGCCGCGTTTCTCACGCACTACTCCAGCAGCGCATACTGCTACTACAGCGCAGAATACCAACTGTTGAACATAGAAAATACTTTAAACCATATAGATTAAATATAATCGTCATTATCATCAACAACCCATTGCAGGCCTAGAAGCCCCTCTTCAATAAGAGAGAAATGGATCTACTATACCATGCTAGTCAGATGTGTTGGTATAGATATATTTCGCGTTTACTTTTTCTTGCATAAAGATGCATGCATATTATATTTCAGTCGTCTTTTACGACGTCCGTGGGCAAGAAAGGGAATCACGATAAAGTATAATAAAGTTTTAATTTTTAATTAGGTAATGGAGATGGAAAAGAACAGAATCTTAAATAACTTGAATATTTTTTAAGATTTAAAATAAACTATTGCTATCATTTATATTAAACCTTTCATCCATTCATTACTGGAAGTAGTCCTAATCTATAGAAGGTCACATAGCAAGGTCATTCACGTGACAAGTGGGTTGAATCTCTCTTATCTTATCCGTGGATTTGTAAAAGATGACTAAGGGATGCAATATAAATATATATATCTATGCAAAAAATGAAAAAAAAAACTGGCCTGGTATATGTTCCACTATTGGGCTCGCTCCATAATGGGAGGAAAATTGACCTACTCTAGTCTACTTCATAATGGGAGGAAAATTGACCTACTATACCACGCTGGTCAGACGTGTTGTTATAGGGTTTTGTTTTGAGTTTCCCTCTCTTGCATAGATGTTATATGCGTTTTATATCTATTAGTTATCTTTTACGATCACCCACAGGTAACACAGAGCGTGGTGAATTGTATTCTTACCCCGTCACCATACAGATAAAACCAGAGGGTTATATTAATTCAATTTCCCCTAAGATGGTGAATTTTTCAAGAACTTTCCATCTACATGTTTAACTACATTTCAATGGAAAGCTCTAGAATAATTACAACATAAGTGAATAATTCGCAGGCACATAATGACCTCTACATTAAAAAAACTTATTTACCGTATAAATAATATTAAATTTATTCATTGGATTAATTTGTAGAGTTGCTTTTAGGTATTGTAGAGATAATATCATATGATTATTTACTTAATATAACCAAAGTTATTGGTCAATATTGACATCAGATATTCAATTATAATCTTGTCCTTAAATATGAAATCATTGAGATAAAATAATTATATGCTATGTTTCTTGTAATGTTTCATTGACTACACAACTTGTGTGATGGTTAAAATACCTACTATGCCATATGTTCGATTCCCATGCAGAACAATACTTTCTCCTATCAATAGTTAAGGAAATATCCTTGTATTGCAAGATAGTTTATGAATATATAATTAATGGACACAAATTACATCCAGACTCATTATAATAATTTATGGCTGACTATTGTATTGCATGGGAATCGAGCCCACGACACTGAAGTCAGTATCTTAACCAATGCGCCATCTGCGCAGTCATTTAACGGACAAAAAAATAATAACAAATAATTTGCGATACGAACAAAGTTTGCATTTAGGATCAAAACTATTACATTCAGAACGGTAGCTCACTATTTAAACTACTATGCTATCCGTGAAATCGAGTATGCACCATTTCCAAGCTATATAAATAAAATAGTATCAGATAATAATTTTCCGTGTGGTGACGAAGTAAGAATATCATCGCTCCCTATCTTACCTGTGGATGATCGTAAGAGACGACTAAGGGATATAACACGCATATAATTAATGCGCAAGAGAAGGAATACTCGAAACAAATTCCTATACCAACACGTCTGACCAGCATGATATAGTAGGTCAATTGCCCTCCCATTGTGGAGGAGGCTCGAGCCCAACAGTGGGACATATAAGAGCTGAGCTGATGATGAGATGCGATGAATCAAACAAAGTTTAAAATAACTCAATTGATAAGACTTTTAATTTTAGTTACGGCTTATCAAAGCAATAATAAATATAATTTTGTTTTTAAGTTATCCTAAAGGTGAAATCTATAAGATTGTTTAATGTGCACATTCAAAACTACCTATTAAACTAATATTCATCTACATCAGAGTAGTATGAAGTAATCTTTTAAAAGCCAAACAAATAATGATACACTAGATAACGGATATAATAGGTATTGTTTCATGTGAACGAAAAATGACGAGAATAATCGCAGATGCGAAATGAAAAAGAAAAATAGTTTTAAGTTTTTAATCTTTTTTTTTAAATACCAGTAAGGAAATAATCATTGTATTGCGGGTGACTTTACAAACATATTTCAATTAAACACAAACAAATTTCACCTAGACTCAGAACAACACTTTGTGAATCGCACAAAGTGTTGTTCTGCACGGGCATCGAATCCACGGCACTGGCACGGAAGGTCGTTATCTTAACCACTATGCCATCTATGCAATCGCGCTATAATATTTGCATTTAATCTTTATCTCAGCTGATATATGCCTCACTGCTGGATGGGAGCCCCGTCCGTATTAAGAGGGAAATTGACCTATTATACCACGCTAATCAGACTAAATGGTATAGGGTTTTATTTCCAATTTTCCTTCTCTTGCATAGATATTATGTGTATGCATATCCCATACTCCTCTACAACAATGGATAGAATAGGTGGTGAATTATATTCTTACTCCGTCTGAGATAGTGCATATTCTCCTAGTAATTTCTCATCTGGTAAATAAAGTTTGATGATTTATTCTTCACTTTACACCACAGGGAACAATAAAGTGAGGTAAAAATAATGGTCTTTCCGTATGGTGACGGAGTAAGAATACATTTCACCATTCCCTATCTTACCCATAATCGTAAGAGACGACTATTGGATATAAAAACGCATGTAACATGTATGCAAGAGAAGGAAAACTCGAAACAAAAACCTATACCAACACGTCTGACCAGCGTGGTATAGTAGTTCAATTTCTCTCCCATTATAGAGGAGTCACGAGCACAACAGTGGAATATATGTATATGAACTAAGATGATGAAAAATAATGATTGACATTCTTATATAGATGAAGTAGATACTGATAAATCCGGTTAGGAGTCTCCTAAGTAATCTTATTGAACTATTTTTTTAAGAGATTCATAAGAACTGTTATATATTCTTGAATATTGCTTTTCTTTTTTTGATCTTCTTAGCCATGCCAATATATGTCTTAATTCTGAGTATGAACCTTCTCTAGATCTCTATTACCAGAGTTTGTCATAAAAGATAATTAAAATATATATGCCGATAATTTTTAACAGAATAATAACTCGATAGAAAAACATATGCCTAAATTTCTAATCAACTTGTTATAGTAAGCCAGTTTCTCTGTCATTGCAAAAGTGGAGAAATAAAAATGCAACCCAAATTAGCTGAGATAATAATAAAGAAATCTAAGTAAGGTACGAAGATTAAGGTTACTTCGATATCAAACGTAAAATTGAATATAAACTTATTCCAAAAATAATGTTTTCTTATGTTTACGCGAGTATTACACATTTTCAATAAAACTACTTTTACGGATTCTATCGCGTTTGTATTTGATTTTTAATTTCCCGGCGTTTCGAACAATTTACAGTGATCATGGTCACGGGAGCACTAAGGTATCTTACGTCCAAAAGTCATCGTTATTACAGAAATTTATATATACCCGCTACAGTATCAATTACTAAGAATATATATTATTCTAAAAATTAAATATATATAATATAATATGGGATACTCACGAAGGATCTCATGTTGTATTGTGGTACGTTTGTGTTATGATGTCCAGTGTTCGTTTTGTACGTATATATACGTGTGCCCAACCGCTTCTGATGCAACCTCGTCCTCGTCAGACGCTATGTCGCTGTACTTTACTTTTGCTATCATTCATTATTTTACGGCCATTCATGATGTAACTAATTTTATAGATTCTATGGGACCTGTCGATTCGATAGACGCTGTTAGATGCATCTTAATAGCATTCCGTATTTATTTTTTTTTAAATCACGACTTAATAGCAAAAATAATAGAGATAAAAATACCAAGTATATTGTATTCGTATTGTCATTCAATCTTTTACTCCTGTTCACTGTAAGATATATACCTCCCCTATAAATTAAGGAATAGTGATATAGTCACCACGCTTAGGTTTCGATTATCAATCTTATTGAGATGCTATTCCTTTCCCAGGAGAAAGTTATGGCGCATTATTTTGGTGAGACACAGCAGTTTTTTTTATGATGGGTAAATAAGGACTGGCAATAATTGTACTTTTATTCAATCCACACTAAAGTATGTTAACAATGCATAAATAATTATCACAGCCTTCGAGTTTGTTGTTTAGTCTAATCCAGTCATGTCAAAGATACGGTCTCGGCCTCTGGGCCGTATCAATAAGGCCCGCGATCGCATCGATTTTTAACAACTATATATTATATAATTTAATAAAAAAAATATTATAATAATTCAGTTATTTTTTTTTCAATCTGGCCTGCCTAAGAATTAAGAATTTAATATATGGCTCTCCGCAAAATTGAGTTTGACACCTCTGGTCTAATCAGATCCAATAGAATAACTTGTCGTAAGAGATAATCTACCACCGGATCGGAACGTAGCCGCAAGCTGAGAAGATACGACAAAAACTTATTGGGCTCGTAATTACTTAAGGTACTTCTTTGAAATAAAATTGTGCACAAAAACTTTAATAAGCTCCAGTATAATGCCCATCGAGGATATATTTCTTTTTTTAAATATAATATAAAAAAAGAAATGATAGCTCAACTAGATCACACAAGCGGGACCCAATCACTAGTTGAGTAATAGATCAGCCACCACCATGGTTTGATAAAAACCATCTCTTAGCAGCTTATAACATCAGCTCGATCACCAATCCACCTGCCAAGGGAGGCGAGTATTATTCTCTACTTCATACAATATGGATTTCAGGCTTCATAGAATTCAGTAACAAAACTTTGTTGCAGTCAAATCGCTTTATTTTGTGAGATTTCTCTATGCAATTGGAGGGTACTACATTCATTATAAGAGATTTCTATATATACCCAACAGCTCCCAGGCTACATTAAGACTACCACCGATGACAAAAATTGGGTTCCGGTGCCCCACTTGCACGGCGTGGAGAGACGAGGAGATATTGCGGGGCGGGTTTATAGGGTCTCGCGCCGTTTCATCTGTCGCCCCGGACGGATTTATCGGGGTGTAACCAGAACATTGCCCGCCGCAAAAAAAAAGAAAAGGCTACAATAAGACACAATATGTCAGTCTATGATGGAATGGATAAAATAAGAAATGAACATATAAGAGGAAGTCTGAAAGTTGCGCCAGTGACGGAAAAGTTAAGGAGTGAAAGATTGACATGGTATGGACATGTAATGAGACGGGATGAAAGAAATGTTGTGAGGAAAGTTTTAAGTATGAATGTTGAAGGCTTAAGGGGTAAGGGAAGACCAAAGAAAAGATGGATTGCCTGTGTGAAACATGACATGGATAGACAAGGAGTGACCACAGAGATGACGTTTGATAGAGTTATATGGAAGGAGAAGACATATTGCGTTGACCCCATATAGATTGGAACAAGAGCAAGTTAATGATGATGATGATGATGATGTCAGTCTATGATTCAAATCAACAATGTTATGACGTTATCAATACCAAGACATGTGTAAATTTGACCCTTAATAATAATTAATTAAAGAGTCATCATCATTACCCTGGTCTTTCTCTCCCAATTACTTGGGTCGACGCAATATGTTTTTCTTCCACACAATCATATTCGATGTCAAATCTGCGGCCACGCCCTTCCTATCCATATCATGCTTCACGCAATCCATCCATCTTTTCTTCGGTCTTCCCTTACTCCTAAAGCCTTCAATATTCATACTTAAAACTTTTCTCATATTAAAGAGTATTTTACTCACTCACACTTTTTATGAAAAGGCTCACGTTATCTAACAAGATAAGGTGAGCCTTCTCATAAAAAGTCTATAATTAATATGATGCTCTTTGAGTTATCTCGTCGGATCTTTCCCAGTGTATGTGCGCTTAAAACCCGTAGTAGCATATTAGATTTCTAAATATGAAATTAATAAATTATACATACATACATATCACCACGCCATATCCCATGCAGGGTAGTCAGAGAGAACAGAGTGCCAGAGACCTCTATCCTTGCATACTTCACTCGCTTCTTCAACATTCATAATTCTCTTTATACACGCTTGCCGGTTTCGGAGACTCTTGACTGCACCTTCTTTCAGTACGTGACCAATCTGGTCTAGATAGGTGAGTCTCAGTCTCCCCTGGTACCTACATCCTTCCACTTTCGCATTGTATATCTTCTTAACCAGACGTTCGTTCGGCATTCTTTTCACATGTCCGAACCATTGAAGCATTCCCTTTCGCATCTTTACACCAATACTCTCTTTCATACCTACTCGCTCTCTTACGTCGTCGTTGCGAATGCGGTCGGTCAGCCTAACTCCACACTCTCCACACAATAAATTATCGTAATATAATAATTTTAATTCGTGTGGTGACGGAGTAAAAATACAATTTGCTTTCCCTTTCTTACCCATCGGGTGATTGTAAGAGACGACTAAGGGTGATAATATGAATAAAACATCTATGTCAAAATAAAACTCTATATCACTAGCGAGGTATAAGTACATCAATTTCTCTCCTATTTTGCAAATAATTATTATACATTTAAAATATAATAATAACAATATATTTTTAAAAAAAAATCAAATTAAAATTAAATGGATAGTAGGAATATAATAAATTCGATTTTCATCATATGTAAAGCAGGAGATATAATTCAATATTATCTAATCAGCTAATGAATAAGAGGATGTTCAGGTAAATTAACAAAACAGTACAGCTCTTTTTATTGGTCATCTATGGTCTGGACATATGCCGTCCATTCAGTCCGGGGCGACAGAAGGGTGTGGCCCCATAACCCACCGTATTCCTTCTTGATCGACTACTGATACCGTATCCTTGGCCAGCTCAGCGGGAAACAGTACAGCTCTGTAGATATGACAAAACTTAAAGTAATCTTAAGATTAATTGTAATAGTAGGCAATTAGATATAGCCCAACTGGGTGGGTTTGGGGTTTGCAGGGTGGGCAGTGGCCTAGCTATACCGTTGGTATTGCAAAGATCCATGTGCGGCAGTAACACTTACCATCAGGTGTGCAGCTTGCTCGTTTGCCACCATAAGCAATAAAAAAAAAATATAGCAGAAATTTTGCTAGGTTCATTGTCATGCATATAATTGCAGCCTTAATATTTTATAATCAAAAAATTTTTCAAATCCTAATGTTAGTGTTGTGTTCGAGCTTCGAATCAAATCTAAATGCCTATTCTCGACTGCAGTACAATTACACCAATAGATTAACCAGTTATTCCAGTTTAACTTTTACTTTTTTTTTATTAATATTGTAAGGCTGTTATCTGTTTCTAGGAATCTTTGTTTGGTCCATGATGTGAGGTCAGTAAAAGTGAAGGTCATAAAGTAATACGACGTATGAGTCACGGGTGATGGTGCGAAGACATCGCTAACTTGACACAGATTGAATGTGCCGTAACATCCACCAGAGCCGGTTGTTCGATCCACTGTGCAACGACGTCGCCTGGCTAATAACAACATCCGTACTACATTACTTAATGTTTTAAAATATATACTTATTTTTAACTTTTTATTTATTACGATGATTAAAAAAATTCTTTAGTCAAATATATATTACCTATTAGTAAAAAAAAAAATCTCATACATTTTTTTATTAATTATAACAGTTTTTAGTTTCTTTGTATTCAGTAACTACTTCGAAAACATTTTCCGTAAGTCTAGTCATTATCTTTGATTGAGCGCTGGCTACCCAATTGAAGGATACTCTGACAATTTTGGCAGAACATAAAAAACACATAATAAAATTAAAATTCTTTATTAAATTAAAACTTAACACAAATAAGTACTAAGAGGGGCCTTAGTTTCGAACACAGGAGCTTACTAAAAAAGAATATTCTAAATATAAGCCCTTTAGAGGAAATTTTTAGTTCTTGCTGAGGGTGCAAAATAAGCGATGAATTATGAATTTCTATTTTTATCCTACAACACAAATAATAAAAATGATATTAAACGGGATGTCACACTTGACTTTAAGACATACAAAGTCGCGGATAATAGTTAATATTTTTTTCTTTTATATTTGATTTTTAATTTTTCCGTCTCGGTCCGTTGAGGACCAGTCCTCTTATGAACAAGCTGTAAAATATTCATAAACGCGATAGAATCCTTAAAAGTAATTTTATTTCTAATTTAAGAACACATTTGCACGTCATCCTTACTAATATTATAAATGGGAAAGTAACTCTGTCTGTCTGTCGCTCCTTCACGCCGAAACTACTGAACCGTTCTAAATGAAATTTGGTACACAGATAGTCTAGATCCTGAGAAAGGACATAGGCTACTTTTTAATGCAAAAAAGTGCAGTGAAGGGGGATGACAAGTTGTAATTAAGTATCATCAATTTTAAAGCCAGAAGCTTGAAACTTATTTTTAGGCTATTGATTAGATGTAAATAAATATGACATTAAAATTTTGTAAAAAAATCACCCTTTAGGAAAGCAACCTTTTGCTCGAGCGAAGCCGCGGGCAGAAGCTAGTTATTAATATATATGTTAATAATTATATTGTGATAATATATTGTATATTAAATTAAATCTATTATGCTAGCACCGTATTGGAACGGCCTTACTGAGAAAGATGCGGCAAGAAAACTCAATGTTTCTTACTAAATTGTTTCATCACACAGTTAATTATAATATTAACATAAATTATTCAAACATTATGCTATTTAAATTTAACTATTATCGTAGTTCTCATCTAAGTGTTAGTATTATTATGATTAAACGTTAATTGTGTCTTAATTGCTTTGTGTTCATCCAATTGGTGTTAATTTTAATTAAGATTTTGATTCTACAAACTTTTGACGTGACAACGTTTAATAAATCGATGAACGCTGGCTGCATGCACGAAAAAGTGTCTCGTTACGCTCATCGGCGAGTGCAGTAATAATAGCTTATGTTACAATTGACTAAAAAATTATGATGATTCATGTAATTGATGATAGATATTTGATTACAGTTTATTTCTATGAAAACTTATTCATAATTACATGTATAAAAGTTATAGTTAAATTAATCTGTTCGTTAAAGTATTTAAATATTTGAATTAATGAGTGCATATAAAAGTAAATTTATCAATTAAATTGTAGATTTCATTTCACTCCTTCTTTGTATCCATACAGAATAATGATATTATAAAATGGAGGAGAGGAAGCATGACCCACCACTTTCCCACGGTTAATCAATATACCATACACCTCAAGAAAGGAAGGAATACTGGATGGAATCAAGGTGGAACAGGATATAAGGAAATCTTACTCCTGTGATGAGCACCGCCTCCACAACTTCTACTTGCTTAAATGCGCATTTGAAGCAAACCGTCCTGAGGATGCCTCGTTTAGAGGCGAAACACGTGTCGAATTTTTATTCGAAGTTCTGCGGAAAATTACAAGTAGAAGTTCTGGAGGCGGTGCTCATCACAGGAGTAAGATTTCCTTATATCCTATTCCACCTTGATGCCATCCCGTATTCCTTCCTTTCTCGAGGTGTAGGTACAGTATATTGATTAACCGTGGGAAAGTGGTGGGTCATCCTTTCTCTCATCCATTTTATAATAATAATGGATTTCCGCCATGTATCGCCTAATTCAATCAATTATAGAATAATGATAATTTAATAAAAATATTTCAATTTTATTCATAAAAGTATGCAGTCATCTCATCAATGTTTTGTTATGACGTAGTCACGTTAAATCATCGTCCGTAAACCGACTTTACATACAACCATTTTTTATTTTAAGACAATTCCGCACAACGAAATAAATTCCTTACTATAATACAATAATTAGGACCACGCTGTTGACAGTTCTCTGTCTACAGCCGCGGGCCGGTCCGTCCAGGATAGTACCACACTCTTGCAGATGATCGGCGTCTGAGCAATGGCAATGTGCTATTGTACTACGTTCGGTGAGCGAGGGAATCGAAAGCCGAACTTTCTGAGCGGGTTTGAGATTTTCATTGGTAGGCAACAGTCTACCCTTAGTAACCTTGGTATTACAAAGGTTGGCTGGCAGTTTTTTTTTTAGGTTGGCAAATGGCTGGCAGTGGTAATGTGATTTTGCACTTCGTTTGTTGAGCGAGAAAGCCGTAAGTCCAACTTTCTGGATGGTTTTAGATTAGTAGGCATAGACTAGGTTTAGGTTAGTAGGCATTGATTTAGCTGTACTCCAGCAAAGGATCATGATTAACCTTACCATCAAGTGCGCTGCTTGCTTCTTCGCCACTATAATCAAATTTTAAATATAATGTCCCACTCACACAATAATGTCCCACTGTTAGGCTCGGGCCTCCTCCGTAATGGGAGGGAAATTCACCTATTATACCGCGCTGGTCAGACGTGTTGGTATAGGGTTTTGTTTCGTCTCATACGATCACTAAATAAATAATATTTATTGAATTTTAAATACAAATAATGTTACTAATTTTCTCAACTTTTTCATGTACTTAACTTTGTAGAAAATAGGGAATCTTATGAAGAAAATATTGGATAAATTAATTAATAGCAATTTTATTTAAAATCTTGAATAACAATACAATCGCTGTGCAAGTTTTTTTTTGGAAAATCTATACATTTTATGTCATATATTTACGCTCGTAATTTCTTTAAAATTAACGGCAAAATTATGAAAGTTACAACGCCTTTTGAGATTAGATTCTAACCCTACCACCGCTACTTACCTCATCATCTGAGCATTATGAATCATATGTGTCCCACTGTTGGACTCGAGTCTCCTTCATAATGGGAGGGAAATTGACCGACTGTATCGCGCTGGTCAGGAATGTTAGTATAGGGTTTTGTTTCAAGTTTTCCTTTTCTTCTACTTACATACTCTATCATTATATGGATTATATATATATATATATATATATATATATATATATATATATATATATATATATATATATATATATCTGTGGCAACTTTCTCCGAGACGTTAAAGTGATGGAATGGCTACTCTAACTTTTTTTTTTAGTACACCACTCTGCACTAAGGAAATAATCCTTGTATTGCGGGGACCTTACAAACATAATTAACACAGACAAATTAGACCCAGACTCAGAACAACACTTTGTGGATCACACAAAGTATTATCCTACATAGAAATCGAACCCACTACAATGGCACGGAAGTTTGGTATCTTAACCACTAAGCCACCTGTGCAGTCAAATTGCCGTTATAAACTCCTAGTTTGACCTGATCCTCTTAGATGACATATATATGTTACCTTGACTTGTCACATGTGAACGATGCACACGTGAGTCGGACTCTTTGTACACCTGTTGTACGTGGTTATTACCCAATTTGTATACTTACATGTACAAATATAGGTGTGTTTATTTGTAAGACAAAAAGCAGGGTAATGATATTAGTGATTGGTTAAACATCTACATTGTTTACTGTCTACATGTTCGCAAAGAATGAATGTATGTGGGCGCAGTACCTTCTTCAAATCAATATTACAGGTTCGAATACTACATATATACCTCAAAGTGTGTTTATACGTGTGGTTACGGAGTAAGAATACAATTCACCACCCCCTATCTTACCCGTGGGTGAGCGTAAGAGACGACTAAGGGATATAAAATGCATATAACATCTATGCAAGAGAAGAAAAACTTGAAACAAAATCCTATACCAACACGTCTGACCAGCGTGGTATAGTAGATTAATTTTCCTACCATTACGGAGTAGGCCTGAGCCCAACAGTGGGACATATATGGGCTATGATGATGATGATACCTAAAAGTAAGAATGCACGATACATATATATCGATATTACATAAAATATCGATATATGAATACGATATACCGCTTCCAGCCGATATTATCGAATAATCTAGTATCGATATATACAATCGATACATTTCATCCTATATACCAAATATCTTTAAAATTAAAAAAAAACACAATTTTGAGTAAAATAACTTGAATAAAAATAAAACTTAAAACTCCGAATCATTAAATAACTAGCCTTAGCAATAACGAACATTCCGTTACAACACTACATAGTACATATAAAAACATAACCAATGTATATTTGTTTGTGTCAACAGTTAAAGAGCGTCCGCGGTTTCGCCCGCGTAAAAGGTTACTTTTTTATTACCCTAAAGTTTTTCATCTCCTATTTTTATTTTACCCCTTAAGGGTATTTTTTTAACAAAATTTTAATGTCATATTTATATCTAATCAATAGCCTAAAAATAAGTTTCAAGCCTCTGGCTTTAAAAATGACGATACTTCCCTACAACTTTTCATACCCTTATATAAAACCCTTTTTTTGCATTAAAAAGTATGTCCCATATCAGGCTCTTGACTACCTGTGTACTAAAATTAATTTATATCGGTTTAGTAGTTTTGGCGTGAAAGAGCGACAGACAGACAGAGTTACTTTCGCGTTTATAATACATATTAGTAAGGATTATAGATTAGCTAAAGACGAAAAATACATTTCTATAGACGACAACATATTGATACATTTCTACGATATATCGCAAAGTATCGATAGAACACATTACATAATTATAACACAATTATCATAATTATAAAATATCGAAAATAATATCGATATTTTTTTTGCATGAACATCCCTACCTTAAGGTTGGTTGTATAGGTGGTGTATTGATAAAATATCGACAAACTATATATACAAGCATGCAACACTTGTATGTCGTAAATTTTACGTAATAAGATAATTAATAATCTATTAGCAGATCGGAAGGCAGCCTTCTCTGACAATATCCTGCATTCACTTTTTTAAAGTTATTACAACTTTTATATATATGTGAAATTATTTATAAAATCCTAGTTGTGTCAGCAGTTTCACTTGCGTGGTTATATTATCATCATAATCTTAGCTCATACATATGTGCTGTTGGGCTCGAGCCTCCTCCAAAATGGGAGGGCAATTGCACTACTATACCGCGCTGGTTATACGTGCTGGTATAGGGTTTTGTTTCGAGTTTTCTTTCTCTCGCATAGATGTTATATGCGATTTATATCTCTTAGTCGCCTCGTACGATCACCCACAGGTAAGATAGGGCGTGGTGAATTGCAAGCCTTGTCCTGCGGCCGCCATATTGGAAGTGGGGCAAACACCTTTTCCGCCGTATCTTTAAAACTATTAACCTGATAAAAAAAATGTATCAACGTAATTTGTAGCAATTTGAAAATTTCTTAACATATTTTCTTTTTGTTACATTTTTTTTTACGACGAAATAATCTCAGAACGATCTTGTAAAGAATCTTTTGACAAACATTTTGACCTATATTTTTTTTACAATTTTGTATATTTATGCCGGTTTTAGAGCCCCCAAAGGTTATCAAGTTCTTTCTTTTAAACTATTATAATAATGCATCAGGCACAATGAGTCTATTCATGAAGTCGAATTTTCATTTTCCACTAGTTAATGCAATTTAAAAATATCGCTAAATCGAAGCGAAATAAGATCGACAGAACATAAATCAACAAATATGAACAATTTTTCGTGTTGTGACGGAGTAAGAGTACAATTCACCACCTCCTTACCCGTGGGTGACGGCTAAGTGATAAAATATGCATATAACATTTATGCAAGAGATGGAAAACTCAAACTAAAATACTATACCAACACGTCTGACCAGCGTGGTATAGTAGGTCTATTTCCCTCCTATTGTTAAGGAAGCTTGAGCCCAATAGTGGGACATATATGAGTTGAGATGAGTGAACAAATATAAATAAAGTAGTGTTGCTCAAATACAAGACCAAGAGTCGCTGTAAGAGTCTCGCAGTGCTCCCTTAGACAGAATTTTACGAATCCTTTGGCAAAGAAAGGATTATCAACGTTTTCTATTCTTAATACCAGTACATGGGGAAATAATTTGATATTATTTTAAAACAGTCTCTTGATAAATAGGTGTAATTATAGCCCCACTTCTGTTAAGTGGTATGTACCTAATTATTGATAGTTGTACAGTTATTGCCACTAGATGAATGGCATTTCATTAATTTAGTTGGATGTATGACTTGCGAGACTCGCAAGAGTCTTGCATTTGGGCGACACTAAAATGAAGCCACGAGCAAAGTGTTAGTGATTAAATAAAGAACAAGTTCCCACCACCAATGTTTAAACATGCTTGTGTGTGTAAAACTCGCCTCAATATCTAGTACAAACTGTAATTAAGCAACAATTGAATATAATCTGGGCGACATCTTACTTTGTTTGTGTGACACAAACATTGCGTTTAGATATTACTTGTTCTTACTTAAACATACAATGTACTATACATTAAATATGCTATGATTACAAAAAAACTTAATGGAACTTAATGACTCGCTTTTTTTGTGCATATCCGTTGAATAAAACCGTTTTACATATTTTGTTTTTTTATAATACTTTTTTTTTAAGACATCAACCCCGCACTAAGTAAAGAATCCTTGTGTTGCGGGGGACTTTATAAACATGCAATTAATCCAGACAAATTACACCCAGACTCAGTACAATACTTTGTGGATCACACAAAGTATTATCCTGCGTGGGAATCGAACCCACGCCACTGGCACGGAAGGTAGAGGATTTCCTCTCGGACTCGCTCCGCCGCCTCCTTCCACGAGATGACTGTCTCACAGAAGGCGACGACCGCGTTCCAGTTCCTGACGCTGTCGAGCATCGTCTTAGTGATGGTTGGCACCAATAATTGTGACAAGTTCACGGCGCTGCTTTGCCCAGGCCACACAGATCTCGAGTCCTTGACGCAATCGCAATGGTGGCAGGATGGTATTTTCTCTCCCCTCACGACCGTGTGCAGGTATTTGACGACGCAACTATTGGATGGGGCCATCAAGACCTGCACCAGTCGGGGGCAAGGACCCTGTGCTGCCGCCAAACACTCCATGGATCGGAACTGGTCCGAACACGGAATCGAGGCCTCTCCAGCCGAATTGCCCAAAGGGTTTGTTTATTATTATATTATTTCTTTATTGACTTATTTACAAAAAAATATTACATATTTAGTAGGACGAAAATAGGGCAGTAGTGAGACTTACCATCAGGTGTGCTGTTTGCTCGTTTGCCACCATAAGCAATAAAAAAAATCAATCTTATGGCGTTAAGATACAATTTAACTAGTTTTGCTCTGATTTTTAATTTTCCGTGTGGAGACGGAGTAAGAATACAATTCACCACCGAGTAGTAGTATTATCATACTCGCGGGTAGTCGTAAGCGACGACTAAGGGATATAAAACGCATATAACATCTACGCAAAGAGAAAAACAGCTCGAAACAAAACCCTATACCAACACGTCTGACCAGCGTGGTATAGTAGGTCAATTTCCCTCCCATTGTGGCGGAAGCTCGAGCCCAATAGTGGGACATATATGAGCTGACACGATGATAATTAAGACTCAGTTTTAATAACTAGTTTTATTCTGTGTATGTCTGGTTACAATAATTTAATAATGGTAGGACCACGCTGTTAACAGTTTTCTGTCTACAGCCGTGGGCCGGTCCGTTCGGGGTAGTACCACAATCTTACAGAAAATTTACATCTAGCAGTAGCAATGTGCTGTTATGATTTATACAGTGTTCTTGTTATGCTTTGTTCAGTGAACGTGAGAGTCGGCAACTTAAATTTCTAGATAGGTTTTGGTTGGTAGGCAGCGGCTTTCCTGTATTCTTGATATAGTAAAGATCTAAGAGCAGCATTAACACTTACCATCAAATGTGCTGTTTGCACTATTGCCAACATAAACAATAAAAAAAGCTACTTAGCTCAATCTGTAAAAAAATAATTTAAAGTTAGACAATTTTGCCGTTTGCTTAAAAATCTGATATTCTAATTCCATAGTCAAAAGAATATGATAAAATATAATATATAATATAATAGAGTTATATAGTGTTGATAGGCTGATGATGAAATGGCCTATATAAAGAAGGAGCCCATGACCTCACGGTAACGGTAGATATAAAATTCTGTAATAACAATGACATAGGAACTAAGGTGTCTTATATCGATGTAGAACATCTTAGTTCTCCCGTGACCATGATCACTGTAAAGTGTTCGAAACGTCGGGTAATTAAAAATCAAATACAAAAGCCATAGAATCCGTAAAAGTAGTTTTATTTCCAATAAGCAAACTGCTTGAGCGATCTAGAAGATCAAAAATAATAATTGTTCATATATCTTTGAAAATTATTCTTAACCATTAGCAGTTAAATGTGACAAATTTTAATAAAATTCCTTTACACTACCTGCTTGTAGCTATTATTTAAAACGACTAAGATTGTAAACTTCATCTGATGTCTTTTAGTTAACAATTAAATTTTCAGGGATGATAGAAGAAGGATGATAGAAGAGTACATATTGCGCCGTGCAAAGCTTCGTAATATTTGATTTTATTAGTGGTAGGATCACGCTGTTGACAGTTCTCTATCTATAGCCGCGGGCCGGTCCGTCCGGGGTAGTACCACACTCTCGCAGAAGATCGACGTCTGAGTAATGACAATGTGCTATTACGCTTCGTTCGGTGAGTGAGATAGCCGGAAGCCCAACTGGGTGGGTTTGGGGATTATAATGGTAGGCAGCGGCCTAGCTATAGCCTTGGTTATAACAAAGGTCCATGGGTGGCAGTGACACTTACCATCAGGTGTGCTGTTTGCTCGTTTGCCACCAATAAATAATAAAAAAAATACCCTTATATTTAATTGACTATGGTCCAGTGTAATAGTTTGGTGCTTTCTACGCTCCTCTAGGACCTGCGCTGTAAATAGGCCCATTTATGCCTCTAATATGAACTATTCGAAGCTGTTTCCGAACTGTGATTTTTAATCACTACACATTAAATGTTTGAAGGTAATTGAAATATTCGTAATGCAATGAACACTTTGCAATCGCGATTAAGATAAGCTAAGATTACGCGTTGGTCCGGTATCTGGCGGTACAATAATTAATGGCAGTAGCACTACTGAGTTAGTTGCTCGTGTGCCGTGACTAATTTATGTAACTAATGTAAAAATAAAGTTTGTTTGTTTGTTTGTATGTGAAAACGTGCAGGCATATAAAAATACGTTTGAAGAATACATCTCAATTTGAAATACTGATGAATATTTTCACTAATGTCTCCTAATATTTAGATATCACTTAACACAGTATAAACTATATATTTTAATTTTAATTGAAATTAAACTGGATTTAAAATTTAAATTCTATATGATTTATTACAGTTATTAACATATATTGGCTTAGATGTCACCTAAAATTTAAGAGATTGCAGCAGAAAGATTTGAATCTATTGGAAATCTATTTCAACTACATTTTTATAAATAGTATTATAGTAATGCTAATGCTGCTACCTAGTAATTTAAATAATTCATCCATCCATCCATCCCTCCGAGGACGTCCACTGTTGGATATATAACTCTCCACGAGAATACTGCTAAGAACATACCTATACCACCTGCATCCAAAGGCTGCCTGCGACTTTCAACTGTATTCAGTCCATCTAATGGTGGTCACCCTAAACTGCGTCGTCCAATTCGTGGTTTATAGAACTTCTCTTCCCCATCAGTGATTGGTTCGACGAACAATTTGGTTTGCTTAATATCAATTGAACGTATTAATTCTTTGGGATGTGTCATATACACCTGTTCTTCTATGGATTTCCGTATTCAGGGTTTAATCACGTTTTTTTTATTGTCTACGGTGATAAACGACCAAACAGCACGCCTGATGGTAAGTGATACTGTTGTACATGGACCTAACAACACCAGTAGTACAAACAGACTGATGCCTACCGTGAATTACGTAGAGAAATACCGAGCATAGCCGTCTTCATAGCACGCTGAGCGACTTTGAGCCTTTTTATAAGACGTATAATTAGAACCCGCATTTCAGTACCGTAAAGGCCGATGCCTTTGTCGATGGTCATCGTTATTGTCATATAAATTACTGTAACAACGATGCCTTATTGGAGGTGAGACACCTTATTCCTCCCGTGACCAAGAATGCTATAAAATGTTCGAAATGTCGGGCAATTAAAAATCAAATACAAACGCTATAGAATCCGTTAAAACTAGTTTTATTTCAAATAATTTTGAATTTTAATTTTAACTTGAATTGCATGGGACGTCATGTTACTTGAAATAAAATAATATACAAGCATTCATCTTTGATACAGCTTGTTCTACTCGACCTACAATGCGAATATATTTGATTAATTATAACCAAATTTGTTCCCAAGACAATTATAATCGTTTCCCGGGATTGTCTGAGGGTCAAACCACGGATGGCCACCGAAAACAAAGATCGGGTACCAGTGGCCCACTCGCACGGCGAGAGGAGCTTTGCATGGTGGGTCTATGGTTCATGCGCCGCCTCTTCTGTCACCCTGGATCGATTTGGCGGGGCGAGACCACATCCATTATCCACCGAAAAAAAGGGTCAAACCGCGATGTCATAGGAGTTATAATCGTGGGAGTGTTTAGTAGAAGTGTTATTATAAAAACTGTATAAGTAACTCATGCGAGCATTTCGTGTGGTGTAGTAAGAATATAATTCGCTACCCCCTATCTTATCCATGGGTGACCGTAAGAGACGACTAAGGGATATAAAACTAATATTGTTATATATTAGTTTTATATCCCTCTATGCAAGAGAAGCCAAATTCTAAACAAAATCCTATACCAACACGCCAGTCACCGAAGATAAAGATCGGGTTCCAGTGGCCCGCTCGCTCGGTGGAGAGAGGTACATGTAGGACGGGTCTATGGGGTCGCGCGCCGCTTCTTTTGTCGCCCCGGACGGGTTAGCGGGGAGTAATACAATACAAGAAAACTTGAGCCTAATAATCGGACATATTTGAGCTGAGATTATGTGGGCATAGCTGCTATCGTAAGCTAGTGGCGTTGTATATTACTTATTCAAAACATTAATTGATTACAATCTTACTTGTTGGTAAAGTAGCGATTTAATCTTTTTTTTAATATGTTATGTCGCCTCTTTATAGATGGCTGTAATTACTGCACAGATACCATAGCTCAGTGGTTAACATACCGATTTCATGTATTATAGATTCGATTCCGATATAAAAAAAATATTTGAGTGATCCATAAAAGATGGGATCTGGTTGTTATTTTGGTCCGTTAATTGTAAGTTTTTCCGTGTGGTGACGGAGTAAGAATACAATTCACCACCCCTTATCTTACCCATGGGTGATCGTAAACGATGACCAAGGGATATAAAACGCATATAACATCTATGCAAGAGAAAGAAAATTCGAAATAATACCCTATATCAACACATCTGATCAGCGTGGTATAATAGGTCGATTTCCCTCCCATTATGAAGGAGACTCAAGCCCAACAGTGGGACATATATGATGATGATCAATTGTAAGTTACTTTCGGTGCAGTGATAGAGTTAGAATATATTTCAAGACCCCTGTCTTTATCCTTGGCTGTCATAAAATATGACTAACGGGGTGTAATATGGATATAAAATCTGTACAATAGAAGGTTTTTGTGTTGGGTATACAGAAAAGAGTATGAAAGTAAAATTAATGCGGTCGAAATGCGATCTCTACGGAAAATCTGTGGAGTTAGGCTGACCGACCGCATTCGTAACGACGACGTAAGAGAGCGAGTAGGTATGAAAGAGAGTATTGGTGTAAAGATGCGAAAGGGAATGCTCCGATGGTTCGGACATGTGGAAAGAATGCCGAACGAACGTCTGGTTAAGAAGATATACAATGCAAAAGTGGAAGGATGTAGGTACCGAGGGAGACCCAGACTAACTTACCTAGACCAGATCGGTCAGGTACTGAAGGAAGGTGGAGTCAAGAGTCTCCGAAACCGGCGAGCGTGTATGAAGAGAATTATGAATGTTGAGGAAGCGAGTGAAGTATGCAGAGATAGAGTTCTCTGGCACCCTGTTCTCTCTGCCTACCCTGCAAGGGATATGGCGTGATGATATGTATGTATGTATGTATGTAGGCAACAGTCTGTCTGTACCCTTGGTATTGCTAAAGTCCATGGGTGGCAGTAATACTAACCATTAGGTGCGTTGTTGCTCGTTTACCACCAAGAGCAATAAAAAAACCACGTAACAGTCTTGAGGACTGCCGATAGAAGTGTAAACTTAAATCTATGAAAATCCCATGAAAAAATATAAAACGTGCCCCAGGAAGTATCTATGGGTGTGACCATACAATAAATACACATATTAAATATATTATATTATTACTTATTCTCCTACGGTCTACTCACCCTCTGTCTTACGAATTTTCGATCAGGTCACGTGTCCTGACGTGAGTTTAACATTTTTTACCCATCCTAAAAAAGTGTGCAACGCCACTAAAGAAGTTTTCACTTCAAAAAATATGGCAATTTAAACGATAAATCGCAGTTTACCTTTCGCCACCTTTTGTACATACCGCCAGCAACTTAAAACAGTGACCACCAGACTAATATTTACAAATTCGCAAACAAAAAAAAAGTGGGACATATGTTACAATGTGAAAAAAATATGTAAGTATTCATTAGTCTAAATTATTTTATTACAAATAAACATAATAGGAACATGTATGTATAAAAATTACGAAAATTAACTGTAAAAATAGTTTAATATAATTTTTACATACATTTGCATGTAATTGTAATTGTGTGCTTGTATAGCTGTGTGGTAGCGGATACGAATACTACCAACACTTACTTTGCTCGTGGATGTCATAAAAGACGACTAAGAGCGTTATAACGACCTGAGCCAACCCCATCGGATGCCGTTTGGTCAATAATTACACTCCCAAGGAGGGTTGACATCTGGCAGGCGGCCGGTCATAAAACTATTGCCAATAACTTTTACAATATGTACTATGAAAGAAGAATACATATTGTATTGACCCTAAGTAATTGGGATAAGAGTAGGAGAATGATGATGATGATGTTATTGTGTGCTTGATTCATCTTCTTTCTCTCTTCTGACTCAGGTACTACTTTGTTGGACACGGTTCTTCTCTACAAAGTAATGGAAATTGATATACTATCACCCTGATCGGGCTGGCTTTTTTTGACTATGGTCTTTACCGCGATTAATAACGCTTGACCTGGTATGGACATGTGATGAGACGGGATGAAAGTAATGTTGCGAGGAAGGTTTTGAGTATGAATGTTGAAGGCTCTAGGGGTAAAGGAAGACCAACTAAAAGATGGATAGACAGGAAGTGACTACAGAGATGACGTCACATAGGGCTGTATGGAAAACGAGGACATATTGCGTTGACACCAAGTAGTGAGTGAGTGAGATAAGAGCAAGAGAATGATGATTGCATAATAACCGTTATATTACCCGTGAAGACGAAGAGTTATACATTGACCTGGGCTGTTTAATTTTGTGTCTGGTCTGGTAAAACTATTGCAAAATCTTTACCAATATGTATGATTGAAACAGAGTACATATTGCATCGACCATTTTTATTTCATATTATTCATTCATTCATATTAACAATATACACTTACAATATAACCAAAACACTCATAATGCTATGCTACTTAAGTCTACTTATATAGAAATTAAGAAGAACGTAAAAAAACAGTAATAAAAACATAAATTTTAATTTCCCGACATTTCGAACACTTTTCGACAGTCCTCCCGTGACCATGATCACTGAAAAGTGTTCGAAACGTCGGGAAATTGAAAATCAAATATAAATGCGATAGAATCCGTAAAAGTAGTCTACGGGTTGAGAGCCCTCAGCGCTCACCCACAGTCCGGGTAAAGTTGTCATAGCCATCTGAGGCTAACAACTAAGACGCACAAAAAAAAAAGTAAAACTAGTTTTATTTCAAATGTGTAATACTCGTGTAAACATTAGAAGTCATTATGAAGCATAAATTCTAACATAAAATAAAATAAATCAACAACAATAAATTATATAACATAGGATTCAACAATTCTCACTTAAGTAGTATTCAAATACAATAGGATTATATTAGCCATTCGATTTATGCCATCAATAAATATTTTAGGATCAGCCTGTAGAAAATGGTTTATAAGCTCGACAGCTGTTCCTGTGAGACTATTCGCGGCATAAGACAAGGACCATGATGGCGAACAAACACGAAGTCAAATTACTAATTTTTTTTAAATCAATTTATATTACATAAATAGTATAAACAAATGAAGCTATATTACTTACAATTATACATACTGGACTTCATAACTATTTTAATGAGAAATTATCATCATCACTATCATCATCTCAGCCCACACACGTCCCACTGTTGGCCTCAAGCCTCCTCCGTAATGGGAGGGAAATTGACCTACTATACCACGTTGGTCAGACGTGTTGGTATAGGGTTTTGTTTCGAGTCTTCCTTCTAGATGTTATATGCGTTTATATCCCTTAGTCGCCTCTTACGATCACCCACAGGTAGGAAAGGGGGTGGTGAATTGTATTCTTACTCCGTCATCACACGGCAAGTGAGAAAATATGTAAGTACCTACTCTATAAATAGGTGCATACGTTGTACGTTAGAAAATGTATCTCATAATTTCGTCATAAAATATTGGTCTTTCATTATATTTGTTATTTTTAATAAACATCTAACTACTGCTAAATATAATGCAATATGTATAAAAACAGCTTTTTCTCAAACATGCTTGGAAATTTGAGCTTTATTTTGACAATCTTCTTCGAGATAAATCAAAATTGCTGTACTGATCAAATACATGCGAGCAGCGGCCGGCAAAAATTGTATGAAAATTCATATCTGTTGTGTTTTAGCGGCCAAATAAATATAATATAATAATATGTAAATTCATATCTATCGTGTATTTTAAAAAAGGAACGATTTGTTACTTCAAAAATTAGCCACCGATTAGACAACTTATCAGAGTTTTATTTAAATTTCGAACTGGCTTGAAAAAGAAAGCGTTTGATAATGAGAAAAAAAACAAATGAACACTTTAGCACGTGAAAAATGTTGTACGTTGTCCGTCATGTTTACAGTTCTACTTAGTTTTAATTTCCGCGCATTATTTGAGAAAAGCACTATACATGCCTTGGCCGCAACTAGGAATAGATGGACTTACGTATATGTGCCTCGGCTACGCCTCGGCCCACATTTACACGTTCGTCCATCAATCCCTGTTTTGCTGGTCGCTGCAGTAATGTACTATTTTCGTACATTCAATTATCCATATCTTCGATTATCTGAATGGTCAACGACAAAAATGAGTCCGGTTAATCAAGTTTCACTGTAATTTCTTTTATTTAATCTTTTTGTTTATTCTCTTGTTCTCCAATTGGCTCCCGAACTGGACTGTACCCAATAATTCGATGCCAAAAATTCTAATAGTTTCGGAAATTTGTAAAGTTACTCCTTGAAACTAAGGTGCCATGGAGAAGTGGGTCTTTCTTTGCAGTAAACACACAAATTTGATTTTACTTGATTGCTTATTGAATTAAAAATCAACACAATTTAGTAAAAGTGTTTTATTTATTTTGAAATTCAACCCTTCAGAATATATGTCCCTTCCTAAAGGTATAAAATAGTGTTTGAATTTTGCTTTAATTATTTTTCCCTTTGATACAAATAATGGCAGTTATAAGAAACAGGGATGACATATACAGGGTGTAAGGGGACCGCTCCCGAAAACAAAGACAGGAAACCCTACTAGTCCTACTTGTAATGATAGGCTAGAAAAAAAATCGATTCGGATGAAAAAAAAATTTTTTTTCACTACGCGAGGTCGTTGAACTCTTGAACATATGATCGTGAGTTTTGAGTAGATTGCGTCTTTTCTCATCTGAGTATAGTTACGCATTTTTTATCGAGTTGTCATTACATGGCACTGTCCTTATACGATGGAATGTGAAAAAAACTTAAAAATATTTGTGAAAAAAAAAATTTTATTTTTCATCCTGATCAAATTTTTTTCTAGCCTATCATTACAAGTAGGACTAGTAGGGTCACCTGTCTTTGTTTTCGGGAGCGGTCTACTTCCACCCTGTATGATTTCTATGCAAACAAAGTCGCGGGTAAAAGTATATTCCAGAGTTATCTCATCTCAGCACATACACGTCCCACTAATGGGCTCAAGCCTCCTCCAAACGGGAGTGACATTAACATACTATACCACGCTGCTCAGACGTGTTGGTATACGGTTTTGTTTCGAGTTTTCTTTCTCATGCATAGATGTTATATTCGTTTAATATCCCTTAGTCATCTCTTACGATCACCCACGGGTAAGACAAAGAGTGGTAAATTGTATTCTTACTCCGTCACCAAACGGAAAATAAAAATATATTATAAAACATGTTTAAGACAATAAAATAACTGTTGTCATACAAAGTTAATAATATAGATATACAAAAATGTTAATAGTTAATTGTTTTTGTTTCTTTTAAATTTTATAGCTCAGTCACCTTGCAAAAAATGATGTTTCTGTTGTATGACTTAACACTTAATACCAGAAATACCTGTTAGTTCATTTATATACGAGCATAGTATATAAATAATAAAGAATTTTTCCTTATAACAAAAATTATGTTTTATATAAAAATATCATCTTATATATTAAATTTAAAGATATTTTAACTACTTTATATATTTCATTGAAACAAAATTTTAATGGTAAGCGAATTTCGAGGTCTGGGAATATAAAAATATTTAATTTGGAAGCAAGATTCTTTGTAGGCTTTTAATGTAAATATGGCAGCAAGAAATTTAATTGCAGATGTGTTTACTTCTTGCTTAAGTCCAATAGGTCCTCCTAGGATGTGGGTCTTCTAAGCAATTCAAGTTAAATTAATCTACTGGTCAAACGAGTGGTATAGGGTTTAACAACGAGTTTCTTTTTTCTCTTTATAATAAAAAAAATATTTATTAATTAAAAAACCAAAGTTTTATTCCAATATAAGTTATAACACTGACGATAATAAATGAAGGTATGCAGCTGCTGTAGAGTTTTCTTGAAGACTTAAGTCTTGTGCAGAAGCTAGCCTTTGCTGGAGGGCAGGGGACGGGAGGACTATCAGGAACCGTCGCCAAAGTCTTCTCCAAAATCTCCCAATCACTTTCCGATTCTGGGTAATCAGATTCTGTCCAAGTATCCGTTTGATTCGGTGCTGTGATTATTGGAGCGACAAGTAAGACACTCAATGATGACAATGCCAAATCCTTCACCGAAGCACCCAGCTGTCTTGGTGGATGAAGATCTAATTGGTTATCCATCTGCATAGTATCATTTTGATTCAAAGAATTATCTTCATTACTATTCATTAATTGATCGAGCAATGCGTCTGATTCTGTTGAACTTTGAGACTGTACATCTGTAGATATTTCTTCTACAATTTCCACGCGAAATTCTGTTATTTCCATTGCGATTTTCTCTGTATTACGAGTTTATCTTTTTCTAAATCACCGTAATTTTAATATAAAACCAACTTTGTTTCCGTCTAAAGGTTCTCATCTCGCTGGTTTTCCCGTTATCATGTTTTCCTTATAGTCAATTTGATGGATGAATGACTTGTTCACTCAGCGGCGTCAGTGGGGCAAATGTCGCGTCCAGTCGAACGACCAACATTATATAACTAATGTTGATGACGCAATACTTTGGCATCGACAAGGACAAGGTGACACACCTTATATTATATGCGATATTTATTATTTACGTTATTATATATTATTAATAATTCGTAGGTTCAATATTTTAAGTGAATGACTGTGGCTCGAATTGAACTGGTTTTAAATCATGGGTCAGCTAAATAGTTTCATCGGACTTTTAAAGAAATCATTCAATAGCATAAATTTATTTAATTTGTTAATTATCGTTTCAGGTTATATAAGTGCCACTTTTGGGCTCGAGTCGCCTGTATAATGGGGGAGAAATTAACCAACAAACTTACTCACAAATTTTAAAATCAATATTACCTAGGTACTTACATGTTTAATAACCTAACATCAGTGTCTTCTAATGCCTTAAGTATTGACTTAACTTTAGGTGTCGTTGATAAATGTGGCCTTTAATTAAATATCGTCCACACACTAGTCTGCTCCCTAAGTCATCCAGTGCTGTCCAATGGCCAGCAAGCTGATAAAATTGTTTTCATTTCAAATTGTCTTCTAAACTACTTCATCAATTAACGTACTCTAAAAAGCTTTGATTGAAAGCTTGATTTTTTTATGTATGTACACCAACTGCACTGAGATTTATAATCCGATTTCGTTTTTCCTTTTTTGTTTGATGCGGAATAGATGCCATTTGCTCCTATAAAAATTCAACACAGCTTGGCCCAATGGTTTTAATTTTATAAACCTTTTGTATTTATGGTGTCGAAAGCGTCTATGTAAAACTACATAGCAAGATCTAGTAGAGAAGATAGTCTGAATGTGTATGAATGCCATATCATTTACTTTTTTTATGTAACCTACATTCAATTCATTAAACTTACTGCAATAGTGTATACCTTTCGTAGACCTACCCATAGCTACTTAAAAAAATTACTAAGTAAGCAAAGAAATGTTACAGTTACCTGATATAATCTAGAAAAGCCCATGTAGCCATTGTAGTTTAGTCTAGAAAAGTCCTATTATAGACACTAAAAAGTAAAAAATAAATAAAACTACTTTTAAAAAAACTGACTTCAAAAACTAAAATTATAAAATAATTTTTCGCTTCGTAATCGGTAATTTTTTTTTATAAATAATTAAGCATATTAAATGCTAAATTTCAGTAATTTGAATTATAAAATAACTTAATATATCTTTTGATAGGTTTGAAGTCGGTGCCGGTGTCGGTATATTTAGTATAGAAATTTCATTACAATAAGTAAGCTGTTTATAATGTTGTTTAGTGCTTAGCACCGATCCGATTCCAAACCTATCAATATATATATATATATATATATATATATATATATATATATATATTAAGTTATTTTATAGTTTTTGAAGTCGGTTTTTAGAAAATTAATTTTATTTGTTGGTTAAATTATTTGTTTTATATGAATTAATCCAGTGTATTTGACAATGTCACCCAAACTTCATGTTGCATTTCTTTTTTATTTTACTGTAAAAATTATCTTTGTGACTGAAATATTAAATTTAGAGATATTGCATCAGGGAGATCTTTGTAAAAGTAAAATGATTTTATCTATACCCACTTAAGGAGCAAACGCCGTTATATTAACCAGTGGTGCTTTTTTCGGACTTCAATTATTTTTATCGTAATTTACTATTGAAATCATATCTTTATCAAAATAAAAAAAAAACAGCATAATCGAAGATAATGTGGCTTTCTGGTAATGAAAGAATTATTAAAACCAAACTAGTACTTTCAGTGATTACTCTTACTATTTATCACAGTGTTGTAGTAGCGTATTAGGCATTACATTCTAAAACCTTTCTCAATTGCCAGGTTATCTGGCACAATAAGATTTTTGGAATCCAACTAAGACTAGTAAATATGCAAATATTTTTAAAAATTTTCTATCATGTACTAAAAATAAATATAACATCCAAAATATAAATCATTAAGCCTAAAAATATTAAAATGACTATTATTTGCGGGCAGTTTAAATGCAACTATTTTGGCGCGCTTATTCTGTGACATCAGATACCATAGATTCAATGTCAATAACGATGGATTTGGTTCACAAAGTAACTGAAGTTTAAAAAAACGAGTGATGAGATCAAGTTATTGCCATGGAAAAGCAGAAAAATATTAGGTTGTTTCTATATGACAATATAATAACAATACTGCACCTGAGAAAACATATTTACTTATGCCAAAAGGTGCAAAACCTATGAATGTAATTTATTAGAGTATCTAAAGAATAATAATCCTTACTAATATTACAAATGCGAAAGTAACTCTGTCTGTCTATCTGTCGCTCTTTCACGCCAAAACCACTGAACCGATCTAAATGAAATTTGGTACACAGATAGTCTAGAGCCTGATAAAGCACATAGGCTACTTTATAATGCAAAAAAGGTTTGTAAAGGGGGATGAAAAGTTGTAAGAAAGTATCGTCATTTTTAAAGTCAGAAGCTTGAAACTTATTTTTAGGCTATAAATAAATATGACATTAACATGTTGTAAAATTTTAGCCTTAAGGGGTAAAATAAAAATAAAGGATGAAAAACTTTAGGAAAGTAGGCTTTTACGTGGGCGAAGCCGCGGGCTGAAGCTAGTATAATATAAATATTAAAAATAATATAAATAAAGAATGTTTGAATCTATTTTTATTTATCTTTCTAATATTAGTGGATTTTTTAATATTTTGGATCCAGATTGAAAAAGACACAGTAAATTTTATAAAATACAGAATAATGATATTAGACCATAGACAAAAAGTGGCACTACAATAAAATATATATTCTAGTATAAGAAAAAAAGTTAAGTTGCTTTAAGATTATCTGTCTATGCTTTGCTAAACCAGTTTCCATTAATGTGTTGTCTTTTTTTTCGTACAGATTGAATGCCTTAAGAAAAGAAAATAGTAATTTCTTATTATTTTAATAGTGGTAGGACCATGCTGTTGACAGTTCTCTGTCTACAGCTGCGGGACGGTCCATCTGGGTAGTACCACACTCTCGCAGAAGATCGACGCCTGAGTAATGCGAATGTGCTATTGCGCTTCGTTCGGTGAGCGAGAGAGCCGGCAGCCTAAGTGGGTGGGTTTGGGGATTGTAATGGTAGGCAGTGGCTTAGCTATACCCTTGATATAGCAAAGTTCCATGGGCAGCAGTGACACTTACTACCAGTTGCGCTGCTTGCTCGTTTGCCACCATAAGCAATAAAAAAAAAACAGTACAAATACTCACCAGAAGGCATACAAACAACTTGATGCCAGAACACATCGAGTGGATATCAACGTCGCCTTTTGTGCCACCAATAGCATTGCGTTTTGAAAATATACGAGGGAATTTAAAAAAAAAACTACTTTTTGATGATTAAATTTCATAATTAAATTATCATAAATTTTATTGATATATCTTTTTAGGAATAAAAACTGGAAATAAAAAAAATATTTATTTTGTTAATTTTGGAGTTACGTGCATATTTCCTCTTCCGGAGATTAGCGCGCACATATAAACAAACCCTTCAACTTTATAGTAACACAGATACATTTTAACAAATTAACACAAAGCAGTCACGAGGACTGCCGACAAAAGGGAAAACTTAAACCTATGAAAAATAAAACAAATACAAAATAATAAAAGCGTGCCCTAGGGTGTATATGTATCGAAGACAAAGATCGGGTACCGGTGGTCCGCTCGCATGGCGAAGAGAGGTGTTTGCAGGGTGGGTCCATGGGGTTGCGCGCCGCCTCTTCCGTCGCCCCGGGCCGATTTGCCGGGGCGCGACCACATCCATGGTTCCACCTTGCGAAAAAAAAAAAGGGGTGTATATGTATGGTGTGCGACCATGCAACAAATACACATATTAAATATATTATATTATATTATACACATTATATTATTACTTCCTCTCCTACGGTCTACTTTCCCTCCGTCTTACGAACTTTCGATCAGGGGACGTGTCCTGACGCAAGTTTAAAATATTCTTTTTACTAATCCCAAAAACGTGCACAACGCCACTAAAGAAGTTTTCGCTTTGATAACAAAATAATAATGTTTGGATTGATCCACTAATTGTCAAACGGCAAGTGACTGATAACGACTGAGGCCGAGTATTCATGGCAGAGTAAGTCACTAAGACGAACGCCTTTGACGTCAAATAGAACCGAGTTGATCCGTAACTGCGTCACCGACAAGAAAATGATGATTCATTTACTTTAATTATTAAGAATGAACGCAAACCGCGCCTAAAGCCTTTCCCTACCATAATATCTGAACATATTAAATACTAGCTTCTGCCCGCGGCTTCGCCTGCATAAAAGGTTACTTTCCTAAAGTTTTTCATCCTCTATCTTTATTTTACCCCTTAAAGGTAAATTTTTACAACCTTTTAATGTTATATTTATTAATATCTAAACAATAGCCTACAAAAAAAAAATAAGCTTCTGGTTTTAAAAATGGCAATATTTGCTTAAAACTTTTTATCCTCCCTTTACACCCTTTTTCGCATTAAAAAGTAGCTTATGTCCTTTATCAGGCTCTAGACTATCTGTGTACTAAATTTCATTAAGATCGGTTCGGCAGTTTTGGCGTGAAAGAGCGTCAGACAGACAGAGTTACCTTTACATTTATAACATTAATAAGGAAGTAAGGATTTATTAAAAATATTATTGACAACATTAATATATATTCTTGTTGAACTTACTTTAAAATTTCTTTGAACACAATAAATAAATAAATATTTTAGGAATAGAATAGGACATTTTTTAAATGAAAATTTCTTCAGTCGCGTTGAGCATCGTAACCCTTACCGACTCCTCTGTATCTAAATATATATTGGTTCTATTTACACGACAATTGAGTTTAGGTTTAAGTACATAGATAATATATACATATTTTATGCATCATCAATTCATCATTCATCATCTTAGCTCATACACCTCCCACTGTTGGGCTTAAGCCTCCTCCAAACTGAAGGTAAGTTCACCTACTATACCACGCTGTTCAAACGTGTTGGTATAGAGTTTTGTTTCGAGTTTTCCTTCTCTCGCATAGATGTTATATGCATATTATATGCCTCAGTCGTCTTTTACGATCACCCACGGGTAAGACTGGGGGTGGTGAATTGTATTCTTACTCCGTCACCACATAGAAATGGAAAGCAATAGCAATATCCTAACCGTATTGTAATATTTTTCCGTGTGGTGACAGAGTAAGAGTACAGTTCAATGCCGTAGCTATATTTAGAACGGGTGACTGGACTGGGTAATAGTCCGTCACCCGCAGAGAGGCTGGCCGCGTGAGGGTGACGCCCTGGCAGCAGGCTGGGGCGTCAACGGGGGATGGTACCCGAAAGGGTAACCTGCCGGACCATACCAGTGGCTGGCCAAATAGAGATTTATTTATTTATTTAGGTTAATCAACAATTGATTCACACATTACAATCATAATTATAATAGACATAAAATTGCGTTCATAAGTGTATCAATTAATTACAGATTAACACAACAAGCACTGATTCCGGTTAATAAAAATTATATGTCATTAAGATACATTTTCTATACTATTTCATATACATAATTGCAAAAAATAACTTATTAAATACGGCATAATATACAGGATTAACATCTATAATAATATAAAATTAAAATTCAATTAAAGTTGAAATAAAAATTCAAATCAAAATCCAAAACAAAAGTAAGATACATTGTTAAATTTTATGACATCATAAATATCTTATACATCTATAAAAAAAAAAACCTTGCAGAATTAAAAGTAACGTAATCAAACCCACAAACATGGCACAGGTCATACATTTATGAACTGCTATCTACGTTGTTAATCAGTGCACAGAGAAATCCACTCATACTGTCATGATGCAGATCTATCAGATCTGAACAGCTGTTCAAATCTTTACATATTCTTGAAATAGGCGAATTAGCACCGAGTACCGTTCTTCGTAAAGGAGGATACAGTGGTGTGATGGGATTACGAGGATATCTACTTGGAGCACGCAGTCTTAAAAGGGCCAGCATGCTAGGACAGTCAACAATATTACGTAAGAGTTTAAAGCCATATAAAGCATCTGTAATAAAACTACGATGTGATAGGGAAGTCATCCTGAAATATTGTAGGCGTTTATCATACGAGGTTAACTGTTTTGTCAGACCTTTGTTAAATGCTAGGTGCCATAAGAAACGTTTTTGGATACGCTCTATTCGTAAAGTGTGCACAGCATAATGAGGTCGCCATACAACACTGCCGTATTCTATAACACTACGTACGAGGCTATTGTAAAGCAGTTTCTTGGTTTTACAATTTCTAAATGTTTTTGTATTACGTATTATGAATCCTAACATCTTTGAAGCTTTTTTAATAATATTTTCTATGTGTGGTACAAAAGTTGCTTTTTTATCGAACACTACACCTAGATCTTTTATTGTATTTACTTCCACTATTTTCTGCCCATTTATGAAGTAGTCTGCGCTTATGCATTGTGTTTTTCTCGTAAATTTTACGTGATAACACTTGTTGCAGTTTAGTTGCATCTTATTATTTTTACATCAGTCAATAAGCCGATTCAAATCTTCCTGCAGAAGATGGGAGTCACGGGGTGACACAATGATCCAATCCAAAAGATGGGGGGGAGGGGACAATACAGTAGGTTATGGGAACAGGTCGCCCTCCCGTCGCCCCGGACGAGGGGGACAACGTGTATCCACAACATTGCCTGCCAAAAAAAAATGCTATACCTATTTAGAAGCATATTTTTCCATATGTGACTGTATAAGATGTATTAATTATGTTGATGTATTTGACATATACACATTATTATTATTTGATGCGTATAAGGGCGAGGTCCTCGGCCCCGGACCATTGCGTAATATTACATATATATGGAGCACAAACCAAAGAATCCGTATCACTCAACATTGATTTAGTTCTACGTTCAGAAGTCAGCAATATGAAATCATTCGTGAGTATTATTTTGCGAATATATTTTATAATATATTTTTTATATTAAATTCGTTTATAATGTTATAAGCATATGAATTATAAGAGTTTGGTGCCAGGTAAGTTAAGACTCGAGTTAAGAAAAATATATTTTTTTGGCTTTGGGAAAAATTTCTCAAAAAAAATTATAATTTGACACTGGTGACTGTATTGTTCTTTTTATTCTTAATTATGAAGCATAATAGTGAAGACCTGTTATAGTCTTTATTTTTGGAGGGACCGACGTCCTCCCCGAGGGGGAGGGGACGTCGCTCAAGGAGAGGGTACCCCTCAGGGGGTATTCCGTCGGGCCGGCCACTGACGACAAGTTCACGCTGCTCCGGTGGCCGGTCCAACGACGAAGGCGAGGTTCGCGGGTGGAATACGGGTATGCATGCTTACGCCCCTCTGTCGCCCCGGACGAAGTGGTGCGAGGAGTGCACAGACCGTAACCGACACCAAAAAAAAATAGATTTTATTTTTAAATAATTGTAACAAAAAATTATATAAGTAATTTAAATAAGTTATTTTAAGCTGTTGGTTTCCCGATAAATAATTTAATTAATTAATATCTAGCAGAACAGATGTAAGAGTAACAATAGGTAATGATGTACTAGAGCAAGTGGATGAATTTGTATATCTTGGATGTGGATTTAGCCGAGATGGAAGGTACACCACTGATATAGAGCGAAGAGTGAATGCAGGAAATAGAGTGAACGGAGCGTTGGGGCAACTTTTGGGCAGCCACCACCTCAGCCAGAAGGCACGTGTAGCAATACATAACGCAGTGCTTGTCCCAACATTACTGTATGGAAGCGAGAGTTGGGTATGCAGAAAAGAGTATGATAGTAAAATTAATGCGGTCGAAATGCGATCTCTGCGGAAAATCTGTGGAGTTAGGCTGACCGACCGCATTCGTAACGACGACGTAAGAGAGCGAGTAGGTATGAAAGAGAGTATTGGTGTAAAGATGCGAAAGGGAATGCTCCGATGGTTCGGACATGTGGAAAGAATGCCGAACGAACGCCTGGTTAAGAAGATATACAATGCGAAAGTGGAAGGATGTAGGTACCGAGGGAGACCGAGACTAACCTACCTAGACCAGATCGGTCATGTACTGAAGGAAGGTGGAGTCAAGAGTCTCCGAAACCGGTGAGCGTGTATGAAGAGAATTATGAATGTTGAGGAAGCGAGTGAAGTATGCAGAGATAGAGTTCTCTGGCACTCTGTTCTCTCTGCCTACCCTGCAAGGGATATGGCGTGATGATATGTATGTATGTATGTAATATCTAGCTCGGACAAAAGTGATATAAGATTCTAACCAAGAATTAAGTTAAACAAAATTTGACAGCACAGATGGCGTAGTGGTTAAGATAGCTACAATACCGTGGGTTCGCCTTCTACGTAGGACAATGCTTTGTGCGATCGACAAATTATTCTTCTAAGTCTGGGTGAAATACATACGCATTAAATTGAATATTTGTAAAGTCCCCCGCAATACAAGGATTCTTTCCTTAGCGCTAGGTATCATCCCACTTCTGACAAAATCTTTTCACCGAAGTTAAAATCGAGTACCGGTGGTCCGCTCGCACGGCGAAGAGAGAAGGTTTTACGGTGGGTCTATGGGGTCACACGCCGCCTTTCCGTCACCCCGGACCGATTCGGCGGGGCGAGACGCACCCATAGCCCACCAATAAAAAAAAAAAAAAAGAAAGGTATCATCGTTAAAAAAAATAGTTATAAAATATTCTTTTCAATTTTATTTAAAAACTAAATTCTGTCCGCGACTTCGTCCACGTGGAATAGTTACTTTGGGGTAACGCTAACTTTAACTCGCGACTTCATTTACGTAGAACGTGAAAATATTTTTTAATAATACTACATAATGCTTTTATTAGTAAGATTAGAACATCAAAACCTTATATAAAAGTATTGGGTCTTACCTATACTTTCTATACTTATTATTTATGATGTGTAAGGCCGGCGGGCGGTCATGAGAAGGAAACAAAACTAAAGATTTAGTGTGCATAAGCGTATAAGTACTTTAAAATAACATTAGTTTTGAGTTTTTTGAGAATAACCTACAATTTACCTGATTTAAGATTACAAGACTGAGTATTGTTTACCTAATGTTATATGAGTATTGTTTACCTAATGTTATATATATTACCTAATGTTTTAATGTTACTAATATAAGGGTGACATAGATTGCTGTGTGGTAGCGGCTACGAATACTACCAACCCTTACTTTGCTCGTGGATGTCGTAAATTTTATTTTTTTTATTTTTTTGTCTGTCTTAGTTGTTAGCCTCAGATGGCTATGACAACTTTACCCGGACTGTGGGTGAGCGCTGAGGGCTCTCAACCCGTAAATGTCGTAAAAGACGACTAAGAGCCTTATAACGACCTTTTTTTTTTTTTTTTTTTTTTTTTTTTTCACGCTGTGGAAACGCATTTACGCGCTAACCCCTTCCCGCCGATGTCGTGACGGGAGGGAGTGTGGGACTCGCCGGCCGGCTAGTCAAACCGGAATACCCACTAAAACCACAACGGCCCCCTTCCGCGCTTTTACGGGACGCCGGAGAGATCGTCTACTGACATTCGATCCCCGACGCCCCAACGCTTGGCCTTCTGGCCACGCCCAGTCGGTCCTCAAGGCGGTGGGAGGAGATGCGCATAACGGCGCCTCCCCCTACCCAGCCGCCGGCGGCGGAGCGATTCAGCGGGCGCAAGCCTCTCGCGTTCCCGCTCCGCAGCCTCCTTTCTCTCCATGACGGCCTCACAGAAGGAGACCATCGACTCCCAGCACCTGTCGCTGTCGAGCATCTTTGAGATGATGGTCGACAGCGACAGGTCTCCTCCAACGACCGACGTCAGGACGTGGCGCTGGGGCCCCCAGGCGGGGCATACTTCCAGAGTGTGACGCGCATCATCTACTGGCGCGCCACACTCGTGACATCCTGGGGCCCCTTCTCTTCCAATTTTATGCAGGTACTTACCGAAGACCCCGTGTCCGGTAAGCACCTGCACCACCCTGAAGGTTAGGCTGCCGTGCCCCCTACTAATCCAGCGGTGGAGATGCGGCGCGACCGCCTCCACAGTTCCCCGCCCTGCTACGGGGGACTCCAGATCCTCCCGCCACCGCCGGATGACTCCACTTCGGGCCACTTCCAAAGCTCTGCCCAGTCTCCTTGCGGAGATTTGCTCGCCGCCGGCGCGCGCCACAACGCGCAGCCGGTAGGCCTCCGCCAAGGCCTTGGCCATATGCGGCCAAGGCGGGTCGCCCGCCAACAGTGTCGCTGCAGTCCAAGACACCGTACGGTAGCCCCTAATGGCCCTCACCGCCATGACCCTCTGCGGACGTCGCAGGAGGGCTCTATTGCGGGCAGTGAGAGACTCCGACCAAATAGGGGCACCATAGAGTGCCATAGATCGCACAATTCCGGCGTACAATCGCCGGCAGGACGATCCTGGACCGCCAGTGTTCGGCAGAAGCCTACCTAGAGCCGCGGCCGCCTTCACGAGCCGCGGGACCAGCTGGGCAAAGTGTGGCCCAAAATTCCATGTAGGGTCTAGGTGCAGACCCAGATATTTCATCTGGGGTCGCACCGGCACGGCAACCCCCGACACACTGATTTGTGCTCCTCGGGGGGGACCTCGACGCGGGCCATGAAATAGGAGGGCCTCGGTTTTCTCCACTGAGACCCTCAGGCCCAACATACCGATCCGGCCTACGACGAGCGCGACTCCCTCGCGTGCCAATCGGGCAGCCCCCAGGAAGCCTTATAACGACCTGGGCCAACTCGATCTGATGCCGTTTGGTCAACAATTACATTCCCAAGGAGGGTTGACGTCTGGCAGGCGACAGTGGGATATTTATGGGCTGTGATGATGACGTAGTCGAAGTGGCGTGTCAAAGTTAGCGTTAGTCCAAAGTAACTATTCCACGCGGACGAAACCGCAAATAGAAGCTAGTCATAAATATGCACGCAGTACTTGATCACTATTTTGCTGTGATGTTATTTTCAAACTGCGATATCTCCCAAGATGTTCATTGAAATCAAATGATGTACGGGACAATTATGTTTTAAATTAAATACTTGTGATGAATGACGTATTTATTTAAATAAAGATAAATGTCATGTTTATAAAAACACCTTCACAAATATCGCATTATTTTAGAATAAATTTGGTTAGTGTAAAAAAGGTTATAGTGAGCCAACCCTTAGAGATAGACATAATTATGCTGTTGCAGACTTTTTTTTAGAACTTTAAAAGACTAATAATTTTGTTATACATGATTTTTAGAAACTTTAGGCGTTTGCGCAGCGCACGCAGCGGAAGTTCTCAAAAGGAAAATAAAACTGCCAATTTTGTAACATTCTTAATTCGTATTCTACTTCTATTGATCTTAGTGTGATCATCACACAAAGACCACCACCCCGGACGGCATAGGCGGGGTGCGTCTAAACCACTGGCAAAAAAGCTAACATTTTGTAATATTATTCCTTTCATTCTGTAAATATTTTTAAATACCAAATTTGACTATAATTTAAAAATAACATATGCTAAAGTGCTCAATTAAAGCAAAGAAAAGATTTTCTTTCTTTTATTTCTCGTATTACTAATATCTAGTAGAATGTTTTCTCTTTTAGTTGTATAATTCCTAGATATAGTTTTTACTGCTCATCGTAACGAATTCAGAGGTATTATATGTGTATGTGCAAACAGGTGATCTTGGCTGTGGTGGCGCTGGTGAGCTCGGCGGCAGCAAGCAAAGCCCGTACCAAGCGTGGCTACCTACATGGGCTCAATGACCTCAGCTACGGTTACACAGCACCGGCAATCAGCTACACGGCGCCCTCCTATAGCACCTATGCATCCTCACTTGGCTACAGCCCATCTCTAGGCTACTCATCCTCATTCGGGTACGCCCCATCTCTGGGCTATACTTCCTCCCTCGGCTACGGCTCCACCCTCGGCTACGGATCCTCCCTCGGCTACGGCTCCTCCCTCGCTTACGGCTCCTCCCTCGGCTATGGCTCTTCTCTCGGCTACGGCTCCTCCCTCGGCTACACAGCGCCTTCCATTAGCTACGCAGCCCCCGCAGTCTCCTACTCCGCACCAGCTATAAGCTACGCAGCTCCTGCCTCTCGCGTCGTCGCCTATAACAAAGTGGTGAGTGTACCCCGCGCGGTGACCGTACCTCAAGTGGTAAACATTCGTAAAGTCGTCTCCGAGCCACGCGTAGTCACTGTCAAGAAAGTAGTGCCGGTCTCCAACAGTTACTCGCCTCTGTATTCTTCGGTAGCCACCAATCCCCTTGCCTCCTACGCCAGTTCTTGGTGGTGATCACAAATCTAGTCAACGGAATAATGATAATTTATTAATTAAAAAAATAAAACTTTGTTTACTATAAAATTATTTGTTTTATTTATTGAAATCACATACAGTCATTATAACATTATTTAAGCTTATATAATGTCCCACTATTGGGCTCGAGCCTCCTCATTAATGGGAAGGGAAATTCATCTAAAATGAAAAAAAACATTCGTTTAAACGTATTTGATATTGTTAAAAAGCAATTATATTGTTTAAAGTAAGAAAATAGTTGATTAAAAAAAATATTCGAAGACGTTGGATAAAACATTCCGTATCTGGCAAGAATACGACCGTAAAAATTAATGTATCAAAATATTTCTTTTTTTAAAAGCTTCATAATCGCAACGCGCGGTTTCCTTTCAAAAATGGCTTGGTAATTCTTTGTCGTTTGATTGCAATTAATAAAAAACTAAACTGCTTAGTCATTAGTGTAAGTATACCTTATGAAAATTGGGTTCGTTTACATTTTTTTGTTCGTCCATTCGGACAGGCAAAGAAAATAAATCCCATACAGCCTATTGTAAACGAACAGCTATGTTTAGTACTGCGTCGAGAATGGCACGAAATTATTTTTGTTTTTCATTTATGGCATTGACTAATAGTAAATGATAAATAAAATAATGAAAAACTGTCACATGTCTGTTAACTTCAGTAGGTATCTTAAAAATATTGCATTTTTTTTAAAAAAGGAAAAAAATCTAAATTGCATTTTTTTTGTTCCTCTAACTTTTTGAAGTGAAACTTTTTATTCGACGTAGGGGAGAAATTTTATATTGTAACGTTTTTCTGTTACGCACCATATTTATTTTGAAGTGTAAAGCGCATGAGAGGGTTATCCGTGTGGTGACGGAGTAAGAATACAATTCGCCACCCCCTATCTTAATCGTGGGTGATTGTAAGAGATGACTAAGGTACTTAGAGAGGGAGAGAGAGAGGGAGAGAGAAAAGGAGAGGGAGAGGGGGGGGGGAGAATTGTTAGCCAAAGTGTCACTTCTGATATGTGTACGTACTTTATACGCACGCATAATTTTTTGTTTTTTTGTAAAGTGCAATTTTACTTAATATTACTACTAGATCTTGCTAAATGAAATAATTAAAGCGCTTTATTTATCGTGCATATTATAGCATTGACTAATAGTAAATGCTATATAATATAAAAATTATGAGGGGTGCACTATTGGCTTTTACAAATTGTAATTTTAACTTTCCGCGGTATTTTCCAAACGAACCATTAGACCACGTAATGACGTGAGCTGTCAGTTGCCATTGGTTACATAATCAACAAATGGACGCTTAGAATTGATGTGTTTTTAATTTTCTTTTTTTTTGTTTATTAATATCATATTTTAATATCCTATATCCTATTCCCGACGACAACAAACTCAAAAATATAAAAATTGGTGCAGCCGTTCTCGAGTTATAAGTGTTGTAACTAACAACTTTCTTTATATAGATGTGTAATACTCACGTAAACATTAGAAATTATTAACTTAATAATATGTTAAAATTAATAATGACTAGAAAGCCTATATGAATGCTTTAATGGTCTTGTGAAAATCATAACGCTTATATATATTATATATGTACATAAGCTAGCTGATTGACTGATAAATCCACGCCGTGCCGAAACTACAGAGACATGAATTTGTTGCAGTAATTTCTTTGTAGTGTAAAGACTAACTAAAGAGGATTATAATCCCATACAGGTTTGAAACGATTTAGCAAAGTCTGTATGAGAAAAAATACAAAGCAGTCTCGAGGACTGCCGAAGAGTGAAAACTTAAACCTATGAAGAAAAAACAAATACAAAAAAATAAAAAGCGTGGCCCAGGGAGTATGAATGGGTGTGACCATACAATAAATACCTACATTAAATACTGTTACAATTAAAATAAACAAAATATTACATTTGAATTTGGAATCTGTCATTTTTATATGATTGTTCATTGTGTTTTCACATGTATAATATACATGAAATATGAAAACACAATGAACAATCATATAAAAATTACATGGAATCTGTCATTTTTATATGATTGTTCATTGTGTTTTCACATTTGAATTTGGAATCTGTCATTTTTATATGATTGTTCATTGTGTTTTCAATTTCTTTAATCAAAGTATTTACCCTCGTTATCTATAGATTTTGGCCATCTAATTGGAAGATCATTTGCGATAGAGCTCTGGAGTCCTAGACTCCACAAACTGTGTGAAGGTATTTTGTACTGCTTCCTCGGAAGAAATTTTTTTTCCGTGCAATAAATTGTCCAAATCGTGGAAAAATGGTAGTCTGTTGGAGCGAGGTCTGGTGAGTACGGAGGATGACCTATGGTTTCCAACTGCAGGCCTTGTAGTGGTAGAACAGTTTCTCGAGCAGTATGGGGTCTTGCGTTATTATACAGCAATAATAGTGAAGATCGATTAATAAGTCAGGGCTGTTTTACTGCGAGTTTCGCCATCATTATTCGGAGTTCTGCACAGTAGATATCTGCGTTTATTGCTTGACCAGATCTGAGGAAGCTGTAGTAAATTACACCATGAAGTGACCACTAAACAGTTACCATCACCTTTCTTTGGGTAAGCTTCGCTTTAGGGAATTGATATGGCGTTTGACCTGGAGTCAGCCATTGCGTTGTTCCCTTGCGATTATCATAAAGAATCCACTTTTCATCACACGTCACAAATCAGTTCAAAATCCTTTCATTTCTATACCGGTTTATCAGGATAAGGCAAGCTTCAACGCGTGCTGCTTTCTGAAAATCAGTCAAATCATGAGGCATCCATTTTTCAAGTTTTTGTTATTTTACTGATTTGGTGCAAATGGGTCAGTATTGTGGGTATGCTAACTTCAAACCATACCGCTAACTCCTTGGTAATTTGACTCGGATAGGTTTCCACTATCACCTTCAATTCATCGTTATTCTTGCTGCATGCCTGGTCTCCCTCGCTGTTCATTCTTCAAGTCCCAGTTTCCACTACGAAAGCGGTTAAACCAAAAACGCACAATGCATTCGTTATCCGTTTCCTCTCCAAACAGAGCAGCATTGACATTACGAGCCGCCGTGAATCATCATTATTAATATGGTTTTAATTGTATCGACTGTTGGATCTTGTTGGATGTTGGCTATCAACTATCAAGGCCAAAGTGCACTATTTCTTAGCATAATGTATCCCTATTTACTTATTTATAAGGTCGGAACATAGAATAAAAATACATAGAAGGATAGTTCGGTTTTTTTTTTTTTTGGCGGCGGGCTACGGTGCGTCAAACCCCGCTAATCCGTCCGGGGCGACAGGAAAAGTGGCGCAAGACCCCCGTAGACCCGCCCTACAATATATCTCTCGACGCCGTGCGGGTGGGTCACTGGTACGCGGTCATTTTCTTCAGTGGCCCACCCGGCGGTCTACCCTCACGGGTATCCTCGCTGTATAATGTCGACGCCCGGACAGTTTGCACCGTCGGGGCGTCGTCCTCACGCGGTGGCCTCGCTCCCAGGGCGACCAGACTAATCCCCGGTCCGGTCACCCGCTGCCTCGGCTAGGGCGGCATGAGGCGGAGGTATTCACGCCTCCGCCGCCCCAGTCGCCGCTGGCGGCGCGAATCCCCGAAGAGAAGTTACTCTCGGATTCGCTCCGCCACTTCCTTCTGCGAGATGACGTCCTCGCAGAAGGAGGCGACCGCGTCCCAATTCCTCTCGAGTTCGGTACTGTAAATGTGAAAAAAAAGGGAAGCCAAAAACGCTTACACGAATATACACGCACACTACTATAAAATGGAACACAATGACCTTGTACACTACGGAACGAGCCAGCGTAGGGTGACATTTTATCACCAATTTAGTGGCGTCAAATATTGTGCGTGAAATTGGTTTCTATGTGTTTTAATTCTAAGGGTCGAACGTTGAAATTTCATTTATTATTTCATCAACTATACTAAAGAAACGATTGTAGGCTTAATACTTCAAACTTTGCAGTTAGAATTATATTAAACGATGACACAACCCGGTTATTCAAATTACTGAAATTTATCGGGTAGTAGTTATCGGGTTTTTATAAATAATTAAGCATATTAAATGCTAAATTTCAGTAATTTGAATAGCAAGGTTGTGTCATCGCTTAATACAATTCTAACTGCAAAGTTTGAAGTCTACAATGTGTAAACATTGTCAGGCAGATGGCGCATGTCACCTTAAAGACGTAAATATGATATGAAGCGAGAATTGAACGTCCTGCAGTAGTTCACGGTGGTGTAGCAACACAATTGGGCTGGACTCCCAATAGGTGCGGGTTCGAATCCCGCTTGTGACATTATTTTTCACTTCGTAATCGGGTGTTTATAAATAATTAAGCATATTAAATGCTAAATTTCAGTAATTTGAATACTAAAGAAGCGATTCAAATAATAATAATAATCTTTACACGTTAGGCATGAAGTTTAAAATCATAGTAGTAGTAACTGTACGATACCAGGATATTTCGACGTCGACCGCATTCGTATCCACTCAGCGGTGATTCGGAACGATTCGTTCCTTGTTTCGATATTTGATAATATAGTGTTTCGTAAAATATATAGTTTTTTTATTCATTTCCACATTACGAAGTTTCACTTCTTTCGCACGAAGGGACTCCACGCACTATTTTTTTAGGTGAAAACTTCTTTAGCAGCGTTATGTATTTGTTTGGGATGAGTAAAAAATGTTAAACTCGCATCAGGACACGTGACCTGATCGAAAATTTGTAAGACAACGGAGCGTGGGCTCTCTCACAAATACACTCATTTGCAAAAAAAACGGGCACCTAAGCAATGAACCATTTCGAATGTTAATATTTCTTTGTTTGATAATTATAGGTAGTTTTATCCACACAATTTGGTAAATTAATAAGAAAATAATCGTTTTCATCAGTATTTCATAAAATTTAGATACAATTTATGGGAAATAATGCTAAACCTCGCTAGTAGTGTATATTCGCTAGTAGTGCATATGCTCATGAAGTAAAAATAAAAAAGTTTTTTTGTTTGTTTTTCTTTAATAAAGTAAAAGCAGATAAATGTTTAGTATCGAGTGTGACCCCCTCTAGCTAAAATCACAGCTTGAATTCGTCTGGGCATGCTGCGAGTATATCCCGGATACTTGCTTGCGGAATACGTTCCCAATCCGCAGTAATCACATTCTTCAGCTCTCTGATGGTCTGCGGAGCCGGGTGTACTGATCTCACACGCCGTTTCAGAACGTCCCAGACATGCTCTATGGGATTGAGGTCGGGACTTCGAGCTGGCCAATCCAAACGACGAATGCCGACCTCTTGCACATACGCATTAACATCGCGGGATCGGTGGGCGCGAGCATTGTCGTCCATAAAAATCGAGTCTTCACCTAGAGCGGCCAATGCGGGTTGTGCATGAGAAATTAGAACTTCCGTTATGTATCGATGCCCAGTCAGTGAGCCGTTTTCAATGAAGACTAACTCTGTACGATCCATTGAATTTATTCCTGCCCAAAACATAACAGAGCCCCCACCATAAGGTGTGATTTCTTCGAAACATGCCTCTGCAAAGCGTTCTCCTTGTCTTCTTAGCACTCGCCGACGTCGATCTTCACCGAACAGAGATATCCTGGCTTCATCAGAGAACAAAACCCTATTCCAATCGTCTTGAGTCCATGATTCACAATTTCTAGCGAACCTAAGCCTGTGAACTCTGTGCTCACGGAGTAATTTGGGGCCGCGGGCCGGGCGGTGACTGCGTATATTGGCAGCGAGAAGCCTCCTCCTGACCGTCCATAGACTAATATGCACATTTCTTACTTCTTGAAGGTTGTTCTTAAGATCCACATACGAAGATTTGCGATTTCTCAATGCGCGACTCACAAGAAAACGATCATCCCGTGGTTGGGTACATGGTTATCTTCCAGAACCAGGCCTTCTCTCGACGGAACCAGTCTCCTGATATCGCTGCCAGGTCCTTTGGACTGTCGAGCGACTAACATTTAGCCTCCTAGCCACGAAACATTGGCTGCAACCCTCTTCAAGCAGCGCGATAATTTTGGTAGCTTTTACCACTTTATCTACCATTTTTGATACAGCCAAACAGCATTAAATAAAGCTTTGACAGTCAAGGATATGAAATTAATCGATAAAAATTGAATAAAAGTTATGAAAGTCGATGTTAACTTCTGGAACTTCGCGCCAAAAATGTAGGATAAAAAGGGGTTTTCTGTAAAAATGAACATCAAGTGAAAAATTGAATTTAGAACGTACTTTTTTAAATACCACAGCATTTTTAAAACCGGCCAGTAACGTGTACAAACGATTGAAACCTTTTTGGTATTGTATCTTTTTAAATATGAATGAAAATCAAAACCGCCCGTTTTTTTTGCAAATGAGTTTATAATATGTGTATAATATAATAAATTTAATATGTGTATTTATTATATGGTCACCCATACATACTCTCTTTTTTTTTCGCAAGGTGGGACCATGGATGCGGTCGCGCCCCGGCAAATCGGCCCGGGGTGACGGAAGAGGCGGTACGCACCCACCCTGCAAACACCTCTCTTTGCCGTGCGAGCGGGCCACTGGTACCCGATCTTTGTCTTCGGTGGCCGGCCCGGCGGTATACCCTTGCGGGTTCCTCTCTTGTCGATGCCCCGACAACTTTCGCCGTCGGGGCGTCGCCCTCACGCGATGGCCTCACGACGGGTGACCGGACAATTCCCCGGTCCGATCACCCGAAGCCTTAGTTAGGGCGACATCAGGCGCAGATATTCGCCCCTGCGCCGCCCCTGCCGCTGGCGGCGGCTCGGGTCGCGGGAATCTTCTCGGACTCGTTCCGCCGCCTCCTTCTGCGAGATGACAGCCTCGCAGAAGGCGGCGACCGCGTCCCAGTTCCTGACGCTGTCAACCATCGCTTTCGCGACAGCCGGCAGCGTCAGGTTGGCACCGATGATAGCGACGAGGTCACAGCGCTGCCCGTCCCAGCTCGAACATTCCTCGAGCGTATGTTGCGCCGTGTCCTCGTCACTACCGCAATGGTGGCAAGACGGAGTCCACTCCCTCCACACGACCGTGTGCTTGCCGAAGCAACCGCGCCCCGACAACACCTGCACCAGTCGGAAAGAGAAGACCCCGTGCCGCCGCTCCATCCACTCCATCAGTTCGGGCCGAGGGCCTCAACGGAAACAACACCGTGTCTAGGCCTCTCCAGCCGCGTAACCCAACGGGCGATGACGTCTCAGCGGGCGTCCTCGCGCCAGGTGGCTATCTCGCTCAACGATGGGGAGCCACCTTCGTCAAGCACTGAGATAACCCGCCGGTAGAGGTCGGAGAGCATCTCCGCCTCTAGGTCCCACGGGGGTGTCCCGGCCAGTAAGCATGCCGCCTCGGTCGATACCGTGCGGTACCCGTGAATGGCTCTGACCGCCATGGCTCTCTGTGGTCTCCACAGAACAGCCCTGAGCTGGGCGTTCAGAGCCCTCGCCCACACGGGGCCCATTCATACTCCCTGGGGCATGCTTTTTATTTTTTGTATTTGTTTTTTCTTCCAAGTTTTCACTTCTGTCGGCAGTCTTTGAGACTGCTTTGTAGTTTTTCTTATACAAACTTTTCTAAATCGTTTCAAACCTGTATGGGATTGTAATCCTCTTTAGTTAGTCTTTACGCTACAAAGAAATTACTGAAAACATTTCATATTTCTGTAGATTTGGCACGGCGTTGATTAATCAGTCAATTACCTAGCTTATATATATAGAATATATATAAGCGTTATGATTTTCACAAGACCATTAAAGCTTTCATATAGTTTTTCTAGTCATTATTAATTTTAACATATTAAGTTAATAATTTCTAATATTTACGCGAGTAAAAATGTGTAACATTTGAAATAAAACGATTTTTACGAATTCTATCGCGTTTGTATTTAATTTTAAATTTCCTAACGTTTCAAACACTTTAAAAATAGTTCTATTATTAATTTTTTCATGTGGTGATAAAGTAAGAATACGATTCATTACCCTATCTTGCCCGTGAGTGTCGTAAAAGACGACCAAGAAATATAATATTCAGATATCCATGCAAGAGAAAGAAAACTCAAAATGATTCTCTATACAAACCCCTTTAACCTGTGTGGCATTTTAGATGAATTTCCCTTCCCATTATTGAGGAGGCTCGAGCCCAATAGTGGGACATTATATAAGCTGAAATAATGTTATAATGACTGTATGTGATTTCAATAAATAAAACAAAAAAAATTATAGTAAAGTTTTATTTTTTTTAATAATAAATTATCATTACTCCGTTGACTAGATTTGTGATCACCACCAAGAACTGGCGTATGAGGCAAGGGGATTGGTGGCTACCGAAGAATACAGGGGCGAGTAACTGTTGGAAACGGGCACTACTTTCTTGACAGTCACTACGCGTGGCTCGGAGACGACTTTACGAATGTTTACCACTTGAGGTACGGTGACCGTGCGAGGCACATTCACCACTTTGTTATAGGCGACAACGCGAGAGGCAGGAGCTGCGTAGCTTATAGATGGTGCGGAGTAGGAGACTGCGGGGGCTGCGTAACTGATGGAGGGTGCTGTGTAGCCGAGGGAGGAGCCGTAGCCGAGGGAAGAGCCGTAGCCGAGGGAGGAGCCGTAGCCGAGAGAGGAGCCGTAGCCGAGGGAGGAGCCGTAGCCGAGGGAGGAGCCGTAGCCGAGGGAGGAGCCGTAGCCGAGGGAAGAGTCGTAGCCGAGGGAGGAGCCGTAGCCGCGGGAGGATCCGTAGCCGAGGGAGGAAGTATAGCCCAGAGATGGGGCGTACCCGAGTGAGGATGAGTAGCCTAGAGATGGGCTGTAGCCAAGCGAGGATGCGTAGGTGTTATAGGAGGGCGCCGTGTAGCTCGTGGCCGGTGCTGTGTAACCGTAGCCGAGGTCATTGAGCCCATGTAGGTAGCCACGCTTGGTACGGGCTTTGCCTGCCACCGCTGAGCTTACCAGCGCCACCACAGCCAAGATAACCTGTTTGCACACACACATATAAAACCTATGAATTCGTTACGATGAGCAGTAATAAGAATATCTATAGATTATACTACCAAAAGAGACAACATTCATCAATCAATCATTAGTAATAAGAAAAATAAAAGATAGGAAATCTTTTCTTTGCTTTAAAGGAACACTTTAGCGTACATTATTTAAATTTGATATTTAAAAAAATATATACAGAATGAAAGAAATAATATTACAGTATTATATTATTTATATTATTATTATTTAAACTTATACCTACTTAATACATTTCTAAATATAATATAAAAAAATAATATATTTAAAAATATAAAAAGCGTATTAACCCACCGACAGCGAATACAGGGACCAAGCCGCTGGTGGTTAGGGCTCCAAAGAGAGAAACTTTCTCACTATGCGTGCCGTGTCGAGTAACACCGCCTTCTGCATCAGACCTCCGATCCAACTACCTAACGCGAGCCTCTTTAGGTGTTCAGCGAGGCTCTTGGCTATTAGGCCATTGGTCGAAATTACTATCGGTACAACGATTGCCGTGTCTACATCCCACATGTCGACAATTTCGTGAACAAAGTCTTGGTATTTTATTTGTTTGTCTTTCTCAGCCTTCACGAGATTCCCGTCATGAGGAACAGTAACATCCACAATCATTGCACGGCGCTGTAGCCGATCTATCACCACGATGTCTGGTTTATTAGCCACAATGGTTCTATCAGTGATAATAGATCGGTCCCAGTACAATGTGGCACGACCATTTTCGAGAACCTGTTGAGGTATATACCTGTAGTACGGCACTTCTACGCTTACAAGTCTATATAACAAAGCAAGTTGCTGATGGATGGTCCTGGCTACTTGGTTGTGTCTATGCAAGTACTCGCCGTTAGCAAGACGTGAACAACCGGAAACGATATGCCTGAGGGACTCGCCTGGTAGGTGACACGCCCGACAAATATCAGCTGTGCCATCCCTCAAGATATATTACCGGTAGTTATTCGTCTTGATAACTTCGTCAGCAATTGCACAAACAAAACCTTCGGTTTCTCCAAAGAGATTACCGAATTGTAACCAGGTCACAGAGGCTGAGAAATCTACTTCCGAAGCATGTAGGGCCCGTAAAATCTGCCATGCAGCTCCTTGCTCTGCCATATACTCTCGCGATCTTTGGTGCTTAGTACTGCAGGTTTATGCCAGTTCTCTTTAGCCAACCCAAGCGGGGTGAGCCCGTTATCCACTGCTACCACATCAAGATGCATACCACTCGTCATCTTGAGGAAATAATCCCTGAGGTTGTATACTTCGCAATTATGGAGGGTTTTAGCATTTAGAAAGCCTCGACTCCCACATTTTCGCGGAATATACAATCTCATTATTGATGAACGAGGATGATGCATCCTATGTGATGTCAATAGAGTAAGAACTTTCCTGTCCAAGGCGTCCAATTCGGTGTGAGTCCACTTGAGTATGCCAAAGGAGTACATTAGAATCGGCATGACCCATGCGTTGTAGGCACGAACCTTATTGCCGCACGATAAAAGACTATTTAAAACCTTCTTCAGGCGGTCAAAGAAACGTTCCCGCAACGCTTGTTTCATGTCCGATTCATTAATGTTCAAAGCCTGTGACATACCCAAGTACTTATAGGTATCAGTTACGTGAAGTGGTCTAAATTGTAGAGTATTGAAGAGTTGACCTCTATCAACCTCCACTATCCCACCATACTTTACATGCATGACAGCACATTTATCTACACCAAACTCCATTTTGATAGAACTACTAAAAGTTTCAGTGACTTTTAGTAATTTCATCAATTGTGGGTTATTTGGTGCAAACAATTTCAGGTCATCCATGTAAAGCAGGTGAGCTATTATTTGACCACCTCTTCGTAACCTGCAGCCTAACCCTGAATGTTCTAGTAAGATACTAAGAGGATTCAGTGCTAGGCAGAACCAAAGAGGACTCAAACTGTCACCCTGAAATATGCCCCGCCTGATGTATATCGGTTCACTACTCCCTAGATTCAGTCGGTGCATTGGATATTTCAGAAACGTTTTCCATTGCCCCATACAAGACTTCAAGAAAGTGCATAGAAGTGAATTAATTTTGTACAACTCCAGCACTCTCAAGAGCCATGTATGCGGCACTGAGTCAAACGCTTTCTTGTAATCTATCCAACATACCGACAGATCTTTTCGGTTGCGACGAGCTTGTTGACTAATAGCCGTGTCTATTAGGAGGAGCTCCTTAGTACCACGTCCCCCATTCCTACATCCATTCTGAGAGATAGACATAACCGAATTTGATTGAACATGTTTAGCAATTTTGTTACTCAGAATAGATGTAAGAAGCTTATAGACCGATGGCAAACACGTTATTGGTCTATAGTTACATGGTTCAGTGGTACTATCTGTTTTATGGAGCAGGTGAGTAATGCCAGTCGTCATGAATTCCGGCAACGTCCCAGACACTAAAGCCGACTGAAAGTGAGATGCCAAACGAGCATGAGCACTGTGTAACCATTTTAACCAGAAATTGTGCAGTCCATCCGGTCCTGGAGATTTCCAATTAGATAACGAACGGACTGCACAGGTTACATCATCTTTATCTATTAAAACAATTTCCATTTGTGGAATATTCTCACATGCTCGTTTAACATCTCCCATCCAATCGCCCTCGGAGTGAACGACGGGCACCGACCAAATACTGCGCCAAAATGTATTAGTGACTTCAGCATCAATCAGGTAGCCGCTCATCATCCACAATTTGGCAAGGACGTTCCCAGTTTCTATAAACTGACTTCAGGTCACTTTCAAACATGCGATTCACAGAATAACGATTCATACGTTTTTTATACCTGCGAATTCGATTTGCCCAAGCATAGACTTTCTGCTTCAGAAAGTCAATGCGCTCCGTGACACGAGCGTTATATTCATCGGGTTTGATGTCAGTTCCCAAGAAGGCCCGTTTCACGTAGCGCATCACCTTCGGTCGAGTATTGCCCGCTCTGAAGCAGATAAGCTTTCCAATGAGCACCCTCGCCTCACAGATACGACATTCAATTCTGCACTGCCAAGCTGGTTTGGCTTTTTTTTGTTGTATAGTAGATTCATTTTCTAAAAATTTTAATCCTGCTATACGACATGCTGCAACAGCTACACAGTACAGGATCGAATGTGTATCACTAATACTATCACTAGTATATAAATAACTAGTTAAAAGTGAGTCAAGGGTACCCACCAGACGACTGTTTTTTCTATGCATGGGCAATTGTGGCAAGCGTGGCCTAATATTATAAGGTATGAATCTATATTCGCGAATCGCACATTCTAAAGCATTTCTTACCTCCTCATTGTACTGGGTGTCCATAGAAACAGTCGCGTTCAATTATTATTTATATTATTATTATTTATATTATTATTATTTATATTTACAAAATGAAAGAAATAATATTACAGAATGTTAACTTTATTTTGCCATTGGTTTAGACGCACCCCGCCTATTCCGGTGACGGAAAGGCGGCGTAGGGCCTCAGAACTCACCGCGTTCTTTCCCTGTCCTTTTAGACCGTTATTTTGCCAGTGGTTTAGATGCAACCCTATTTCATCCGGGGTGATGGAAAGATGACGTGTGGCCTCATAACCCACCGCGTTCTTTCCCCATCCTTTTAGGCCGACTACTGGTACCGATTTCTTGACATCTGTGGTCGGGTCAGACAGTATATTACCTTTAGTTTTTTTTCTATGATCCAGAATTTAAACCCAGAATATTTCTATTAACAATAGCGCACTCAGTAAATTTTATTGGCGCTTTTAAGTTACAAAGTTATATCTGCCTTGCAAATAAATTGCAATATAAACCAGCAATTTTATTCCATATAACAGGGAAGAAGAATATTTATTAGCAAAAAAGAAACAATTCTATTTTTCTTTTTTTTTAAAGACACCATCCTACACTAAGTAAATACTCCTTGTATTGCAGGCGACTTTACAAACATGCAATTAACGCAGACAAATAACACCCAGACTCAGAACAACACTTTGTGGACAGCACAAAGAATTGCCCTGCGTAGGAATCGGACCCACGGCACTGGCACGGAAGTTCGGTATCTTAACCACTACGCCATCTGTGCAGTCAATAAATTGAATTGAACCATAACTTGAATTAGTTTTCTTTTTTGTAATCCACGTCTTACTGATATAGTGTATTGATAATTATTTCCAGTCCATTAGTATAAATACAATATAAATTAGTTGTAAAATGGACCAGGCATGACAATTCCATTCAGATAAAAATGGAGTATTATATAGTAAAAATAGATTTTGGAAGAATTAAAATGATAACAGGAAAAATATTTTTCACCACGACCAATCTATTAGATTATAAAGCCTTCTTGTGATTTTCTCAAAGAGGATAATTAAAAATATAAACATATACATTTCACTATACAATTTTTACTACTAAGTAATAGATTATCAATTGACTGAAACTATTAATTTTAAGCTAATTATGGCAAAGCAATTTAAATAAAATTGAAAAAAAATATATTCCAGAACTATTTATTTAACAACACTCAGCACTAAGGAAATAATCCTTGTATTGCGGGGGACTTTACAAATATTTAATTTAATGGGTACATATTTCACCTAGACTTAGAGGAACAATTTGCAGATCGCACAAAGCATTGTCCTACGTCTTTTTCATTTTAACCAACATCTGTGCTATCAAATCTTGCTTGACTTAATTCTTGAATAGAATCTAATACCACTTTTATCCGAGCTAGATATTAATATTCTCCTGAACTAGAGTCTTAACTTACCTGGCACCTAACTCTTACAATTTATATGCTTATAATACTATAAATGAATTTAATATAAAAAAATATATAAAATATATTCGCAAAATAATACTCACGAATGATTTCATATTGCTGACTTCTAAACGTAGAACTAATTCAATGTTGAGTGATACGGATTCTTTGGTTTGTGCTCCATATATATGTAATATTACGCAATGGTCCGGGGCCGAGGACCTCGCCCTTATACGCATCAAAATAATAATAATGTGCATATGTCAAATACATCAACATAATTAATACATCTTATACAGTCATATATGGAAAAATATGCTTCTAAATATAGCTACGGGCTTATTTTGTAAACATTGATGCGTTTTGTACTAATTTCGCCATTAATTTGATATTTCGTGAATTTTTTTATTTTTTGCTAATAGATAAACGCATAAGATCTCCTATCGGCTTTTTTTTTTTTTTTTTTTTTTTTTTTTTTAAGGAAATAATATTTGTATTGTGGGACTTTACAAATATATAATTCACAGGTACAAATTACATCCAAACTTACAACAACAATTTGTGAATTGTATAAATTGTTATCCTGTGTAGGAATCGAACCCATGACACTTTAGGTATCTTAACCATTATGTCACCTGTGCAATCAAATTTATTAAAATTCGCTTATGATATTACTATTGCTTTCTTTTTCCATGTGGTGACGGAGTAAGAATACTATTCACCACCCCCTATCTTACCATGTGTGACCTTAAGAGACGACTAAGGGATATAAAACGCATATAACATATATGCAAGAGAAGGAAAACTCGAAACAAAACCCTATACTAACACGTTCGACCAGCGTGTTATAGTAGGTCAATTTCCCTCCCATTATGAAAGAAGCTCGAGCCCAACAGTGGGACATATACGAGCCGAGATGATGATGATGATGACTTTGTTTTTACATAACTTTATCATTCGACATCTACTATTAACACACATAGGCTCCAAGAGGGATGGATATAATCCTTGTTGGATATCGTAGAGAACGTTTTGTGACGTCATACATCATCATCATCATCATCATTCTCCTACTCTTATCCCAACCATTTGGGGTTGATACAATAGGTATGTACTCTTCTTTCATAGTACATATTGTAAAAGTTATTGGAAATAGTTTTATGACCGGCCGCCTGCCAGACGTCAATCCTCCTTGGGAATGTAATTGTTGACCAAATGACATCAGATGGAGTTGGCTCAGGTCATTATAAGGCTTTTGGTTGTCTTTTACGACATCCACGAGCAAAGTAAGGGTTGGTAGTATTCGTAACCACTACCACACAGCTTTGTGGTGTCATACATTATAAATAATCTGAAGAAATGTATTCTTTGACTTCAATTACCCGACGTGTTATACTTACTAGTTATACTCCCATAGATATTTATTTTAGTCCATAGATAGCACATAAGTGTTATTTATCGCACTGGTGATAATTATAATCGCCATCACGGCTTTTAACATTATTAGGATATACAACCTACAAAAGACTGATTCTTTGACTGCACAGATGACAGACAGTGGTTAAGATACCGATCTTTCGTGCCAGTGCCGCAGGTTCGATTCCTATACAGGAATGCTTTGCGCAATCCACAAAGTGTTGTTGTTGAGTCTGGGTGTAATTTGTCTGCGTTAATTATATGTTTGTAAAGTCCCCCGCAATACAAGGATTATTTCCTTAGATGAAGTCATTTAAAAAAAAAATAAAGAATGAGAAATAGTGACATCACTTCGGGAAAATTTATAATTTATTTATTAGTTGAGATATAGTCAAGCATTTCATTATTATTGAGTGAAATACCATAGTTTTTAAATTGACTAAGGGTTCACTAGGAAAATGGGTAGCAACTTTCTCTTGGGAATCTGATGGTGGCAAACGAATAAGCAGCACAGCTGATGTAAGTGTTACTGCCACCCATAGATCCATCCAGACAATTGGGATGCCGGTGCTCTCGCTCACCGAATGAAGCGCAATTGAACATTGCTATTACTCAGACGTCGATTTTCTGCCAGAGTGTGGTACTACTCCGGACGGACCGGAGTGTGGCCATACTATAGATCTAATATCCAACCACAAAAAAAATATAAAATACAATTTAGAGCTTCATAAAATATGTTTATCCGTGGGCAACGATTTGGCTGTACTTCTGGCATTGCAAAGATCTATGAGCGACAGTTGTCATTTACAGATAGGCAATTAGCTTCAATAAATACTAAGATAATATGCTATGGGAGTTTTGAAATTGGTTCTGGTAGTCTAGTTAATAGGCGAAAAGGAAGGACACTGCAATGTTCCTCTTTCTTTGTGGCCACACCATAGCTGGCTGCAAAAGAAGAGAAAATTTTCGTGTAAAATATATTAAAATTGGTATATGATTTTTACCATATAATTTCGCCATTGTATCATATAGTTTATATAGTGTGATATTTTTATTTCTTCTTTACACCACCTTCTTGCTGCTTCTGCTTCCCTTATGAAATAATTCTTGTATAGCGAGGGACTTTACAATCATATGATTAACGCAGAGAAATTACACCCAGACTCAGAACAACACTTTGTAGATCGCACAAAGTATTATCCTGCGTAGGAATCGAACCCGCTCTGGCACGGAAGGTCGGTATCTTAACCACTACGCCATCTGTGCAGTCGAGTCAGTTAGTCGATAATCATAGCCTATGTCATCAGCTCACATACGTTCCACTACTCGGCTCACCTTCTACAATAGGAAGGAAATCCCTCTACCATATCACATAGACTAGACAAGTTGATACAAGGTTTTATTTTTAGGCACCTTGTCTTGTATATACAAATGAAGCAGAAAATATATATTTTCTGCATATTATATCCCTTAGTTGTACTATACCTACGAGCTCAAAATGTGGAGGTAACATCACATCATCTCAGCTCATATATGTCCCACTGTTGGACTCGAGCCTCCTCCATAATGGAAGAGAAGTTGACCTACTATACCACGCTGGCTAGACAGGTTGCTATAGAATTATATGTTAAGTTATTTTTGCCGTGTGATGACGGAGTAAGAATACAATTCCGCACCCCTTATCCGTGGGTGACCGTAAGAGACGACTAAGGGACATAATACGCATATAACATCTAGAGAAGGCAAACTCTAAACCAAACCCTGAAGCCTGGCCAGCGTGATATAGACCAGCGTAGTTCAGGAGGCTCAAGCTTAACAGTGGAACATATATGAGCCGAAATGATGATGTTTATATTCCTTAACTATCTCTTATAATACCCATAGGTAAGCTAGGTGTCGAAGAATTGTATTCTTACTTCATCACCACATGGATAAAAATAATATAAACTGTATTTTTATTTTAAATTGGTGATTATATAAATAACTAATGAGATGTAAAACAGGTTGTGAAATATAACTAGAAGATCCGCGCAACTTCGTCTGCGTTTTTATAATTCATAATTGTTTATAATGGCAAACGAGCAAACAGCATACCTGTTGGTAAGTGTTACTGCTGCTCATTGATCTTTGCAATATCAAGGGTATAACTAGACCGCTGCCTACCAATATAAATCACAAAACCACCCAGTTGGGCTTCCGGCTCTCTCGCTCACCGAATGAAGTGCAGTAGCATATTGCATACTCAGACATCGATCTTCTGCGAGTGTGGTACTACCCCGGACGGACCGGCCCGCGGCTGTGCACACAGAACTGTCAACAGCGTAGTTCTATCATTAAACTATTTTATAATTAAAGAAAGAGAAAGGAGAATGAGGATGGTGTCCGATGGTTTACTGTGTGAGACACAAGGAGGTTTCAGGAGTGGAAGGGGATGCATGGATCAAGTGTTCTCTCTGCGCAACATTGTAGAGAAGCATCTGGCTCTAGGTCAGAGGGTTTTCTGCAGTTTTGTGGATCTGGAGAGAGCATTTGACACGGTTGTACGAAAGGAACTTTGGGACATTTTACCGGAGTATGGTATTAACGGTAAACTGCTACAGGCTGTGCAGTCCAGTTACATGGGCTGTAGAGCCTGTGTACGGCTGGATGATGGAATGTCGCCTTGGTTTGACGTCAATATCGGCGTTAAGCAGGGGTGCGTTCTGTCAGCCAGGCTGTTTATCATATATCTGGATAAATGTCTCCAAAGGTTGAACGATATGAATGTGGGAGTCCAGATGGGCGACTCAGTGGTCACTGCTCTGCTTTATGCAGATGATGTAGTCCTGCTGGCACAGTCAGCGACTAACCTGCAGACCCTAGTCAACACAATGACAGAAGATTGTAAGAAAAGGGGTCTACGCGTGAATGTGAGCAAAACCAAAATAATGGTCTTTGAAAGAGACGAAGCCAGAACAGATGTAAGAGTAACAATAGGTAATGATATACTAGAGCAAGTGGATGAATTTGTATATCTTGGATGTGGATTTAGCCGAGATGGAAGGTACACCACTGATATAGAGCGAAGAGTGAATGCGGGAAATAGAAAGAACGGAGCGTTGGGGCATCTTCTCGACAGCCACCACCTCAGCCAGCAGGCACGTGTAGCAATACATAACGCAGTGCTTGTCCCAACATTACTGTATGGAAGCGAGAGTTGGGTATGCAGAAAAGAGTATGAAAGTAAAATTAATGCGGTCGAAATGCGATCTCTGCGGAAAATCTGTGGAGTTATGCTGACCGACCGCATTCGTAACGACTACGTAAGAGAGCGAGTAGGTATGAAAGAGAGTATTGGTGTAAAGATGCGAAAGGGCATGCTCCGATGGTTCGGACATGTGGAAAGAATGCTGAACGAACGTCTGGTTAAGAAGATATACAATGCGAAAGTGGAAGGATGTAGGTACCGAGGGAGACCGAGACTAACCTACCTAGACCAGATCGGTCATGTACTGAAGGAAGGTGGAGTCAAGAGTCTCCGAAACCGGCGAGCGTGTATGAAGAGAATTATGAATGTTGAGGAAGCGAGTGAAGTATGCAGAGATAGAGTTCTCTGGCACTCTGTTCTCTCTGCCTACCCTGCAAGGGATATGGCGTGATGATATGTATGTATGTATGTGTATAATTAAATCTAATTTTATAGTCGAATTAATAATAATTATAACAATAGTTAAGTTGTGAGATGGTGGTCGGGTGCCGCTTATGGTATCTGATCCAGTCATAACTTTTTATATTGTATTCGAATTTTATATTACATCATAGTTTGAAGGGCGACATGGAAGCTGTATGGTAGCGGCTAAGAATACTAGCAACCCTTCTTTGCTCGTGGATCTCGTAAAAGACAACTAAGAGCCAACGAACTGGGCCTAATCTATCTGATGCCGTTTGGTCAACAATTACATTCTCAAGGGGAAGGCTGATCATAAAATTATTGCCAATAACATTTACAATAAGTACTATGAAAGAGGAGTACATATTGTATTGACCCTAAGTAATTGGGATAACAGTAGGAGAATGATTATGGTATGAAGCGTATCATATTGTAGCTAATTCTGACTAAACATTTACTATTTTTCATAAAAAAGTAAAAAAAATAATAATAATAATATACAAACCTGTTGAGTTTCTTGCCGGATCTTCTCAGTAGCGGTTAGTATTGGAGCTGGTGGTAGTTTATTGGATTAATTTAAAATGCTAAAAATGATAATATCTAAGTATTCTTCATCATTTTTTTTTGACGATGATGATGATGAAGTATCCTTACAGGTTTTATAATAATAAATGAATTTGAATGAATATATGGTCAAAGTCTTTGAAATTATGTCAATGTTCTGTCAATATATTAAAAATCTATCACAACATTCTATCTTATTCACTACATAGATATCATGAGATTAAAAAATCTACCAGGTATTTTGAAATTTTCTTTTATACAGACCTTGTCTTGACAATAAAGAATACAAAAAAAAAGAATTATCCAATTTGGTGCACTCGTTCAGAAGTTATGCGCGTATATACATTTCAGCTATTCATTTTTATATATATACTAGCGGACCCGGCAAACTTCGTTTCGCTTAACAGTAAATGTACGAAAAGTAAAAAACCCACAACATAATCGCAGCGCCACCTACCGAATCCATTTGCGAATGCAACGCGAACAATTGCGACACCACTTGAACACACACAAAAATATCAACAAAATCCGTCCAGTCGTTTAGGAGGAGTTTAGTGACATACACACATAAGAATTATATATATATATATATATATATATATATATATATATATATATATATATATATATATATATATATATATATACCATATAAGATATATAAACTGTCAGACACATTAAAATTTTTAAATGTCGTTGTTCTATATATAGAATGATCGTTTTGTGATTTACTTAAAGAATCGCTTAAGTTGACAGCTCATTGTATATTTTTTGGATCTTTAAATTTTGTTCTAAGATTAATTATATTTAGACCAATAAATTTGTATTTATAGTGCCTATACCACAAGATTCGCGGTAGACAGCACTCTGGCTGTACCCCTGGCGTTGCTAAAGTCCATGTGAAAGAGTATCACTTACCATCAGATGTGCAGCTTACTCGTTTGCCACCATGGGAAATAAAAAAAAAACAAAGATTCGATTGCTGCGTGAATAAACTGTGGTGACTACGAATATTTTCTTTTTTTTTTCACGCTGTGGTTATGCATTTACGCACTATCCCCCACCGACGTCAGACGAGGGGATTTGTGTGAGGATCCCCTCATTTGTGGATGTCTACATCCAGCAGTGGATAGCGAAATGCTGAATTATAATGACGATTTTTATCATTGATGAGGTTCCAGTAATATTTAAGTCACCAAAAATAATCATTATAAAAACCAATATCCCTAAAACTATAATATTTTTGTTTTTTTTTTTTTAAAGAACCACCCGGCACTAAGGAAATAATCCTTGCATTGCGGGGGACTTTACAAACATATAATTAATGCAAACAAATTACACCCAGACTCAGAACAATTACTTTATTAGACTCAGAACTTTAGTATTGCTCTGCGTAGGAATAGAACCCATAGCACTGCCAGGAAAGGTCATTTTAACCACTACGACATCTGTACAGTCAAATATTATATCTCTTCACGCTATAAAATATGAAAAATTAAAGAAATCCACAATTAAAAATGTGGAATCTTAATCCATTGGCTTTTTCTATCTTGAAGTTTGTTTTATTATAGGTGGCAAACGAGCAAGCAGCACACCTGATGGTGTCACTGCCACACATGGACCTTGCAATACCAAGGGTATAGCTAGACCGCTGCCTACCATTACAGTCCCAATACCCACCCAGTTGGGCTTCCAGCTTTCTTGCTCACCAAACGAAGTGTGGCAATGTGCTATTGCGATTGTGAGTAATGACTCAGACGTTGATCTTCTGCGAGAGTACTACCCCGGAGGGACCGGCCCGCGGCTGTGCACAAAGAACTGTCAACAGCATGGTCCTACCACTATTATTTTTTAATGTTCATTTTATTTTATTAGGTATTTCGATTTTAGAGGCCTGGTAGTTTCTTCACTAAGGCATAATACAAAATCTGCATAACCGTCTCTGTTTTTAAAATTGACCTTAAATTCTTTTCCAATTTATTATTATAGTGAATAAAATCATTCTTATTTTACTCTTTTAAAATCATCATCTCAGCTCGTATATGTCCCACTGTTGGGCTCGAGCCTGCTCCATGGGAGAGAAATACCTACTTACACGTTGGTCAAACGTGTTGGTATAGGGTTTTGTTTCGAGTGGTTCTTCTCTTGTATAGATGTTATATGCGTTTTATATACCTTAGTCATCTCTTACAATGACCCACAGGTAAGATAGAGGGTGGTGAATTGTATTCTTACTCCGTTACCACACGGAAAGTCTTCTAATTTATATATATAAAAAAAATAAAAATAAATTTACCCATATCAATTATAGATTTTGAAACTATTGAACCAATCTACCCCAAACAAGTTTCACTACACAGACAGATAATAATATGAAAATGGCTTTGGCCAACTAAAAAATACATTAAGTAATTTTGTTTGTTACAACACATTAAATGTTTCCGTGTAGTGACGAAGTAAGAATACTATTCACCACCCCATATCTTACCCGTGGGTGATCGTACGAGATGACTAAGGGATATAAAACGCATATAACATCTATGCGATGGAAGGAAAACACGAAATAAAACCCTATACCAACACGTCTGACCAACGCAATATAATAGGTTAATTTCCCTCCCATTACGAAGGAGGCCCGAGCCAAACAGTGGGACATTTATGGGCTGTGATGATGATGATGATGAAGTAAATTTAGTCCCGTGGGAAAGTCGATTTTCTATTTTGCCTATACATCAATTTTCTAGATATTTGAAATTGAAATATATCTTAGTAGCATATGTCGGGTATCCACTGATATGAATAATTGAATACATTTTGAAAACATTAAGGGTAACCACCCACCACTATTACAAAATTTCATTGAGAGGGGAGGCCGTGAACATAAGCTATGTGGTAACAGCTACGAATATTACCAACCCTTACTTCGCTCATGGATATCGTAAAAGACGACTAAGAGACACTTATAACGACCTGGACCAACTCCATCTGATGCCAATTGGTCAACAGTTACATTCCTAAGTAGGGTTTAAGTCTGGCAGCCGTCTGACTGGTCATAAGACTATTAATTTACATTATGTACTATTAAAGAAGAGTACATATTGTATCGATCTCAAATAATTGGGATAAGAGTAGGAAAATTCTGATATGGCCGTGATGATAGTTCATCAATAAAAAAAGAATATTTAACAAATTTGTTTATTCGTCTACTACATTTATTTGTACTGTAAGGTAAAACAAACATTCAACCTGTATTGGTCTATTGGCATTTCTAATCTTCTAAAACTTATGAAGTGAAACAGAATAGGTAATAAGTTAGTTACTTGTAATAACACTGGAAATATCGACTAGACGCTTTAGAAGGCGCTGCTAGCGGCAAAGCTGGAAGAGCCGCCGGTACTGGACTGAGCGAGCAGACCTTCAGATGATGTACTAGAGCTGAATCCAGCAGCAGATGCTCCGCTGTTGTAACCATTGGATGCAGCAGAAGATGTAGCGCCACTGTTGTATCCAGAGGAAGAAGCACCACTGGTGGCAGTCGAAATACTAGGATGACCGCTGGAGTAAGTACCGTAGTTGTTGTAACCTGAATAGTCAGTGTTTACAGGTAGAACTTCCTGTACAGTTACAATCTGAGGTTCAGAGATGACTCTCTTAACTGGGACGATCTTAGGTTCGGTGATGACCTTCTGCACCTGAACGACCTGGGGTACGGTGACCTCACGCTCAACATTCACTACTTTCTTGATGTCGACAAATTGCTGAGCGGGCTTGACGGGCTCCAAGTAAGCTCTGCTGGGGAGGCTGTAGCTCAATGAGGGAGTAATAGACGCCACTGGAGCTGTGTATGATGGAGCTACAGAGTAGACAGATGGTACGGCATTGTAGGCAGAGTAGCTGGTGGCAGGGAAAGAATAGCTAGACGCGGGCAAGGGGTAAGTGTAACCGGTTGAAGCAAGGGGGTAGTTGTAACCGTAGCTGGCTGAACGGAGAGGATAGTTGTATCCACTTACAGGTACGGCATAGTTATATCCAGAGCCAAAAGTGGAACCATAGCCCCTGTTGTACAGACCGTTATTATAAAGCCCATTGTCATAACTATAGAGTCCGTTAGCACCGTACCAGAAGCTGCGCTTGCCACGGTCCTCCTTCTTAGTTTCTTTCTTCTCTACAGCAGATACCAGAGCCAAAACGGCGAACAGAACAACCTGCGAATAAGAAAAATAAATTAATTATAACATTCTGATCCTATTGTAATTCTCTCTCCTATGCAGTAATTCCTTTTTTGCTATAGAGGAGGTATGCACTGTAAAGAGGAGCGTAAATAGAAAAAGATTAAGAAAAAAGAAATTTTATCGTGATATTACTCTTATCAACTCTAAAGTATTCATCATCTCATCATCATCTCGGCTCATGTATATCTCACTACTGGGTTCGAGCCTCCTCCACACCGAAGGGAAATTAACCTTAGTAGGTCAATTTCCCTGGTGTAGTCACCACATTGGTTAGACGTGATCATTATCCGTGTGGTGGCGGAGTAAGAATACAAATCACCACCCCCTATCTTGCTCGTGGTATATGCGTGGCACGCATATAACATCTATGCAAGATAAGGAAAACTCATAACAAAACTCTATACCAAAATATCTGACCAGCGTGGTATAGTAGGTCAATTTCCCTCCCATTATGGAGGAGGCTTGAGCCTAACAGTGGGATATATATGAGCTGAGATATTGATGATGATGATGAGATTCCACAAACGGAAATGTTTTGTATTCAGACGTAGTGTTCAATAAGATGAGTATGAAATATAAGTAAATAGTGTCACTGCGTGAGATATTAAAATCGAATTACCAAACCATTTAACATTTTTTGGCAATCGTTTACTATCAATGTCCATTTCTATTATTATTATTATTTTTGGAGAGAAACTGGTGAAAAGTTATGTGACTATACGTTTGATGGTATAAGTATGATGAAAACTGGCCTTCAGTGCCAGTGCCGTGGGTTCGATTCCCACGTAGGACAATACTTTGTGAGATCCACAAAGTGTTGTTCTTAAATCTGGGTGTAATTTGTCTGCGTTAATTGCATGTTTGTAAATTCCCCTGCAATACAAAGATCCTTGGAGCAGTGTGGTGTATTTAAAAAAAAATTGATACAAATGCAATGAGATATGAATACAAATGCGATGAGATATGAATACAGGTACTTTCCTATGGCAATCGTGAAAAAATGGCTAAGAGATTATCAGGAGAATAGGACTCATGCTTTTGCTCTATTACAAAAGTTTTAGCAATAAGTTTATGATCAGCCGCCTCAATAATATAACGTCAATTCTCCTTGGGAATGTAATTGTTGATGAGACAGCATCTAAAGCTCTTAGTAGAGTTTAAAACAATCATTTTTGATTGGTAACATCTGTAGTTATTTGTGTGAGCATAGCAGTACACGAGTACTGCTAGCTGTTACGATTTAAAAGTCCTTTAATACATACATACATACATAGCCTCACGCCTGTTTCCCAGAGAGGTAGGTAGAGACTACGGATTGCCACAAACCACGATCCTGGCATACTTCCATCGCTTCATTCACACTCATAATAGTCTTCATGCATGCTCTACGATTACGCATACTCTTAATAAGACCTCTCGTCAACACATCTCCAACTTGGTGCAGAAAAGTATGACGTGGTCTTCCCCTTGTATTCGTCCCATTCACGCTTGCTTTATATATTTGCTTCGTCAATCTCTCGTCACTCATTCTTTCTAAATGTCCAAACCACCTCAGCATACTCTTTTTGATCTTTGTCACTTCTTCATTCACACCACAGCGCTCTCTTATAACATTATTCCTAATTTTATCTTTCATACTTACATCACACATACTACGAAGAGCTCTCATCTCTACAGCATTTATTCTACTTTCATGTCTTCCCTGCCAAATCCAACTTTCACTACCATACATGAGAGTAGGTACTAATACTCCCTTATGTACAGCTAAACGTGCCTTTTTGGACACGTTCCTGCTTTTCATAAAGGTGTATAGTGCCCCATTCACTCTATTACCAGCATTTACTCTTCTTTCAACATTATCATCATTTTTACCATCTCTAGTAAACAAAACACCCAAATACAAAAATTCTTTCACCTGTTCCAGTTCCTCACCATTTATAAAAATGTTACATTCCGTCATACATTTATCCTTTTCAAAAACCATAATTTTCGTCTTACTTACATTTACTTTCATACCTTTTCTTTCAAAACTCCTTTAAATCAGTCCTTTAATAGATATATCAATATTAAAATATAAAAAAAATAATCTTAGATCTGCCAAATATATAATAGAATAACTAATATTAGTACCTATTAAGAGACAAATTATTGTATGAAGATTGATAATATGAAGTAATTATGATTTTAATATTGTTAGTAAAAAAAAGGTTCACTTTGGATGAAAAGGACAATGGTAGTACAAGATAAGTAACTCACTATACATCTAAAAGTAAATACACTTCTTACAAATATGGATAATATATAGATAACGAATATGAAGAATATTTTCGAATAAACGTATAGTTTGAAAATTGAACTCGCTATACTTAAAACGGCTAGATGATATATTTAAACCGACACTAGGAGTGTCGAATATATAAAAAAAAAAGAAAAAAGAAACTGCACTAAGGAAATAATCCTTGTATTTTGGGAGACTTTACAAATATACAATTAAAAGATACAAATTTCACTCTCAATCAGTTACAAGAATTTGTGGAACGCACAAAGTATCATCCCGAATGGAACTCAAATCCACGACACTGGAAACGGTAGGTTGGTAACTTAAATATTACGCCATATTTGTAATCAATTGTAAGTACAAATATATCTAAACTGAAAGCCATAATAATACAAAATATTAACAAAAATAAACCGACTTCAAAACAATGGATTTGATATCAACCAAATGAGAATAATTGAAAAACTTCAAGTCAAATCTTGATTAAATTCAAACTAAACTAAATGAGAGGTATCAACTTTGAAATAGAAAAAGGAGCAAATTTTTTGTTTCTTTTTCATTACACCTCGAAAGAAGTTCCAAACAAACACACATAAAAAATAATTAAATCGAAATGAGACCCTTTTTTTTTTGAAATCGTTTAAAATATAAAATGTTTTTCTAAATCAATGTTGTTTTACTTACAAAGGCCTTCATGTTTCAAGTGTTGTTGTGTGGTGGACAGTGTAACATCTACAAGGACCAGCCACATATATATGAGTAGCGGCCAATGACGACACGATACACATCGCGAGCCCAGACCTCACCTGCTTACTATATTTTTTAATATAAAACTTTTTACTCTCGATATTTTCGTCGGGATGCCGTTGTGAATAATACCAACCCCTAAATTGATTTAAGTGTTGTAAAAGACGACTAAAAGCTTAAGATAAACATTTTTGAATCTGATCTAGTCTGGTCAACAATTATATTCTCAAAGAGGGTTGACGTCTGGCAGATGGCAGATCATAAAACTATTGCCAAAACATTGCAATATATACTATAGAAAAAAAATACATACAGCGTCGTCCACAGGGTATTGGAATAACAGCAATATGATAAATGTTGATATTTCTTCCCATGCAGTGTTGAGGGGTTCAGGGATTACTAGGAGAATGGGTGACAGCACTCAGGTGGGGTGAGGTGTATTTATAACATCACTACAATACAATCCGCTGGTAACCTATAGTATAGCTATTACAGTGTTATCTTCCTCTTGGGGAGAACTATTGCTAATAGTGGATAGATGTGACTTTTTACTTTTCTCCTCTATTACTTTTGTCAACATAATAATTGAAATTATTTGATAACGTATTGCTTGCTTACGGAGCTAACATTCTGTCCATAATTAGCCGTTACAGTTAGTTTAGAATACAAAAAATATTAGCATTTTTAGTGATATATTCCTAGCCCTTCTGACATGACATCGATATCGGATACTGCTGGTCAAATAGTCCGGCAAGCGTATACAAAAACTTTGTTTTTGATAACCTTTAAACTAATCATACTGCGCCTACAATAAGATATAGCAAATAAAAATCCTGAAAATAAAACTAAGCGCATTCAATACTGTATGTTATTAACGAAATAAAGGAAGAGAGATTGACTTTATATCTAGATTCGAAGATTTACGCCTTGCAAATGGCCAGGAGGCCATTTGCAAGGCGTAAATCTTGCAGTAGGTACTGCATTCGTAATTGTACTCGTATACAATTCGACAAAACAAAACTACATATATATAATCGATATAGAATTCAGAATACACCCATTGACTTAACATCTGTCTTGATAGTATTTATAGCCACTATTATATGCCATAATATACTGCCATTTTGAAGAGTCAATTTTGTATGATAATAATCTGAGTTAGGCTGACCGACCGCATTCGTAACGACGACGTAAGAGAGCGAGTAGGTATGAAAGAGAGTATTGGTGTAAAGATGCGAAAGGGAATGCTCCGATGGTTCGGACATGTGGAAAGAATGCCGAACGAACGCCTGGTTAAGAAGATATACAATGCCAAAGTGGAAGGATGTAGGTACCGAGGGAGACCGAGACTAACCTACCTAGACCAGATCGGTCATGTACTGAAGGAAGGTGGAGTCAAGAGTCTCCGAAACCGGCGAGCGTGTATGAAGAGAATTATGAATGTTGAGGAAGCGAGTGAAGTATGCAGTGATAGAGTTCTCTGGCACTCTGTTCTCTCTGCCTACCCTGCAAGGGATATGGCGTGATGATATGTATGTATGTAATTTTGTATGAATATCACCAAGATTCATTATCTCTCCTGATTAATAAGTATTTTTTATTTCTTACGGCGTCAAACAGGGAAGCATGGTAAGTTTTACTGCCACTCATGGACTGATTTTTGATTTGCAATACAAATGATACATGCTAGGCTCTTTCTAAGCACGGGTGATCGGACCGGGAAATTGCCCGGTCACCCGACGTGAGGCCACCGCGTGAGGGCGACGCCTCCACTGCGAAAGCTGTCGGGGCGTCGACGAGAGAGGAACCCGAGAGGGTATATCGCCGGGCGGGCCACCGAAGACAAAGATCGGGTACCGGTGGTCCGCTCGCACGGCGAAGGGTTGCGCGCCGCCTCTTCCGTCGCCCCGGGCCGATTTGCCGGGACGCGACCACATCCATAGTCCCACCTTGCGAAAAAAAAAAAAAAAAAAAGGCTCTTTCTAAGCAACCCAAATCCTCCCAAAAAGTTGGGCTTTCGCCTCTCTCGTTTACCCAAACTAAGCGCAACAGCACATTGTCACTAATCAGACGTCGATTTTCTACTAGAGTATGGTACTACCCCGGATGGAGCGGCTTTTGACTGCAGATAGAAAACTGGCAACAGAGTAGCCCTACCACTACAATAGTGGGCAGTTTAAATATTACTGCTTGCAATAGGCTTTTTTTTATAAAATATGCATCAATAATTGGAAGGGATTGTGTTATTGTAGCCACTCTTGGCAGGCGCTTGGGGATCGTAGTAAGTATTCTACGTTCCCTAGAAGATAGCTGCTACCAATCTTCTGGTTTAACCAATTTTCACGACTTCCACTTGTAGGCTAAGGGTGTATTTAATAACTTAGGTAATGATTTAATAACATTTTCGGTTCTTCATTGCAGCATAATAATTTGTGGTCATATCTGCAACATTTTCACCGTGGTTTGTGAATCGTTTTTAAGAAAATTAGGCTTTTTAAGGGAAAATGTATAGAAAGATTTGAAATTATTGTTTTAAAATTTCGATTTTATTTTCTCAATTTGATTTATATAAAATATACTTATGTATGCTTTAATAAAATTGAAAAGCTATTAATATCGATCAATTTTCTTGTATTGTCCCTAAGTATTAAAATATTACAATTGTTTTTATTTAAACACCATAAATACAGGCAGGGCAGATCATAATAAATACTGCAAATTTGTTCCTATTTCTTTAGTATAGCATTGATATGCCTTGGAACGACGTGGTTCTAAATATGTTTACTTGAGAGGCTTTTTCGAGGAAATTATACGGAATCTACATATTTTAAAGTGTTAATTCTGCTAGTACATATCATCATCTCAGCTCATATATGTCCCACTGTTGGGCTCGAGCCTCCTCCATAATGGGAGGGAAATTAACCTACTGTACCGCGCTGGTCAGACGTGTTGGTATGGTGTTTGTTTCGAGTTTTCTATCTATCGCATAGATTTTATATGCGTTTTTAGTAGCAGTACACATAGACCTCTCTAAGTAAGTTTTCTTTTATCTAAATCACATTATTAATGGCGTTTACAAATAAATAAAAGTTAAGTTATATAATATGTATTTTTATTTTTGTAATAGAAAAAGCTTCTAGTATTTTTGAAATACATATATTGTAACATCCAGAAATACAAACCAAGATTATTTAATATAGAACACGAATAAATGCGTGAATCCATTTCCATATGTTGTTATACATATTTAACGTATTCTAAGCCGGTTTATAAATGATCTAAAAATTATAATAGACGTTAGGTTACCAGCCGGAATTCGTGCATTCACTAATATTTATTTGTAAGTTTATTTTTATATATTAATCTTCCTATTAGTAAAAAATAACCTATATACATATACTTATTATTTTCCTTGTTTAGTTTCTTGTCTATAAATATAACAGAAATGATACAATGACCTATGGGCATTATCATCATTTATGCTTATACATAGTATGATGCTGTATGGTCGCGGCTAAGAATACTACCAACCCTTACTCTGCTCGTGGATGTCGTAAAAGACAACTAAGAGCTTTATATAGACCTGGGCCAACTCCACCTAAAGCCGTTTGGTCAATAATTACATTCTCAGGGAGGGTTGACGTCTGGCAGGCGGTCGGTCATAAAACTAATGCCAATAACTTTTACAATATGTACTATGAAAGAAGAGTACATATTGTTTCGACCCCAAGTAATTGGGATAAGAGTAGGAGAATGATGATTTGTTTATCGTAAAAGAGAATAACCATAGAATACAACTTTTTATATCATCATTCTCCTACTCTTATCCCAATTACTTGTGGTCGATACAATATGTACTCTTCTTTCATCGTACATATTGTAAAAGTTATTGGCCATAGTTTTATGACCGGCCGCCTGCCAGACGTCAACCCTCCTTGGCATTGGAATTGTTGACCAAACGGCATCAGATAGAATTGGCTCAGGGCGTAAGGCTCTTAGTCATCTTTTACGATATCCACGAGCAAAGTAAAGGTTAGTAGTATTCGTAGCCGCTTTCACATAGAATACTAATACAGCTTTTTAGAACATATTTTAAAAATCAGTCCCAATTCCTTTACCATTTAAGCAACTATGATAGAATCCAGTGATCAATTTTTCGTTTACATTCTCATCTTAATGGTAGACGTTATCACCACATCTTATTAATTTTTGTCCCTGGATATGGTGGCAAACGAGCAAGCAGTATATCTGATGTTAAGTGTTACTACTGCCCATGGACCTTTGCAAAACCAGGTATAGCTAAGCCGTTGCCTACCAATAGAAACTCCAAACCCACCCTGTCGGTCTTACAGTTCACTCGCTCACCGATCGAAGCGCAATAGCACATTGCAATTACTCAGACGTCGATCTTCTACGAGAGTGTGGTACTACCCCGGACGGACCGGCCCGCGGCTGTAGACAAAGAACTGTCAACAGCGTGGTCCCACCACAAAAATAAAATATTATTTCAATTTAATACTTCTATATTTCAGTTAAAAAAGTTTCTAAGCGATGATACGAATTATAAGCTAATTATTAATGTCTGGTTTACAATAAAACTCTGTCAGCACACATTACTATTTGTCCAAAGAGCGCTTTTAAGAACAAAAACTCTTTAGATAAAACACACTTGGTAAACAATATTACTTATACTTCGCAACATCATTCTCCTGCTCTTATTCCAATCAGTTGGAATTGAACATGTACTCGTACATAATACAAAAGTTATTGGCAATAGTTTTATGACATACGTGCAACGTGCCTAACGTCAACCCTCCTTAGGAATGTAATTGTTGACCACACAGCATCAGATGTAGTTGACCCAAGTTGATATAAAGTTCTTAGTCTAGAGAGGTACATGTAGGGCGGGTCTATGGGATCGCGCGCCGCTTCTTCTGTTGCCCCGGGCGAATTTAGCGGGGTACCTACTCCATAACTCGCCGCCAAAAAAGAAAAAGTTCTTAGACGTCTGTTACGACATCCATGATGTGTGCATTTTAAGGTTTGGTAGTATTCGTAGCCGCTACCACACAGCACTTTTAATTTACTATATACAATTAAATAAAATACTCATGTATAACACATGAGTTGTTCATTGATAGATCGAAATTATTCTTGTGAAAATTGAGTTTATTGCTTAATTTCTTGTTGGTTAGACCGAGTCAATCTGTAAGGTGGTTAACAGCCCACTTGATGTTTAAAATAACAAACTGATCTAAAAGTGGACGTATTTTTTTTTTATTTATAAAAGATACCACCCTGCACTAAAGTAAAAATCCTTTTATTACGGGGGACTTGACAAATATATATTTAACGCTAACAAATTACACCCAAACTCAAAACAAAAGTTTGTGAATCGCACAAAATATTATTCTGCGTATGTATTGAACCCACGGCACTGGCACGGAAGGTCCGCTATCCTAACCACTACGCCACCTGTACAGTGATATACATATATAAAGTATTAGAAATAATTTTAAATAATTAAACACATTAGAATTAAAATTAATTATTAATTTATTTATTTAATTAATAAAATTAATGTCAATTTGTATTTATTACAAATATCAAAGAAACCGGACCCAGAAGATGTAACAAGAGTTTATTTTTTTTTCTCGACACTAATTATAAATTTTGATTGGATATATCACCTAATTTATATTCTGTGGCCTCGAAGATGGCACTGACATAAGAAGTGGAATAATAATCGGTTACATGTTACTTATCGTAAGCGCTAGGATCGAAACCTAGGTTAAGCAATTCGTCTGTTCACAAGTGCCCGCAAAATGAATTAATTTTTTTTTAACTCCACCCTGCACTAAGGAAATAATCCTTGTATTGCGGAGGACTTTACAAACATGCAATTAACGTAGACAAATTACACCCAGACTCAGAACAACACTTTGTGGAATGCACAAATTATTGTCCTGGGTGGGAATCGAACCTACGCCACTGGCACGGAAGATCGGTATCTTAACCACTACGCCATTTATGCAGTCAAGTCTATATTTGTAAAGTCCCCCGAATTACAAGGATTATTTCCTTAGTGCAGGGTTGATGCCTTATAAAAAAAAGAATAGAAATAAACACGAAATGTTTAAATTACTGAAATTTAGCATTTTAATATGCTTAATTATTTATAAAACCCGATTACGAAGCAAAAAATGATGTCACAAGCGGGATTCGAACCCGCGTCTATTGGGATTCCGCCCCAATCGTGCTACCACTACACCACCGTGACTTATTGTAGCACGATTGGGCCGGCATCCCAATAGGCGCGGGTTCGAATCCCGCTTATGACAAACACGAAATGCTCGTTTATAGGTATTATTAGTTTAGACAGGGCGAGAGATATGGGATTGCTATCTCAACTTACATACTCATACATACTAATTATAAAAACCGCTCGCTGATGCTGTTTTAGGTAGCGGTTATTACAATTTGAAGACATAATGACATGTGATTATCTGCTATGTGCTGTGTATTTAACTGTGTGGTAGCGGCGACGAATACTACCATCCCCTATTTTGCTCGTAGATATCGTAAAAGACAACCAAAAGCCTTATAACGACCTGGGCCAACTCCATCTGATACCGTTTGGTCAACAATTACATTCCCAAGAAGAATTAACGTCTGGTAGACAGCCGGTCATAAAACTATAGCCAATAATTTTTCCAATATGTACTATGAAAGAAGAGTACATATTATATCGACCTCAAGTAATTGGGATAAGAGTAGGAGAATGATGACGAATGAGATGTAATTATTTGAATATGGTGTATAATGATATAACATTATGAACTTGACATGCGAATATTATAAATAAATTATTACGATATAATTGTATTGGAGTAAAAATAATGCATGATATAATGTCAAGGGCAGGAGATATTCTTTAAACATAAGAACATTAGGACTATATTAACATAAAAATAATTTATTGATTTATCATTGACATGTATTTTTTGATACCCAATGCCAATCAATCTATCTAAGCTCATATATTTACCATTGTTGGACTCGAGCCTCCTCCGTAACAGGAGGGAAAAGATCTACTATACCACGCCGGTCAGATGTGTTGGTTGGGTTTTGTTTCGAGTTGTCTTTCTCTTGCATAGATGTTTCCATTTTGACTGCACATGAGAAGGAAATCATGAAATAATATTCTACGCTAATTTGTCTAGCGTGGCAATATTTAACTTCTTGTCGTCCCGTTTCATACATAAACCTCTCTCATAAAATACTACATATTGTGATCACATCCTTTGGATTATCAAAATTGTCATGCTTAGCATGCCGGTTGACAATCGGTTTCCCAAAAACGAACTGCTGCTCAGAAGAGCACGTAGTGGTCCTTCAAGCAAATTTTTACGACTTCCATGGATAAATAAGGGATGGCGATAACTGCATTCTTTTACTGTCACCACACGGGAAAATTAGTTTAAGAAATCGTATATAAGGGGCTGTCCATTAATCACGTGAGGTTTGAAAGGGGGGGGGGGCAGTTGTTTGACAAAAATCATGAAGGCCTAAACCTTCATAGTCTAAAACCTCACCACGTATAACCAAGGGGAAGGGGGGTTAAAAATGCTAAAAAAAAAGATCACGTGGTTAATGGACGTCCCCTAAGAAGGCGTGCATTCAACAGTGTAGTGTATGAAAAAATAATTTTCTTCTAGGGTGTAGTTTATGGCGCGTGCCCTTGACCTTTGAGTACACGAGTTAGTTTGGCCACAGATGTTATAAACAAAACGATAATAATAATTTTACCTAAATCTAAAATTATGTATATTACGTGTTTGCTCTTTAATTTGATGGCAACTGGCTCAATTAAATAGATCGTGTGATTTACTAGAATTTATTATTAGCAGGCAAAAATAATTTACAGTCATTAGTATTTTAATTATATGAAAAATGTTTGCTAATTTTGTTACAAGTTTCATTTTTTATCTTAAAGAATAGAAACATATTAGTAGTGACGAAAAGGGCATGCGAACAGAAATTTAAGCTCAGTTTGAAATAAAACTACTTTTACGGATACTATCGCTTTTTTATTTGATTTTTAATATACCGACGTTTCGAACACTTTACAGTGATCATGGTCACGTGAGGATAAAGTAAAGTGTAGTGTTCGAAACGTCGGGATATTAAAAATCAAACACATACGCGATAGAAACCGTAAAAGTAGTTTTATTTCAAATGTGTAATACTCGCGGAAACATTAGAAATCATTAAGCTCAGTTAGTTATTTTTGCTCGTGTTTTAGGGATTTGATTTGGATTGGTGGGGCCACATTGTTGACAGTTTCGATCAAACCAGCGGGCGGGCCCGTCCAGGGTAGTACCACAGTAGAAAATCGAAGTCTGAGCAATGGCAATGTGCTGTTGCGCTACGTTCAGTAAGCGAGACGGCCTGAAACCCAACTTGGGTGGGTTTTGGTTGGTAGACTACGGCCTAGCTATACTCTTGGTATTTTTTTTTTTTGTTTATTATTATTTTTCAAGTTGTCCAGACACTTGAGGTCTGAACTGCGGGTCCTCTAACTTAATCAGAGATTTCATATCTCTATGTGTACCAATTTAAAAAAAAAAATTATGCCTGTAATTTGATTTCAAAGTTTGTGTGGCTTTTTGTTTATTTATTTATTCAACAATATTTAATACTTTTTATATTTAGTGCTTGCAGTTATCATTATTATAATTTATTGTTTTTAAATTTACTTATTTATTTATTCCGTGGCATTCCGTGCCATTCGCTATTACTGGTATGTTGGTTTTTTGTTTGGTACTCTTGTTATTGCAAAGGTCTACTTGCAGCTGTAACACTTACCATCAGATGTGTTGCATGCTCGTTTGCCACTATAAGCTATAATAAATTAGGAAAAGAATACTTTTTATTCACGTTCATTAATAGTGGTTACCCATTTAACAATCAGCGTATCACGTCCACTATTGGACTTAAACCTTTTGAAGGAGGGGTAATACCATAATCACAACATTTGATAAGTAGGCTGGTATACCTATTTGGTATTATAAGATGCCCAAGAGAATGCTTCAGTCCATTTTCCTGATAATCAAAGACTCCCGTGGGAAGTAGGAGATGGAGATGCATTCTTATCGAGTCACCACATGAGGAATGAGATGTAAGTATTACATAAAGACGTAGACAAGTGAAGTTTTAACGTATGTCACTCGAATTATTTCTAATACTTTATTGAATAAACTGAAGAAATTCTTCTCAGCCCATATGTAAAAGGAAATTGGATTGCAGATCAGACAAATTGCAATGGAACTTTGTCAAGTTTTTTAAAGTGAAAACACTTTTTTGGGATGGCTAAAATGTTAAACTCGCGTCAGGTCACGTGACCTGATCGAAAATTCGTAAGACGGAGGGAGAGTAGACCGTTGGAGAGGAAGCAATAATATAATATGTGTATAATATAATATATTTAATATGTGTATTTATTGTATGTTAACATCCATACATACTCCCTATCGCACGCTTTTTATTTTTTAAAAGTTTTTTCATAGATTTAAGTTGATACTTCTGTCGACAGTCCTCATGACTCCTCTATGCTTTTTTTTCTTGCAGCTCTGTTAATCTATGTTACTTTATTATTATATGTTTTAATCTATTTTCTGCTACTATTATGCTGTGTGGTAGCAACTAGTAATTACTTTACTCTTTACTCTTCATCTTCACTCTTTACTCTCTACTCTCACTTTACTCATAGATGTCGTAAAAGACGACTAAGAGTTTTATATCGTAGTAAGCCAACTCCATCTGATGCCCTCTGGTCACTCACTTTCTTCTCCGTGGATATTGTAAGAGACTTGCAGATATAATAAGCAAATATTTATGCAAGAGTTTTACCAATGTGATATATTAGGTACAATCTTCTTACTGTAGAGATGGCTTGAGGCCAGTAGTGCGACATATATGAGCTGAAGTTGTTCCAATAATATTTAATGTCATCGCCATTAAAAAAAGTCAGACATACAATTGTGGCATTACATTTATTTAAGTAATGTGATTACATTAAAGATTCATTACACAATGACATAAAACACATTTAAAAAATAATTAATAACAATTAATATGAGCTGTTAAAACAATTATGATTATGTAAAATGACTGCCACACATAATGTTGACGTTGAAAAAAGTTGAAATACCTTTTTTTTAAAGTTTTAATTTTTATTTATTATTTGACATTAACTTGAAGTTGAGGTTACTTTAATCGGACATTTATATAAAGTTCATACTATGTTGACATTAGTACAAATAATATTGTGTCAGTAATGTCTGCATATATAAATAACTTTCATCATCATCATCATCACAGCTCATTTATGTTCCACTGTGGGGCTTGGGCCTCCTCCGTAATGGGAGGTAAATTAACCTACTATACCGCGCTGGTCAGACGTATTGGTATAGGGTTTTGTTTCGAGTTTTCCTTCTCTCGCATAGATGTTATATGCGTTTTATATCCCTTAGTCGTCTCGTACGACACCCACGGGTAAGATATGGGTTGGTGAATAGTATTCGTACTCCGTCACCATACGGAAAATAATAGTAATTAACTAAGTTAAATCATATCTTTTTTTTTCCGCATGTTGGACCATGGATGTAGTCGCGGCCCGACAAAACGTCCGGGGCGACAGAAGAGGCGGTACGCAACCCTATGGACCCACCCTGCAAACCCCTCTCTTCGCCGTGCGAGCGGGCCCCGATCTTCGACTTCGGTGGCCAAGTTAAATCATATCTAGCGAATACAGTGTACAAAACCGTGTGTTAGAATATATTACATAAATTATATGTACTAGATATAATATGAGTCACTTTTACAGACCGTTAAGTGTTTTATTGTTTTATATCTCACATATAAAAATATAAATATTATTATTAATTAATTAGCTCATACCGTAATATAAAATTTTTATCATTTAACTTGCTAGGCTATTTATACTGCCGGGTGGGCCATCGACAATAAAGATTGGATTCCGGTGGCCCACTCGCATGACGTGGAGAGGTCCATTGCGGAGTGGGTCTATGGGTTCACGCGCCACTTCATCTGTCGCCCCAGACGGATTTAGCGGGGTCCGACCAGACTAGCCCGCTGCAAAAAAAAAAGGCTATTTATGATGAAAATGATTACATGCTAGTCAAGTGTCACGTGGTAGGTTAAATCTCACGTGTGGATTGCCACACTTGAATCTACATCTGTTGGCAATTCGCTGGAAGTCGGATGGAATGAAATTTATCGCCAGCAATTACGTTTTTGATATATGAGATAGCAGATGACCCCCATCCCGGGGAGAAACTGACTCTGTAGGAGCCAGTCGAATCCAACGTTCCACAGTATCGGGCCGAGGATCGATCCCTGTGGGACGCCGCACTCCAACCAATAGCGATGAATGCGCCCATTGCCCTCCTCTCAAAGCATGTGAGCTCCCTCGAGATACCCCTCCGACAGCCTCTGAAGATACCCAGGCACTCAATGATACCGGAGCACTTACTTCAGCGTCTCATGCGGGAGGCTGTTGAAAACATTCTTTATGTCCAGCGAAACTGCTAGTAGTACTTCGATTTTTGTCCACCGCAACGGTAGCCAAGGACTTCGGGGTCGCCAACGCATCAATAATGGATTGGCAGTCCCTGAACCACTACGTCATCTGTGCTAATATAAAATAACACTATTAATTATATATCTGAAAAATATCCACAAAAATATCTGCAATCACCAGATTGCTAGAGATAGGCATGTACCAACATGCCTATCTCTTAAGAATAACCCACAGTAAGCATGTGTTTATGCTTTACATATTAATAAAAATAACGGGTTATTTATGAAGGTAACATATCTTTTTTTGGCGGTGGGCTATGGCGTGGTCATATCCCGCTAAATCCATCTGGTGCAACAGAAGAAGCGGCACTGCGACCTTATAGACCAGCCCTACATGTCTCTCCTCCTTTACTTCCCTTTCGCCGTGCAAGTGGGCTACCGAAACTCGGATTTTGTCTTCGGTGAGGGTATTTTACCTAACATAGCATTATGTTTTATCAAATTAAATAAACTAGGAACGTATTGTATTTAATGTAAATCAAAATTAACTTTTAGAGAATATTATTCAATTGAAAAATCTTAAAATTTATCAGTGATTTAAAATGCAGGATCAGAGCGGACGAAACCGAAGCAAAGTAAGGACGAGCCGCTAGTTTTAAATAGAACCCTAACCTTAAATAATAAAAAGAAGTTATTTCATATAAAATTTCAAATAGTTTTTTTTTGTTAATCGTTATTTTTTTTTTTTTTTTTTGCTTACAGATAATCCAGGATATAGACCATCTGGCCACTGACGTAATCACCGGAAAGCATTATTATTCATACCGTAAACATAATAAATAAACTAGATCAAGTATTTTTTATGTTCTAATAATTCAATGATTTGATTATGTCGTTCATTAGTGACTTATGATTATACGAAATTGATTTTTAAATATGTTTTTTTTTAATATTATAGAATCGTACATACTAATGACCTGTTTATTCTTTATTATAAAATTTTAGAGCTGGTATAACAAGTTTCTATTTATTACACTTATTTAATTGGTTCACTTTTACTTATAAAATACTTACCTATATATTTTATCAGTATAATCTTAACGTATATACTTACCAATGCGTGGCTCGGGCCTTCTTCGTAATAGGAGCAAAAATAACCCACTATACCACGTTATGCATCTAGACTTATATATATATATATATATATATATATATATATATATATATATATATATATATATATATATATATATATATATATATATATATATATATATATATTTTCGAGAGTTACTTCCTTTCCATAGATAAACCTATTAAAATTTAACCTATACTGAAAATTTTAGCTGGTGCTTAAAAATCGGTTAATGGATGTTTATATAATGTAGAAAGAAAGATTGATAAGATGTATCATCTTAAAATGGGGGAAAGGAAGGAAGACCCACCAGTTTCCTACGGTTAATCAATATACCGTACACCTCTAGACAGGAAGGAATACGGGATGGGATCAATGTAGAATAGGATAAGAAGATCTAACACCTGTGATGAGCACCTTCCAGTGCCTATCACCCTTGTCTGTGTTTTTGTGAATGAATTAACATAGAAATGCTTTTGCTATTTTTTGATGTCGCTCTTTAGTTCCATGGAGTTTCAATCTACTAACGAAGTTTTTACGTAATAAAAAAAAAAAAAAAAACTAATAATAATTAAACTAATTTATGATGTATATACAATATGTATTATATATATTAGCTGTATGGTAGCGGCTAAGAATACTACCAACCATTACTTTGCTCGTGGATATCGTAAGAGACGACTAAGAGCCTTATAACGACGTGGGCCAACTCCATCTGATGCCGTTTGGTGAATAATTATATTCCCAAGGAGGGTTAACGTCTGGCAGGCGGCTGGTCATAAAACTATTGCCAATAACTTTTTCAATATATACTATGAAAAAGTACATACTTTTATCGACCCCAAGTAATTGAGATAAGAGTAGGGAAATGATGATACAATATGTATTACAAAAAAATATTTCTTATTATAATTTGCTAAAAATAACTTAATTAAAACGATTAGCCATCTGAGTTTCTTGCCGAATTTATGTTCTTTACTTATCTGAGGTCAGATGTTACATTGGTATATTATTAAATATTTTAAAGAAACGTATTAACGATAATATCTTATGGAATTATAGCTGAAGCTTTGTGATTACTAACCATTTTTGGTCATATATTTTTTTTAATAATTTGCTTATAAGATTTTAATCATGATAATAAAATATATGAATATTGCATAATGTTATTAGGTAAAGCCTTTTTTGTACTTGTTTAATTAATATTCGATTAAATAATTTTTCCAATTATGTTTTACTCTATAAGCCACTTTGGAGTACCAACGTTATCAAATTCATCATATATTACGCAGACACAGATCTATTTTCAGTTTTTATTATTATGTAATGATGTTACCATCCTGTGACTCATTTCTAATGCTCTGGTCATACCCCTCTCATGTAAAAAGTACTTTTTTAACTGACTTCAATAAAGAAGGAGGTTCTCAATTCGTCTTTTTTTTATGTTTGTTAGTTACCTCATAACTTTCGACTGGGCGAAGCCATTTTAATTATTCTTTTTATTTGAAAGCTGATGCTTTCCATGTAGTCCCATTTCAATTTGATCCAGTTATGACAATGGCACCCATGAGAAAATCATATAACTCTAAAATTAGCATTAAGTATGTGTGCGACAATTGAACGAGTAACTCAAGCCCTGCTACTAATAGAACAACCTATGTGTGTCTGAACACTAAAAAGTAAAAAATAAAAAAAAAACTACGTTTAAAAAAACCGACTTCAAAAACTGAAAAGCACAAAATAACTTAAAATACTATCATTTCTATGTGCTATCTATTGATAGGTTTGAAGTCGGTTCCGGTGTCTTTAGTGTAGGAATTTCATTACATTAAGTAAACTGTTTATAATTTTGTTTAGGGTGTGGCACCGATTTCAAACTTATCAATAGATAGAACATAAAAATGATAGTATTTTAAGTTATTTTGTACTTTTCTGTTTTGAAGTCATTTTTTTAAACGTAGTTTTTTTTTGACATTTATTACACCACGTATTTAATTGGATAAGTAATAATACAGTACTTGAAATGAAACTATTTTTAGGGATTCTATCGCATTTGTATATGATTTTTAATTGCCCGATATTTTGAAATACAGCGTTCATGGTCACGGGAGAACTATGGAGGTAAAGTGTTTGAAACGTCGGGAACATTGAAAATCAAATACAAATGCGATAGAATGTATAAAATATAGTTTTATTTCAAATGTGTAATACTCATGTAAACATTAGAATTCATTATAATGCAGTATTGTTTAAAATAGCTTCATGAGTAATAATAAATATAGTAGTATATGAAAAATAAACATGATTACTATGGATATCCTGCACAAAGGAAATAATCCTTGTATTGCGGGTGACTTTACAAACATGCAATTAACGCAGACAAATTACACCTAGACTCAGCAGCCAGAAAGCAGTCAGCCCTTTTGGGAATCGCACAAAATATTGTCCTGCGTGGAAATCGAACCCACGGCACTGGCATGGCAGGTCGCTATCTTAACCACTACGCCATCTGTGCAGTGCAGTCATTATATATAAGTTATGATATTATGTAATTACCAAGCTTAATATGTGTATAACGGAAGTGTTATTACAAGTGTACGTGTGCAATAGAGGTGGGGAGTACTGGTTGTCGCCTCATGGTGCGATGGCGGGGCCTTGACCTTGACAATGAACGGCGGCCCCCTCACACATACTCATTTCTTATATAACACAACGTACACATGAAACAGCTCATAATTATTTGTATCGTAACGCTTTCAACATTTTCTATTTTAAATTATATTAGAATACAGTTTAGCAATCATTTTCCTGCTTTTTTTTTCGAATATATAGAGAATGGTAGTCTAAACAACGACTTTCCATTTCCATAACAAGTATTAAAGGTTCGATGCCAGTTCTTTGAGTGATCCACAAACTAATCAATCGAATGCACAGATGTAGTAGTTAATACCGACTTTTTGTGCCAGTGACGTGGGTTCGATTTCTACGACATTGACATACTTTGTGTGATCCACAAAATATTATTCTGTATCTGGTTGTAATTTGTCTGCGTTAATTATATGTTTGTAAAGTCCACCGCAATATAAGGCTTATTTACGTTTAGGAGGAATTCTGTTTCAGAAGGAATTCTATCAAATTCTGTTCAGATGTTTTGGGAGGAATTCTGTCACAGGAGGAACTCTATTAAATTTTGTTGAGCCGCTTAGGAGAAATTCTGTCCTAAGAAGAATTCTATTAAATTGTATTTAGCCGTTTAGGAGAAATTCCGTCACAGACGGAAGTGTATCAAACTCTGTTGAGCCGTTTAAAGGAATTCTGTCACAGAAGGAATTGTATCAAACTCTGTTCAGCCGTTTAAAGGAATACTGTCACAGAAGGTATTCTATCAAATTCTGTTCAGATGTTTTGGGAGGAATTCTGTCACAGGAGGAACTCTATTAAATTTTGTTGAGCCGCTTAGGAGAAATTCTGTCCTAAGAGGAATTCTATTAAATTGTATTTAGCCGTTTAGGAGAAATTCTGACACAGACGGAAGTGTATCAAACTTTGTTGAGCCGTTTAAAGGAATTCTGTCACAGAAGGAATTGTATCAAACTCTGTTGAGCCGTTTAAAGGAATTCTGTCACAGAAGGTATTCTATCAAATTCTGTTCAGATGTTTTGGGAGGAATTCTGTCACAGGAGGAACTCTATTAAATTTTGTTGAGCCGCTTAGGAGAAATTCTGTCCTAAGAGGAATTCTATTAAATTGTATTTAGCCGTTTAGGAGAAATTGTAACACAGACGGAAGTTTATCAAACTCTGTTGAGCCGTTTAAAGGAATTCTGTCACAGAAGGAATTGTATCAAACTCTGTTGAGCCGTTTAAAGGAATTCTGTCACAGAAGGTATTCTATCAAATTCTGTTCAGATGTTTTGGGAGGAATTCTGTCACAGGAGGAACTCTATAAAATTTTGTTGAGCCGCTTAGGAGAAATTCTGTCCTAAGAGGAATTCTATTAAATTGTATTTAGCCGTTTAGGAGAAATTCTAACACAGACGGAAGTTTATCAAACTCTGTTGAGCCGTTTAAAGGAATTCTGTCACAGAAGGAATTGTATCAAACTCTGTTGAGCCGTTTATCAGGAATTCTGTCACAGGAGGAATTCTATCAAATTCTGTTGAGCCGTTTAGGAGAAATTCTATCTTAAGAGGAATTCAATTAAATAGTGTTTAGCTGTTTTGGAGAAATTCTGTCACAGAAAGAACTGTATCAAACTCTCTTGAGTCGTTTAACAGGAATTCTGTCACAGGAGGAATTCTATCAAATTCTGTTGAGCCGTTTAGGAGAAATTCTGTCTTAAGAGGAATTCAATTAAATAGTGTTTAGCTGTTTTGGAGAAATTCTGTCACAGAAAGAACTGTATCAAACTCTCTTGAGTCGTTTAACAGGAATTCTGTCACAGGAGGAATACTATCAAATTCTTTTGAGCCGTTTAGAAGGAAATCTGTCACATAATTTCGTATGGAAGTATTATATATTAATCATAAAGTTAGGTATTTTGCAATATATAAAAATATTTTTATTTTTATATATTGCAATTAATTATCCTCTAAAAAGCTCAATATAATTCTATTAATAAATAAATACGAATTAAGCTAAATTAATAGACCTTGACTAATGGGTTCTAATGTCGTCATGTCTGTGACCAATATAAACTTGCAACTGTATTAAAAAATCTGAATAAATAAAAATCAAAATTAAATCTTATACAATCCGTAAACTGCATTTAATAATTGCATGAACATGAAAAAAAAATATTTCACAATTGCAGCACCAAAAAATATTATATTTTTTTGTTTGTGTGGTTTATTTATAATCTTTAAAATCCATTGTTATAATTATAATTTGTGGCTAATGAAATTTATTCCCAGTCTTTGTAATTTTGATTGAACATTTTAACAATGGACTCTCATCAACATGAGAAGAGTTTTGAATACATTGTTCTCGTTAATATTAATAAAAAAAATTAACCTCATATATTACGTAAACACTTAAGGTGTATAAAATAAGAATATAATTTGATTTTTTTTTTATTTCTTGCGGATGTCGTACAAATAAGATATGCGATCAATAGTTATACTTAAATTAAACCTTATTATACAAAAGTTTAGTTACCCACCAGGTGGACTAATGACTTGCTGGGAGTTATTGGATGCGGGCGGCACAGGACTACACTTTGTGATGAAATACGATGGCTTATGTCTAGCAATAGATGGCAAAAAGCTGAATAATTATGAAAGATATAATGATGATACAAAAACTTTTTTTATTGCTGATGGTGGCAAACTAGCAAGCAGCATACCAGATGGTAAGTGTTACTGCTACCCCTTTGCAATGAAAACCCCGAACATACCCAGAAAGTTGAGCTGCCGGCTCATTCGCTTACCGAACCCATGCATAACAGCACGTTACCATTGTTCGGCCGTTGATTTTCTGTGAGAGTATGGTACTACCCCGGACGGACCGGGGCGCGGCTGTAGACAGATAACTATCAACAGTGTGGTCCTACCCAAGAGTACTACGTATATACCCAACGTATAACATTGTATCTGGTATAGTAGGTCTCGAGAACCTTGCGTTAAGACGTAAGTGTGCATTGCCGTAGGTTACGGTGTTAGATAGACTAAAAAAAAACTTGGGATGCTTGTGATGTAATCTTCTAGATTTTGGTAATTTTATTTCATACTTTTCTGAGCCATAGAATATCATCTCAAGTCATTGCAATACTAAATGGATTTAATAAAGATTTTATAAAAATTGAGCGAATACACAATATGAATAATATTAAAACCGATATATGTATTTCGTCGAGGACCAACATGCATTTTATACACATTATATATGTTTTAAATACCTTTAACTTTAAACTCTTGGTATTGCAAAGGTCCATGGGCGGCAGTAACACTTACCATCGGGTGTAAAAAAATAGTTACATGACATGTAAAACTTTACAAATACTCAAATAATAATATACATTTGCATTTTAAAATCGTATAAAAAAAACTGTCATACGTGGTTTTGAATCTGAGAATATATGAGATTTCCTTACTTAAGCCACTGTGCCATATGTGCTACGAAAAAAAATATTATCATGCGAGTCATGATAGCTTCAAAAAATCAAGGTAATCCCCATTAAGGAGTTAGTTTCATTCACACGATGAAGTTGATGCCACATAAGGAGCCGCTCTCACGTCAACTGAGTACCGATTGTGTAATGCATTTTGTTGTGTTAATCGTATTCGAGTTACCATTTTTTTTTAATAAAACACCCCGTACTAGGAAATACATACATACATATCATCACGCCATATCCCTTGCAGGGTAGGCAGAGAGAACAGAGTGCCAGAGAACTCTATCCTTGCATACTTCACTCGCTTCTTCAGCATTCATAATTCTCTTCATACACGCTCACCGGTTTCGGAGACTCTTGACTCCACCTTCTTTCAGCATGTGACCAATCTGGTCTAGGTAGGTGAGTCTCGGTCTCCCACGGTACCTACATCCTACTAGGAAATAAACTCTTGAATAATAATAAAATTAACGAGCTATATTCTATAACAATAATATCCGTGTGGTGACGGCGTAATAATACAATTCACCACCGCCTATCTTACTTGTGGGTGACGTACGAGACGACTAAGGGATATAAAACGCATATAACGTCTATGCAAGAGAAGGAAAACTCGAAACAAAACCCTATACCAACACGTTTGACCAGCGTGGTATAGTAGGTTAATTTCCCTCCCATTACGGAGGAGGCCCGAGCCCAACAGTGGGACATATATGGGCTGTAATAATGATGATATCCTATAAAGTACGTATTATGGGATGATCAAACCCGTGACATTGGTCATGGAAGATCTTCACTATCTTCACTGCCGTATCTGCAGTTAAACCCCAGTACCTGAATATAAAGCACTAGTGTAAAATAAATTAGAAGACCATCATCCAAATATCGCCAAAACATCATCATTCTTTTGCTCGTATCCCAATTACTTAGAGTCGACGCATTATGCACGAGTACATGTTACAAAAGTTATTGGCAATAGTTTTATGACCGGCTGCCTACCTGATGTCAACCCTCCTTGGCATTGCCAATTGCTGACCAAACGGCATCAGGTGGAGTTGGCCCAGGACTACATAAAGCTGTTACTCGTCTTTTACGACATCCACGAGCAAGCATCCAAGAGCAAGGTAGTATTCGTAGCTGCTACCACACAGCAGAAAATATCAAATACCACCAAAACATATCAATTATAAAACCTTTCGTAAAAATCTTTCTTCCTAAAGCAAGGATATGGTCTTATATTGTATAGAATTAAAAAGTTTTAAATATCATATGATATCATCACCCATTAGGGACTCCAGTAAAATGAACAAAACACATCTCTTTCCCCTTGAAACATAGAATCTTTGTTATTAAACCATTCTTTTAGTCAATATATCCCCTTTAAAAAACTGTTTTCTGTAAAATTCATCTACTACGACAGGCTGGTCAAACGCGTTGGTATAGGGCTCAGTTTCGAGTTTTCCTTCTCTTGCATAATTGTTATATGCATTTTATATCCCTTAGCTGAACGTGTCTTACGATCACCCACGGGTAAAATAGGGGTGGTGAATTGTATTCTTACTCTGTAACCACACGGAGGATGATATCTATGTCATAATAATTAAAATATAATCTTTATACTATTAAAAAGTTGAAGAATTTATTTAGTTATATGAATTCATACAATACTCAACATATGCTTATTATCTACTCCAGCCTACTCATAAAGGCGCTTAGAACAGATTTGCAATGAATATGACTTCAAGTGACTTGTATAATAATAACTTTTCGCTTGCAAATAAGTTGTCAATTAATTTTATTATGAAAAACCTGTTATATTTTATAGTCATGTGTATATGTGTTCACATGGATATACTTATGCATGCGTGCAGTAAATGGTGGTATAATATTAAATGATATTAGAGTGACAACTAATCCGTAATCATTCTCCTGCTCTTATCCTAATTACTTGGGGTCAACGCAATATGTACTGTGCTTCCATCCTACACATTGCAACAGTTACTGGCAATAGTTTTATGATCGGCCACCTGCCTGACGTCAACCCTTTTCATTTTATTTTTTTTTTTTTGTTTTGCAAGGTGGACCATGGATGTGGTCGCACCCCGACAAATCGGTCCGGGGCGACAAGAAGAGGCGGCGCGCAACCCCATGGACCCACACGCAACCTGCAAGCACCCCTCTTCGCCGTGCGAGCGGGCCACCGGTACCCGATCTTTGTCTTCGGTGGCTCGCGCGCCGCGCCTGACGTCAACCCTCCTTGGGAATCCTTGGGCCTAGGTCCTTGAAACTCTTAGTCGTCTTTTACAACATCCAGTAGCGATATAAGGATTGGTAGTATTCGTCGCCGCTACCACCCAGCAATTATTATAATATTATATTATAATATATATATATATATATATATATATATATATATATATATATGATGGAAGGTACACCACTGATATAGAGCGAAGAGTGAATGCGGGAAATAGAGAGAGAGCCACCACCTCAGCCAGAAGGCATGTGTAACAATACATAACGCAGTGCTTGTCCCAACATTACTGTATGGAAGCGAGAGTTGGGTATGCAGAAAAGAGTATTAAAGTAAAATTAATGCGGTCGAAATGCGATCTACGGAAAATCTGTCGAGTTAGGCTGACTGACCGCATTCGTAACGACGACGTAAGAGAGCGAGTAGGTATGAAAGAGAGTATTGGTGTAAAGATGCGAAAGGGAATGCTCCGATGGTTCGGACATGTGGAAAGAATGCCGAACGAACGTCTGATTAAAAAGATATACAATGCGAAAGTGGAAGGATGTAGGTACCAGGGGAGACCGAGACTCACCTACCTAGACCAGATCGATCATGTACTGAAGCAAGGTGGAGTCAAGAGTCTCCGAAACCGGCGAGCGTGTATAAAGAGAATTATGAATATTGAGGAAGCGAGTGAAGTATGCAAGGATAGAGTTCTCTGGCACTCTGTTCTCTCTGCCTACCCTGCAAGGGATATGGCGTGATGATATGTATGTATGTGTGTATGTATGTATGTAATAATAATAATTGCTGTGTGGTAACGGCGATAAATATGGACAACTAATTCGTAATATTAGCATAAATATAGACGTAGTACTCCATATTACAGTGACTTTTAACTGACAGATTTAGGATGTATCCTTAAACTCTCAATACACGCACTAATTTGCTTCAAATAAATATTTAATTAATAATTTGCATTTTTTACAACAACACTTATGAAATTTAGTTCTTAAATATCATTACAACACTTATTTTGTAACAGTTAATGTACTATTACTCACTCGAATTTACGTGAATTTTAAATATGAAATCATAAATAAGTAACCAACTAATTCGTTATGAAGTAAGAATTCATTATCTTTACCTTTCCTGGTGCACTAAAAAAAAAATAACCAATCATCGTCATCTCAGCTCATATACCAGATGATGATGAGAGACTTCCACCCATGTGGTGACGGAGTATGAATACAAATCATCACCCCCTATCTTACCCATGGGTGATCGTAAGAGACGACTAAGGGATATAAAAAGCATATAACATCTATGCAAGAGAAGTGAAACTCGAAACAAAACCCTATCTATACCAACACATCTGACCAGCGTGGTATAGTAACTTGATTTCCCTCTCATTACGGAGGAGATCCGAGCTCAACAGTGGGATACATACGGGCTGTAATGATGATGGTGATGATGATGATGAGAGTTTAGTCTCAAAGAAATTAATGTAATTTAAAAGCGTGACATGACAACTCTAGTTTCCCGCCAAAACTTCTTGGTTCCAAACACATGGTAGGTAGTGTAATGTTAATGATGCATAGACCATAACTGTCACTTAATGTATACGATTTGCCTTAAAATTAAACAATACAATCTACGAATTTGGAAAAACTAGAGCAAGGGCAAATCTTTAACCCATATATGTCAAAATTACATTCCAACTGCTCCTTACCAATTAAACTACTGTGGCAGCAACGTGTAGTTTTCAAATGATTGATGACATATAGAACATTATTTTTTATCATCATCATCAACTCAGGTCAAATACGTCCCACTGCTGAACTAGAGTTGCCTCTGAAACGAGAGGAAAATTGACCTAATATATCACGCTATATATATATAGGGTTTTACATAGAATTTTCTTCTCCTGCATAGATGTTATATGCGTATTATCATAATTCCATATCATAGTATTAATAATCTTTTACAATACCCATAGGTATAAAAAAAGGGGGTGGTGAATTATATTCTTACTTCGTCACCACACATTTTCTTTAATGAGATATAATCTCTGCAAATTATAAACATGCATATTGCTCTGCTGCCACCCTGGAATGTCGAACATACATATAAATAGAACATCGATTTATCCATCAACCTTTTATCCCCTCTTGGACAAAGGCCTTTTAAACGGGATATTAATACAACCACTACATTTGACGGTTATGTTGGAGATCATATATCGTTATAATATATAATATGGCTTGGAAAACTGTTATATTTATAACATATAACGATTTCTAAGAAAATATCTGCAGCTCGTTCCCTAAGTAATCAACTCCATGGATATAATCACTGATGACACATTGTATTCATAATCAGATGCAACATATACTGAACTCAATATTCATTTCACCAAATTTGTTGATATATATGGTTTGTGTGCACTGATTGGGAATGGTCTATGGGGTCGCGCACCGCTTCTTTTGACGCCCCAGACGGATTTAGCGGGGTGTGACCACACCTTACCCCGCCGTCATAAAAAAAAAGAAAAGATTGTTGAGAATATTTTTTTCTATACACTATCGTAGTCATTCATCATTATCATCATTACAGCCCATATATGTCCCACTGTCGGGCTCAGGCCTCCTCCGTAATGCGAGGGAAATTAACCTACTATACCGCGCTGGTCAGACGTGTTGGTATAGGGTTTTGTATCGAGTTTTCCTTCTCTTGTATAGATGTTATATGTGTTTTATATCCCTTAATCGTCCCTTACGATCACCCACGGCTAAGATGAATTATATTCTTACTCCATCATCATGCGGCAATAAGCCTAAAATGTTATTAAATGAATAGTTTGTCTAATATATTAAAAGAAAACAGATAGAATTAGAATAAAATCAACTCAAAGTTAAATAAATATAATTATGTGTAGGAGTGATTGGGATACTGATATCCAGAAGGATAATTTGTTTGGTGGATCATAGAATCCAAAGCTGATCATAGCGGCCTCAAAAAAAAAAGATGGAATGCTTATCAAATAATATTTAATATTTTTAAATATAACAATTTCAATTTAATATATTATATAAAAACTTTATATATTTATATTATTAATGTTAAAAAGGCGGACTTGTAGAATATATCCATACCAATAATAATTTAGTATAGAAACAATTATATGGTACAATTACGTTGATACGTGGTACAGTTGGGTTATGGTGTAGTATTTATTTCATCCTCATGATTTACTACCAGCCGCTGCTGCGCCAGCCACCGTTGCCATACCATCCAGACTTGCCCTTCCAACCGTCGTTACCGCCGCTCCAACCGCCAGAGCGCCATCCACTGCCGCCGTAAGGCCAGCCCCCAGAGCCATATCCTCCACCGTAACCTCCACTCCAGCCCCGAGAGCCGTATCCTCCACCGTAACCACCACTCCAGCCCCTATCGCTGCTCCATCCAGAACTATAGGAAGGCGACCATCCACTACTGATATAGCCGGCAGAAGCAACTGCCAGCAACACGCAGAGCGATAGGAGAGTTATCTGAAAGGTTCAAAGTATATTAAGGATAATATTTTTTCTTATGTAGTGTTGCATAAAAATACAATTAATCGCCTTATCTCGAGGGTGTCAGAAAATCCAGCTAAAGGATATACGCAGGTAAATCACTCCAAAAGAAAAAGGAATCTGATTAAACCGTTACATCAATGTAGAGATTTATATGCTTGGTAGGACCACGCTGTTGACAATTCTCTGAATACAGCCGCGGACCGGTCTGTTCGGTGAATTACGACACTCTTGCAGAAGCTAGACTTCTGAGTAATGGCAATATTCTTTTGCGCTTCATTCAGTGAGCGAGAGAGCCGGAAGCCCAACTGGGTGGGTTTGGGGTTTGTATTGGTAGGTAGCGTCCTATCTATACCCTTGATATTGTAAAGGTCCATAGGCAGCAGTAATAGTTATCATCATGTGTGCTGCTTGCTCATTTGCCAAAATAAGCAATAAAAAGAAAAAATTGGTAGTCACTCGAGTAGTTAAAACATAAAAGCGTCATAAACAGACTCATAATAGCATTCATAATATTAGTTAAAATCACTCATGATAAAATTAAGTAGAAATTTGTTAATAAAATTACTAAAACACTCAGCAGACGTGACAAGACACGTAAAGAAAATTATTGACGCCTATGTGTACATACAAAAGACATCAACGCGCCCACGTCTACTGCTTAAACACTCATAAACCTAGAGTAAGCCATAATATACAACTAGTTGTTAGTTCCAACATCTTTAGCGTAAGTAACAATATATATGCACACAAGTTTATTTTAAATTGTTTTTTATTTTATTTTGAACTATTATTTAATTCAAACAATTTTCCTTTTTTATAACATTTTATTGTTCTAGACTCGAACCTTTCCCATAATAAGTGGAAAATGGCCTTGATATACTACGCTGATCAATCGAGTTGGTATAAGGGATTATGATTCGATTATATTTATAGAATTATAATGCGAGTTGTCTTTCTCTTGAATATAAGTTTATTTTGCATACTATATAACCTCGAACCTTTGAAGATTTTTTTTTATTTTTAGCACCATCCTACACTAAGAAAATAATCCTTGTATTGCGGGGGATTATACAAACATATAATTAAAGCAAAAAAATTAAAGAAGACTTAGAACAACACTTTGTAGACTGCTCAGTGTATTATCCTGTGTAGGAATCAAACGCACGGCACTGGCATGAAAGGTATCTTAATCACTGCGCCATGTATATATTTTTTTCCGATCCAATATTTGATAAGACTTAATGTGTTTTCTACAATGCTATTTTCAGGTCGTAAAATCTGATGAAGTCAATATTTTAACCCGAATCCTCTTAATGTGAAGTAGTAAATTTTAAACCGTTGAACCTGTGACGCATTCTACAAACGTGATCACCCATATATTACAACACATGTCATTTTACCGCAGTATGAAGGTAGCGCAACAACTCTAGAAGCTATAAAATACTGCGTGTTTCATGTCTACTCGTATATGTGGCAATATAGCTATTTATACATGAGCTGGTTTTAAACAGCTACATTATATAGCCACGATAATCCAACGACTAAAGCTGTGGCTTATGAATATTAAGTGTACAGTTCGACTCCTAGATTTAACCAAAATTTATAATTTTTGGAAGGTATGAAACATTTATAAGCGCTATGAAAGAGGAATAAGGGATTAGCAATAGAATATATATATTAAGTGAAAATTTCTTTAACGGCATTGTCAACTTTTTTGGGATGGGTAAAAATGTTAAACTCGCGTCAGGACACGTGACCTGATCGAAAATTTGTAAGACGGAGGGAGAGTAGATCGTAGGAGAGGAAGTAATAATATAATATGTGTATAATATAATATATTTAATATGTGTATTTATTGTATGGTCACACCCATACGTACTCCCTGGGGCATGCTCTTTATTTTTATTTTTTTTTCTTAAGTTTGCACTCTTTCGGCAGTCCACGTGACTGTTTTTTTATTATTATTTTTTGCTATTTTTATATTTTTAAAATCATTAGTAATATTTATAATTTTTAATTCTTGCAAATATACATAATATGGGTATATATTTTTAATACGAGCATACAATTTTCTAAAGACTACATTTCGTAATAAATTAGAATAAATAATTGTGTCACGACCATTTTTATAAACATATAAATAAATGGAAAAAAATTATACTCAGACTCAGAAGAATAAGTTATGGATCGCACAATGAAATGTCTCATGGGGAAATATGGCATCGATGGTGATAAGTCATGAGACACGCAGCACGAGACACTGCTATGCACAGGGGTCTACCCTGCACTACCTGCATTAATGTTCTATGCAATTATAAAACACACTAATTGCAACAGCTTTTTTGTAACTACACTCACTAATAATATAACAACACAATAATACAATAATAATATTACACGCATTTTTTCAAATGTTTTTTTTTTTTGTGTGAATAAATTGTTAGTCATAGCTGGCTACGACAACTTTATCCGGATTGTGGGTGAACGCTAAGGGCTCTCAACCCTATAATTAAATTTATTTGAAACAAACGTTAATCTACTAGTGAACAAAAATCCCGTTTAATCCCCCCCTTTTTTGGGATTGACTATATAGAGCGATGGGATGAGACGGCGCGCAATCCCATAATCTGCCACACACGTATTTATTTATTCTTTTTGTAAGAGAATGGAATCGTTAACAAAACGATTTCAAATGTTTACGCGAAAATAACACATCTTTTTTTTTTTTTTTTTTGGGGGGGTGGGCTACGGTCGGCGCACTCCTCGCACCACTCCATCCGGGGTGACAGAGGGGCGTAAGCGCGCACACCCGTAACCCACCCGTGACGTCGCCTTCGTCGTTGGGCCGACCACCGGAGCAGAGTGACTTGACGTTAGTGGTCGGCCCGACTGAATACCCCTGAGGAGTACCCTCTCCTCGACCGACATCCCCCCCTCGGGTAGGATGTCGGTCTTTCCTCACGCGGTCGGCCTCTCGGCGGGTGACGGACTAATTCCCCGATCCAGTCACCCGCGGCCTTGGCTAGGGCGGCATCAGGCGCAGGTAATCGCGCCTGCGCCGCCCCAGTCGCCGGCGGCGGCTCGCGCCGTCGAGGAGGCGCTCCTCGCGCACGCGCTCCGCCGCCTCCTTCCGCGAGACTACTGCCTCGCAGAAGGTTGCGACCGCGTCCCAGTTCCTGACGCTGTCGAGCATCGCCCTGGCGATGGTCGGCAGCGTCAGGTCGGCACCGATGATTGCGACGAGTTCACGACGCTGCTCTGCCCAAGCGGCACAAACCTCGAGCGTATGCTGCGCCGTGTCTTCGTCGCAATTGCAGTGGTGGCAGGACGGTGTACTCTCCCTCCTGACGACCTTGTGCAGGTATTTGGCGAAGCATCCATGCCCCGTCAAAACCTGCACCAGTCGGAAGGAGAGCACCCCGTGCCGCCGTTCCAACCACTGCATCAGCACCGGCCGGAAGGCCTCTACGGTCCGCACACCGAACCGAGGCCTCTCCAGCCGGACTGCCCAACGGGCAATGACATCTAGGCGGGCGTCAACGCGCCAGGCGGTGAGTTCCCTCAAAGAGACCACACCGCCCTCCGCGCGCACCCCCGACACCCGCCGATACAAATCGGCGAGCATTTCCGCCTCCAGGTCCCACGGGGGACTCCCGGCCAACAGGCACGCTGCCTCCGTCGCCACCGTGCGGTACCCGCGTACAGCCCTGACCGCCATGGCCCTCTGTGGTCGCCACAGAAGAGCCTTGAGTCGGACGGTCAGGGACCCCGCCCACACCGAAAATAACACATCTAAAACAAAAATATTTTTAGAGATTTTTGATTATGTTCATGGTTACGGGAAGACCAGTGTCCAGGTACAGTGTCCAGGTACTCTCGTGACCACAACCGCTACGTTTAAAGTGTTCGAAACATTGGTAAAACAAAAAACAAATAGAAATGCGAAAGAAACCGTAAAAGTAGTTTTGTATTAAATATAGAAGAATCTTTAAATATTAAGAGTTGTTGTATTTAAAAGACGGTAAGAAGTTTGACCTTTGTTTATACATCGAACTACTAGCCTATCCACGTTCAATGTTGGACACAGAGAATCCAAGGGGAAATAGTGTCGCAATCACTACGCATGTTTACTAACACAGCTAATGTTATAAATTTCCCAGAATAATTCTGCCCCCCATTCTTCTAATGATCCAGCGATAAATTCAGATGCTAAGAAGTGTGTCATCACCTGCAAGGTTAGTACAGTATCGAGTAATACGATAATGATCAATAAATCAACTGCAAAGGTGGCGCAGTGGTTAATATAACTGATATACTATGCCAAGTGTCGCGGATTTGATTACCACGCAGTATAATACTTTTTGTGATTCACAAATTACTGATCTGAGTCTGGATGTACCTAAATTGTGTTCCTTAATTGTATTTTTTTAAAGTTGCGTATAATATAAGAATTATTACTAGCTGTGTGGTAGCGGCTACGAATACTACCAACTCACTTTGCTTGTGGATGTCGTAAAAGACGACTAAGAGCCTTATAACGATCTAGGCCAACTTCATCTGATGCCGTTTGGTCAACAATTATATTCCCAAGGAGGGTTGATGTCTGGCAGGTGGCCGGTCATAAAACTATTGCCACTTACTAGCTACCTAGCTAGCTTACCCACTAATGACACTTTTACAATATGTACTATGAAAAAAGAGTACGTATTGTATCGACCCCGAGTAATTCGGATAAGAGTAGGAGATTGATGATGAATATAAGAATTATTTATCGAGCTCAGGGTATTGCCGTGAAAAAGAAAAAAAATCTACGTAAGAAAGCAGTACATCGTACTTTATATTTAATTCTCAATAGGTTTATTGTAGAATGTATTTTTTACTATGCCCAAATGGAACAGAAAACAAACTATGCATGGTTTTGACTAAATTTTACTAAAGGGCGGATTATATTCTCCTAGTCTTAGAGTAAGAATACAATTCATCTTCTCCTCTCTTGCCCGTGGATATCGTAAAAGACGATTAAGGAATATAATATGCATATGGCATCTTTGCAAGAGAAGAAAAGCTCGAAATACAACACATTTGACCAGCGAGGTATAGTAGGTCAGTTTCCCTCCCATTGTGGAGAAGGCCTGAGCCCAGTAGTGGGAAATATGTGGGCTGAAATGATGATGATGATTACTAAAGGCTACCTGCTAAAGGTAACCTTCTATCTTCTTAATAATTATGTATGAGAATTTTGTTAAATGTTTCAGTGATTGTGTGAGAATTTAATTAAATTTAATTTTTTCACTGATTCAATCCATCAACCAAACGCGATGACTATTTTTCTCCTTTAAGGTGGACCATCCAATAGTAGAATAGTAGTCATGGATATTTTGATGGACTGGATATAAAAATTTGCTGCTCTGATTACTAGTCATTTTAAATATAGGATGTTATGTTTGATTTTCGGTAATTTTAATGACTATTTTGTTATCAATATATCAACTCACATACTTCCCACTGCTGGGCATCAAACTACTTTAACTTATAAGGGATGTTCACCTACTATACCACGCTGGTCAGAAGTATAGGATTTTATTGCGAAATTTGCTTCTCTTGTAATCATATTACCCGCTTGAATCCTCTAACCTTACCCATTAAATAAGTAAGGGGTAAAGACGATTATATTCTTATTCCCTTACCTTATAGACTAGTCTATTTATTTCTATGATATGCACTTAAGTTAATGAGTAATAAAATTTTATATTCTTAGCATATTTTTATATGTTTGCGACTATAAACAGTGTTATTTAATTAGCATCTAATGAGTAAGCCTTGTTACTTAAATAAACATTTAGCTAATTAGACTTACAAAGAGCTTCATGTTTATGTCCTAGTGAAGAAGACACTGAACTGTGTGTATCATGGATACTCCTCAAGCTTATATACTGATAGCACACCCAATGATGACGAGCGTTCGTGTCACAGACTAGTTAACATTGCAAACTATAGAAATGCAACAAGTTGTACAGCTGCATAATATTTCATCATCTCAATCGATTAATTTAGACTGTAAATAAGATGAATTTTCGAAAAAAAATATCTAGATATCCATTGATCTTTTTATTTACACTATTAAAAAAATGTTACATATAAACACAGCGATGCGTTTCGTAGTTATTTTTTTTTTGTAAGAAATTATTTTGAATTTTATTTTATCTTGTTGATTCATTATCATAGGTCACTGACTTAATATATTATTATGATGTATATACTACAAAAGTATTATTAGTGATTCATTTTTTTCCATCGACCTCCTCCTGTTGACAATTTATTGATAAATAGTTGCTTTAATATATAATTCATTGTCATTTATTAATTCGTATAAATTATTAATATTACATTGTTTATGCTTTTAATTCTTTCGGTTTTTATTTATTTATCTCATACTTAATAATAACAAATAGCTGTGTGGTAGCGGCTACGAATACTACCAACCCTCACTTTGCTCGTGGATGTCTTAAAAGACGACCAAGAGCCTTATAACGACCTACAACTCTATCTGATGCCGTTTGATCAACAATTACATTCCTAAATAGGGTTGACGTCTGGCAGGCGGCCGGTCATAAAACTATTGCCGATAACTTTTACAATATGTACTATGAAAGAGGAGTACATATTGAATCGATCCCAAGTGATTGGGATAAGAGTAGGAGAATGATGACCTAATAATAACAACCTTTATATACATATATCAACCTGGACTTACTCCCCTTGATGTTGTTTGGTCAACAATTCGAACAGATCGACTGCCTATCTAACATCAACTCTCCTTGGTAATATCCCAAGGGTTGATGTTAGATAGGCAGTCGATCATAAAAATATTGCTAATAACTTTTACTATATGTAGTATGGAAGAGGAGTACATATTGCTTCGATCCGAAGTAATTGGGATAAGAGTAGAATGATGATGATGATTTTATTAACTCTCTAGATTGCAAGATGTAAGAAAATAAAGTAATATTCAATACGTCTTAACATGGTATGATCTTATTATTTGAGGCATATTTTATGTATGTCGCATGTCTTAACTTTTATTGGAAAAATGAAATCAGCCAAGTGCGGGTTGTACTCGCGCACGAAGGATTTCGTATCTATAAACCGCTTTTATTGTATGGGAGCCCCCTTAATTATTTATTTTATTTGATTTTAATTAATTATATTTAAAAAGAACATAAAACTAAATATTCTGTAAATATTTAAAGCGTCTACTTGTCACCGTTATTAGTATCGAGCAAGAAATGGTAAAAAAAAACAAGTTTGTTGTGTGGGAGTCCCCCTTAAATATTTACATACATACATACATATCATCACGCCATATCCCTTGCAGGGTAGGCAGAGAGAACAGAGTGCCAGAGAACTCTATCTCTGCATACTTCACTCGCTTCCTCAACATTCATAATTCTCTTCATACACGCTCGCCGGTTTCGGAGACTCTTGACTTCACCTTCCTTCAGTACATGACCGATCTGGTCTAGGTAGGTTAGTCTCGGTCTCCCTCGATACCTACATCCTTCCACTTTCGCATTGTATATCTTCTTAACCAGGCGTTCGTTCGGCATTCTTTCCACATGTCCGAACCATCGGAGCATTCCCTTTCGCATCTTTACACCAATACTCTCTCTCATACCTACTCGCTCTCTTACGTCGTCGTTACGAATGCGGTCGGTCAGCCTAACTCCACAGATTTTCCGCAGAGATCGCTTTTCGACCGCATTAATTTTACTATCATACTCTTTTCTGCATACCCAACTCTCGCTTCCATACAGTAATGTTGGGACAAGCACTGCGTTATGTATTGCTACACGTGCCTTCTGGCTGAGGTGGTGGCTGCCGAAAAGTTGCCCCAACGCTCCGTTCACTCTATTTCCCGCATTCACTCTTCGCTCTATATCAGTGGTGTACCTTCCATCTCGGCTAAATCCACATCCAAGATATACAAATTCATCCACTTGCTCTAGTACATCATTACCTATTGTTACTCTTACATCTGTTCTGGTTTTATCTCTTTCAAAGACCATTATTTTGGTTTTCTCACATTCATGCATAGACCCCTTTTCTTACAATCTTCTGTCATTGTGTCGACTAGGGTCTGCAGGTCAGTCGCTGACTGTGCCAGCAGGACTGCATCATCTGGATACGCCGACTGGCACTCGTAACGGTCGGACGTATGCACTGGAGGCGTTAGTCGGTCTTGTCGTCGAATTGTCTCGGCGGGTCGTTGTCGTTTCATATATTTTTTCGTATTATTAGGTCGTTGTCTTGGGATTGCATTTGGGAGGGTAATTTATGCATTGCTTAGGTTATTTTTCATAGTGTGTAAACACTGGTTGTAGATATATTTTTATAATAGTTCGTTGTAGGTACTTATATTTTTCTTTATGTTCTGTTCATATATTGTTGTTGTGTTATTCATTTTAATTATTGTAGGTACTCTTTGGTTGTAAATAATAATTTTATAATTACATCTGTAAATAGTTGTCTAGGTTGACTTTGGTTCTTATTTGAACCATCAATTGATGGGTGAAGACGAGTCTGACGGTGAGTCGGACGTGGCCTCCGGTGTCGGATATGGCACCGGAGACACAGACCAGACGTCTGGACGTAAGCGCTCACATGAGCACACTTTCTTTAAAAAGCCATCCGAGCTAACCTCGGACCCGGAGGCAGAACCAAGGCCCAAAATTGGTACGGTCCGCCGCGGCAAGGCTTTAACTAGGGGTCACAGCACGGGGCTAGGAAGGGCACGGGCTGAGCTTAAGGCAAGAGACGCCGAGGCCAAGGAACTGCAATTCGAGCGTGTGCTCAGGAGCCGGGCAATCAAAAAATTGGCCCCAGCCGTGACAAATGAATCGGCTGACACGTCGGCGTCCGAGTCCTTCGCTATGGAGGACCCCTCTTCAATGGGCCCTGAGGAGTTACGGGCTCGTGGAGGACGCAGTATTGCCACTATCATAGAGGTGGCCCGAAAGTCTGGCCACCTCCAAGGAGGCTATGTTAAAAAGCTGAAAGACTCAGCAGCAGACTTGCAAGAGATCGTAGAGATCATGTGCGCGAAAGAGGAAGCGGAGGAAGTCCGTAAGCTACGCCTGGACGTCAGCCGTCTTCGAAAGGAGAACGAAGCTCTTCGACTGGAACTCAAGGCGCACCGCCGTGAGTTTCAAGAAATAAGAACCGCTGCTTCGACGTCCGGCATGGGCGTAAATGCTATGGAGGAATTAAAGTCCTCCATCACGCGGTCTGTTGGGGCAATGCTGGACGCTCGCCTCGCGGGTATAGAGGATCGCCTTTTGCCTGCGAAGGTGATTCGTCCTCCCCTGGCAGGGGACAAAAAGAAAAAGGGAGCGGCACCTGTTATTAGCCACTCTGCTTCTACGGTTGGGGCCCCTGAAGCGCCTAGCACTTCAAGGTGTATTACTAGTGCCCCCATGCAAGAACCAGCTGCACCCACTGTCTTAGAAGACACCTGGGTGACAGTGGTGAGGAAAGGTAAGAAGAAGGTGAATAAATCTGCATCAGTCACTACACCCGTCGTCGCAGTGGCTACTGCATCCTTGCCTGTAGTTAAGAAGAAGAGGAAGGCAGAGCTTACTGACTCTCGTGCGGCTGCTGTTATCATAACGCTACAGCCAGAAGCTGAAAAAAGGGGGACAACATATGCCGACGCCATGTTACGTGCGGAAGCGGCGGTAAACTTAGAAGCGATAGGAATCGGGGAGGGGCTTAGAGTACGCCGTGCCATCACCGGGGCGCGGGTACTTCAGTTGCCCAAAACACAATCCTCGGAGCAGGCGGACCGCCTGGCGGAGGAGCTTCGTAAAGCGCTTGAGGGCGTGGCCAACGTCATTCGCCCTGTTAAGAGGGTCGACATTCGAGTGACAGGATTGGATGACTCAGTCACACCCGAGAAGGTTATCGCCGCAGTGGTGCGTACCGGTGGCTGTGCAACGGAAGAGGTCCGTGTTGGGGAGATTCAACATGGGCCCCGGGGTATGGGCATGATCAAGGTCCGGTGCCCAGTAGCGACGGCAAAAGTTTTGGCGGAAAGCGGACGACTGTTGGTGGGCTGGAGTTCAGCAACGGTTCATGTCCTGGAACAGCTACCTCTCCGTTGCTTCCGGTGCCAGTGCCTTGGCCACACCGGCCAATTATGCTCCTCCAGTATAGATCGCTCCGGCATGTGCTTTAGGTGCGGAGAGACCGGGCACCGATCGGCAACGTGTGTCAAGGCACCCCTTTGTGCAGTCTGTAGCGATGCAGGCCGACCATCGTCACACGTTATGGGAGGAAAGCTCTGCAAACCTCCCTCCACCAGAGGTCGTTTGGCCCAAGGGGCTCTAGGTGCTCAAAGAGATGACAGCCACCAGGCCTGTGAGGAGACTTCTATAATGTCTACATAATGGTTGGACGCGCCAGTTTTCTTCAAGGAAATCTGAACCACTCCGCCAGGGCTCAGGACCTGCTGCTGCAGTCTATGGCGGAGTGGAATATTGACCTGGCAATTGTCTGCGAGCCGTACTACATTCCTCACCAGTCAAATTGGGTAGGAGATTTGGAGGAAGATGTGGCAATTTTGTCCAGAGGAGGTAACGGTCCTCCTCCCACCGTCCTGGAAATGGGGTCAGGGTATATTGTAGCAGAGTGGAAAGGCTTCGCCATTGTAGGTATATATTTCTCTCCCAACCGTAGCCTAGCAGAGTTTGAGGTATTCCTTGATTCTGTCAGCAATGCAGTCCGCAGACAGTCGCCGAAACCTACCATTGTTCTCGGTGACTTCAATGCAAAATCCCAGGCTTGGGGTAACTCTGCCACGAATGCTAGAGGGAGGGCAGTCGAAACGTGGTCAGTACATACCGGTCTGTCTTTAATTAATATAGGGAATACTCACACCTGCGTGCGGCAAAGGGGAGGTTCCGTGGTTGACCTAACGTTTACCACCCCCAACGTCACCCAGGGTATCATTAACTGGAGAGTGGAGGAGGATGTGGAGACTCTGTCGGATCATAGATATATCCGATTTGAGTTCTCCAACCTCCCTGGGCCAGTGCGACGGAGCAACGAAAAACTTCCACGATGGGCTCTTGGTCAACTCGACAGAGAAATGGCCGTAGAGGCTGCTATAGTGCTTCGCTGGAGCTCAGCATCTGAACGGCATGACCCAGATGTCGACACGCTAGCGATCCAAATGCAGAGAGGGCTCACGGCTGTTTGCGATGCGGCTATGCCAAGAGCCCGACGCGGTCCACCGCGCCGTCAGGTATATTGGTGGTCACTGGAGATTGCCGATCTTCGGAGGTCCTGTAACCGGGCGCGGCGTACCTATGTACGGTGCCGTAGTAGGTCGCGACACAGAGATGCCGTCGTGGAGGATCAGCTGTGGCAGCACTACCGCAGCAGGAAAAAGGCCCTGCAGTTGGCCATCAAACAAGCCAAGGACGACGCCCGTGGGGAGTTATTGAGAGGTCTTGACCGGAATCCATGGGGGCGTCCATATCTACAGGCGCGTAACAAGCTACGCTCCTACGGTACCCCTGTCATTGAGACGATGAATGCGGATTTCGTGTCAGGGCTAATGGAGGATTTGTTTCCTCAGTCAATAGGACATACGCCTCCTATGATGAGTCCCCCATCGGTGGTGGAGGAAGAGATGATAATCTCGCCCGTTACTGATGCGGAATTGGATAGGGCCCTTATTCGCCTTCGCGAAAAGAAAAAGGCACCTGGTCCTGACGGTGTCCCGGGACTAGTAATTGGCATCGTCGCCCAAGAAATAAAAGAGGGGCTACGAAAACTACTTGACCTATGTCTGAGGTCCGGGCAGTTTCCGGCAATTTGGAAAGACGGCCGATTATGCCTATTGCGAAAGGAGGGTCGCCCAGCCAATTCTCCCTCTGCCTACAGGCCACTAATGTTGCTGAATGAGACGGCCAAACTGTTTGAAAAAATCCTCGTTGGGCGTCTCGTTCAGCACCTTGAGGAAGTCGGTCCCAAGCTATCAGATGCGCAATTCGGATTCAGAGCAGGCCGGTCTACAATCCATGCCCTAGCAGCTCTAAAATCTCTGGCCACGGAAGCGGTGGCTGCAGGACAGGTGGTACTGGCAGTCTCAATTGACATCAGTAACGCCTTCAATAGTCTCCCTTACGAGACGTTGAAGGAAGCGCTCCGTTACCATCGAGTGCCCTCGTACCTCCGGAGGCTGTTGGGGGCGTACCTTGAAAATAGGTATGTACTCTGGGAGGGGGGCGATGGGCGTTTGTTCCGGCGTCGCATGGAGTGCGGTGTTCCACAGGGCTCTGTGCTGGGTCCAACCTTGTGGAACATCGGATTTGACTGGCTCCTTCGAGGTGCTCTTCTTCCCGGGATGGGGGTAATTTGTTATGCAGATGACACTCTCATCACGGCGAGGGGTGGTAACTTTGAGGAGTCGGTTCGCTTGGCGGAAGTCGGAACTGCGCTCATCGTTGACAGAATTGGTATGCTGGGCCTAAGGGTCTCCGTACACAAAACAGAGGCTCTTCTCTTCCATGGCCCTCGCCGAGGTCCCCCTCGTGGAGCACGCATTACTGTGCAGGGAATTGATGTGCCAGTACGGGCCCATATGAAGTATCTGGGCTTGCTTCTAGATGGGAGGTGGGCCTTTGGGCCACATTTCGAACAACTGGCTCCAAGGCTTCTAAAGACGGCTGGGGCTTTAGGAAGACTTCTGCCTAATCTGGGAGGACCGGGATCATCTTGCCGACAGCTATATGCTGGAATCCTGCGGTCCATGGCACTGTATGGTGCCCCTATCTGGGCGGATAAGCTCACAACTCGCAACAAGGCTCTGTTGCGGAAACCGCAAAGGGCAATAGCGGTAAGAGCTATCAGGGGTTATCGGACGGTGTCATGGACGGCAGCAACACTGCTAGCGGGCGATCCGCCCTGGGAGTTGCAGGCGGAGCTACAGGCAGAGGTCTACCGTTTCCGCACCTCGATGCAGTCTCAGAGCGAGCGGGTCACCCACGGGGAGTTGGGCAGTATAAAAGCGGTGGCCCAGCGGGCCTTAATCCATCGATGGAGTGAAGACCTCAGCTCTCCTGCAGCTGGTCGAGATACAGTGACTGCGGTTGGTCCTCATCTCCACCGATGGTTGAAGAGGAGACATGGTAGCCTGAGTTTTAGGCTGACGCAGGTACTTACTGGACACGGATGTTTCGGTAAGTACCTGCATCAGATTGCCAGGCGAGAGGCAACCCCCGGCTGCCATGAGTGTGGCGCATCAATTGACGATAAGCGTCACACTCTTGAGATATGCTCCGCCTGGGGGCCAAATCGGCACGCCCTGGTGAATGAGATCGGAGGAGATCTGTCACTGCAAGCTGTCATCGGCAAAATGCTCGACAGTGGCCCATGCTGGTCGGCCGTGGCCTCTTTTTGCGAAACTGTGATGTCGCGCAAGGAGGCTGCGGAACGACAGCGTGAGGCAGATGCCGCCGCCGACACGCTGCGCAGGCGACGACCAGGAAGCCGGCGCCGACACTACGCGCGCTTTCTCTCACAGTAGAATGATACCAGGGCGAGGCTAGCAAGCCTACCGTTGGAGCGTCTGAGTTGAATGCCGAAAGGCGACCCTCTGACACTCCACAAATAACGGGGAAGTGGAGCCGCTGAGGACTGCATCATCTGCATAAAGCAGAGCAGTGACCACTGAGTCGCCCATCTGGACTCCCACATTCATATCGTTCAACATTTGAAGACATTTATCCAGATATATGATAAACAGCCTGGCTGACAGAACGCACCCCTGCTTAACGCCGATATTGACGTCAAACGACTTAGAGCACTTTAGACACAATTTGAGTATGAAAGTACCACTATTGCCTTTTCATGATAACCCCAATGAATTGTATACATCCCTATTTCACATAATTGATGATGAATTTAGTAAAATATTTAAACCTAAAACTGTAACAATTGGAGTACCTGCTGGCTTTAGTGAATGGGCAACTTGTGGTATCTACAAGAGTAGACGAAGGTTATATGATCGTTATGACGAAAAGTCTTATAACCATAGTCCAGTGTTCCTAGAATATGTAAAAAAATATTCTAAAATATTCAAACGTGCCTGTTCCTCTGCTAAAGCAATTTATCTGAGAAATAAAATCAAACGATCTAGTGATGTAATTAAAATGACTTGGAACGTGATTAATAGTGAAACTGGTAGAAATACTGTACGGAAGAAGGACTTCAATTTAATTATTGATGATAAAAATATATGTGCGGACGAAGAAGTGGCAACCGAATTTGAAAAATATTTCAGTAATATTCCTTTACTGACAACTAAATCATTGATGTGTTCTCCTATTTTAGCCGAGTCACTCTTGAAACAGTGTATTGTAAAATGCGACACATCCTTTGAGTTCTCAGATGTCAGTAGTAAGGATATCATAAACTCTTTTAAAAATCTTAATGTTAAGAAGACAGCTGATTTATGGGGCTTTTCTGTAAAGACAGTAAATTCTATAATTGATATTATTGCCCCCCATCTGGCATCTGTGTTTAATGGTTGTGTTGCTCGAGGCGTATTTCCTGATCTCATGAAAATTAGTAGAGTGATTCCCTTGTTCAAAGCGGGTAGTATGTCTGATGTTAATAATTTTCGACCAATTTCCATACTACCCACACTTAGTAAAGTTTTTGAAAGACTTATGCTGAGTCAAATGTTACATCATTTTAAGAGACATGATATATTTCACAAACAGCAATTTGGCTTCACTAAGAATTGCTCTACTACTGATGCGGGTGTAGAATTATTAAAAAATATCTTTACAGCCTGGGAGAAATCGCATGATGCTTTAGGTATATTTTGCGATTTGTCCAAGGCGTTTGATTGTGTACACCATGAAATTCTCGTCAAGAAATTATACCACTATGGGATCAGGAATAAGGCTCTCGAACTTTTAACATCATATTTGTATAACAGAATTCAGAGGGTCGATGTTAATGGTGTACGATCATCTGGTTCTGTTATGAAAATGGGCGTTCCACAAGGATCCATTCTGGGGCCATTTCTGTTCCTTGTATATATTAATGACTTACCTTATTATGTAGGGGATAACCAAAACATAGTGTTGTTCGCAGATGATACCTCCTTATTGTTCAAAATTAAAAGACAAATGATTAATTATGACGATGTGAACAACGCTCTGTCAAATGTTGTTCATTGGTTCAGTACAAACAACTTGGTTCTTAATGAAAAGAAAACCAAATGTATTAAATTCACCACACCTAATGTGAGACTAGTGGAAACCAATGTTCAAATGAATGGTGTGGCCCTAGAGCTTGTGGAGTCCACGGCGTTTTTGGGTATTACCATCGATACTAAACTCCATTGGGGTCCTCAGATTGAAAAATTATCAAGTAGGCTAAGCTCAGCGGCTTATGCGGTAAAAAAAATTCGAATGTAAACCGATATTGAAACGGCTAGAATTGTTTATTTCGCCAACTTCCATAGTCTTATGTCTTATGGCATTCTGCTTTGGGGTTGCTCTGCAGATTTGAAAAACATCTTTGTTCTTCAAAAACGGGCTGTCCGCGCGATTTATAATCTAGGGCCAAGAGCTTCACTGAGAGAAAAATTTAGGGAAATAAACATTCTAACCGTTGTATCACAATTCATATTCGAAAACATACTATATGTAAAAAAAAATATTAATGAATTTGATAAATATAGTGATATTCACCGTGTGAACACTAGAAATAAGGATAATCTAGTTATCTATCATACTCGCCTACAAAAAATAAGTAGGTCTTTCATGGGGCAATGTATACGCTTTTACAATAAACTGCCTAAAGATATCCGAGATATGCCAATGAATAAGTTCAAAAAGGCTATCAAAAACAGACTGTGCAGAAAAGGATATTACAGCATTTCGGATTATCTAAATGATAATACGGAATGGTTATGAGCAGCTCCTCTCTCAGCAATTGCCCTTTTAATGTTTATCACTTACTCTTGTATTATTTGTATTATCTTAATTGTACAGTGTAGCGTATTTTGCCTAACGAGTTATGTATTTAATTATCCAAGCTATCTGTTTCAAATTTATAGATCATGGTGTGGTCATGCTCACTGAAAAGGTCTCTGCTTGCGGTAGCTACGTGGAGCGGGTCTCTCCCTTCCCTCCAATGTGGTTGAGGGGCGTGATGGCTGCTCTAATAGTTAACTCGTGATCGGGTGCCGCTTGTGGGATCTGGTCCAGCCATTTTTCTTTCTTTTTTGTTTTATAAATATTCTTAGTTTAATTTTGTATTATATACAAAATTTTAAAAATGAATCTTTTCTCGAAGGGCATATCACTGGAGCTAACATAAATTAAACATGTAACCAAACTCTTTTGTGAAAAAATATAATAAAAAAAAATGACGAGCCCACTGAGTTTCTTGCCGGATCTTCTCAGTATGTGGCTGCTTTCCGATCCGGTGGTAGATTAATTAAATTTAATTATAAAAAAACAATGTAAAATTGACAATATGTAAGTGCCCCTATGGGGCTTATGCAAAATAAATGATTTGATTTGATTTGAAAACCAAGGCGACATTCCATCATCCAGCCGCACACAGGCTCTACAGCCCATGTAACTGGACTGCACAGCCTGTAGCAGTTTACCGTTAATACCATACTCCGGTAAAATGTCCCAAAGTTCCTTTCGTACAACCGTGTCAAATGCTCTCTCCAGATCCACAAAACTGCAGAAAACCCTCTGACCTAGAGCCAGATGCTTCTCCACAATGTTGCGCAGAGAGAACACTTGATCCATGCATCCCCTTCCACTCCTGAAACCTCCTTGTGTCTCACACAGTAAACCATCGGACACCATCCTCATTCTCCTTTCAATAACTTTTCCATACACTTTTGCTGCCAAACTGGTCAAGCTTATGGCTCTGTAATTTGCGCAGTCATAACGTGAACCCTTGTTTTTAAACAAAGGCACGATGACTGCGCTATTCCAGTCCCTGGGAACCATTCCCGAGCTCCAACATAAATTGAGGAGCAACAGGAACGCCTCCCAGACACAAGAGCCACCGAGCTTGATCATCTCGGCAGACACCATATCAATGCCCGCTGCCTTACCATTTTTCAAACTTCTTATCGCCCATTCAACTTCATCCATACTGATGCCATCGGAGGACACCGTTGTCGAATGTTGATCTACTAAACCACATCCAACACCGGCGCCAACCGTAGCATCCGCATTATCCGCGCTTAAATATTAATTTTATTTTATTTTTAGTATTTGTTGTAATAGCGGCAATAGAAATACATCATTTGAGAAATTTTCAACCATCTAGCTATCACCGTTCTTGAGATACAGCCTGATGACAGACGGACGGACGGACAGCGAAGTCTCAATAATAGGGTCCCGTTTTTATCCTTTGGGTACGGAACCCTAAAAAACATATATTTAATTCATTTGGACATTCACTATGGGAGTTACGCCACTCTACAAAAATACTAATTATGACGTTCCTGAGCCTAATAATATCCTTATTCCATTCATTTAGGGACTGTCCTGTACTTTAGGCAATGATCTGTGGTGAAGATATAAGATTTATTTTTACCAAAACGGTTGTCTGCCATCGCATTTACCAAAACGGTTATCTGCCTGCCCATTGCTATTTCAGCGTACTAATACTACATTTCTACGCTACGTCAGTTACAGTCTTCTACGGATTTAGGTATTCCGAGTTTTATCTCGTAGTGAAATTTTTGTTAATCCAAGTTTCTGTGCAATAATTCATTGTCGATATTTTATCGACAATGACTTACTGAGCAGAAATAGAGATCAATGTGTATTTTTAGATCATAGGAATACATTCTTATGTTAATCGTCGGGTTGACACAAATTATGTTCGGCAGATCACTTACTGAGGGCAAGAATTTTCCTGTCTGAAGAATCGAAGTTTTGAAATATCATTCGACACAAGTATTTATACCGCTCCACTATCTCTGCAGTTATCTTAATGATATTTGAAATTCATCTGTTGGGAGATTCCAAGTTATAGTCAAGCTCCAAAAAAAACTTTTGGAAAAAAATTTCCACATACCCACACTATGCGCAATTTCAAAAAAAAAAATTCACATACCTATTCTATGCGGTGATTTACATTTTTAAACTATTATTTCAACAACACCTGTAATTTTATACAAATACAGTGTGAGAATTTTATTTTCTAGAAGGACTTAATATTATATTCAGTTTACGATTAACCGCAATTACCATAGATGCATCTGAAGGTCTCTGGAACGTGTAGTTACAGGTTGAGCACATAATACATCGACATCAACCACCTCCTTCCTTTTACTCCTTTCCTATGAGAGTCATGAAATCATAAAATGAGACTTGTACTATTCTTTGTGTTTAGGAGGGCAGTTATATTAAGTGTAATTATAATATTAACCTTGGCTTGGCCTGAAAATCAACGACCGGGGTGTGCCTGCATTCCTGGCCACAAGTTGACACCAAAACAATTTTGTTTTTGTTTTTTATTACCCATTTGTTATTTTTTACATACATATCATGACTCTATATCCCTTGCAGGGTATGCAGAGAGAAAACAGAGTGCCAGAGAACTCTATCCTTGCATATTTCACTCGCTTCCTCAACATTCATAATTCTCTTCATACACGCTTATTATTATTTAATCTTATTTTTTAATATTTATAATTATTATATATTTTATCTTATTTTTTAATGTTTATCATGTACTTTTTTTCTGTTGTGAAAACGAATGAAGATCTTTTCTTTCTTTCTTTCATTCATAAGAACTGGGTAAATGATCACCAGAACATAGATCAGCAGGACTCTTATGGAAATTTATAAAACTGTGATCATCAACCCTCGTGCTAAGTGTGACGTTTGTTACATTATCCCTCCTTGTCTAGGTCTGTGTCTAAAACTGATATATATATATGTTTAGTTATACAGTGGAAGTTCAGTCAGAAACATCATCATCATCTCATTTCATATACTTCCCACTGCTGGGCGCGAGCCCCTACTTTATAGGAGGAAAATAGACGTACTATACCACTCTAGTCAGATGGGTTGGTATAAGATATTATTTTGAGTTTTCCTTCTCTTACATAAATGTTATATACATACATGTTATATCCCTTTATCGTTTTTACTACATTGAGTATGAATGGGTAAGAAAGGTTGAAAGTGGCGCCAGTGAAAGATAAGGAGTGAACGTTTGACCTGGTATGAACATGTGATAAGACGGAATGAAAGTAATGTTGTGTGAAAGGTTTTAAGTATGAATGTTGAAGGCTTTAGGGGTAAAGGGAGATGAAAGAAAAAATGGATGGACTGCGTGAAGCATTATATGGGTAGACAGAGAGTGACTAAAGAGGTGACGTCTGATAGGGCTGTATGGAAAAAGAGGACATATTGCGTCGACCCCAAGTAGTCGGGATAAGAGCGAGAGAATGATGATAGGTAAGAATGAAGGTGGTAATTTGTATTCTTATTTCTTCATCAAACTTTCAAGAACCATCAACAAATTTCCGTGTGGTGACAGAGTAAGAATACAATTCACTACCCGTGGGTGATCATAAGAGATGACTAAGCGATATGAAACGCTAATAACATATAAGCAAGAGAAGAAAAACTCGAAACAAAACCCTATACCAAAATGTCTGACCAGCATGGTATAGTAGGTCAATTTCCCTCCCATAATGGAGGAAGCTCGAGCCCAACAGTAGAACGTATAAGAGCCGGATTGATGACCAACAAACGCAAAAGTGGTAAACATACATACAGGAAAAATATGCATTCAAAACTTAACGATACTAATAGACAATATACTGCCCAGACCTTGGTTTGTCTGCTATTAAGAGGTTATTATATATTTATTCTAATTTACAATAAACTATATACAAAAATTTAGTAATTAAATAGTATTTGACATTGAGTTTGACATTTCAATCTTTTGTGAATTTGATAATTTTCATTTTAAAAAAAATATATTTGTTGATGACAGATGATGAATTTTTAAGGTTTTCGATATGAAAACCAACCATTAAAAACCTCGAACTTAGAACTCAGAAAAATAATAAAACAGAATTTTGGTTAGTGTTTGGACCTTACAGTTCTGGTTGTTAGTCTACAGTAATAAATAGGTTGACTCACTCGCAATAATAACTCCCTCCTCTTTCTCTCTCCCAAAAAAAAATCAACTTCTAAGTGATAGCAATTTGCTACGGGAGTTTTGGCGCGAATATGGAAATGTCATGTCACGCTCTTGTATTATATTCATTTCTTTAGTGTTTTGTAGTGTTGTATTGAATAATTTTGCTGGTATTTTATGGAATATGATACAGTTAAAGTGCTGAAGTGTAGTGAATATGGTATAATAGTGGTTTTCGTGTATTTTCGTGTTCACCCAAAATGCCCAACAAAACTATGAATTTGGTTATCAGCGCCAAATTGATAGTAACGACTTGACTTACTGACGGACAGTGACTATCAGGGACTAATTACAATTTGAAGAAGTGGTAAACAATAATATGGAAGACAAGGCACGAAGTGTCTAAACTATGAAGACTTGGCTTAAAGGTCTAAGTAACCAAGCCATAAACTCCAAAAAAAAAAAAGCAATTTGCTACTGTGCGTACTTCTTTCAATGAGCGAGCTAACTTCCTATCTACATCATAATCCCTTAAATCCTACAACTTTTACTGTTAAAGTAAGCAGCAAATTGCCTATGAACCTTGTCAAATCAATTCATGTATTATGCATAAGCCCCGTAGGGGCACTTACATCTTGTCAATTATAAATTTATTTTTTTAAATTAATTTAAATTAATAGACCATCGGAACAGAAAGCGACTATAAACTGAGAAGATCCAGCAAGAAACTCAGCGGCCTTGTCATTTTTTAAATTACATATTTTAATCAAATTGATTGGATACATATTTAATACTAGCTGATGCCCGCGACTTCGTCCACGTGACATTCAGTTTAACTACGCACCCCTGTTTGAAACTTAAAAAATTCAAATTCTACCAAGTACTTCTGGCAGCCACTTAACCATTTTCATTAAAACACAGGCAAATTCTTAAGCGTGAATTAGTGTTGCAACTTTCGCGGTTGAAATAACACAGTCGTTTTTTTTTTTCATAGAAATAAAAAATCCTCATAGAAATGAAAAATCCAATTAAATTAATGAAATTCTATTCATCTAGTGGCAGTAACTGTACAACTATCAATAATTAGGTACATACCACTTAACGTAGTGTGGCTATTATTTCTCCGTGTACTGGTATTAAGAATACAAAATGTTGACAATCGTTTCTTTGCCAAGGAAATCGTAAAATGCTGTCTAAGGGAGCACTGCGAAACTCTTGCAGCAAGTCTTGGTCTTGCACTTGTGCAACATGAATGTGAATGACCACCTTGGCTTTGCTTCCATGTTGATGGTTAGGGTCAGCTTTTCTACTTGGGCCACAGATAAGAATACTTCAGTGAAGCATTGATCTCATCGGTTCTATTTTCTCGGGTTTAAACTGGAAGGATTTGGCAAAAATCTCAAAGAAAAGCACCATTGGCTTTTCATTACGATCAATATTTCGTAGTGCTCGATCGGCGTCTACGACTTTTTTTTATCCAATTATCGCAAACGATTAGACAGCAATCCTAAATAAAAACACTAATAGTGTAAAAGCCACAGTTAATAGTATTCTGTCTACAGCCACAGGCCGGTCCGACCCCCAGACGGACCTAGTACCCCACTCTTGCAGAAAAGCAATGTCTGAACAGTGACAATTTGAAAGAGGCGGCGGGGCAGCGCAGGTGCGATTATCTGCCTCTAATGCTGCCTTATCCAAAGCCGCGGGTAATTGGAACGCGGAATAGTCCGTTACTCGCAGAGAGGCTGACCATGTGAGAGCGACGCCCGGCCGATGGCGTCAAAGGGGGATGGTATTCGAAAGACCCAATGGCGATGGGGAGAGAAAACGGTGTGTTATGGGGCCACGCGTACGAAATGGACGGCGTATAGGCGCGAGTACCTGCACCTGTTGCTATCCTAACTCGCGGGTATATGGACCATGAGAATTAATCTACCACTCGCAAAGACACTGACGAAGTGAGAGCGATACAACGCTGTTGTTTGCTGGGGAGTCGACGGCGGCGATACCTGGAAGGGTAAACCCCGGACCGGCCACGGATGTCAAGTAAACGGTACCAGAGGCCAGCCTGATGGCGATGTGGAGAGAACGCGATCAGTTATGGAGCCACACCACGCCCTTCTGTTGCCCCGGAAGGAATGGCCAAACAATAACAAAAAGGGTGCACTTTGCATACTCGCCCCAAAGTAGCATCTTAACTAAGAATGTACGTTTTGTACGCTCTATGATGTAGTAACTTTTGAAAATATAACGAAAGATTTAAACTTAATTTTCAGCGCCATCTATTGTTCATTTAATTAACTAAATAAATCATGCATTTTATTAATTTATAGCTAAATTATATACTATTAACTAATTAAAACATTATTTTTCATCACAAATAGTTTTAATATTTATTTTGACTACTTGACCAACGTTATATAGTATGTCAACTTCCGTTCAACACTGCAGGAGGTTTGAGCCCAGCAGTGGGATGTATCTGAGCTGAATTCATGACACTACTACATATTAAGTAATACAAATATTTTCCTAATCATCATAATTATTTTGAATGAACCTTCTAGTGACGTAAAAGGCGAGCGGTGATTTTAAAAACTTAAATGACCATAACTTTTTTTACAGACATCAGATTTCAATGAAACAAAGACTAAATATTGCTCTGAATTGGGCTTAATCTTCTTATCAAAACTGTGAAACAATCCATTCAGTAACTTCGGAGATTAGCGATTACAGACATACAGACAGACAAAAATTCCAAAAAAGATTTTTGGTTTCTGTTAGTATTTTCTTATTGCCTAGATTCATTTTTTAATAAATTTATCAAATGTACAGACACGGGTTTTCTACTCATTTATTATGTGTATAGATAGATTATAATAATAATTGCTGTGTGGTAGCGGCGGCAAATATGGACAACTAATTAAAAAAAAAAATAACCAATCATCGTCATCTCAGCTCATATACCAGATGATGATGAGAGACTTCCACCCATGTGGTGACGGAGTATGAATACAAATCATCACCCCCTATATTACCCATGGGTGATCGTAAGAGACGACTAAGGGATATAAAAAGCATATAACATCTATGCAAGAGAAGTGAAACTCGAAACAAAACCCTATCTATACCAACACATCTGACCAGCGTGGTATAGTAACTTGATTTTCCTCTCATTACGGAGGAGGTCCGAGCCCAACAGTGGGATACATAAGGGCTGTAATGATGATGGTGATGATGATGATGAGATTTTAGTCTCAAAGAAATTAATGTAATTTAAAAGCGTGACATGACAACTCTAGTTTCCCGCCAAAACTTCTTGGTTCCAAACACATGGTAGGTAGTGTAATGTTAATGATGCATCGACCATAACTGTCACTTAATGTATACGATTTGCCTTAAAATTAAACAATACAATCTACGAATTTGGAAAAACTAGAGCAAGGGCAAATCTTTAACCCATATATGTCAAAAATACATTCCAACTGCTCCTTACCAATTAAACTACTGTGGCAGCAACGTGTAGTTTTCAAATGATTGATGACATATAGAACATTATTTTTTATCATCATCATCAACTCAGGTCAAATACGTCCCACTGCTGAACTAGAGTTGCCTCTGAAACGAGAGGAAAATTGACCTAATATATCACGCTATATATATATAGGGTTTTACATAGAATTTTCTTCTCCTGCATAGATGTTATATGCGTATTATCATAATTCCATATCATAGTATTAATAATCTTTTACAATACCCATAGGTATAAAAAAAGGGGGTGGTGAATTATATTCTTACTTCGTCACCACACATTTTCTTTAATGAGATATAATCTCTGCAAATTATAAACATGCATATTGCTCTGCTGGCACCCTGGAATGTCGAACATACATATAAATAGAACATCGATTTATCCATCAACCTTTTATCCCCTCTAGTACAAAGGCCTTTTAAACGGGATAATAATACAACCACTATATTTGACGGTTATGTTGGAGATCATATATCGTTATAATATATAATATGGCTTGGAAAACTGTTATATTTATAACATATAACGATTTCTAAGAAAATATCTGCAGCTCGTTCCCTAAGTTATCAACTCCAATGGATATAATCACTGATGACACATTGTATCCATAACCAGATGCAACATATACTGAACTCAATATTAATTTCACCAAATTTGTTGATATATATGGTTTGTGTGCACTAATTGGGAATGGTCTATGGGGTCGCGCACCGCTTCTTTTGACGCCCCAGACGGATTTAGCGGGGTGTGACCACACCATACCCCGCCGTCATAAAAAAAAGAAAAGATTGTTGAGAATATTTTTTTCTATACACTAACGTAGTCATTCATCATTATCATCATTACAGCCCATATATGTCCCACTGTCGGGCTCAGGCCTCCTCCGTAATGCGAGGGAAATTAACCTACTATACCGCGCTGGTCAGACGTGTTGGTATAGGGTTTTGTATCGAGTTTTCCTTCTCTTGTATAGATGTTATATGTGTTTTATATCCCTTAATCGTCCCTTACGATCACCCACGGCTAAGATGAATTATATTCTTACTCCATCATCATGCGGCAATAAGCCTAAAATGTTATTAAATGAATAGTTTGTCTAATATATTAAAAGAAAACAGATAGAATTAGAATAAAATCAACTCAAAGTTAAATAAATATAATTATGTGTAGGAGTGATTGGGATACTGATATCCAGAAGGATAATTTGTTTGGTGGATCATAGAATCCAAAGCTGATCATAGCGGCCTCAAAAAAAAAAGATGGAATGCTTATCAAATAATATTTAATATTTTTAAATATAACAATTTCAATTTAATATATAAAAACTTTATATATTTATATTATCAATGTTAAAAAGGCGGACTTGTACAATATATCCATACCAATAATAATTTAGTATATAAACAATTATGTGGTACAATTACGTTGATATGTGGTACAGTTGGGTTATAGTGTAGTATTTATTTCATCCTCATGATTTACCACCAGCCGCTGCTGCGCCAGCCACCGTTGCCATACCATCCAGACTTGCCCTTCCAACCGTCGTTACCGCCGCTCCAACCGCTAGAGCGCCATCCACTGCCGCCGTAAGGCCAGCCCCCAGAGCCATATCCTCCACCGTAACCTCCACTCCAGCCCCGAGAGCCGTATCCTCCACCGTAACCACCACTCCAGCCCCTATCGCTGCTCCATCCAGAACTATAGGAAGGCGACCATCCACTACTGATATAGCCGGCAGAAGCAACTGCCAGCAACACGCAGAGCGATAGGAGAGTTATCTGAAAGGTTCAAAGTATATTAAGGATAATATTTTTTCTTATGTAGTGTTGCATAAAAATACAATTAATCGCCTTATCTCGAGGGTGTCATAAAATCCAGCTAAAGGATATACGCAGGTAAATCACTCCAAAAGAAAAAGGAATCTGATTAAACCGTTACATCAATGTAGAGATTTATATGCTTGGTAGGACCACGCTGTTGACAATTCTCTGACTACAGCTGCGGACCGGTCTGTACGGTGAAGTACGACACTCTTGCAGAAGCTAGACTTCTGAGTAATGGCAATATTCTTTTGCGCTTCATTCAGTGAGCGAGAGAGCCGGAAGCCCAACTGGGTGGGTTTGGGGTTTGTATTGGTAGGTAGCGTCCTATCTATACCCTTGATATTGTAAAGGTCCATAGGCAGCAGTAATAGTTATCATCAGGTGTGCTGCTTGCTCATTTGCCAAAATAAGCAATAAAAAGAAAAAATTGGTAGTCACTCGAGTAGTTAAAACATAAAAGCGTCATAAACAGACTCATAATAGCATTCATAATATTAGTTAAAATCACTCATGATAAAATTAAGTAGAAATTTGGTAATAAAATTACTAAAACATTCAGCAGACGTGACAAGACACGTAAAGAAAATTATTGACGCCTATGTGTACATACAAAAGACATCAACGCGCCCACGTCTACTGCTTAAACACTCATAAACCTAGAGTAAGCCATAATATACAACTAGTTGTTAGTTCCAACATCTTTAGCGTAAGTAACAATATATATGCACACAAGTTTATTTTAAATTGTTTTTTATTTTATTTTGAACTATTATTTAATTCAAACAATTTTCCTTTTTTATAACATTTTATTGTTCTAGACTCGAACCTTTCCCATAATAAGTGGAAAATGGCCTTGATATACTACGCTGATCAATCGAGTTGGTATATGGGATTATGATTCGATTATATTTATAGAATTATAATGCGAGTTGTCTTTCTCTTGAATATAAGTTTATTTTGCATACTATATAACCTCGAACCTTTGAAGATTTTTTTTTATTTTTAGCACCACCCTACACTAAGAAAATAATCCTTGTATTGCGGGGGATTATACAAACATATAATTATAGCAAAAAAATTAAAGCAGACTTAGAACAACATTTTGTAGACTACTCAGTGTATTATCCTGTGTAGGAATCAAACGCACGGCACTGGCATGAAAGGTATCTTAATCACTGCGCCATGTATATATTTTTTTTCCGATCCAATATTTGATAAGACTTAATGTGTTTTCTACAATGCTATTTTCAGGTCGTAAAATCTGATGAAGTCAATATTTTAACCCGAATCCTCTTAATGTGAAGTAGTAAATTTTAAACCGTTGAACCTGTGACGCATTCTACAAACGTGATCACCCATATATTACAACACATGTCATTTTACCGCAGTATGAAGGTAGCGCAACAACTCTAGAAGCTATAAAATACTGCGTGTTTCATGTCTACTCGTATATGTGGCAATATAGCTATTTATACATGAGCTGGTTTTAAACAGCTACATTATATAGCCACGATAATCCAACGACTAAAGCTGTGACTTATGAATATTAAGTGTACAGTTCGACTCCTAGATTTAACCAAAATTTATAATTTTTGGAAGGTATGAAACTTTTATAAGCGCTATGAAAGAGGAATAAGGAATTAGCAATAGAATATATCTATTAAGTGAAAATTTCTTTAACGGCATTGTCAACTTTTTTGGGATGGGTAAAAATGTTAAACTCGCGTCAGGACACGTGCCCTGATCGAAAATTTGTAAGACGGAGGGAGAGTAGATCGTAGGAGAGGAATTAATAATATAATATGTGTATAATATAATATATTTAATATGTGTATTTATTGTATGGTCACACCCATACATACTCCCTGGGGCACGCTCTTTATTTTTATTTTATTTTCATAAGTTTGCACTCTTTCGGCAGTCCACGTGACTGTTTTTTTATTATTATTTTTTGCTATTTTTATATTTTTAAAATCGTTAGTAATATTTATAATTTTTAATTCTTGCAAATATACATAATATGGGTATATATTTTTAATACGAGCATATATTTTTCTAAAGACTACATTTCGTAATAAATTAGAATAAATAATTGTGTCACGACCATTTTTATAAACATATAAATAAATGGAAAAAAATTATACTCAGACTCAGAAGAATAAGTTATGGATCGCACAATGAAATGTCTTATGGGGAAATATGGCATCGATGGTGATAAGTCATGAGACACGCGGCACAAGACACTGCTATGCACAGGAGTCTACTCTGCACTACCTGCATTAATGTTCTATGCAATTATAAAACACACTAATTGCAACAATATTTTTGTAACTACACTCACTAATAATATAACAACACAATAATACAATAATAATATTACACGCATTTTGTTAATTTTTTTTTTTTTGTGTGAATAAATTGTTAGTCATAGCTGGCTACGACAACTTTATCCGGATTGTGGGTGAACGCTAAGGGCTCTCAACCCTATAATTAAATTTATTTGAAACAAACGCTAATCTACGAGTGAACAAAAATCCCGTTTAATCCCCCCCCTTTTTTGGGATTGACTATATAGAGCGATGGGATGAGACGGCGCGCAATCCCATAATCTGCCACACACGTATTTATTTATTCTTTTTGTAAGAAAATGGAATCGTTAACAAAACGATTTCAAATGTTTACGCGAAAATAACACATCTAAAACAAAAATATTTTTAGAGATTTTTGATTATGTTCATGGTTACGGGAAGACTGTCCAGGTACTCTCGTGACCACAACCGCTACGTTTAAAGTGTTCGAAACATTGGTAAAACAAAAAATAAATAGAAATGCGAAAGAAACCGTAAAAGTAGTTTTGTATCAAATATAGAAGAATCTTTAAATATTAATAGTTGTTGTATTTAAAAGACTGTAAGAAGTTTGACCTTTGTTTATACATCGAACTACTAGCCTATCCACGTTCAATGTTGGACACAGAGAATCCAAGGGGAAATAGTGTCGCAATCACTACGCATGTTTACTAACACAGCTAATGTTATAAATTTCCCAGAATAATTCTGCCCCCCATTCTTCTAATGATCCAGCGATAAATTCAGATGCTAAGAAGTGTGTCATCACCTGCAAGGTTAGTACAGTATCGAGTAATACGATAATGATCAATAAATCAACTGCGAAGGTGGCGTAGTGGTTAATATAACCGATATACTATGCCAAGTGTCACGGATTTGATTACCACGCAGTATAATACTTTTTGTGATTCACAAATTATTGATCTGAGTCTGGATGTACCTAAATTGTGTTCCTTAATTGTATTGTTTTAAAGTTCCGTATAATATAAGAATTATTACTAGCTGTGTGGTAGCGGCTACGAATACTACCAACTTACTTTGCTTGTGGATGTCGTAAAAGACGACTAAGAGCCTTATAACGATCTAGGCCAACTTCATCTGATGCCGTTTGGTCAACAATTATATTCCCAAGGAGGGTTGATGTCTAGCAGGTGGCCGGTCATAAAACTATTGCCACTTACTAGCTACCTAGCTAGCTTACCCACTAATGACACTTTTACAATATGTACTATGAAAAAAGAGTACGTATTGTATCGACCCCGAGTAATTCGGATAAGAGTAGGAGATTGATGATGAACATAAGAATTATTTATCGAGCTCAAGGTATTGCCGTGAAAAAGAAAAAAAATCTACGTAAGAAAGCAGTACATCGTACTTTATATTTAATTCTCAATAGGTTTATTGTAGAATGTATTTTTTACTATGCCCAAATGGAACAGAAAACAAACTATGCATGGTTTTGACTAAATTTTACTAAAGGGCGGATTATATTCTCCTAGTCTTAGAGTAAGAATACAATTCATCTTCTCCTCTCTTGCCCGTGGATATCGTAAAAGACGATTAAGGAATATAATATGCATATGGCATCTTTGCAAGAGAAGAAAAGCTCGAAATACAACACATTTGACCAGCGAGGTATAGTAGGTCAGTTTCCCTCCCATTGTGGAGAAGGCCTGAGCCCAGTAGTGGGAAATATGTGGGCTGAAATGATGATGATGATTACTAAAGGCTACCTGCTAAAGGTAACCTTCTATCTTCTTAATAATTAAGTATGAGAATTTTGTTAAATGTTTCAGTGATTGTATGAGAATTTAATTAAATTTAATTTTTTCACTGATTCAATCCATCAACCAAACGCGATGACTATTTTTCTCCTTTAAGGTGGACTATCCAATAGTAGAATAGTAGTCATGGATATTTTGATGGGCTGGATATAAAAATTTGCTGCTCTGATTACTAGTCATTTTAAATATAGGATGTTATGTTTGATTTTCGGTAATTTTAATGACTATTTTGTTATCAATATATCAACTCACATACTTCCCACTGCTGGGCATCAAACTACTTTAACTTATAAGGGATGTTCACCTACTATACCACGCTGGTCAGAAGTATAGGATTTTATTGCGAAATTTGCTTCTCTTGTAATCATATTACCCGCTTGAATCCTCTAACCTTACCCATTAAATAAGTAAGGGGTAAAGACGATTATATTCTTATTCCCTTACCCTATAGACTAGTCTATTTATTTCTATGATATGCACTTAAGTTAATGAGTAATAAAATTTTATATTCTTAGCATATGTTTATATGTTTGCGACTAATTGATAAACAGTGTTATTTAATTAGCATCTAATGAGTAAGCCTTGTTACTTAAATAAACATTTAGCTAATTACACTTACAAAGAGCTTCATGTTTATGTCCTAGTGAAGAAGACACTGAACTGTGTGTATCATGGATACTCCTCAAGCTTATATACTGATAGCACACCCAATGATGACGAGCGTTCGTGTCACAGACTAGTTAACATTGCAAACTATAGAAATGCAACAAGTTGTACAGCTGCATAATATTTCGTCATCTCAATCGATTAATTTAGACTGTAAATAAGATGAATTTTCGAAAAAAAATATCTAGATATCCATTGATCTTTTTATTTACACTATTAAAAAAATGTTACATATAAACACAGCGATGCGTTTCGTAGTTATTTTTTTTTTGTAAGAAATTATTTTGAATTTTATTTTATCTTGTTGATTCATTATCATAGGTCACTGACTTAATATATTATTATGATGTATATACTACAAAAGTATTATTAGTGATTCATTTTTTTCCATCGACCTCCTCCTGTTGACAATTTATTGATAAATAGTTGCTTTAATATATAATTCATTGTCATTTATTAATTCGTATAAATTATTAATATTACATTGTTTATGCTTTTAATTCTTTCGGTTTTTATTTATTTATCTCATACTTAATAATAACAAATAGCTGTGTGGTAGCGGCTACGAATACTACCAACCCTCACTTTGCTCGTGGATGTCTTAAAAGACGACCAAGAGCCTTATAACGACCTACAACTCTATCTGATGCCGTTTGATCAACAATTACATTCCTAAATAGGGTTGACGTCTGGCAGGCGGCCGGTCATAAAACTATTGCCGATAACTTTTACAATATGTACTATGAAAGAGGAGTACATATTGAATCGATCCCAAGTGATTGGGATAAGAGTAGGAGAATGATGACCTAATAATAACAACCTTTATATACATATATCAACCTGGACTTACTCCCCTTGATGTTGTTTGGTCAACAATTCGAACAGATCGACTGCCTATCTAACATCAACTCTCCTTGGTAATATCCCAAGGGTTGATGTTAGATAGGCAGTCGATCATAAAAATATTGCTAATAACTTTTACTATATGTAGTATGGAAGAGGAGTACATATTGCTTCGATCCGAAGTAATTGGGATAAGAGTAGAATGATGATGATGATTTTATTAACTCTCTAGATTGCAAGATGTAAGAAAATAAAGTAATATTCAATACGTCTTAACATGGTATGATCTTATTATTTGAGGCATATTTTATGTATGTCGCATGTCTTAACTTTTATTGGAAAAATGAAATCAGCCAAGTGCGGGTTGTACTCGCGCACGAAGGATTTCGTATCTATAAACCGCTTTTATTGTATGGGAGCCCCCTTAATTATTTATTTTATTTGATTTTAATTAATTATATTTAAAAAGAACATAAAACTAAATATTCTGTAAATATTTAAAGCGTCTACTTGTCACCGTTATTAGTATCGAGCAAGAAATGGTAAAAAAAAACAAGTTTGTTGTGTGGGAGTCCCCCTTAAATATTTACATACATACATACATATCATCACGCCATATCCCTTGCAGGGTAGGCAGAGAGAACAGAGTGCCAGAGAACTCTATCTCTGCATACTTCACTCGCTTCCTCAACATTCATAATTCTCTTCATACACGCTCGCCGGTTTCGGAGACTCTTGACTTCACCTTCCTTCAGTACATGACCGATCTGGTCTAGGTAGGTTAGTCTCGGTCTCCCTCGATACCTACATCCTTCCACTTTCGCATTGTATATCTTCTTAACCAGGCGTTCGTTCGGCATTCTTTCCACATGTCCGAACCATCGGAGCATTCCCTTTCGCATCTTTACACCAATACTCTCTCTCATACCTACTCGCTCTCTTACGTCGTCGTTACGAATGCGGTCGGTCAGCCTAACTCCACAGATTTTCCGCAGAGATCGCTTTTCGACCGCATTAATTTTACTATCATACTCTTTTCTGCATACCCAACTCTCGCTTCCATACAGTAATGTTGGGACAAGCACTGCGTTATGTATTGCTACACGTGCCTTCTGGCTGAGGTGGTGGCTGCCGAAAAGTTGCCCCAACGCTCCGTTCACTCTATTTCCCGCATTCACTCTTCGCTCTATATCAGTGGTGTACCTTCCATCTCGGCTAAATCCACATCCAAGATATACAAATTCATCCACTTGCTCTAGTACATCATTACCTATTGTTACTCTTACATCTGTTCTGGTTTTATCTCTTTCAAAGACCATTATTTTGGTTTTCTCACATTCATGCATAGACCCCTTTTCTTACAATCTTCTGTCATTGTGTCGACTAGGGTCTGCAGGTCAGTCGCTGACTGTGCCAGCAGGACTGCATCATCTGGATACGCCGACTGGCACTCGTAACGGTCGGACGTATGCACTGGAGGCGTTAGTCGGTCTTGTCGTCGAATTGTCTCGGCGGGTCGTTGTCGTTTCATATATTTTTTCGTATTATTAGGTCGTTGTCTTGGGATTGCATTTGGGAGGGTAATTTATGCATTGCTTAGGTTATTTTTCATAGTGTGTAAACACTGGTTGTAGATATATTTTTATAATAGTTCGTTGTAGGTACTTATATTTTTCTTTATGTTCTGTTCATATATTGTTGTTGTGTTATTCATTTTAATTATTGTAGGTACTCTTTGGTTGTAAATAATAATTTTATAATTACATCTGTAAATAGTTGTCTAGGTTGACTTTGGTTCTTATTTGAACCATCAATTGATGGGTGAAGACGAGTCTGACGGTGAGTCGGACGTGGCCTCCGGTGTCGGATATGGCACCGGAGACACAGACCAGACGTCTGGACGTAAGCGCTCACATGAGCACACTTTCTTTAAAAAGCCATCCGAGCTAACCTCGGACCCGGAGGCAGAACCAAGGCCCAAAATTGGTACGGTCCGCCGCGGCAAGGCTTTAACTAGGGGTCACAGCACGGGGCTAGGAAGGGCACGGGCTGAGCTTAAGGCAAGAGACGCCGAGGCCAAGGAACTGCAATTCGAGCGTGTGCTCAGGAGCCGGGCAATCAAAAAATTGGCCCCAGCCGTGACAAATGAATCGGCTGACACGTCGGCGTCCGAGTCCTTCGCTATGGAGGACCCCTCTTCAATGGGCCCTGAGGAGTTACGGGCTCGTGGAGGACGCAGTATTGCCACTATCATAGAGGTGGCCCGAAAGTCTGGCCACCTCCAAGGAGGCTATGTTAAAAAGCTGAAAGACTCAGCAGCAGACTTGCAAGAGATCGTAGAGATCATGTGCGCGAAAGAGGAAGCGGAGGAAGTCCGTAAGCTACGCCTGGACGTCAGCCGTCTTCGAAAGGAGAACGAAGCTCTTCGACTGGAACTCAAGGCGCACCGCCGTGAGTTTCAAGAAATAAGAACCGCTGCTTCGACGTCCGGCATGGGCGTAAATGCTATGGAGGAATTAAAGTCCTCCATCACGCGGTCTGTTGGGGCAATGCTGGACGCTCGCCTCGCGGGTATAGAGGATCGCCTTTTGCCTGCGAAGGTGATTCGTCCTCCCCTGGCAGGGGACAAAAAGAAAAAGGGAGCGGCACCTGTTATTAGCCACTCTGCTTCTACGGTTGGGGCCCCTGAAGCGCCTAGCACTTCAAGGTGTATTACTAGTGCCCCCATGCAAGAACCAGCTGCACCCACTGTCTTAGAAGACACCTGGGTGACAGTGGTGAGGAAAGGTAAGAAGAAGGTGAATAAATCTGCATCAGTCACTACACCCGTCGTCGCAGTGGCTACTGCATCCTTGCCTGTAGTTAAGAAGAAGAGGAAGGCAGAGCTTACTGACTCTCGTGCGGCTGCTGTTATCATAACGCTACAGCCAGAAGCTGAAAAAAGGGGGACAACATATGCCGACGCCATGTTACGTGCGGAAGCGGCGGTAAACTTAGAAGCGATAGGAATCGGGGAGGGGCTTAGAGTACGCCGTGCCATCACCGGGGCGCGGGTACTTCAGTTGCCCAAAACACAATCCTCGGAGCAGGCGGACCGCCTGGCGGAGGAGCTTCGTAAAGCGCTTGAGGGCGTGGCCAACGTCATTCGCCCTGTTAAGAGGGTCGACATTCGAGTGACAGGATTGGATGACTCAGTCACACCCGAGAAGGTTATCGCCGCAGTGGTGCGTACCGGTGGCTGTGCAACGGAAGAGGTCCGTGTTGGGGAGATTCAACATGGGCCCCGGGGTATGGGCATGATCAAGGTCCGGTGCCCAGTAGCGACGGCAAAAGTTTTGGCGGAAAGCGGACGACTGTTGGTGGGCTGGAGTTCAGCAACGGTTCATGTCCTGGAACAGCTACCTCTCCGTTGCTTCCGGTGCCAGTGCCTTGGCCACACCGGCCAATTATGCTCCTCCAGTATAGATCGCTCCGGCATGTGCTTTAGGTGCGGAGAGACCGGGCACCGATCGGCAACGTGTGTCAAGGCACCCCTTTGTGCAGTCTGTAGCGATGCAGGCCGACCATCGTCACACGTTATGGGAGGAAAGCTCTGCAAACCTCCCTCCACCAGAGGTCGTTTGGCCCAAGGGGCTCTAGGTGCTCAAAGAGATGACAGCCACCAGGCCTGTGAGGAGACTTCTATAATGTCTACATAATGGTTGGACGCGCCAGTTTTCTTCAAGGAAATCTGAACCACTCCACTTATATGTAGTATGGAAGAGGAGTACATATTGCTTCGATCCGAAGTAATTGGGATAAGAGTAGAATGATGATGATGATTTTATTAACTCTCTAGATTGCAAGATGTAAGAAAATAAAGTAATATTCAATACGTCTTAACATGGTATGATCTTATTATTTGAGGCATATTTTATGTATGTCGCATGTCTTAACTTTTATTGGAAAAATGAAATCAGCCAAGTGCGGGTTGTACTCGCGCACGAAGGATTTCGTATCTATAAACCGCTTTTATTGTATGGGAGCCCCCTTAATTATTTATTTTATTTGATTTTAATTAATTATATTTAAAAAGAACATAAAACTAAATATTCTGTAAATATTTAAAGCGTCTACTTGTCACCGTTATTAGTATCGAGCAAGAAATGGTAAAAAAAACAAGTTTGTTGTGTGGGAGTCCCCCTTAATATTTATTTTATTTTATTTTTAGTATTTGTTGTAATAGCGGCAATAGAAATACATCATTTGAGAAATTTTCAACCATCTAGCTATCACCGTTCTTGAGATACAGCCTGATGACAGACGGACGGACGGACAGCGAAGTCTCAATAATAGGGTCCCGTTTTTATCCTTTGGGTACGGAACCCTAAAAAACATATATTTAATTCATTTGGACATTCACTATGGGAGTTACGCCACTCTACAAAAATACTAATTATGACGTTCCTGAGCCTAATAATATCCTTATTCCATTCATTTAGGGACCGTCCTGTACTTTAGGCAATGATCTGTGGTGAAGATATAAGATTTATTTTTACCAAAACGGTTGTCTGCCATCGCATTTACCAAAACGGTTATCTGCCTGCCCATTGCTATTTCAGCGTACTAATACTACATTTCTACGCTACGTCAGTTACAGTCTTCTACGGATTTAGGTATTCCGAGTTTTATCTCGTAGTGAAATTTTTGTTCATCCAAGTTTCTGTGCAATAATTCATTGTCGATATTTTATCGACAATGACTTACTAAGCAGAAATAGAGATCAATGTGTATTTTTAGATCATAGGAATACATTCTTATGTTAATCGTCGGGTTGACACAAATTATGTTCGGCAGATCACTTACTGAGGGCAAGAATTTTCCTGTCTGAAGAATCGAAGTTTTGAAATATCATTCGACACAAGTATTTATACCGCTCCACTATCTCTGCAGTTATCTTAATGATATTTGAAATTCATCTGTTGGGAGATTCCAAGTTATAGTCAAGCTCCAAAAAAAACTTTTGGAAAAAATTTCCACATACCCACACTATGCGCAATTTCGAAAAAAAAAAAATCACATACCTATTCTATGCGGTGATTTACATTTTTAAACTATTATTTCAACAACACCTGTAATTTTATACAAATACAGTGTGAGAATTTTATTTTCTAGAAGGACTTAATATTATATTCAGTTTACGATTAACCGCAATTACCATAGATGCATCTGAAGGTCTCTGGAACGTGTAGTTACAGGTTGAGCACATAATACATCGACATCAACCACCTCCTTCCTTTTACTCCTTTCCTATGAGAGTCATGAAATCATAAAATGAGACTTGTACTATTCTTTGTGTTTAGGAGGGCAGTTATATTAAGTGTAATTATAATATTAACCTTGGCTTGGCCTGAAAATCAACGACCGGGGTGTGCCTGCATTCCTGGCCACAAGTTGACACCAAAACAATTTTGTTTTTGTTTTTTATTACCCATTTGTTATTTTTTACATACATATCATCACTCTATATCCCTTGCAGGGTATGCAGAGAGAACAAAGTGCCAGAGAACTCTATCCTTGCATATTTCACTCGCTTCCTCAACATTCATAATTCTCTTCATACACGCTTATTATTATTTAATCTTATTTTTTAATGTTTATAATTATTATATATTTTATCTTATTTTTTAATGTTTAACATGTACTTTTTTTCTGTTGTGAAAACGAATGAAGATCTTTTCTTTCTTTCTTTCATTCATAAGAACTGAGTAAATGATCACCAGAACATAGATCAGCAGGACTCTTATGGAAATTTATAAAGCTGTGATCATCAACCCTCGTGCTAAGTGTGACGTTTGTTACATTATCCCCCCTTGTCTAGGTCTGTGTCTAAAACTGATATATATATATGTTTAGTTATACAGTGGAAGTTCAATGAGAAACATCATCATCATCTCATTTCATATACTTCCCACTGCTGGGCGCGAGCCCCTACTTTATAGGAGGAAAATAGACGTACTATACCACTCTAGTCAGATGGGTTGGTATAAGATATTATTTTGAGTTTTCCTTCTCTTACATAAATGTTATATACATACATGTTATATCCCTTTATCGTTTTTACTACATTGAGTAAGAATGGGTAAGAAAGGTTAAAAGTGGCGCCAGTGAAAGATAAGGAGTGAACGTTTGACCTGGTATGAACATGTGATAAGACGGAATGAAAGTAATGTTGTGTGAAAGGTTTTAAGTATGAATGTTGAAGGCTTTAGGGGTAAAGGGAGATGAAAGAAAAAATGGATGGACTGCGTGAAGCATTATATGGGTAGACAGAGAGTGACTAAAGAGGTGACGTCTGATAGGGCTGTATGGAAAAAGAGGACATATTGCGTCGACCCCAAGTAGTCGGGATAAAAGCGAGAGAATGATGATAGGTAAGAATGAATAGGTGGTGATTTGTATTCTTAATTCTTCATCAAACTTTCAAGAACCATCAACAAATTTCCGTGTGGTGACAGAGTAAGAATACAATTCACTACCCGTGGGTGATCATAAGAGATGACTAAGCGATATGAAACGCTAATAACATATAAGCAAGAGAAGAAAAACTCGAAACAAAACCCTATACCAAAATGTCTGACCAGCATGGTATAGTAGGTCAATTTCCCTCCCATAATGGAGGAAGCTCGAGCCCAACAGTAGGACGTATAAGAGCCGGATTGATGACCAACAAACGCAAAAGTGGTAAACATACATACAGGAAAAATATGCATTCAAAACTTAACGATACTAATAGACAATATACTGCCCAGACCTTGGTTTGTCTGCTATTAAGAGGCATATATTTATTCTAATTTACAATGAACTATATACAAAAATTTAGTAATTAAATAATATTTGACATTGAGTTTGACATTTCAATCTTTTGTGAATTTGATAATTTTCATTTTAAAAAAAAATATATTTGTTGATGACAGATGATGAATTTTTAAGGTTTTCGATATGAAAACCAACCATTAAAAACCTCGAACTTAGAACTCAGAAAAATAATAAAACAGAATTTTGGTTAGTGTTTGGACCTTACAGTTCTGGTTGTTAGTCTACAGCAATAAATAGGTTGACTCACTCGCAATAATAACTCCCTCCTCTTTCTGTCTCCCAAAAAAAAAATCAACTTCTAAGTGATAGCAATTTGCTACGGGAGTTTTGGCGCGAATATGGAAATGTCATGTCACGCTCTTGTATTATATTCATTTCTTTAGTGTTTTGTAGTGTTGTATTGAATAATTTTGCTGGTATTTTATGGAATATGATACAGTTAAAGTGCTGAAGTGTAGTGAATATGGTATAATAGTGGTTTTCGTGTATTTTCGTGTTCACCCAAAATGCCCAACAAAACTATGAATTTGGTTATCAGCGCCAAATTGATAGTAACGACTTGACTTACTGACGGACAGTGACTATCAGGGACTAATTACAATTTGAAGAAGTGGTAAACAATAATACGGAAGACAAGGCACGAAGTATCTAAACTATGAAGACTTGGCTTAAAGGTCTAAGTAACCAAGCCATAATTTCCAAAAAAAAAAAAAAAAGCAATCTGCTACTGTGCGTACTTCTTTCAATGAGCGAGCTAACTTCCTATCTACATCATAATCCCTTAAATCCTACAACATTTACTGTTAAAGTAAGCAGCAAATTGCCTATGAACCTTGTCAAATCAAATCATGTATTATGCATAAGCCCCGTAGGGGCACTTACATCTTGTCAATTATAAATTTATTTTTTTAAATTAATTTAAATTAATAGACCATCGGAACAGAAAGCGACTATAAACTGAGAAGATCCAGCAAGAAACTCAGCGGCCTTGTCATTTTTTAAATTACATATTTTAATCAAATTGATTGGATATATATTTAATACTAGCTGATTGACAGTCGTTTTTTTTTTTCATAGAAATAAAAAATCCTCATAGAAATGAAAAATCCAATTAAATTAATGAAATTCTATTCATCTAGTGGCAGTAACTGTACAACTATCAATAATTAGGTACATACCACTTAACGTAGTGTGGCTATTATTTCTCCGTGTACTGGTATTAAGAATACAAAATGTTGACAATCGATTCTTTGCCAAAGGAATCGTAAAATGCTGTTTAAGGGAGCACTGCGAAACTCTTGCAGCAAGTCTTGGTCTTGCACTTGTGCAACATGAATGTGAATGACCACCTTGGCTTTGCTTCCATGTTGATGGTTAGGGTCAGCTTTTCTACTTGGGCCACAGATAAGAATACTTCAGTGAAGCATTGATCTCATCGGTTCTATTTCCTCGGGTTTAAACTGGAAGGATTTGGCAAAAATCTCAAAGAAAAGCACCATTGGCTTTTCATTACGATCAATATTTCGTAGTACTCGATCGGCGTCTACGACTTTTTTTTATCCAATTATCGCAAACGATTAGACAGCAATCCTAAATAAAAACACTAATAGTGAAAAAGCCACAGTTGATAGTATTCTGTCTACAGCCACAGGCCGGTCCGACCCCCAGACGGACCTAGTACCCCACTCTTGCAGAAAAGCAATGTCTGAACAGTGGCAATTTGAAGGAGGCGGCGGAGCAGCGCAGGTGCGATTATCTGCCTCTAATGCTGCCTTAGCCAAAGCCGCGGGTAATTGGAACGCGGAATAGTCCGTTACTCGCAGAGAGGCTGACCATGTGAGAGCGACGCCCGGCCGATGGCGTCAAAGGGGGATGGTATTCGAAAGACCCAATGGCGATGGGGAGAGAAAACGGTGTGTTATGGGGCCACGCGTACGAAATGGACAGCGTGTGTCCAGACCATGGCCTGCCAAAAAAAGAAGTGGGTGCAGTTTGCTCGTTTACCACCATACACAATAAAACAAAAAACACTTTAAATCTATCGCGTGTTATTGATATTGCTCTATAAATCTATCGGGTTTTTAAACAATGTGTGAGCTGTTTTATCACCAAGAAGTAATGTAGCTGCAGTTTCTGACATAGCCACTGCCAAAGTTATTTTACGCTGTCTCCTCATTTTATACCTGGGGTATCTAGGAAAAATGGCTTTCTATCATCTATCATCTAAGCTTATATACGTCTCACTATTAGGCTCAAGCCTCGTCCGTAATGGGAGCGAAATTGACCTAATATACCACGCTGGTCAAATGTGTTGGTATAGGGTTTGGTTTCATTTTGCCTTTTCTTCCATATGTGTAATACCTATATATTTAGATCCCTTAGTCGTCTTGTGGGTGATCGACCCACGGGTAAGAAAGGGGGTGGTGAAATATATTCTAACTGCGTAACCGCACGGATAAATATATAACAAATTGCTTTCATTACGAAAGAATTAATAAAAATGAATTTCTTGGTCCATGTCGCGCTTTAGTAGCGTAGGATATCTTCAGATGGATATTTTTATTATAATGTTAAAGGATTTGAAAGACTGTAAAACAATAACATCATTAATAGCAAAAGACTCAAACGAATGGGGGTAAGGCTGTTACAGGCTTCCTCAAGGGTGTCATCTCAGCACTGATCACCTTCAACTGCTCTGCAAGCTGCTTGAAACGTACTCTATGCTATCAACAGTGTATAAAAATCTAAAAAAGTAGGCCCTCGTTGTGCGAGGCACAATATGCAGCAACAGGCGCGCTGTGTGGTAGCGGCTACGAATACTCCCAACCCTCCAACCCTTACTTTGCTCGTGGATGTCGTAAAAGACGACTTAGAGCCTTATAACGACCTGGGGCAACTATATCTGATGCCAATTGGTCAACTATTACATTCCCGAGTATGGTTGACGTCTGGCAGGCGGCCGGTCATAAAACTATTGCCAATAAATTTTACAATATGTACTATGAAAGAAGAGTACATATTGTATCTACCCCAAGTAATTCGCATAAGTGTAGGCGAATGATGAGGCAGCAGTAATAGTATTCACTATTGCTAAGGTGACTGATGTAGTCATGGGTCATGGTTGCATCGGCATGTATCTGCTAAAGGTCGCAAGGAGGGAGAGCATACCATCCAACCACTACTGCGATTGAGAGGTGGACACGGCGCTGCATATGCTCAAAGTTTGTGTGGCCTGGGCAGATTAGCGCCTTGAACTCATCGCAATCATCGATGCCAAACTGGCACTGGCGATCATCGCTAAGACAATGTTCGATAGCGTCAGGAACTGGTACTCGGTTGCCGCCGACAGTCGTCTTACAGAAGAAACAGCGGGTCGTGTCACAGAGGAGATTCTCCATGCTGACACACTTTACCTCGGCGCATCGGACGTTATAGGCGCGAGTACCTGCACCTGTTGCTATCCTAACTGAGGTCGCGGGTATATAGACCATGAGAATTAATCTACCACTCGCAAAGACACTGACGACGTGAGAGCGATACAACGCTGTTGTTTGCTGGGGAGTCGACGGCGGCGATACCTGGAAGGGTAAACCCCGGACCGGCCACGGATGTCAAGTAAACGGTACCAGAGGCCAGCCTGATGGCGATGGGGAGAGAACGCAATCAGTTATGGAGCCACACCACGCCCTTCTGTTGCCCCGGAAGGAATGGCCAAACAATAACAAAAAGGGTGCACTTTGCATACTCGCCCCAAAGTAGCATCTTAACTAAGAATGTACGTTTTGTACGCTCTATGATGTAGTAACTTTTGAAAATATAACGAAAGATTTAAACTTAATTTTCAGCGACTTCTATTGTTCATTTAATTAACTAAATAAATCATGCATTTTATTAATTTATAGCTAAATTATATACTATTAACTAATTAAAACATTAATTTTCATCACAAATAGTTTTAATATTTATTTTGACTACTTGACCAACGTTATATAGTATGTCAACTTCCGTTCAACACTGCAGGAGGTTTGAGCCCAGCAGTGGGATGTATCTGAGCTTAATTCATGACACTACTACATATTAAGTAATACAAATATTTTCCTAATCATCATAATTATTTTGAATGAACCTTCTAGTGACGTAAAAGGCGAGCGGTGATTTTAAAAACTTAAATGACCATAACTTTTTTTACAGACATCAGATTTCAATGAAACAAAGACTAAATGTTGCTCTGAATTGGGCTTAATCTTCTTATCAAAACTGTGAAACAATCCATTCAGTAACTTCGGAGATTAGCGATTACAGACATACAGACAGACAAAAATTGCAAAAAAGATTTTTGGTTTCTGTTAGTGTTTTCTTATTGCCTAGATTCATTTTTTAATAAATTTATCAAATGTACAGACACGGGTTTTCTACTCATTTATTATATGTATAGATAGATTATAATAATAATTGCTGTGTGGTAGCGGCGGCAAATATGGACAACTAATTCGTAATATTAGCATAAATATAGACGTAATACTTCACATTACAGTGACTTTTAACTGACAGATTTAGGATGTATCCTTAAACTGTCAATACACGCACTAATTTGCTTCAAATAAATAATTAATTAATAATTTGCATTTTTTACGACAACACTTAAATATCATTACAACACTTATTTTGTAACAGTTAATGTACTATTACTCACTCGAATTTACGTGAATTTTAAATATGAAATCATAAATAAGTAACCAACTAATTCGTTATGAAGTAAGAATTCATTATCTTTACCTTTCCTGGTGCACTAAAAAAAAAATAACCAATCATCGTCATCTCAGCTCATATACCAGATGATGATGAGAGACTTCCACCCATGTGGTGACGGAGTATGAATACAAATCATCACCCCCTATATTACCCATGGGTGATCGTAAGAGACGACTAAGGGATATAAAAAGCATATAACATCTATGCAAGAGAAGTGAAACTCGAAACAAAGCCCTATCTATACCAACACATCTGACCAGCGTGGTATAGTAACTTGATTTCCCTCTCATTACGGAGGAGGTCCGAGCCCAATAGTGGGATACATACGGGCTGTAAAGATGATGGTGATGATGATGATGAGAGTTTAATCTCAAAGAAATTAATGTAATTTAAAAGCGTGACATGACAACTCTAGTTTCCCGCCAAAACTTCTTGGTTCCAAACACATGGTAGGTAGTGTAATGTTAATGATGCATCGACCATAACTGTCACTTAATGTATACGATTTGCCTTAAAATTAAACAATACAATCTACGAATTTGGAAAAACTAGAGCAAGGGCAAATCTTTAACCCATATATGTCAAAAATACATTCCAACTGCTCCTTACCAATTAAACTACTGTGGCAGCAACGTGTAGTTTTCAAATGATTGATGACATATAGAACATTATTTTTTATCATCATCATCATCAACTCAGGTCAAATACGTCCCACTGCTGAACTAGAGTTGCCTCTGAAACGAGAGGAAAATTGACCTAATATATCACGCTATATATATATAGGGTTTTACATAGAATTTTCTTCTCCTGCATAGATGTTATATGCGTATTATCATAATTCCATATCATAGTATTAATAATCTTTTACAATACCCATAGGTATAAAAAAAGGGGGTGGTGAATTATATTCTTACTTCGTCACCACACATTTTCTTTAATGAGATATAATCTCTGCAAATTATAAACATGCATATTGCTCTGCTGCCACCCTGGAATGTCGAACATACATATAAATAGAACATCGATTTATCCATCAACCTTTTATCCCCTCTTGTACAAAGGCCTTTTAAACGGAATAATAATACAACCACTATATTTGACGGTTATGTTGGAGATCATATATCGTTATAACATATAATATGGCTTGGATAACTGTTATATTTATAACATATAACGATTTCTAAGAAAATATCTGCAGCTCGTTCCCTAAGTAATCAACTCCAATGGATATAATCACTGATGACACATTGTATTCATAACCAGATGCAACATATACTGAACTCAATATTAATTTCACCAAATTTGTTGATATATATGGTTTATGTGCACTGATTGGGAATGGTCTATGGGGTCGCGCACCGCTTCTTTTGACGCCCCAGACGGATTTAGCGGGGTGTGACTACACCATACCCCGCCATCATAAAAAAAAGAAAAGATTGTTGAGAATATTTTTTTTCTATACACTAACGTAGTCATTCATCATTATCATCATTACAGCCCATATATGTCCCACTGTCGGGCTCAGGCCTCCTCCGTAATGCGAGGGAAATTAACCTACTATACCGCGCTGGTCAGACGTGTTGGTATAGGGTTTTGTATCGAGTTTTCCTTCTCTTGTATAGATGTTATATGTGTTTTATATCCCTTAATCGTCCCTTACGATCACCCACGGCTAAGATGAATTATATTCTTACTCCATCATCATGCGGCAATAAGCCTAAAATGTTATTAAATGAATAATTTGTCTAATATAATAAAAGAAAACAGATAGAATTAGAATAAAATCAACTCAAAGTTAAATAAATATAATTATGTGTAGGAGTGATTGGGATACTGATATCCAGAAGGATAATTTGTTTGGTGGATCGTAGAATCCAAAGCTGATCATAGCGGCCTCAAAAAAAAAGATGGAATGCTTATCAAATAATATTTAATATTTTTAAATATAACAATTTCAATTTAATGTATAAAAACTTTATATATTTATATTATTAATGTTAAAAAGGCGGACTTGTAGAATATATCCATACCAATAATAATTTAGTATAGAAACAATTATATGGTACAATTACGTTGATATGTGGTACAGTTGGGTTATAGTGTAGTATTTATTTCATCCTCATGATTTACCACCAGCCGCTGCTGCGCCAGCCACCGTTGCCATACCATCCAGACTTGCCCTTCCAACCGCCGTTACCGCCGCTCCAACCGCCAGAGCGCCAGCCACTGCCGCCGTAAGGCCAGCCCCCAGAGCCATATCCTCCACCGTAACCTCCACTCCAGCCCCGAGAGCCGTATCCTCCACCGTAACCACCACTCCAGCCCCTACCGCTGCTCCATCCAGAACTATAGGAAGGCGACCATCCACTACTGATATAGCCGGCAGAAGCAACTGCCAGCAACACGCAGAGCGATAGGAGAGTTATCTGAAAGGTTCAAAGTATATTAAGGATAATATTTTTTCTTATGTAGTGTTGGATAAAAATACAATTAATCGCCTTATCTCGATGGTGTCGTAAAATCCAGCTAAAGAATATACGCAGGTAAATCACTCCAAAAGAAAAAGGAATCTGATTAAACCATTACATCAATGTAGAGATTTATATGCTTGGTAGGACCACGCTGTTGACAATTCTCTGACTACAGCTGCGGACCGGTCTGTTTGGTGAAGTACGACACTCTTGCAGAAGCTAGACTTCTGAGTAATGGCAATATTCTTTTGCGCTTCATTCAGTGAGCGAGAGAGCCGGAAGCCCAACTGGGTGGGTTTGGGGTTTGTATTGGTAGGTAGCGTCCTATTTATACCCTTGATATTGTAAAGGTCCATAGGCAGCAGTAATAGTTATCATCAGGTGTGCTGCTTGCTCATTTGCCAAAATAAGCAATAAAAAGAAAAAATTGGTAGTCACTCGAGTAGTTAAAACATAAAAGCGTCATAAACAGACTCATAATAGCATTCATAATATTAATTAAAATCACTCATGATAAAATTGAGTAGAAATTTGGTAATAAAATTACTAAAACACTCAGCAGACGTGACAAGACACGTAAAGCAAATTATTAACGCCTATGTGTACATACAAAAGACATCAACGCGCCCACGTCTACTGCTCAAACACTCATAAACCTAGAGTAAGCCATTATATGCAACTAGTTGTAGTTCCAACATCTTTAGCGTATATAACAATATATATACACACACAAGTTTATTTTAAATTGATTTTTATTTTATTTTGAACGATTATATAATTCAAACAACGACAACATTTTATTGTTCTAGACTCGAACTTCTCCCATAATAAGTGGAAAATGGACTTAATATACTACGCTGATCAATCGAGTTGGTATATAGGATTATAATTCAATTATATTTATAGAATTATAATTTGAGTTGTCTTGTCTCTTGAATATAAGTTTATTTTGCATACTATATAACCTCGAACCGTCGAAGACTTTTTTTTTAAACACCACCTTTTTTTTTTTTTTTTTTCGCAAAGTGGGACCATGGATGTGGTCGCGCCCCGGCAAATCGGCCCGGGGCGACGGAAGAGGCGGCGCGCAATCCCATGGACCCACCCTGCAAACACCTCTCTTCGCCGTGCGAGCGGACCACCGGTACCCGATCTTTGTCTTCGGTGGCCCGCCCGGCGATATACCCTCTCGGGTTCCTCTCTCGTCGACGCTCCGACAGCTTTCGCCGTCGAGACGTCGCTCTTAAACACCACCCTACACTAAGGCAATAATTTTTGTATAGCGGAAAATTATACAAACATATAGTTAAAGCAGAAAAATTAACACCAGACTCAGAACATCACTTTGTGGACTGCTTAACGTTTTGTCCTACGTAGGAATCGAACCCACGGTACTGGCATGAAGTCAGTATCTTAAACACTGTGCCATCTATATTTTTTTTCCGATCCAATATTTGATAAGACTTTGATTAAGTTAGTATTTAAAGCCGAATCCTCTTAATATGAAGTAGTAAGTTTTAAGCCGTTGAACCTGTGACGCATTCTACAAACGTGATTACCCATTACATATTACAAAACACGTCATTTTACCGCAGTATGAAGGTAGCGCAACTCTAGAAGCTATAAAATACTGCGTGTTTCATGTCTACTCGTATATGTGGCAATATAGCTATTTATACATGAGCTGGTTTTAAACAGCTACATTATATAGCCACGATAATCCAACGACTAAAGCTGTGACTTATGAATATTAAGTGTACAGTTCGACTCCTAGATTTAACCAAAATTTATAATTTTTGGAAAGTATGAAACTATAAGCGCTATGAAAGAGGAATAAGGGATTAGCAATAGAATATATCTATTAAGTGAAAATTTCTTTAACGGCATTGTCAACTTTTTTGGAATGGGTAAAAATGTTAAACTCGCGTCAGGACACGTGCCCTGATCGAAAATTTGTAAGACGGAGGGAGAGTAGATCGTAGGAGAGGAAGTAATAATATAATATGTGTATTTATTGTATGGTCACACCCATACGTACTCCCTGGGGCATGCTCTTTATTTTTTTTTTTCATAAGTTTGCACTCTTTCGGCAGTCCATGTGACTGTTTTTTTTATTATTAATTTTTGCTATTTTTATATTTTTAAAATGGTTAGTAATATTTATAATTTTTAATTCTTGCAAATATACATAATATGGGTATATATTTTTAATACGAGCATACACTTTTCTAAAGACAACATTTCGTAATAAATTAGAATAAATAATTGTGTCACGACCATTTTTATAAACATATAAATAAATGGAAACAAATTATACTCAGACTCAGAAGAATAAGTTATGGATCGCACAATGAAATGTCTTATGGGGAAATATGGCATCGATGGTGATAAGTCATGAGACACGCGGCACAAGACACTGCTATGCACAGGAGTCTACCCTGCACTACCTGCATTAATGTTCTATGCAATTATAAAACACACTAATTGCAACAATATTTTTGTAACTACACTCACTAATAATATAACAACACAATAATACAATAATAATATTACACGCATTTTGTTAATTTTTTTTTTTTGTGTGAATAAATTGTTAGTCATAGATGGCTACGACAACTTTATCCGGATTGTGGGTGAACGCTAAGGGCTCTCAACCCTATAATTAAATTTATTTGAAACAAACGTTAATCTACGAGTGAATAAAAATCCCGTTTAATCCCCCCCTTTTTTGGGATTGACTATATAGAGCGATGGGATGAGACGGCGCGCAATCCCATAATCTGCCACACACGTATTTATTTATTCTTTTTGTAAGAAAATGGAATCATTAACAAAATGATTTCAAATCGCGAGAATAACACATCTAAAACAAAAATATTTTTAGAGATTTTTGATTATGTTCATGGTTACGGGAAGACTGTCCAGGTACTCTCGTGACCACAACCGCTATGTTTAAAGTGTTCAGAACATTGGTAGAACAAAAAAAAATAGAAACGCGAAAAAGACCGTAAAAATAGTTTTGTATCAAATATAGAAGAATCTTTAAATATTAAGAGTTGTTGTACTTAAAAGACGGTAAGAAGTTTGACCTTTGTTTATACATCGAACTATTAGCCTATCCACGTTCAATGTTGGACACAGAGAATCCAAGGGGAAATAGAGTCGCAATCACTACGCATGTTTACTAACACAGCTAATGTTATAAATTTCCCAGAATAATTCTGCCCCCCATTCTTCTAATGATCCAGCGATAAATTCAGATGCTAAGAAGTGTGTCATCACCTGCAAGGTTACTACAGTATCGAGTAATACGATAATTATCAATAAATCAACTGCAAAAGTGGCGCAGTGGTTAATATAACTGATATACTATGCCAAGTGTCGCGGATTTGATTACCACGCAGTATAATACTTTTTGTGATTCACAAATTACTGATCTGAGTCTGGATGTACCTAAATTGTGTTCCTTAATTGTATTTTTTTAAAGTTCCTTATAATCTTATAATATAAGAATTATTACTAGCTGTGTGGTAGCGGCTACGAATACTACCAACTTACTTTGCTTGTGGATGTCGTAAAAGACGACTAAGAGCCTTATAACGATCTAGGCCAACTTCATCTGATGCCGTTTGGTCAACAATTATATTCCCAAGGAGGGTTGATGTCTGGCAGGTGGCCGGTCATAAAACTATTGCCACTTACTAGCTACCTAGCTAGCTTACCCACTAATGACACTTTTACAATATGTACTATGAAAAAAGAGTACGTATTGTATCGACCCCGAGTAATTCGGATAAGAGTAGGAGATTGATGATGAATATAAAAATTATTTATCGAGCTCAGGGTATTGCCGTGAAAAAGAAAAAAAAATCTACGTAAGAAAGCAGTACATCGTACTTTATATTTAATTCTCAATAGGTTTATTGTAGAATGTATTTTTTTACTATGCTCAAATGGAACAGAAAACAAACTATGCATGGTTTTGACTAAATTTTACTAAAGGGCGGATTATATTCTCCTAGTCTTAGAGTAAGAATACAATTCATCGTCTCCTCTCTTCTCCGTGGGTATCGTAAAAGACGATTAAGGAATATAATATGCATATGGCATCTTTGCAAGAGAAGAAAAGCTCGAAATACAACACATTTGACCAGCGAGGTATAGTAGGTCAGTTTCCCTCCCATTGTGGAGAAGGCCTGAGCCCAGTAGTGGGAAATATGTGGGCTGAAATGATGATGATGATTACTAAAGGCTACCTGCTAAAGGTAACCTTCTATCTTCTTAATAATTAAGTATGAGAATTTTGTTAAATGTTTCAGTGATTGTATGAGAATTTAATTAAATTTAATTGTTTCACTGATTCAATCCATCAACCAAACGCGATGACTATTTTTCTCCTTTAAGGTGGACTATCCAATAGTAGAATAGTAGTCATGGATATTTTGATGGACTGGATATAAAAATTTGCTGCTCTGATTACTAGTCATTTTAAATATAGGATGTTATGTTTGATTTTCGGTAATTTTAATGTCTATTTTGTTATCAATATATCAACTCACATACTTCCCACTGCTGGGCATCAAACTACTTTAACTTATAAGGGATGTTCACCTACTATACCACGCTGGTCAGAAGTATAGGATTTTAAGTATAGGATTTTATTGGGAAATTTGCTTCTCTTGTAATCATATTACATACATACATATCATCACGCCATATCCCTTGCAGGGTAGGCAGAGAGAACAGAGTGCCAGAGAACTCTATCTCTGCATACATCACTCGCTTCCTCAACATTCATAATTCTCTTCATACACGCTCGCCGGTTTCGGAGACTCTTGACTCCACCTTAAATCATATTACCCGCTTGAATCCTCTAATCTCACCCATTAAATAAGTAAGGGGTAAAGACGATTATATTCTTATTCCCTTACCCTACAGATGTCTATTTATTTCTATGATATGCACTTTAGTTAATGTGTAATGAAATTTTATATTCTTAGCATATGTTTATATGTTTGCGACTAATTGATAAACAGTGTTATTTAATTAGCATCTAATGAGTAAGCCTTGTTACATAAATAAACACTTAGCTAATTACACTTACAAAGAGCTTCATGTTTATGTCCTAGTGAAGAAGACACTGAACTGTGTGTATCATGGATATTCCTCAAGCTTATATACTGATAGCACACCCAATGATGACGAGCGTTCGTGTCACAGACTAGTTAACATTGCAAACTATAGAAATGCAACAAGTTGTACAGCTGCATAATATTTCGTCATCTCAATCGATTAATTTAGACTGTAAATAAGATGAATTTTCGAAAAAAAATATCTAGATATCCATTGATCTTTTTATTTACACTATTAAAAAAATGTTACATATAAACACAGCGATGCGTTTCGTAGTTTTTTTTTCGTAAGGAATTGTTTTGAATTTTATTTTATGTTGTTGATTCATTATTATAGGTCACTGACTTAATATTTTATTATGATGTATATAATACAAAAGTATTATTGTGATATGATTATATATAGTGATTTTATTTTTCAATCGACCTCGTTCTGTTAAGAATTTATTTATAACTAGTTGCTTTAATATATAATTCATTGTCATTTATTAATTCGTATAAATTATTAATATTACATTGTTTATTCTTTTGATTGATTCGGTTTTTATTTATATATCTAATACTTAATAATAATAAATAGCTGTGTGGTAGCGGCTAGGAATACTACCAACCCTCGCTCGTGGATGTCGTAAAAGATGACTAAGAGTCTTATAACGACCTAGGCCAGCTCCATCTGATGCCGTTTGATCAACAATTACATTCCTAAATAGGGTTGACGTCTGGCAGGCGGCCGGTCATAAAACTATTGCTAATAACTTTTACAATATGTACTATAAAAGAGGTGTTCATATTGAATCGACCCCAAGTGATTAGGATAAGAGTAGGAGAATAATGATTGAATGATGACTTAGTAATAACAACCTTTATATCGAGCTGGATTAACTCTTCTTGATGCCGTTTGGTCAACAATTATATTCCCAAGGAGAGTTGATGTTAAATAGGCAGTCGATCGTAAAAATATTGTCAATAACTTCTACAATATGTAGTATGAAAGACGAGTACATATTGTTTCGATCCTAAGTAATTGGGATAAGAGTAGAATGACGATGATGACTTCATTAACTTCTTAGATTGCGGGATATAAGAAAATAAAGATATATTCAATACGTCTTCACATGGCATAATCATATTATTTGAAGCATATTAAAAGCACGAAAAATTTACTGCACAGATGGCATAGTGGTTAAGATACTGACCTTCCGTGCCAGTGACGTGGGTTCGGTTCCCACGTAGGACAATAATTTGTGCGATCTACAAAATTTTGTTCTTAGTCTGGGTGTAATTTGTCTGTTTTAATTGCATATTTGTAAACTCCCACGCAATACAAGAATTAGATGCTCAATGCAGGGTGGTCTCATTAAACAAAAAACAAAAGAGAAGCGGATGTCTTGACAACTTTTATTACAAAAAAAAACATACATTTAAGTCATTTGGACATTTACTATGGGAGTTATACCACTCCACAAGAATACTACGTAGAACGTTTCTAAACCAATTGCATTCAAAGACTCTCATCAACATTCATAATATCTTCATTCCATTCATGTAGAGATCGTCCTGTACTTTGGGCGATGATCAGTGGTCACGGTTTGAGATTTATTTTTATCAAAACGGTTGTTGGTTTGTCGATATAACTAGCATATTGCTATTTCAGCGTACTAATCCTACATTTACACGTTACGTCAGTTACAGTCTTGACTCAGATAGTCTCAGATGTGAAAATATTTTCATCCAAATTTCTGTATCTTAAGTCATTGTTGATAAAATTCACTAGGCTCAAATAGAGTTGAATGTGTATTTTTTAGACCATAAGAATAAATTCTTATGTTATTCGTCGGCTTGACACAAATTATATTCGGCAGATCACTTACTGAGGGCAAGAATTTTCCTGTCTGAGGAATCAAAGTTTTGAAATATCATTCGACACAAGTACTTATACCGCTCCACTATCTCTGCAGTTATCTTAATGATATTTGAAATTCATCTGTTGGGAGATCACAAGTTATAGTCAACCAGCTCCAAAAAAAACTTTTGGAAAAAACTTTCCACATACCCACACTATGCGCAATTTCAAAAAAAAAATCAAATACCTATTCTATGCGGTGATTTATATTTTTAAACTATTATTTCAACAACACCTGTAATTTTATACAAATACAGTGTGAGAATTTTATTCAGTTTACGATTAACCGCTATTACCATAAACGCATCTGAAGGTCTCTGGAACGTGTAGTTACAGGTTGAGCATATAATACATCGACATCGACATCTCCACCTCCTTCCTTTTACTCCTTTCCTATGAGAGTCATGAAATCATAAAATGAGACTTGTACTATTCTTTGTGTTTAGGAGGGCAGTTATATTGAGTGTATTTAATTATAATATTAACCTTGGCTTGGGCTGAAAATCAACGGCTGGGGTGTACCTGTATTCCTGGCCACAAGTTGAGCCCAATACCATTTTGTTTTTATTTTTATTACCTATTTGTTATTTTTACATACATACATATCATCACACCATATCCCTTGCAAGGTAGGCAGAGAAAACAGAGTGCCAGAGAACTCTATCCTTGCATACTTCACTCGCTTCCTCAACATTCATAATTCTCTTCATACACGCTTATTATTATTTAATTTTATTTTTTAATGTTTATAATTATTATATATTTTATCTTATTTTTTAATGTATTTCATGTATTTTTTTTCGGTTTTAAAAACAAATGAAGATCTTTTCTTTCTTTCTTTCATTCATAAGAACTGGGTAAATGATCACCAGAACATAGATCAGCAGGACTCTTATGGAAATTTATAAAACTGTGATCAGCAATCCTCGTGCTAAGTGTGACGTTTGTTGCATTATCCCCCCTTGTCTAGGTCTGTATCTAAAACTGATATATATATATATATATATGTGTTTAGTTATACAGTAGAAGTTCAGTCAGAAACATCATCATCATCTCATTTCATATACTTCCCACTACTGGGCTCGAGCCCCTACTTTATAGGAGGAAAATAGACATACTATACCACTCTATTCAGATGGGTTGGTATAAGATATTATTTTGAGTTTTCCTTCTCTTACATAAATGTTATATACATACATGTTAAATCCCCTAATCGTTTTTACTACATTGAGTAAGAATGGGTAAGAAAGATTGAAAGTGGCGCCAGTGAAAGATAAGGAGTGAACGTTTGACCTGGTATGAACATGTTATAAGACGGAATGAAAGTAATGTTGCGTGAAAGGTTTTAAGTATGAATGTTGAAGGCTTTAGGGGTAAAGGGAGATGAAAGAAAAAATGGATGGACTGCGTGAAGCATTATATGGGTAGACAGAGAGTGACTAAAGAGATGACGTCTGATAGGGCTTGTATGGAAAAAGAGGACATATTGCGTCGACCCCAAGTAAGCTACTAAGCGATATGAAACGCTAATAACATATAAGCAAGAGAAGAAAAACTCGAAACAAAACCCTATACTAAAATGTCTGACCAGCGTTGTATAATAGATCAATTTCCCTCCCATAATGGAGGAAGCTCGAGCTTGACAAGAATGGATAAAATAAGGAATGAACATATAAGAGGAAGTTTGAAAGTTGCGCCAGTGACAGAAAAATTAAGGAGTGAAAGATTGACATGGTATGGACATGTGATGAGACGGGATGAAAGTAATGTTGTGAGGAAAGCTTTAAGTATGAATGTTGAAGGCTTAAGGGGTAAGGAAATATCGAAGAAAAGATGGATGAACTGCGTGAAACATGACATGGATAGACAAGGAGTGACCACAGAGATGACGTCTGATAGGTTGTATGGAAGGAGAAGACATATTGCGTCGACCCCAAATAAATTGGGAGAAGAGCAGGTTGATGATGATGAATGGAGGAAGCTCGAGCTCAACAGTATATGTATAAATGTATGTGTTTATGTATAAATTATTTAATGATATGATTGATAGTTCTGAATTACTGTCTAGAATCAATATCTGTGCACCAAGTAAACTTCCTCGCTCGAGAGTCTACAAACTGTTCAGTTTACGTTCATTTAAAACGAATATAGGTCTCAATTCGCCTCTGAACAGAATGTGCAAATTGTACAACGACCTTTCCACTTCTTTGAATTTAGACATTTTTGGTGATAATTTTCGTCATTTTAAGACTGAAATCTATGAATATTATATGTACAAATGATATATATGTGTATATATGTCTATGTTTAAATATATATATGTATGTAGGTATATATAGTTTGCCAACTGTATATTGATTTTTTTATCATTTTATGTTTTCCTTTTTGAAAAAGTAGGAAATGGACATTTTGTTTTAAAGAGTTTAAGTAACATTTAGTTAGTTGTGGTTACCTGTAAATGAAAGACCACAAAACATGATCCATGTGATTCTTTTTTTACTATATTGTGTTCTTTTTTTACTATATGTTTGTGTATTTTTCGTTGGAAATCCTAAAAATAAATAAATAAACAGTAGGACGTATAATAGCCGAAATGATGATCATCAAACGCAAAAGTGGTAAACATACATACAGGAAAAACATGCATTCAAAATTTAATGAAACTAATAGACAATATACTGCCCAGACCTTGGTTTATCTGCTATTAAGAGGTTATTATACATTTATTCTAATTTACGATACTAAATACAAAAATTTAGTAATTATAATATTTGACATTTCAATCTTTTGTGAATCTGATAATTTTCATTTAAAAAAAAAAAAATTGTTGATGACAGATGATGAATTTTTAAGGTTTTCGATATGAAAACCAACCATTAAAAACTCGAACTTAGAACTCTGAAAAATGATAAAACATAAAATTTTGGTTAGTGTTAGGACCTCACAGTTCTGGTTGTTAGTCTATAGTAATAAATAAGTCGACTCGATTGCAATAACACCTCCCTCCTCTTTCTCTCGCCCAAAAAGAATCAACATCTAAGTGATAGCAGTTTGCTAGTGTATATCATTCAGTGAGCAAGCCAACTTTTTGTCTACATCATTATCCCCTAAATCCTACACCTTTCACTGTTAAGATAGGCAGCAAATTGCCTATGAGCCTTGTCAAACCAAATTATTTATTATGCCTTATAAGGCCACTTACATATTATCAATTATACATTTTTTTTTAAATTAATAGACCATTGGATCGGAAATCGGCCACAAACTTAGAAGATTCGGCAAGAAACTCAGCGGCCTTGTTATTTTTTAAATTACATATTTTAATCAAAATGATTGGATACATGTTTAATATGTATTAGCCCCAGTGAGATGCCCTTCGAGTAATTAATTATTTTTTAAAAATTTAAACCAAATTAAAACACAAAATATACATATATAAAACAAAAATGACTGTACAGCAGATTTCACAAGCTATCGTATGATAGCTTGTGAAATCGAGCTTCGATTGTAGCTGTATAGCTACAATCGCAGAGATGATAATGAATGGTGATACTCAGTGGATTTTATGATCCCTTTAGGCAAGTAACTATTTTTAACTTTTTCACAGGGAAGTTAAAATCAAAATAAAAAATAAATCAAAAGGCATTTATCATGAGCAATAAATCTATATCACTACATAGTATAAAACAAAGTCGCTTTTTCTGTCTTCGTGTCCCCTTGTACGCTTAAATCTTTAAAACTACGCAAGGGATTTTGATGTGGTTTTTTTTAATAGATAGAATGATTGAAGAGGAAGGTTCATATGTATAATAACATCCATTAAATAGTGGAGAAATACTATTATTTTTGAGGTTTCTAATGTGATGTCGTAAATAAACACATTATTTTTCGCTTACATTGCAAACGCTCGCTGAACCCTACGAAATAGATCAAAATAATGTACTACAGTATTGTACAACTTAAAAGGGCCTACAAAAAAGTCCGCGATGGTATAATTATGCTTATCTCTTAAGGATAACATACTATATCCATTTTAATACTTTAAAAAATGGTCAATTATAAAACGATAATTGAAAAGCTATTTACAATTACAATTACTGTATTAATCCTTATCATTTTAAATACATTATTTGGCTTGAGCATTTTACGAAGATAATTTTTTTCCTTCAGACCATGCAAATTAAATCAATACCTTAGGAGATATAGCAAAATCAAAATAATGCGCAACGAAATTATTTTCGTGTCACCGCGCCAGGCGGCGCGTTGTGATTCAACCGGGCCACGCGGCCACCTCGCGTTCGAGCTCGGGGCCCAAAGGTTTTGGTAGTGTAGGTAGTGGAATTGTACGAGTATATCTTATATATGCCTACAAAAAAGTCCGCCATGGCATAAATGTCTATATGCTCAAGATGGGCGGGCCACCGAAGACAAAGATTGTGTACCGGTGGCCCGCTCGCACGGCGAAGAGAGGAGCAAAAAATCTACATTTCCATATACTGGCCCTACAGACTTCGAATTTGGTGTGGACTTTCTTTCTAGCCTATAAAGGTCCGATGAAGTAGGGTTTTAAGAAATTCCTTCTTCGAAAGGAATTCTATGTAGGAAAAGTAAACAAAACAACTGAATTAACGTAACGGAAGCGAAGCGAGGGCGGGTCGCTAGTGACTAATAAATCTATAACTATAATTCATATACATAGTCTAGGATGCGAAGTAAAATCAATTTGTACCCATTTGCTCACAGGTTTAAAATCTTAATCAATCAAATAAAATATGTTTTGTATTTATTTCAATAAAGTTATTGCTAAAAATTATCAAAATATTCATGGCTATGTGCTCAAAATATTCATGGCCCGTTGTGTGGTAGCGGCTACGAATACTACCAACATTTACTTTGCTCGTGAATATCGTAAAAGACGACTAAGAGCCTTAAATCGACTTGAGCCAACACCACCTGATCAGTTTGGTCAACAATTATATTCGCAAGCAGGGTTGGCGGCTGGTCGTAAAACTATTGCCAATAACTAGCAATATGTAGAAAGAGAAGTACATATTGCATCGACCCCAAGTAATTGGATTAAGAGCAGGATAATGATGATTCATGACTATATATAATTAAAACTATGTAGAATATTTTTGTATAATAAAAAAATTAAATATAATTTCTATTAATTATCGTCATGAACATATTTAAACAACTTTTTTGGGATATGATCAGAAAATATATTAGGCATTATAAAAAAAAAAAAATTTTATGTAAACCCTATTAGAATATGTATAAATACGTATTTCGTATTTTATAAGATAAATATATGATTTTCTTCTCCGTGTGGTGACGGAGTAAGAATATAAATCACCACCCCCTATGTTACCCGTGGGTGATCGTAAGAGACGACTAAGGGATACAAAAAACATATAACATCTATGCGATAGAAGGAGAATTCGAAACAAAAACCCTATACCAACACGTCTGATCAGTGTGGTATATATAGTAGGTCAATTTCCCTCCCATTGCGGAGGAAGCTCGAGCCCAACAGTGGGACATATTATGAACTGAAATGTGATGAGAGATATGATTTTCACCTAAGAAATAGATATGGGTGAAGGTTCATCTTACTCGGGATCTTCTACTAAAACATAATCTTAATCTATAAATATAATCTCAGAAGGCGATTATTTTGAATGTATATATAATTTGGGCAAATGCAATGTGCACTATCTCACGGATGTGTGCAATCAGATAGAGACCGCGACGAAACCGATTTGGCTTTGAATCGAAGGCTACTGACGTATCTAACTTATTATAGAGACTGGACACACCCAATAACTACTATGATACAATAATAAGCGTTATATTGGTGAGTGGTAACAGCTACATATACTATCAACCCTTGGCGTAAATAACGACTAAGAGACTTACATTGACCTGGGCCAATTCCATCTTCAGGGAGGTGGTCCGTCATAAAACTATTGCAATATGTACGGTGTGATAACAGAGTACATAATCCAATTCACAATCATCAATCATGCTCTTAAGTGGCATACAAAACAATTAAATAGTCTAGTCAACAAATTCAGTGGGGTGAGGACGACGCCCCGACGGCGAAAACAGTCGGGGCGTCGACAAGAGAGGAACCCGCAAGGGTATACCGCCGGGCGGGCCACCGAAGTCAAAGATCGGGTACCGGTGGCCCGCTCGCATGGCGAAGAGAGGTATTTGTAGGGTGGGCCCATGGGGTTGCGTGCCGCCTCTTCTGTCGCCCCGGGCGTTTGTCGGAGCGCGACCACATCCATGGTCCACCTTGCGGAAAAAACAAAAAAAAAAGTCAACAAGTTCAAAAAAGTTTTAAATATAAATAAAGTGTCTTCTAAAAATATGTGCGATAACTCATTCATTCAATTCAATTTTTATAAATTATGGCATAAAAGTTTAAAAAATTGCTCTATAAATTTTTCGTCGACCCATAAATGCGACTTTTATTAGGTAGGTACTCATGTTGTAAACTTATACTGGATTAGCGATTCCTATATATCCTCTTGCCGTTCCAAGCAAATGGAAAACATAGATTCCTCTTCTTTTTGATTTCTCAATCTGTTTAGTAATATGGGCCTATTGATACGTTGCACAAATCTGATTCTCCACATCTTTAGTCTGTCATTAAATCAAAGCTTCGCCTTCAACAGTGCTATGACTATCTATAGACGGTTAATGATATCTTCTGTTAATTTTGGTGGAAAATAACAACATTATCTGTGTGGTGACAGAGTAAGAATACAATTCACCACCCTCTAATCTTACCCGTGGGTGATCATACGAGACGCCTAAGGGATATAAAACGCATATAACATCTATGCAAAAGAAATCTCGAAACAAAACCCTATACCAACACGTTTGACCAGCGTGGTATAGTAGGTCAATTGCCTTCCCATTATGGAGGAGGCTCGAGCCCAACAGTACGTATATGAGCTGAGATGACATGATGAAAACATTTTGCAATCCCAGAAGTTACACCGCAGCGAATTACATAAAATAGTATCTAAATGATTTAATATAACACGTTAGAACGCTAAAATATCGAATATATTTATAAAACATATTACGCTTTTTGCCCGCCAAAAGTTGGAAGTATAAATACATTATTCACAGCCAAAAACAAAAACAAAAAAGGGTTATTTTGTAATGGTAACAATTAGATGTTTATCAGATCTGGGTCAAGGTGTTGACGAGTACACAATAACACTTGTCTCTACTCAAGATCGCTACACTTAACTTATAGCCGGCATACTGTTACGTAAACGTCTTGAGTACTAGATAATTAATTGCTAAGTGAACTGTTGTACTGAAAGAAAGAAAGAAATTTTATTTTGTAAACCTCACACATTAATATAGACACCAACGAAAGAAATAGATATTAATTAAAAACATATAGGTCGAATATATATATATCAAATCAAATCAAATCATTAATTTTGCATAAGCCCCATAGGGGCACTTACATATTGTCAATTTTACATTGTTTTTTTAAATTAAATTTAATTAATCTACCACCTGATCGGAAAGCAGCCACATACTGAGAAGATCTGGCAAGAAACTCAGTGGACTCGTCATTTTTTTATTTTTTTTTATTATTTTTTTTCACTAAAGAGTTTGGTTACATGTTTAATTTATGTTAGCTCCAGTGATATGCCCTTCGAGTAAAGATTCATTTTTTTAAATTTTGCTTATTATACAAAATTAAACTAAGACTATTTATAAAACAAAAAAGAAACAAAAATGAAACAAAAGTGGCTGGACCAGATCCCACAAGCGGCACCCGATCACGAGTTAACTATTAGAGCAGCCATCACGCCCCTCAACCACATTGGAGGGAAGGGAGAGACCCGCTCCACGTAGCTACCGCAAGCAGAGACCTTTTCAGTGAGCATGACCACACCATGATCTATAAATTTGAAACAGATAGCTTGGATAAATAAATACATAACTCGTTAGGCAAAACACGCTACACTGTACAATTAAGACAATAAAAATAATACAAGAGTATCAGACGACAGTGAGGATCAGCGTTAGAACGCTGTAAGAGATAAACATTAAAAGGGTAATTGCTGAGAGAGAAGCTGCTCATAACCATTCCATATTATCATTTAGATAATCCGAAATGCTGTAATATCCTTTTCTGCACAGTCTGTTTTTGATAGCCTTTTTGAACTTATTCATTGGCATATCTCGGATATTTTTAGGCAGTTTATTGTAAAAGCGTATACATTGCCCCATGAAAGACCTACTAATTTTTTGCAGGTGAGTATGATAGATAACTAGATTATCCTTATTCCTAGTGTTCACACGGTGAACATCACTATATTTATCAAATTCATTAATATTTTTTTTTTTACATATAATATGTTTTCGAATATGAATTGTGTTACAACGGTTAGAATGTTTATTTCCCTAAATTTTTCTCTCAGTGAAGCTCTTGGCCCTATATATATATATATATATATATATCAGTGTGGTGACGGGGTAAGAATACAATTCACCTCCTCTTATCTTACCCGTGGGTAATCGTAAGAAACGACTAAGGGATATAAAATACATATAACATCTATGCAAGACAAGGAAAACTCGAAACAAAATCCTATACCAACACGTCTGACCAGCGCGGGCGGTATAGTAGGTTAAATTCCCTCTGATTACGGAGGAAGCCCGATCCCAACAGTGGGCATAACATATATGGGTTGTGATGATGATGATGAGTCGTATATGTACGAGATCAAAATATGGTGGCTATCCCAGCTTACGGTACTGACACGATACTACAACGCTAATGACGTCGCGGATATCAAGCAAATATAAATAAGTACTGAGTGATGTGGCTTCAATTCTCGCACAAGACAAATGACTGAACATATAGTGTATTGGTTAAAACGAGATTTTTTTTTGTAGCAGGCTGTGATCCGAGTGGCGTACGAATAATACTTTGATTCCTACACAAGATAATACTTTGTGCGATCTTCAAATTGTTGTTATTAGTTTTGGTTTAATTTTTATCTTTCGGTTTGTATGTTTATAAAGTCTTGCGCAATACAAGGGTTATTCACCGGACCAATCCCTGGTCCATTCACCTGTGACCTCGGCTTGGGCGGCATCAGGCGCAAGTAAGCCACCAGGCACAGGTTTCCTTTTGGTCTGGCAATAAATTTGCATCAAAATATAGGTCAACATTTAATAACTAATACTGTAGCGGGTAGATACAAATCTCTGTAATAACTATGACTTGTTGGACGTGAAATATCTTAGTCCTCCAGTGACCATGAACGCTGTAAAGTATTCAAAACCTTTGGCTATTAAAAATCAAATACAAATGTGATTAGAATCCGTATAAATAGTTTTATTATAAAATTTTGTAATCTTTTAAAAATTAATTCCTTAGTCGTCTTAAATTTTAAAAAAAATAGAATTTTAATTATACGAAGATTTAATGCAGTTTAAATGCATTAACATTACGAAAACAAATCCATATTTGTTCATTCAACTTTAACATACAGTTAAATGTTTTCATTAATCAATACTGAGGACAAATGAGCTGTCACAAAGTGCTTATAAGATTGTATGCATTCCAGAGATAAACTTTAATATTATTCATTAACGTACAAATTAAAAATATGGCTGGCTGAGGGAATAGAATGAAGAACAGGCGAAGTCACTCTCCTGACTTCCAAGCGCAACTACACCCGCTCAATACTCATTCCCCCGTCTGAACATGATGTCTTCTATATTCAACAATGGATGGATGGAAGTTCTTTTTTGTGTCTTAGTTGTTAGCCTCAGATGGCCATGACAACTTCGACTGAGGGTGACAAACCCGGACTGAAGGACTAAAACTGACTAAACCTTTCCTGCCCCCCCTATACTACACCATAGACAATAACTTCATATCTTTTTTGAATAAATTTACTTATCATTTGTTTTGTTTATAAGAGAACTAGGTTGCGGCTTCGCCCGCGTAAAAGGTTACTTTCCTAAAGTTTTACATCCCCTATTTTTATTTTTCCCCGTTTTGTATTTTTTTTTACAAAATTTAATATCATATTTATATCTAATCAATAACCTAAAGTATCTGTCTTTAAAAATAACGATACTTCCTTACAAATTTTTATCCCCCTTTACAACCCTTTTTTTGCAATAAAAAGTAGCCTATGTCCTTTATCAGGCTCTAGACTATCTGTGTACCAAATTTCATTTAGATCAGTTCAGTAGTTTTATCGTTAAATAGCGACAGACAGACAGACAAAGTTACTTTCGCATTTATAATATTAGTAAGGATTATGTAGCTGTTAACTGTTCTAAATAATTAATTAATATGTACTCGCGTTGAACGCTTAAATTTTCAAGTGTTATTTCCACAGTGAAGTCTGATGAAATTCTAGTGCATTTGAATAAAAATTTCTTTGCCCGATTTATCTCTATATGTTCTTTGCATTACGATAAGATTTATTTTTTAGTTATTTTTAATTGGAACACGCGCTTATGACAGTATTTCGACGAATTGAGAGTATGCCAACATTAACAACATGAACTGCCTTAGGTACAACGACCTAGATAAGACCGCGATGTTACTTAAAGACACTGAAGTCAAGTACCCATGGTCCCAACAGTTCCATCAATAGACGAAGAGTATACTGTCCACTTATTACACTAAAAAAAACTTTATGAACAGAATTAAAGTATTTTCTCGAAGGGAAATTTAAAATTAACAGACACGAATAAGACCCTTGTGGATCGCATAAAGAATTGTGTAAAAATCGAACTGACAACACACACAAAATTGATCATTCATCATTTTGCTACTCTTATCCCAATTACTTCCTCTTCTATCGTGCATATAGCATAACTTATTGTCGAAATTTTTATGAATGCCCATATCCCTTATTTTAACCCTCCTCGGAAATGTAGTTGTTGACCAGACGGCTTCAAGTGAAGTTAACCGTGGTTGAAATAAAGCTTCCAGTCATCTTTTACAACATCTACGAGTTTCATAATAAGGAATAAGCATAACATATAAATTTGAAGTTAGAAAAATAAAACAGAGGGTTTTTTATTAAAAGTAAAGAAAGCAAAAAGAAATAAAACTAAAGATATGAGATTGAAATAGAAAAAATAAAGAAGTGTTAGAAAAGTCTACAACTTTTTTATACTAGAAGAGAAAAGTGCCATCTCTATATAAGACCTAACTTATCCTAACTTAATGTGGTGGTGTAATGATGCGATATGTAAGTATATGAATGTGTTATTTTGTTCTGTTTCTTTTGATGGCAATGTTTGCGACTTTTCTACAATAGTCTAAAAATATCTTGTCTTTTTGTATCTTAGATTTATTTACAATTTAATATTACTTTTATTTCTAAAATCCTCAATCTCACTTACTTATTTCCCTACACTAAATGTACTTACTACATAAATATACACTTACTACAATTATAAATTTCCTATTCTCTCTTTCTTTCTTTCTTTACTTTTCCTATATTTTATTCTTCTTAGATTACATTAATTAGGATAGACCATATTGTATAAATTACCTATTTCTTATTTCATTTCTATCTAACATAATATATTCTCAACAGATGATGCTGTTTATAATTTAATAATTCTTATTGGATTATTACCTTATTATATCTGCTTATTGGATTATAATTCTTTAATTCTTACCTTATTTTAGCTATTATTATTGGGGAGATGTATGTGTATGTATATGTGTGTGTGTATATACGTGTGTATATATATATGTATACATATATATATATACACTCATTTGCAAAAAAAACGGGCACCTAAGCAATGAACCATTTCAAATGTTAATATTTCTTTGTTTGATAATTATAGGTAGTTTTATCCACACAATTTGGTAAATTAATAAGAAAATAATCGTTTTCATCAGTATTTCATAAAATTTAGATACAATTTATGGGAAATAATGCTAAACCTCGCTAGTAGTGTATATTCGCTAGTAGTGCATATGCTCATGAAGTAAAAATAAAAAAGTTTTTTTGTTTGTTTTTCTTTAATAAAGTAAAAGCAGATAAATGTTTAGTACCGAGTGTGACCCCCTCTAGCTAAAATCACAGCTTGAATTCGTCTGGGCATGCTAGCGAGTATATCCCGGATACTTGCTTGCGGAATACGTTCCCACTCCGCAGTAATCACATTCTTCAGCTCTCTGATGGTCTGCGGAGCCGGGTGTACTGATCTCACACGCCGTTTCAGAACGTCCCAGACATGCTCTATGGGATTGAGGTCGGGACTTCGAGCTGGCCAATCCAAACGACGAATGCCGACCTCTTGCACATACGCATTAACATCGCGGGATCGGTGGGCGCGAGCATTGTCGTCCATAAAAATCGAGTCTTCACCTAGAGCGGCCAATGCGGGTTGTGCATGAGAAATTAGAACTTCCGTTATGTATCGATGCCCAGTCAGTGAGCCGTTTTCAATGAAGACTAACTCTGTACGATCCATTGAATTTATTCCTGCCCAAAACATAACAGAGCCCCCACCATAAGGTGTGATTTCTTCGAAACATGCCTCTGCAAAGCGTTCTCCTTGTCTTCTTAGCACTCGCCGACGTCGATCTTCACCGAACAGAGATATCCTGGCTTCATCAGAGAACAAAACCCTATTCCAATCGTCTTGAGTCCATGATTCACAATTTCTAGCGAACCTAAGCCTGTGAACTCTGTGCTCACGGAGTAATTTGGGGCCGCGGGCCGGGCGGTGACTGCGTATATTGGCAGCGAGAAGCCTCCTCCTGACCGTCCATAGACTAATATGCACATTTCTTACTTCTTGGAGGTTGTTCTTAAGATCCACATACGAAGATTTGCGATTTCTCAATGCGCGACTCACAAGAAAACGATCATCCCGTGGTTGGGTACATGGTTTTCTTCCAGAACCAGGCCTTCTCTCGACGGAACCAGTCTCCTGATATCGCTGCCAGGTCCTTTGGACTGTCGAGCGACTAACATTTAGCCTCCTAGCCACGAAACATTGGCTGCAACCCTCTTCAAGCAGCGCGATAATTTTGGTAGCTTTTACCACTTTATCTACCATTTTTGATACAGCCAAACAGCATTAAATAAAGCTTTGACAGTCAAGGATATGAAATTAATCGATAAAAATTGAATAAAAGTTATGAAAGTCGATGTTAACTTCTGGAACTTCGCGCCAAAAATGTAGGATAAAAAGGGGTTTTCTGTAAAAATGAACATCAAATGAAAAATTGAATTTAGAACGTACTTTTTTAAATACCACAGCATTTTTAAAACCGGCCAGTAACGTGTACAAACGATTGAAACCTTTTTGGTATTGTATCTTTTTAAATATGAATGAAAATCAAAACCGCCCGTTTTTTTTGCAAATGAGTTATATATATATATATATATATATATATATATATATGTATTTATGGGTGTATATGTAACATATACATACATATGTATATGTATTTCTTTTAGTAATAACCTGTTATTGTTTTTCTATATGTTATATGTAGTTTAGTATAATTTCAAGTACTGTTAACTTCCTCTTTTATATCTTACAATTAGCTACTTTTTACTTCCTTTGTATAATTACTTTAAGTGTTTCATGATTAAACTTATAGTTTTTACTTTTGTTACCCCATCCCTATAATGTCACTATGTATTCTCTCTAACTTCTCATACCTTTCTTATGTCACTAGCACTATCCTTTTCTAAAACCAAATGTACATATATTGTTAATTAATTTCCTCAACTAACTAAGATTCCTGATAATAAGTATCAACAAGTAGTACTTGTTTTTTCTATATCTAAATAGTTTCATTATCCTATTAAGTGCTGTTAATTTTAACTACTTTATTACTTCTCTCTTAGCATAATTATTTTTCATATTTCCTTGTTAAATTTATTTTAATTCTTATAATGTTACTATGTATTCTTTCAATTTGTTTTCTACCTATTATTGTAACTGATAATAAATTATTACAACTAATTTAGGTCCCTGATCAAGTCAGGGGTAATTTAGACTAAGTTCATGATGATTTAGAACAATAAAAAAAAATAAAAAATTAAAAATAGTCTAAAACTGTTTGTCTGTTGTCTTCGTCAGTCAGAAGTTGTGGGAAGTTGTCTTCAGTTATTGTAATGTCAGTCTCCTGTTCTAAGTTGAATCGATCCTTATTGTTGATCGGGCATTCTGTGATTATGTGTATTATTGTTTCTGTGGCGCCGGTGTTGCAGGGGCAAAGAGGGTTCTCCTTACATTTAAAAGGAACAAGATAGTCGGAGAACCCTCCATGGCCCGTGAATATTTGTGTTAGTGTGTTGTCAATTTTGATGTTTTTTAGTGTTTTGTGAGCCATAATGGTGTTGGGGAAAAATTTTTTGGTAGTGTTGCCGGTGTTTGTGTTAGTGTACCTGTCACTCCATTCTTTACTAGAATTTTGTCTGATTATATGTTTGCCAAAAGAGATAGGGAAATTTGTTGTAGTCTGGATGTGTTTCAGGGTTAAGTGCCGCCGATTTAGCAAGACTATCCGCTTTTTCATTACCTTTTAAACCGATATGTGATTTTATCTAAACGAGTGAGATGAGTTTGTCCTGATTGTAGCATGAATTTAAATTATGCCGGGTGTCTAGTGCTAGTGGGTGAAGAGAAAGGCCATTAGTAACAGTGTCCAATGCTGCTATGGAGTCGCTGAGGATGGCACATCTGGTGAAGTCACTAGCCGCTACCATCTTAACCGCCAGGCATATGGCCAGCAGTTCAGCCTGGTAGACGGTGCAGTAAGAAGCTAGACAGATTTTTTGATATGAAATTTCGTGGTTTTGATTCCAAACAGAAAAAGCGGCGCTGACCTTATTGTCAATTTTACTGCCGTCTGTATAGATTCTTATTGCATCGTCAACGAGGTTTTCCAAATCTTCTTCGTTGTTAATTTTGATGATCTGCTGGCTCATACAGTTCGTTGGATGGGGCAGCTTGTAGAAGGGCGCCATTAGCTCAGGTTCTCCATTAGGTGCAATTGATAGTATCCCCCTCCCGACATCACGCAAAGAGGCTTTTTCTCTTATGCAGATGTCAAGAGGGAGTACGTCTGCTAGCAGGAGGGAGGCATTTATTATGAAATTCTTGTTTTCTGCGTACGTGTTTGTACTTTCTGTTCTTTATTTATTACTTTAAATAACACTATTTATAAATTCTTATATATTATTATAGTATAAATGTAAAATGTAAGAAAAAAAAAAAAGAAAAAAAGAAAATAATAATAAAAAAAATGTAAATAAAAAAAAATATATATATATATATATGTTATAATATAAATATATATATATATAAATATATATATATATATATATATATATATATATATATATATATATATATATATATATATATATATATATATATATATAAATAATAATAGTTAATATTACTCCCTCATTATCTAGTTTTAATTTCCTACATTGTATCATTTATTTCCTTTCGCTTAACTTAACTTTCTTTACTTCTAATAAGAAAACTTTATTCAATTATTTATCTAACTTTAAGTTAACATGTAATACTCTTTCTCCTACCTTTTCTATTATATATTATATGTTCTGTATTCTATTTAACCTTAATCTAATATTTATGTTCTCTATGTACTTTAGTGTTTGTACTTTCTGTTCTTTTTTCACCTTCTAAATCTAATCTAACACGCTAAACAAGGTCCCTGATCATGTTAGGGGAGACAGTAGCCCAAACATACAACAGTTTGGAAAAAAAAAAAAAAAAATCATCTACGAGTAAAGTATGGGTTCGTAGTATTCGTAGCCGCTTGCGTCCGCTGACTCACTCCGCCGCCGGCGACCGGGAAGGAGGTGGCGCCGTTATGCACACCTCCTTTCACCGCCTTAAGGGATGACAGGACGTGGCCAGAAGGCCAAGCATTGGGGTGCCGGGGATCGAATGTCAGTAGACGATCTATCCGGCGCCCCGTAAAAGCGCGGAATGGGCCGCTGTGGTTTTAGTGGGTATTCCGGTCAGGCAGCTGACCGGCGAGTCCCACACTCACCCCCGTCTATCACCAGCGGGGTATAGCGATTAAATGCGTTTCCTCAGCGAAAAAAAAAATTTTTTCGTAGCCGCTAACACACAGCAAAACCACTACACCACACCACTGCGCTATCTATGTAATATATGAGTCAATCAATAAATCTGTTATGAGGAAATCAAATTAATTATAGGATTTATCTAAAGTGTACGAAGTGTGTAAGGTCGTCTCACAGTTCGGACATACACCCACGCGGCCACAGCCGCGCTTGTCAATGATTTATATTTGCCTGCGTATGTGAAAAAACTATGATATTAATGTGCCACGCCATGCTTACTTTATCGAGCTTCACTTATACAGAGTGTTTTATATATATATATATATATATATATATATATATATATATATATATATATATATATATATATATATATATATATGCACATATATACAGAGCACACACTTGCTGTGTGGTAGCGCCTGCGCATACTACCAACCCTTTGTTCGTGGATTTCGTAAAAGACGACTGAGAGCCTTCTCACGACCTAGGCCAACTCCATCTGATGGCGTTTAGTCAACAATTACATTCCCAAGGAGGGTTGACGTCTGACAGGCGACCAGTCATAAAACTATTGCCAATAACTTTCACAATATGTACTATGAAAGAAGAGTATATTGTAACGACCCCAAATTATTGGGATAAGAGTAAGAGAATGATGGATGATATATATACTTTTTCTGGTGGTAATGTTCACTGTTTGTTAAATTTACTATGCCATAGTTTTTGTTTCCAGGCAGGTCAATATTTTGTGCATTATACAAATTATTGTACTGAGTCCAGATGTAATTTGCATCTGTTAATTGTACCTTTATTTTCCAACCAGCATCGTATATTAAGTCAAATTCCCTCCTACTCTAGAGGAGGCGCAAGCCCAGCCCAAGCGGAACTATATGAGTAGAGATAATGGTAAATTATGTTTTTAAAGTCCGCCGCAAAACAAGGACTATCACCTTAGTTCAAGATGTAGTTTTACTTTGAATCGGTGGCTTAATAACATGGTGATATACGGCTAGTTGAGTATACACTATTTCATTGCCATCACTGAACACTTTAGGCGGTTTATGACATGACGATTTGCCTCTCTTCTCAAAATAATTAAGGTTTTTTTTGAACATGTTCAAGAATAAAAATGAGCTGAAAAGAAGTTTTTTTTAAATAACAAATAAAAACTCACTCTGTATATATATTTATTGATCTCATCTTTAATTTAAATATCAAGGTGATCCTGTTGGATCAATTTAGGGTTGTAAAACATATTTTATAATAATATATCGTCTATTATTTTGATTTCCATTGCCTTAAATATTAAAAAAATATGATATATTATTAATAATAATTAATCTGTAATTTGTTATTTATAAAAAGAAATAAATTAGGTTAATATGACTGGTGCCTATAAATTTGTTGAATATATTAAAAGTAAAATCTTTAATGGATCAAATGTTCTTTTGATTGGCTCTTTTTTTAATTAATTGCAGGCTATAATGCAGTCACGCCAGGTACCGATCCGTCCGAGGTGACGGAGGACCGGAGGTTACCTGCCGTGCACGTATCTCTGTTGCGCCATGTGAATAGGCAACCGGTAACCATTCCTTGTTATCGGTAGCCCATCTCTTTTGGCTACCATCACGAGTTGAAACCCTGAGACGGTCGACCTTTTTTCGGGTGATGGACTAATCCCCTATCCAGAACCACAATAAAGAGTAGAATTATATTTTTAGAAGCTATTTTTTTAGTTTATAAACTGTGTGATAGCGGCTACGAATACTACCAACTCCTACTTTGCTCGTGGATATTGTAAACGTCGACTAAGAGCCTTATAACGACCTGGGCCAACTTCATCTGATACGTTTTGTTAACAATTACATTCCCAAGGAGAGTTGACGTCTGGCAGGCGGCCGGTCATAAAACTATTGCCAATAACTTTTACAATAACTATTATGAAAGAAGAGTACATATTGTATCAACCCCAAGTAATTGGGATAAGAGTAGGAGAATGATGATGTCCTATAACACTTTGCCCTAACAATCTAGGGCAGCAGAAAGGATGCAACTTCATATTCTACCATATTGAAGGCTCTTAATCGCCAATTGAACGGGTCACCAATCCTTCATCACCAATGAAGCTTAGCAGCCCTATATACGTTTCGTATAATACGCGTAAAATATATTCTGTTTTCTTTACGTTACAACACGAGTTCTCCTATGCAGATGGGGATTATAATAAAATTATAATTTAAATGTAGTGTTTATAATATTATGAACTAAATGAATCACAATTTACTGAAATTAATAGGTATTAAATCCATAGTGTATTAGAATATTTTGATTAGACTCGAGTAACTTAGGTCTAGTAGATAAAGGTATGGATTAACTGTATTATTATCATTAACTCTGTTCTCTCTGCCTACCTTTCAAGGGATATGGCGTAATGATATGTATGTATGTATTATCATTATCCTGCTATTGCCCCTATTAGAGTAATTGGTCGACGCAATATGTACTCCTCTGCTATAGTAGATAATGCAAAAGTTTTAGTAATAGTTTTAAGTTATATTAATAATAAGATCCAGTACGATCAATTTGAAGAAATTCTATTTATTTATATTTAAAGTTAGACTTCTCCAGACGCGTTCTGTAAAAATTATGAGAGTGAAATTTTAAGATGCGCGCACGTCACTGTAAAACAAAAGTAACTGGTAGAAGTTTGCCGCAAAGCTGAGAGTGAAATTTTAAGGTACGCTCGAATCACTGTAATATAAAAGTAGCAGTTTGAAATAGGCCGCAAAACCGCTCATTAAGTCTTGAATAAAAGCAACCAACAAAATAGAAATAGAACCTCTATCTAGCTTGTACATTCACAACACGTGTTTTAGTTTCATACAAGTGCGAATTATATATGTGTTAATAAATTATATTCAATAGTGATTTAAATCAAATATTTTGTTTAATATTATTTACTATTCGTAAATATACATACATACATACATATCATCACGCCATATCCCTTGCAGGGTAGGCAGAGAGAACAGAGTGCCAGAGAACTCTATCTCTGCATACTTCACTCGCTTCCTCAACATTCATAATTCTCTTCATACACGCTCGCCGGTTTCGGAGACTCTTGACTCCACCTTCCTTCAGTACATGACCGATCTGGTCTAGGTAGGTTAGTCTCGGTCTCCCTCGGTACCTACATCCTTCCACTTTCGCATTGTATATCTTTTTAACCAGACGTTCGTTCGGCATTCTTTCCACATAACACACCTTCGTAAATATTTGTGAAGAAAAATATCCTATCCTTCTCCAGTTCTTTTATTATTGTATTGTAATTAATTATTTGCGTGCAATTAAAAACTATTTTTTAATGATGCCAAAGAAGTATAACTACTCACGCGCCCTCACCCATTACCTTTTCTTTTTAGAATTTTACAGAATATCGTCTGTTGACAGATAGCTAGTTTTAGTTTATACTCGTAGTAGCTAGTGTTTAAATTCACCTAAATACACACCTATTATTTTACCAACAATTTCAAGGTTGTTTAATATGATTGCCGAAAGTTTGCCCTCTAAACATGGCTCTCTCTTTCTCTCTTTGATGATAGGTTAAAAACTTGATAGGACCACATCCCCAAAATCTTATCCTATTTAAAAACTTCCTGATAAATATAGTGATTATGAAATGTTCAATGATCTCTATAAATCAATATGAAAAATAATATCAACAAACTTATCCTTACAAATCAGGTTTTACGTCGTAAACTTTACATCATAAACTTATATGAAAGTATTAAATTAAAGTATATGAAAGTAAAAGGTGTCTGAAATGATACATATCTGATGAACTCTAATTTTTTTAGATGGATAACATAACTCTCATCATATCTTTGTCTCCTTTTTTCTGATGAAACAAGCAAATAACCATCTATCCCTTTAGTCTTCTTTTAATCCCCACTATTCGAGCGCTTCTTTTTTTTAACATTCTGGACTAAAAAAATAATCCTTCTTTGCAAGAAACTTTACAAACATATAATTAACGCAGACAAATTACACCCTGACTTAAGACATTAGTAAGTTGATCGCATAAAGTATTGTCGGCGTAGAAATCAAACCCACGGCACTGGCACGGAACGTCGGTACTTTAACCACTACGCCATCTGTGGAGTCAATGACTATACATCATTTGCCTGCCCTCATCCCACGCTAAGTGGGGTCAGCACAATACGTTCTCGTCTTCCATGATCTTCTATCAGCCGTCATATCTGCATTTACAACTTTCATACACATATTCTCATTTACCTACACAATCCATTCATCTCTTCCACAAGCATATTGATAACCCTCCTTGTCAAATGCCTTTCATCACTCCTCATCACATGTCCAACCATGACAATCTCACCATCATCATCATCATCATCTCAGCTCATATGTCTCCCTGTTGGGCTCGAGCCTCCTCCATGATAGGAGGGAAATTAACCTACTATACCACGCTTGTCAGTCGTGTTGATATAGAGTTTTATTTCGAGATTTCCTTCTCTTGCGTAGATGTAATATGCATTTTATATCCCTTAGTCGTGTTTTACGATCATCCACGGTGGTGAATTGTATTCTTACTCTGTCACTACACGGAAAAACAATCTCACCAAGTCAATGACTATACATACTTAACTATCATAAGAAAGAAAGGAAGAAAAGTATTTATTTTGTGCCACATAGGAGAGACTTTAGGAACACACAGAAAGAAAAACAAAAAAAAACTTTACAATAAATGAAAAACACATACCTAAAATCTATAAACTAAATAAGGAGACATAATAATTATATTGAGTGAACGTCTCAGCTGCGGCAGAAAAAAGGATAACTGCTCAGCCATTGTTGTGATGTCAATGTAACACAAAAATGCTGATTTTCAGCAATGTCCTTTTCTTTTTCGTAGAAGGGAATCAAACGAATTAGTGAAATACAATCTTTATCTTTAAATATCAGAAACACATGTTCTAATTAAACTTCATAAACTGTGATCTTTATTATTATAATAACATCACTCTTCAACTCATATATTGTAATATTATCGTTTATTTAAATACAAACTGCTATTAACTGTAAAGGTTACCAAGTTCTAGCGGCCATATTGTAAGGATTACACACGGTAATTATTTGAATGGTAGGTATCTGATATCATTCTGTATATTTTCATAATTTGAATTATATTTCACTGCATAGATGGCGTAGTGCTTAAGATGTGATCTTCCATGCTAATCCCGTTGGAACACTATTTTTTTTTTTTTTTGGTAGGCTATGGCCTGGTCACACGTCGCCCGCACCGCCCGGGGCGACGGAAGGGGAGCGCGTGGCCCCATAACCCACCTTATTCCCTCCCCAACGCCATTGGGCCGGCCACTGGTCGGTACCAGTGGCCGGCCCTTCCTTGCCTTCCGTGGCCAGCCCGGCGGGTTACCCTTTCGGGTACCATCCCCCGTCGACGCCCCAGCTAACTGCCGGAGCGTCGCCCTCACGCGGTCAGCGATCGTTCGATCCCTACGCAGGACAATGCTTTGTGCGATCCACAAAGTTGTTCTGTATCTGAGTGCAATTTGTCTGCGTTAATTATTTGTTTTTAAAGTCCAAGGCAAGACTAACCGTCTTTAAAAAAAATGTGTAATTTTATTTGTTACATAGAATTAGGTATACCAATAAATATATCAATTGCGGGCTTGCCTTTTTGTTAATAAGAAGGAATTTTTCAAAGTTATACTACGCTAGTTCGGAATTGCTGGTTCGAAATGCGGAATATAGCGGTCAGGTTATCTGTCTAAATAAGATTTTATAGAATCAAATGGTAACTTCTGAGATTAGAATGATCTAATAAACAAACTAATAATTTCTTCACCTTTATAATACAAGTAGTAGTAATAATAATATAGTATAATATTTCTATTACTACAGTCTCATCATTTGCCTGCCCTTATCGCAATTACTTGTGGTCGGCGCAATATCTCTTACATCGTACATATTGCAAAATTTATAGTTTTATGATCAGCCGCCTGCCTGATATTAACCCTCCTTGGGATTGTAATTGTTGACCAAATGGCATTAGGTGAAGTTGATGTAGGTCGATATACAGCTGTCAGTCGCCTTTTACAAAATTTAATAAAAGCTAAGTAAGGTTGATAATGCTCGTAGCCCCTACCACACAGCCACTTACAACTTAATATTACAGTCTAATCATCATCTTGCTCTTATCCCAATTACTTAGGGTCGACGGAATATGTCATCTTCTTCCATATAATCCTATCAGACGTCATTTCTGTAGTCATTATCTGACTATCCATTTCATGACTCACGCAGTCCATCCATCTTTTCTTTGGGCTTCCTTTACCACTAAAACCTTCAATATTCATACTTAAAACTTGCTGCACAACACTACTTTCATCCCGTCTCATCACATATCTATACCAAGCCGTTCATTCCTTAACTTTTTCGTCACCGGCGCAACTTTCAAACTGCCTCTAATATGTAATGTATTAATATTACAAACGTATTTATTAAAATAAAACTTACAGCAATTATTTATGTATTTATTTTTACAATAAAACAACATATAATTGTATATTTATTACCACCAGCCAGATTTTTTAGGTACTTTGATCACCTTGATGATAATCGGTCCGTGAGATGAGTGACCGTAAGAATGTGGATGAGAATGGTAAAGGGGAGAACGATGCGAATAGTGCGGTGCATAACCATAGGACGAGTGACCCAAAGAGAGAGGGGCTGAGTGACTTAATAGGGCACCATGACCAAAATGTGAATCGTGAATAGAGTGAGATAATAACGGATCAGAATGTATAATTGGAGCGTGATGAGAACTTAGTAAAGGGGAGTGAGAATGTAATATAGGTGAGGCATAGCCGATACTTGAGTCGTGGTGATGTAAAGGAGAATGCAGATGTGAATGGGTTAACAATGGGTCGGTGAGCAGTGACGAGGTGTGCAGCGGTGCTGATGGTAGGGAGTACGAGCTAAGGGGAGAGTAGGGCAGATTTGGAGTGAGTAGACCTCCAGGCTCGCCATAGATGCCGCGTTTATAACGAGCAGCTTGTGTGCCCGCTATCAGCAATACTGTGTATACCTGATGAGGATAAAAAGTTCGTATTAATCTCTACTGTCCTTTTAATGTTCTCTTGTTAGTGGGTTACAGGTTTCAATTCTACGAATACTACCAACTACGAATACTACCAACCCTTACTTTACTCGTGGATGTCGTAAAAGACGACTAAAAGCCTTATAACCTAGATAGACCTCCTTTTTTCCTTGCGGTGGGCTATGGATGTGGTCGCGCTCCGCCAAAACCCCACAGACCCACCGAGCAAGGACTCCTCTCTTCACCGTGCGAGCGGGCCACCGGTACCCAATCTTTGTCTTCGGCGGCCCGCCTGGCAACTTAGATAGACCTGGGCCTCCATCTGATGCCGTTCCGTTTGGTCAACAATTACATTTCCAAGGAGGGTTGACGTCTGGCAGGCAGCCGGTCATAAAACTATTGCCAATAACTTTTACAATATGTACTATGAAAGAAGAGGACATATTGTATCGACCCCAAGTAATTGGGATAAGAGTAGGGGAATGATATATGTGTATATATATATATATATGTGTGTGTGTATATATATGTATGTATGTGTGTGTGTAGGTGTGTGTGTGTTACTGTGAAGCCAGTTAAACTAATATATGTAAATAAGATGTGATAGTAACGATGCGATGCGACGGATCTAATACATATTAATATTGTTTTGAGCAACAGTCAACTTGAAATTAATTCAGTTCATTGCCAAATTAACTTCATAAATAATATTATAAGGTTAAACCCATCGGCCATTACGTTGTATCATCGTATAAACATTTTTTATAGTCTGTGATTGAAATTTGAAATATTATATACTAGTTGATAAATCGGAAGTTACACATTTGAAATGAAACTATGTTTTTTATGGATTCAATTGCGTTTGTAATTGATTTTTTATTTCCCTTCGTTTCAAACACTTTACAACGCACTTTTAGGGGGCATTTTTTTTCGTAATGGGATTTTAGTTTTACGTTTCTGTTTTTTTTTAATGATCTATATTAGAATATGTTTCACGACGTTATCGCCTGCCTTACCTAACTCCGTCATTATTATATCATATATATTATAATTATAAGATATTTCTCAATATAACCATCTAAATAAAATTTAGAATTTTTGAATAAATCAAATATTAAAATTGACTAACATTTATTTATTTGAAATAATATTATTTTTACGGAATTTATTGTGTCTGTATTTAATTACAACGTCTCGAGCATTTTATAGTGTCCATAATCACGACAGGAGTGGCTCAAATGTGTAATACTTGTTAACTAATTTCATCATCATCATCACAGCCCATATATGTCCCACTGTTGGGCTCGGGCCTCCTCCGTAATGGAAGGGAAGTTAACCTACTATACCGCGGTTGGTATAGGGTTTAGTTTCGAGTTTTCCATCTCTTGCATAGATGTTATATGCGTTTTATATCCCTCAGTCGTCACTTACTCACGGGTAAGATGAAGGGTTGGTGAATTGTATTCTTACTCCGTCACCACACGAAACTAACATATTTAAGTCGATAAAAATTAGTGCTTGGCTGTGACATACTGCATATGATATGGTGGGTACACTAGAGATGTAGTTCTCTACAAGTATAAGAAATAAAAGAATCTGTTACTAACACATCCCCAAAATACTGCAAGGATTCTTAGCAAGTACTCTCTTCGCTAGCCGTCTTATTCTTTATCAATGACACCGAAATTTTTAGTATAATTTAAAGCAATTTAAACATCAATGTAACATATTTAATGACGCGTAATATAAATAATTTATTGATGTTATGTCTTACATAGACAGACTTAGGGGTTACCTAAAATATTTTGACAATTGATACATAATAATCTATTCCTTTCTTTTTTAAGGATATAATTCCGCACTAAGGTATAGATTCTTATGTCGCGTGGGACGTTCAGAAATTACACCCAGATCATTCAATAGCAGAGCCCACAAAAAAAAATATTCCAAATGAGTCGAACTCACGACATCGACGAGAGATGGGTACTTAGATATCCATCTATGCAATCGAACTATTTATTTTGAATTGAATATGAATTAGTTAAATGATTATTTAAAAAAAAACATTATCGTCACTGTGCCGAAGGCTAAGAAAGGGGTTGGTGAAGTGTATTTTTACTCCGTCACCACATGGAAGGTTTAGAAAAAAATGTGTGCGTCTCTGGGCGGCCGAAGAAGTGATAACTTAAACTAATTTAAGTTGAACTATTTGATATTGAAATTGTTTAACTTGAGAAAAGCTTAGGTCATTACTTAAATTTTATGTATATTAATATGATAATGGAAGGTTATTTATTAATGAAATCTTATAACATCACATGTTAATACGGCTAGCGCTGTGGGTTACAGTGAGATAGGAGGAGCATGCCTACCGCTGCCATATGTGTGAGAGAAAGGGAAGCCAGACAGACTGGCGCCGTTACGCGTTACGTAACGAAATGGTTTACCCTCCCATAAGAAGTTATCACTTCAAAATACAAAATTAAAATTAGTTATTGAAATTAGGGGCCATTCAAGTAAGTCTGTCAATTTGTATAAGGCATTCTTGCCAAAATATTCTATGCTGCTCTTTATGGGATTTATTTAATTTATTTTTATCATGTTGCATTTCATACATAATCTATATAGCCTACACAGTTGTAGTGGTTAAGATACCGACCTTCCGTGCTAGTTCCGTGGATTCGATTCCTAGGGACAGCAATACAATACATCGTCATCATTCATGCTCTTATCCCAACTACTTGGGGTCGACGCAATATGTCCTCTTTTTCCATACAGCCCTATCAGACATCATCTCTGTAGTCACTCCTTGTTTATACATATCATGCTTCACGCAGTCCATCCATCTTTTCTTTGGTCTCCCTTTACCCCTAGAGCCTTCAACATTCATACTCAAAACCTTCCTCGCAACATTACTTTCATCCCGTCTCATCACATGTCCATACCAGCTCAAACGTTCACTCCTTAACTTATCCGTCACTGGCGCTACTTTGAAACATTCTCTTAAACGCTCATTCCTTATATTATCCATTCTCGTCACGCCGTACATCCATCTCAACATTCTCATCTCCGCTACATGTAATCAGAACAATATTACGTGTGATCCACAAAGTGTTGTACTGTATCTAAGTGTAATTTTTCTACAATAATTACATGTTTCTAAAATCCTCCGCAAGAATTATTATACAAGGATTACTTCCTAAGTGAAGAGTGGTCTTTATAAATAAAAAAAAAAAACGTAAATTCTTATTATAAAGCTGAAGAATTTGTTTATTAAATTTTAGGAAATATCAGTTTGATACCAAAAATATATTTTAATAATAGATAGTCCACATTGTTAAAGGTTATAAACGCTGCCACAAATATAAATAGAGCAACGTATATTAGACATGTGTAAGTAATGCGAGTGATGTATCACACGTAATATTAGCCGACCGCGTACTTTCATATTACACATTACGCGACTAAACATCACATCACATTAAACATCACTCATCACATTAAACATGACGCGAACACCCGTGTACTGTTCTGCAGTTCTGCAATGTTCGGTAATTTGGTAATGGTTATCTATCTCTCAAACGCACCGTATGTCTTTTCGGGAGAGTGAGAGGGATAGAACGACTGGTCCGCACTGCGCCTGTGGTCGATAAATATATATTTTGAGCTTTATTTCCAGATTATTAAGGCTTATATTGAATGAAATATCATGTGTGATGTTTGAAGCGATGGTAAAATGTAATATTACTCGGCACGAAATGTAATGCCATATCACATCACTCCGCGAATTACTGTTTCGCGCATGTCTATCGTATATAAATGTTATACGTAAATGTTAACAAATCAAATAATTGCCGTCAAGTGTGTGACGTAGGTACTGTTGTCATAACCGCTGCTCAGATAACAATAATTTTGAGGGATATATTATGAACATTATTAATATTAGTATAGTCATAGATATCTCAGTGCACCGATAATTTTTTGTGACCATATGAGCATTCGTGTGGTGACGGAGTAAGAATACAATTCACCACCCCCTGTCTTACCCGTGGGTGATCGTACGAGACGACTAAGGGATATAAAACACATATAACATATAGATATTATGCAAGAGAAGGAAAACTCGAAACAAAACCCTATACCAACACGTCTGACCAGCGTGGTATAGTAGGTTTATTACCCTCCCATTACGGAGGAGGCCTGAGCCCAACAGTGGGACATATATGGGCTGTGATGATGATGATGATGATGATATGAGCAACAAATTTTTACTTACTCGTATATCACGCAATTTGTGGCTTGAAGTTTATTTTTCTACATATATTTCAAGACACAGAAATTACAAACTAACCTCCTTACAATAAAAACACAAAGATGGATAGTTCGGTACTTTAAGAGTTTAAAAAAGTGAAGCCAAAAATACTGTTACTGTGTAAGCGATTACACGACTATACAGGCACTCTACTATAAAATGGAACACAATGGCCTTATACACTACGGAATGGGCCCGCGTAGGGTGACATTTCTGACACCAATTTATTGGCGCCAAATATTGTACTTAGAATTGGTTTCTATGTGTCATTATTAATATGATATTCATTACCACTATAAAAATTAAACTATATAATATGTTCTACTCACAAATAGCTTCATATTTCGCGTACACACAGTCTCAATATTATCGGCGCATCTGTTTCAGTGACAATATATACCAATTTTGGACAAATTAATGATGATATATTACGCAAAATCTCACACCATCAGCCCTTATGATGAAACTAACTTGTCGTTGTCGAAATTTTAAATTTTAAAGGTATATAAAAATATATATATTCATACAGGCATTATGAATAACTAATGTAAAAGTTCCATGATGTTCTTATGTTGTGATTGATGGCTGTTGATTAAAATGTATCAAGTTCAATTGAGGCCAGTGAGAGGTCTACAATTCGTACCCAAGGTTTAATTTTTCGAAATGATGTATATTATATATTCCACTAATAAAATGATTTGTAATTAATATTTTTAATGTTGTTTATTTATTTCCTCGATGTTTAACATAAGTTTATGTAGACTAGTAATTGTCTAGAACGGAAATATTTTAATAAATATGCTCTATATTAAAACTATTTCAAGTTTTTTTTTAAAAGGCACCACTCTGCACTAAGGAAATAATCCTTGTATTGCGGAGAACATTACAAACATGCTATTAACGCAGACAAATTACTCCCAGACTCAGAACAAAATTTTGTGGATAGCACAAATTATTGTCCTGCGTGGGAAACGAGCCCACGGCACCGGCACGGAAAGTCGGTATCTTAACCACTAAACCATCTGTACAGTCAATAAGTTATTTTAAAGTTTAATATAACTTTTTATTACTTAATATTATGTAGTATATATAGGTAAACATGTATTTATGTAAGTAATTTATACATACATAATTGTACTTCATGTACCTTTAAAAATTTTGTAACGAATTGGAACGAATTTTCTATTTAGATATGATTATCCTTCTTAAGGTTAGTCAGATGACACAGGATGAGCATGGAGCTGAAAAAAAAGAACATAAATTCGTCGTTCTCTTTGTTTGACAATAAGGGCAAAGAAAGAAAGAAAGAAAAACATTTATTTTGCTCTCGTTAAAAATTAATGAAAATAAACAGAACTAAAGAAAATAACTTCTGGTATAAAATGACATTAACGAGAAACAAAAACGGCTATTGGCTCAACTTTAGCTATTTTTGAAATAAAACTACTTTTACGGATTCTATCGCGTTTGTATATGATTTTAATTTTCCGACGCGCGACGTTTCGAACACTTTACAGTGATCATGGTCACGGGAGGACTAAGGTGTCTTACGTCCAATATTTCATTGTTATTAGAACCTGGGTGTGACAGGCGAGCTTCTTAGGGCAGTCTCCTCGAAGGCCTCCATGAATATATCGGCAACAACGAGAGAGACTGGCGAGCCACTCCATCTATTTGCTTGTAGAATTCATCATTCCACATTAAATAGCCAGTTGTTAGGAATTCACGTAACAGTTCAGCATATTCTAAGGCCATATTATTGTGAGATAACTTCTTAGTTACAGTTTTGATGCAACCCTCAACAGGTAAGTAAGTGAAAAGTGATGTGACATCAAAACTGACCATTAGTTCAGTATCAGCGAGATGTAGATCTTTAATTTCGCTAACAAAATGGTAAGAGTCTTTCACAAATGTATTAGTGTGTCCTCGAAGTTGTGAAAGGACCTTTGCAACCATCTGAGCTAATTTCTAAGTCGGTGTGTCGATCTGACTTACTATTGGTTGCAGTGGAAAATTTGGTTTGTGTATCTTCGGCAATCCATACAGTTTGAGTGGTTTTGCACACGATGGTATAAGGTTTTTGACGTCTAGATCTAATGCATCGGAGTGTTTTTAATTAACTGTTTTGTATTATTTACAATAGTATTGGTCGGTACTGAAGGAAGGTGGAGTCAAGGGTCTCCGAAACCGGCGAGCATGTATGAAGAGAATTATGAATGTGGAGGAAGCGAGTGAAGTATGCAAAGATAGAGTTCTCTGGCACTCTGTTCTCTCTGCCTACCCTGCAAGGGATATGGCGTGATGATATGTATGTATGTATGTATGTATTAGTCGGGTTTGTTTTGACCTTTTTATACTTAGTTTCATCCGACAAAAGTTGGTTAACATTTGCATTGTAATCCGACGTATCCATTACCACGGTAGCATTACCCTTATCCCTTATCCCCGATCCGGTGGTAGCTGAATAGTTTTGTTAGTTTTGTAAAATTGTAAAATTGCCACAATAATAATTACCATAAATTAAATACTTTAATAATAACATATCATAAACAACATAAATTTTATATATAGTCATTCTCTTTTTGTACTGACAATGAATTTGTATTAATTTTGTATTAGAACGTAGGTCAAAATTTAATTTCTTATAGGGTAGATATAAATAAATTTATGTAATAACAATGACATATTGGACGTGGGACACCTTAGTTCTCCCATGACCACGATCACTGTAAAGTGTTCGAAACGTCGGGCAATTAAAAATTAAATACAAACGCGATAGAATCCGTAAAAGTAGTTTTATTTCAAATGTGTAACACTCGCGTAAACATTAGAAGATCTATAAGAAACTAACTACTAGAAAACAACTACAATAACTATTAGAAAACATTTAATGAATGTTTGGCTATTTTATTTTATAAAATAGCGCTGATATTATAGGTAAATATCACAAGGAAACTTGCGAGCCTTTTTTTTTTTTTTTTTGGTAGGCTATGGCCCGGTCAAACGTCGCCCGTACCGTCCCGCGTCCGGGGCGACGGAAGGGGAGCGCGTGGCCCCATAACCCACCGTATTCCCTCCCCATCGCCATTGGGCCGGCCACTGGTACCGCTTGCGAGCCTGAAATATGTTTAGGGCCACATTGTGGACTGTTTTCTGTCTACAGCCACGGGCCGGTCCATCCAGGGTAGTACTACAAAACGCGAAAATCGACGTCTGAGCAGTGGAAATGCGCTCTTGCGCTTAGTTTAGTGAGCGGGAGAGCCAGATACCCAACGTTTTGAATGGATTTTATTAGGTAAGCAATGGTCTAACTGTATTGCAAAGGTCCATGAGCTGCAGTAACACTTACCATCAGATATGCTGCTTACTCTTTTGCCATCATAAGCAATAAAAAATGTCATCTGACTTAATAACAAAGTCGTGAACGGCATTGGGTGATGAGACAAAAATGATAAAATGCAAATATTAATAGCGCCTACGCTATACTTTTTAGCAAGAATATTTTAGTGATGACTGTACAAATGGCGTAGTGTTTAAGATAACGACCTATCATGCCATTGTCGTAGGTTCGATATCTATGTAGGATTATACTTTGTGTAATCGACAAATTGTTGTTCTGAGTCTGTATGTAATTTATGTCCGTCAAATTATATGTTTTTAAAGTCCCCTGCAATACAAGGATATTATTTCTTTAATGCCGGGTATTCTCTTTAAGAAAAATGAATGAAAATAGTATTAATTGTTTTTATTTACAGTTTTATATTTACTGAGGTTTTATTTTTAAATTACTTTATTACACAATAGCGTTCATAATTTCAATTATTTCATTCTATACATTGCTATAATGGTGGCTCTTGAAATTATACTTATTTGTTATGTAATTATTTCCTTCATTATATCAAGTGATGGTAAGGTACAATCGATCTAAATTGTTATTTTGGTATGTCGTTTTATAATATATATTTCGAAACGCCTGTTAAAATAAAATTAAATCTCTCAGCACTATGTTAAGTGATAAATTGCAGGCGTTAAATTATTAGTTATAAACATAATAGCATCTCAGCTCATATATGTCCTACTGTTGGGCTCGAGCCTCCTCCATAATGGGAGGGACTTTCAACTACTATACCACCGCTGGTCACACAATACATTTTATATATGGATTGGGAGTTTTGGCGCGAATGTGGAAATGTCATGTCACGCTCTTGTATTATATTCATTTTTTTAGTGTTTTGTAGTGTTATATTGAATAATTTTGCTGGTATTTTATGCAATATGGTACAGTTAAAGTGCTGAAGTGTAGTGAATATGGTATAATAGTGGTTTACGTGTATTTACATATTTTGCCAAAATTCCCAAAGAAAACCATTGATTAGGTTATCAGCACCCGATTAATGGTAACGACTTGACTTACTGACAGACAATGACTATTAAAGCAGCTACATAATATGAAGAAATGATGAACATATATGAAGAATAATTAAATAAGACTTGGCTGTATGGGCTTTGATCCCTTTGCCTGTCCGAATGGACGAACAGAACCAAAAAAGAAAAAAATATATATGGATTTTTTTTTTGAGTTTTCCTTCTCTCATACATAATTTTGTAATTTTTATTTTAAAAGAGCTTGCAAGTAGTGAAATCTTACCGAAGATAAAGACTCAGTACCAATAGCCGATCCAAATGGCAGCAAGGAGGTGCAATACAAGTCGTGGAGCTGTCCCGGATAGGTTGAGCGAAGTAAGATTGGACCATAGCCTATAAAAAAGGGACAGGAGATAAACTTGTGTAAGCAAGTAGACAATAAGACATGTTATTAATATATTAACCTGTGACTTGGATCATTCTCATTCTCCTACTCTTATTCCAATTACTTGGGGTCGATACAATATGTACTCTTATTTCATAGTACATATTGTAAAAGTTATTGGCAATAGTTTTATGACCAGCCGCCTGCCAGACGTCATTCCTACTTGTAAATGTAATTATTGACCAAACGGCATCAGATGAAGTTGGCTCAGGTCGTTATTAGGCTTTTAGTCGTCTTTTACCACAACGATGAGCAAAGTAAGGGTTGGTAGTATTCGTAGCCGCCACCACACAGCTAAAGTTATATGTTAAAGTTATAAGTTATATGATTAATTATAAATTTAATATCACCAATTATAGTTTTAAAATGTGGTCTATTGCAATACGAAGTCCTTATCACGTAACTACAGTTCTAAGTAGTACAAATGTGTACTAGACTAGATAGTAGCCTATGTAGACATTGGATAACTAATAGATAATGTGCGGTTATAGTGTTGTAACTGTTCACATACTCGTATATACCTCGTGATATAAGTTCAGTTTTTATTTTCTAAATACAGGGTTATCAAAATGTATTTTATACATACATACATATCATCACGCCATATCCCTTGCAGGGTAGGCAGAGAGAACAGAGTGCCAGAGAACTCTATCCTTGCATACTTCACTCGCTTCCGCAACATTCATTACGGAGGGGCCTCGATCCCAACAGTGGGACATATATGAGCTGAAATGATGATGTAAATGAAAATGAACTGTTCTCGGGCCTCATTCGCGATGAAATGGATATTGGCTTAATTATTTTTCATTTAAGAATTAGATAGGCCTAGATTTTTTAATTTGAGTTTTTCATTTCTTGCACTTTTTTTATTGCTTATCGCGGCAAATGAGTAGACAGCACACTTAGTGGTGAATATTACTGCCTCTCATAAAGCTTTGCATTGCCAGGAATACTCCTGGTAATACACTATACAGTCAGACTGCTAGCAACCAGGGCCTTCGGCTCTCACACTCACCAAAGGAAGTGCATCAGAACCCCGAATGAACCGGCCTATCGCTGTAAACCTGACCGAAAACTTTCAACAATGTGTCTCTACCACTCTCGCATGGCGTGGAGAGGTACATGGTACAGGTAAGGCGGGTCTATGGGGTCGTGTGCCGCTTTTACTGTCGCCCCGGATGGATTTAGTGGGTCGTGACCACTCCATAGCCTGCCGCCAAAAAAAAATGTGTCTCCACGACTACAAAAATACATACATTTTAACATATTATATCTCTAATTCTCTAATTGTTATTAAGGCGGGTGCCCTAAGAATGATGAATTAATGACCCTAAGAATACAATTCACCAACCCCTTTCTCACCAGTGAGTACTGGTGAGAAAGGGGGTTGGTGAATTGTATTCTTACTGCGTCACCATATGGAAAAATTTAATAGTGTTATATTAGTTTCGAATATTTTTTAACTTTCACGGTTATGGGCAAATTTTCACGTCCAATAAGTCATCGTTATTACAAATGTTTTTATTAACCAGGTACACTATGAGTTATTGAATTTTAATCCACAGTTTTTTGATACAAATGGATTGCAAGTATATAAATAAAAATAAAAAAAAATCCTACCGGGCTGGCCATGAATGTTAAGGAAGCGTTACCAGTGGCCGGCCCAATGGCGATGGGGAGGGAGTGCGGTGGGTCATGGAGCCACGCCTTTCCGTCTCTCCAGACGGTACGGACAGCGTGTGTCCAGAACATAGCCTGCCAAAAAAGAGGATAAAAATAAATGACTTTATTATAATATAATTAATAATATTAGCGTAAACATTAGTAGCTGTGTGGTAGCGGCTACGAATACTATCAACCCTTATTCTTCTCGTAGATGTCGTAAAAGACGACTAAGAGCTTTATAATGGCCTGGGCCAACTCCATCTGATGCCATTTAATCAACAATTACATTTCCAAGGAGTGTTAACGTCAGGCAGGCGGCCGGTCATAAAACTTTTGCTAATAACTTTTACAATATGTACTATGAAAAAAGAGTACATATTGTATCGACGCCATGTAATTGGGTAAAGAGTAGGAGAACGATGAATGATGATTAGCGTAAACATTAGAAATTATTATGATAATAGAAAATCTGAAATAGACAATGATATAATTCTTTTAATATTTCTACATCATACATTGAATGTGACAACTCTTGGTAGACATAAACTGCTCTCTGTATAGACCGTAGAGTGTCCTTATGTGTCAATGTACTTATGTATGTGACGTCACACAACATGGCCGTTTTGGACAATTCAGACCGTTTTTGTATAGCGTCATAAATAATTGTCACGAACAAAATTGTATATTTATTGGAACCTCGATGTGATAGGTCATGGTATTGCTTGATGTGTTTCATTGTTTCTTAATTTGGTAGATTTTAGGGATCTTTATTTCAAAAGCAACAACACTATCATTTATATGAGTCCAATTGTTGTTATCCGTGTGGTGACGGATTAGTATACAATTCACCACCCCCTGTCTTATCCGTGGGTGATGGTAAGAGACGACTACGGGAATATAACATCTATGCAAGAAAGAGAAAACTCAAAACAAAAACCTTGGTATAGGTTACTTGGTATAGGTACTTGATTCTTGAAGAAGAGACAAGAAAGTCCTTTTCCGTGTAGTGTTGGAGTATGAATATAATTCACTCTTTCTCCTATCTTGTCCGTGGATGTCATAAAAGACGACTGAGGGACATAATATGTATATATCATCTATGCATGAGAATGAAAACTCGAAAATAAACACTATGTCATTAAATTTGCGTGCAGATCGTCGACGTAAACAGTTCTAGTGCACTGACCCTTATAGGAATTGAAGTTGACAAACTATATATGATGTAATAACGCATTGGCGTGAGATGTATGCGTACGATCGGGAAGTGCAACCTGATGCTGTGAACTAGATCTATCACAAATAAATATATTATGAAATATATCAACTAGTTATAGTATTTCTCGAGTTTAAAGACTTGATATTCCCGTTTATAACTAGTAAACTGGACAGACTTTTTTCTATTAAAAAATATTAAAACAACCAAACTAAACTTGACTGCATAAATGGCGTAGTGGTTAAGATATCGATCTACCGTGCTAGTGCGATTCGATTCCTATGCAGGACAATACTTTTGTGTTTGTCTGTGTGTAATTTGTCTGCGCTAATTATATGTTTATAAAGGCCCTCGCAAAATAAGAATTATTTCCTTAGTGCAGGATGTCTTTTAAAAATGAAAATTTTGGGTCGTTATTTAGAATGCCATCCATCCTTTAACCTGTTTACGTCCAATGGTGGATATAAGTATCCTCATATGGGATAATAACGCTAAAGTTACCATGTCTGGCAGATGACTTGGTAATCGCAATTGGTATTATAAATTTTCCAAGATCCTATTATTTCCACCGAAGATAAGGATCCAGTGATGATCAGCTTATAATAATGATAGAAAGATCAGGTATATCTGATGCCGTTTGGTCAACAATTACATTCCCAAGAAGGATTGACGTCTGGCAGGCGGCCGGTCATAAAACTATTGCTAATAACTTTTACAATATGTACTATGAAAGAAGAGTACATATTGTATCGACCCCAAGTAATCGGGATAAGAGTAGGAGAATGATGATGAATGATGAGAAAGAACCAGTACAACGGGTTATAATGCTACACGACATTCCTTCCATCGTCCCGGACGGCTCGGACTGGCTTTTAGAGGCCCATAACCTGTTATAAAAAAAAAAAAAGGGAACTTTATTGTTCGATTGCCTGGTAATCTTTTAGTTGGTTTTTGAAACTCCCACAAAAAATAGAGAAACATGAGTAAAGAACTATATACACTAATCATATTTCATTCCATTTGCAAATAATTCCAAAGCAGAACGGAGTTATAGACAAATATGTCGACACAGTGCAGTGTGGTAAGCTTCCGGCGTTGCCGGCGCAGGTTCCGGTTGCGACAGCGCCATCTGTCCAGTTCTGTGTTTTCCATTAATCGACGCAAAATATGGCTTTATTTGATTGAGGTCAATCGGCGAGTGAGTCACTTGGGTGCGTACATGTCTTGCAGTGGCGAAGCTGTTATTTACACAGACTTAATGCTCTATTAGATTCAGGGCTGGCAAAAAAATTAATTGAAAATTTTCAAGATTTTATTTTTAACTAGCGTTTACCCGCGGCTTCGCTCGCGTTGAAGTCCTTAAATAAATATCAAAGATCGTACATTCCAAAAGAATTGTTTGTCAAAAAATTTGAAAATCTAGCAACTTCAAGGCCAATAAACTGCAAACCCTTGGTGCTGTATTACTGACAGTCAAATTAATATCTTATTGACTATGGCTTCAGCTATCATGCCTGACAAAAGATTTTTTTAACAGTAAGTATCCTATATCCTTTCTAATACCTCGAAGAATATGTGTACAAAGTTTCATGATAATCGGTTAAGTAGTTTTGGCGTGAAAGCGTAACAAACAAACTTACATTCATATTTATAATATTAGTAGGGACCTTGAAATATGTAGTTTAATAAATATATATGCTATATCACCATCATTCTACTCTAAGTCAAATTTTTTAGGGTCAACGTAATATGCACTCCACTTCTATCATACCTGTTGGAAATATTTAGGTATAGGATCAGCCATCTGCCTGATATTAACCCACCTTGGGAATGTAATTGTTGACCAGATGATATCCGATGGAGTTGATCTAAGTATATTTAAAGCTCTTAGTCGTCTTTTACGACAATCATGAGCAAAATAAGAGCTTGAAGTATTTACATCCTCTACCACCCAGCAAAAATTATTGTACCATTTTTTTTTCTTATTTTTTTTTTTTTAGGGGTGGGTTATGATCGGCGCTCTTCTCACACCACTCCGTCCGGGGCGACAGAGGGGCGTACGCACGCATACCCGTAACCCATCCATAAACCTCGCCTACATCGTTGGACCGGCCACTGGAGCAGCGTGAACTTGTAATCAGTGGCCGGCCCGACGGAATACCCCCTAAGGAGTACCCTCTTCTTGAGCGACGTAATTTTAAATTTATATTTTGATTCAATATCGACTATTTTAATTCACTGTGTGGTAGCGGTTTCGAATACTACCAACCCTTACTTTGCTCGTGGATGTCGTAAAGGACGACTACGAGCCTTATAACGATCTCCATCTGATGCCTTTTGGTCAACAATTACCCAAGGAGGGTTGACGTCTGGCAGGCGGCCGGTCATAAAACTATTGCCAATAACTTCTACAAAATGCACTATGAAAGAAGAGTACATATTGTATCGACCCCAAGTAATTGGAATAAGAGTAGGAGAATGATGATGATTATATGGCTCAGTCGTTTGTTACGACATCCACGGGTATGTTAGGAGGTGGTGAATTCTTACTCTGTCACCACAAAAGTCTCTAATCGTAAATCCAATCGATTTAATTAATAAAAACTCAGACGTTACAGAAAAAAAGTTTATTCGAAAATAAAATTTACATGAAGATAAATCAAATAGAACACTAATTTGGCACTAAGCATGCATACATTACATGACAACTTCAATGCCAGCCATGGCCAAGACCATGGCCGAGTCCAACTAACGGTGCACCATAATGAAGTGGGGCCGAGTATCCATGTGATACGATAGGAGCAGAAGCGATAACTTCATGACCTAATCCGTAGCCGTGACCTAGCCCGTATCCATAACCATGGCCAAGTCCATAACCATGACCCAATCCATATCCGTATCCATGACCAATGCCGTAACCACTGCTGATGATGGGCGCACTATGGCTGACGATAGGCGCGCTGTGGCTGTACAGACCAAGGCCATGTCCGTAGCCATGACCACCGAGCCCGTAACCAAGACCTAGGAGACCACGTTTCTCATTCTTCTTCTCATCAGCTCCAGACGCTACGGCAACAGCCAGGATGAGGATACACAGCTGAAATAAGACAAGACTTATAGTTAAAAAAATGCAATACAGTATCTATTTCTTTCTGGTGTTTGCAGAAATCGGCTTAGAGATATAAGCAGATTAAACGAGGCTCCTGATGATCTAACCAGAAATTGGTTCCATGTTCGTGAAAAGAATACCTGATAGCAAAAGGAATAGATTCACTAAAAGGTAAAATGGAATCCTTCCCTATTAATTCTCCCACCGTTTTTAACCGACTTCATTCTACATATAATGTAAATGGAATTAAAAAAATCGGCCAAGTGCGAGCTGTACTCGCGCACGAAGGGTTCTGTAAATCTAAATAAACGGTGAAAACCTCTTTTATTGTATGGGAGCCCTCTTAATTATTTATTTTATTTTAATTAATTATATTTAAATAGAACATAAAACTAAATATTCTGTGAATAGTTAAAGCGTCTACCTATCACAGTTATTAGTATCGAGCAAGAAACGGTAAAAAAATCAAGTTTGTTGTATGGAAGCCCCCCTTAAATATTTATATTATTTTAGTATTTTTTGTTATAGCGACAATAGAAATACATCATCTGTGAAATTTTCAACTATCTCGCTATCACCGTTCTTGAGATACAGCCTGGTGACAGATGGACGGACGGACAGCAAAGTCTCAGTAATAGGGTCCCGTTTTTACCCGTTGGGTACGGAACCCTAAAAAAACAAAACAGTCATGAGGACTGCCGACTGAAGTGAAAACTTAACACTATGAAAAATTATGTTTTTTATAATGTATAATGTTTTTTTCACTACATAGTATTAGCACGATAAACCACTAACTACATACACTAACCTCATAATGTAAACCAAAACATGATTGTTAAAATAATTATTATTACGTATCAGTAATAACTATTAAAACCTATTGAATTATTGATAATAATTAATAATAACAATTATTACATATAAATTGAATATAATAAGCACAGCGATGCAGCACTGAACAGCAACTAACTGTATCTTTCTCACTCGGGTACACTCGTCGGTCCCGAGTTCACCCGATCGAGCCTTTCACCTCAGAGTGTGACGGATCAGCCTCACTTACTAAAACATCTGTATGTGTGCGTCAAAAGAAGTTTTCACTTCAAAAATGCCCAATACAATTATTGTTTATTCCGTCTATATTAAGTTAAGTGTTCTTGTAACAATAACTCATCGGTTATATTAGATTTTAAATTCTCAATGTAGGTAACAGTGCCTCCTTTGGAACGTTTAAGACTTTGGAGGGAGACATTAAAAAGACCGAAAAAAATTACAAGGCATATCTCACAATATTGTTCGAAATGTTTTACTTTAGGACATTTAATAAAACTAAGATGTAGGTAGTGAATACATATTTTTTAGGGTAACACCCATGCTGTTGTGGTAGAGTTGATACTTTTCTATTTAAAGCCGCGCGCCGGCCTGTACGGGGTAGTACAACACTCGCAAAAAATCAACGTCTGAATAAAGCAATATGCTGTTACGTTTCATTTAGTGAGAGAGTCTGAAGCCCATATTTCTAGGTAGATTTTGATTGGCAAGCAGCGGCCTAACTGTAACCCTAATTTTGCAAAGTCCATGAGCGGCAGTAACAATTACCTTAAATATGCTGCTTGCTCGTTAACCATGATCAATAAAAAAAATATAAAAAAGTGTGTGTGTGTGTCAGCTCCGACGCACGACTGGAGTTCACTCCTTAAGTACGATTATCAAAACAGGCGCAAAAAAGCTAATTTAACTAAAAATTATATATATATATATATATATATATATATATATATATATTTACATTTATTAAAACTGTTCAGTGAAGTATTATCTCACGTCAGAAAGTGAAAGGTGCGCAGAATAGGTTGCGCACCAAAAACGTAACGAGGTCATTCGATCACTAGATTTTACTCCACAAATTTTTCTCATACCGGGCGCCTTATATGAAAGTCATTTCTTAAGGAGTAAACTCCAATTAAAAAAAAACTTCGATGAATAAATCTTTGTGACAAGGAATACTTCACAAACACACAATTATTGAATACAAGTCTTAATTAGACTCAAAATAATCATTTATCAGATCTATATTAATAAGATCCTAGCCTTTGAACTTTGCTAGGTGGGCCACCGAACAAAGACCGGGTTTCAGTGGAACACACACACGGTGTGGAGAAGTAAATTGCAGGGTGGGTTTATGGAATCATGCGCCGCTTCATCTCTCGCCCTGGACGGATTTAGCGGAGTGTGACCAGATCATAACCCGCCGCAAAAAAATGCCTCTGAACCTTCACCCGACTTCATTTCTTATACAGAGAGATATTTTATGTCAATAGCTAATAGGTATCTGGAGACACTGGCCATTGGCAATTGTATACGTTGATCCAAATTTGTTATACTATTTTATTTTTGTTATAGCTATTCATATTTCTGTAATAACCCTTACTAATATTATAACCGCGAAAGTAACTCTGTCTGTTTGTCTGTCTGTCGCTCTTACACAGAAAAACTACTGAACCGATCTAAATGAAATTTGGTACACAGATAGTCGAGAGCCTGATAAAGGGCATAGGCTACTTTTTAATGCAAAATTAGGTTGTAAAGGGGAATGAAAAGTTGAAAGAAAGTATCGTCATTTTTAAGGCCAGAAGCATGAAACTTTTTTTAGGCTATTGATTAGATATAAATAAATATGACACTAAGATTTTTTTTTAAAATACCCTTAAGAGGTAAAATAAAAATAGGGGATGAAAAACTTTAGGAAAGTAACCTTTTACGCATGCGAAGACGCGGACAGAAGCTAGTATTTTATATTTCTCATCATGTACAAATATTTTTTATTATTCTATATGGCACGCTCTTAGCAATAAGAAAATTAATTGAATAAATAAATATGTTGATCGCCAAAACAGCTTCAGATGCTGCTACCTAGATGGCTTCATCTTTACGCATATATTTTTGCTACATATTCAATAATAGTAGATGTAATCAAAGCATACATATTATATTGAGACACTGATCGTTACGCTAGTTAATTTGACGACGGACAACTGCAAGGTAATCTTATAATCATAGTTTAGGAAACGAATGTAGAAATATCCTGTTTTGATATGGTAAATTGCACGATTTAATTATACGCTTAGAATGTCACACTGGGTCTCCGTGTCAATGGCTTTTCGCTATAATAAATGTGAAGCAATTAATTTTAATAATTAATGGGTAAGATTTAGAATTATAAAATCATTATTATCGTAATCCTCCTCTTATCTCGATTAATTGGGGTGTATAAATTGCAAAAGGTTTTGGCAATAGTTTTATGGACTACCTGCCTGATGCCAACTGTCCTTGGGAATGTAATTATTGATCCAGGCGGTATCAGATGGAGTGGCCCAGATCGTAAAGCTTTTAGTCATATTTTACGATATTCAAGATTAATGTAAACGTTAGTAGTATTCGGAGCCCCATCACTCAGTAATATATTATAATGATGAAACACAGTTATAATTAAATAAATAACAATTATATTACATATTCATCATTTCCATCATTTCCAAGGACGACGGGTGACGTCTGGCAGGCGGCCGGTTATAAAACTATTGCCAATAACTTTTACAATATGTAGGTACTATGAAAGAAGAGGGCATATTGTATCGACCCCAAGTAATTGGGATAAGAGTAGGAGAATGATGATGATGATTACATATTCATCATTAAGAAAATCTTTTAATAATATTTATATTACAAAAGATTTATTAAGTTATTTTTGAATAGAATAATATTAAGGTCCTTTACATTAGGTCTTTTACAATATATATATATATATATATATATATATATATATATATAGCGGGAGCTATATAGATGATGCTCTTCCTTAGGAGAGACGTGTTTTTCGTATGCAAGCACAGTTTATAATTCACACGGCGATCGCCAATATTGAAGTCTGATATTTTGAAAAATAGATATAGATTTTAATTTCAAACATACATTGAAAGTAGTCGAAATTTTATATTTTTCGAAATATGGTTCATAAATATCTATAACTTGTAAGCCCAATATAACATAAACGGATCGCTTTTAAAGATTGTTTTTTTTTTTTAATTTATTCGCCCTTTTGGGCAGGCTATAGTCAGTCGACCTTACCGCCTTGTCTTACATATTAAATTTCTTCATATATTTATTTATCACTTCTTCGTATTGCGTAGCCTTAATAGTCACTGTCCGTAAGTAAGACATTTTCAATTTGGCGCTGATAACGAAATCAATGATTTTATTGGGAAATTTGGCAAAATATGAAAATACACGTAAACCACTATTATACCATATTTACTACACTTCAGCACTGTACCTGTATTATATTCCATACAACACCGGCAAAATTATTCAATATAACACTACAAAACACTAAAGTAATGAATATAATACAAGAGCGTGACATGACATTTCCATATTCCCGCCAAAAACCTTTTAAAGTTTAATCTTTAATGTCATTTTTTTCCTGTATTGAATAGGGCATTGTCGTGCAGCAACATTGTCACCTCGTATAATAACATATTAAATAAGTATAGATACAGTTTTTTGATTTCAGTGCATGTTATCTTTTATTTATTAAACTTACGTATTCGAAGTTAATATATGTATCTAATAATATGTATTTATATAAATGTTTGAATGTATAGTTTCATTTACCATTCATTTTTGACATGCATTGGTTAAATCATAATCATTCTCTTGGTCTTATCGCAATTACTTGGAGTCGACGCAATATGTACTTCTCTTCCTACACATTGCAAAAGTCATTGCAATAATTTTATGATCAGCTGTCTGCCTGACGTCAACCCTCCTTGGGAATGTTATTGTTAACCAAACGGAATCAGATGGTGTTGGCTCAGGTCGATATAAAGCTCTTAGTCGTCCTTTACGACATTCACGAGCAAAGTAAGTGTTGGTAGTATTGGTAGTCGCTACCACACAGCTAGTGCATCGGTTACATGCGTATTCTATTATTAATCTGTGGCGATTTATACTCTGTGACTTGACGATATGTCACAGATAAAAATGTCTAGAAATTATATTAAGATCGTTATGTAATAATATAAATAAAATGAATATTCAATCAAATATGAGTTCTGATTTTTGACAGTCATTAAAATTTATTCAATTGAAGTAGTGTGATTAAGTAATTATAATATATTTTCAATATTTTGACTTGAGAGTTTTTCTTTCTAGAACAAACTATGATATTCAAAGTATTGACTAATCGCTCTTTAGATTTGAAAGTCACATGTTTCTACATAAATAGATAGGTACATATAAAAGATTTTATTACAGTCCTTGTACAGTTAGTTTGTATCCTGAAGTGCCAATTCGTATAGGATTCCTATTATATATTGCTTTTACAGAACATATACTGTTTATTTATGCTTGTATAAACGACTAGAATTATGTCTATACGGACAGTATAGGTATTTGTATAGCTCTAATTTTGGTGACCTAGATTTGACTCTCATAGAGGACAAATATTTATTTGATAGACAATTATGTTGATAGCTATTTTTGTGTATTTTACGTGCATCAATTATATTTTTATCACGTCGAAATCGATCCAGTCGTTTTGGGGATTAGTTGGCACAAATAGAGATAATAAAATTAAAATAGTTTTTTTATTTGAAAGTCTAACTTTCATGTGCGTTTAGTAAAAAAAAACTTATTTTTTCGATTTCAGCATTACACACTTTTTATATTACACTATTTTTTTATATTTTATAAGTGAAATTATTAAATAAGGCAAAGTAATAGTAACAAGAATAGTAAATTAAAATACATTTATAACTGTGAGCTATTTTTTTTTTTTGATTTTTCGCCCTTTTGGTCAGGCTATAGTCTATATAGTCGACCTTACTGCCTTGTCTTCCGTATTAATTTTCTTTATATATTATTTATCACTTCTTCAAATTTTAATTAGTCCTTGATAGTCACTGTCCGTCAGTAAGTTAAGTCCTTACAATGAATTTGGCACTGATAACTTATTAATAGTTTCTTTGGGAATTTTGGAAAAACACAAAAATACATGTAAACCATTATTATACCATATTCACTACACTTCAGCATTTTAACTGTATCATATACCAAAAAATACCAGCAAAATTATTCAATATAATACTACGAAACCCTAAAGAAATGAATAAAATACAAAAGCGTGACATGACATTTCCATATTCGCGCCAAAACTCCACTATGAGCTAACCACTGGCTGCGGCTTGCTCATACTGGAGTTTTGCACTTTGTTAAACATTCGTTCTGAAATGTTAATAATAGACAGATTTTACAGATATTTTTATTAAAATATTAATATTATTCTTTTTACTTATTTTTTATCATTAGAGAGGAAAATAATCTTCAAAATGGCGCTTCATATATTAAAATGCATTCGAAATATAATATACATTATATATATATAAATATTTTTCATAGTTTATATTGTAAATTTCTTCTTCTGTGTGGTGACGGAGTAAGAATACAATTCACCACCCCTATCTTGCCCGTGGGTGATCGTAATAGATGACTAAGAGATATAAAACGCATATAACATCTATGTGAGAGAAGGAGAACTTGAAACAAATCCCTATACTAATACGTCTGATCAGCATTGTATAATAGGTCAATTTCCCTCCCATTATGGAGGACGCTCGAGCCCAATAGTGGGACATACATGAGATGATTGCAAGTTTCACGAAAGTCAATCTGTCTTCACAACTGTCTTTTGTGTTTTTTTTTAGGAATTTTATCAAAATGTTGTGAATTTATTTTTATTACTAAGTATATGATAATACTTTTTTTTGCCATTATAAATAATTAAATGCAAATTTTATTAGCAAAAAATAAATTTAAAAAAAAAATAACTTACAGCGGATTTCATGTTTGTAGTTTGGTACGTGTATGGTTGGATACTGTCCCTTGGTCACCGGTGCGCACTTTATATCATGTGGTCCCAGCGACCCCCGCCCCACCAGGGTGAGCCGCCCACCCACCTACCACACTAAGTACATAGGACATTGCGTTGAGCCCAATCGTTCAAACCACGCCATTTATAATTTACGACATACTATATTAATTACTCATACGACATATGTATTGAAACTTTGAGAGTACAGTGTCTTAAAGAAACAAATCTTATCACAATTACTTCAAGTTTAATCTCCTGACAATAAAAAAAATATTTACTGTTTATTTCTTCCAGATAATCTCTATAACTGGCTAGACCGATTTGGATGACACTTTCACGGGTAAATATTAAAATTTTACAAGGAGTAATTTGCACTAGGTATAATTATTTTAGAAAACAAAATTGGGATTCAATAACAAGAAAGAAATCCGTGAAGAAGAAAAAAAATCCGTGTGGTGATGGAGCAAGAATACAGTTCACCACCCCCTATCTCACCCGTGTTTAATCGTAAGAGATGACTAAGGGATATAAAACACTGTCTTACCAGCGTGGTATAGTAGGCTAATTGCCCTCTAATTACAAAGGAGGCTCAAGCCCAACAATGGAACATATATGAGCTGATATGAAGACGTTGAACAAGAAAAATTTAATCCATAATATTGTGAACGAATTTCGATTCAGTTTCATATTTTTTATTTTACATCAAACAGTTAAGATTTCTTATTTAAATGTTTCTTCTACTTCGTCTTTGATGTATCGGCAATCAGCTACTTGTACGAACCATTGTTGCCAGTATCGCATTACAATTTTCTTCACGTCTTTGGTCTCTTCCCATTAGTCATTGTCCGTCAGTAAGTCAAATCGCCTTCAACAGTGCTTTAGTCACACTGTTAATGTTATCTTCTGGGAATATTGATGGAAAACGAAAACATTGTAAAGCACTTTTATACCATATTCATTATAATCCAGCAGTTCATTCGCATCACATTACATAAAATGTTATCAAAACTATTTTAATATAATATGTTAAAACAAGATATTAAATATATGATCACCACATGTCACTCGCTTTTCTTCTTGTTTTTTTTTTTATTTTTGGCAATCAGCTACTTATACGAGTCACTGTTACCTGTGTCAAGTTCCTTTTTTTTATATATACATGGCGTTCACTAGATTTCGCCAATAACTAGTTACGGTTTTCTTCACGTTTCTAGTAATTTCATATTAGTCATTGTCTGTCACTAAGTCAAATTACCATCAACAGTGTCACCCTGTTAATAGCAGTTCCAGCAGTTCATTCGCATCACATTACATAAAATGTCATCAAAATTATTTAATATAATACATTAAAACACTAAGATATCGAATATAATACAAGAGTTTTCAGATGCCCGCCAAAAGTTCCCATATCACGTTCATATTCCCGCCAAAGATATTTTATTTTTTTAATTTTACTAACAGAACAACAATGTTTGCTTTTTTTTTTAATCTACGCATACTAAGCCAAGACATAGTAAAATATACAAAAATAAATTGAACGTATCATTCGTATTGATGTGTTTAATTCCGTAAGATGTAATGAATGACGGTAAAACATAATCTATACAATTCTCTCAATGATATTACTTATCATCATTTCAGCCACTGTTGAGCTCGAGCCTCCTCCATAATGGGAAGGAAATTGTACCTACTATACCACACTAGTCAAACGTGTTGGTATAGGGTTTTATTTTGAGTTTCTTTTTCTTGCACAGATTCCAAATGCTTATTAAATCTTTTAGTCGTCTCTTACGATCACCCACGGGCAAGATAGGTAGGTGTAGTGTATTCTTACTCCATCACCACACGGAAATGTGTGAGATAGCCTGCAATTAGTGAGAGTAATTTCGTAAAAATGGTGAGAACTGTGTAATAGTAAATTAAAAAAAAATGCTAATTTCATAGCATTCTCTACATATAGTTGACTGCACAGATAACGTAGTGGTTAACATACCAATCTTCACTGCTAGTGCCGTGGATTCGATTCCTACACAATACAATACTTTGTACGATCCAAAAAATTTTGTGCTGAGTCTGGGTGTAATTTATCTGCGTTAATTATGTTTGTAAAGTCCCACGCAATACAAGGATTATTTCCTTAGTGCAGGGTTCTGGATGATAATAAAATTAAAAATATTATTATTTTAAATAAACAATTTTTTTTTAACATCACCCTACACTAAAGAAATAATCCTTATATTGTTATATTATATAAACATGTAATTTAACTTAGGGGCCGTTCATAAATTATGTAAGTCGTTAAGATATTGTGTTGACTGAATATTATAACTTCTTACTATAGGTATATATCAAAACTGCGATGGATTATTGATAAGATTAATGTTATTGCAATGAGTGAATGATACTTGTAGTACGAAGATTGTATTATATTATAAGATTGTATTATATTATATGTATTCTCCGCTCGCACGGCGTGGAGAGGTACATATAGGGCGGGTCTATGGGGTCGTGCGCCGCTTCTTCTGTCGCCCCGGACGGATTTAGCGGGGCGTGACTACTCCACAGCACGCCGACAAAAAAAAAGTACGAAGATTGTAATAAAAGATATTTTCAGAATAAACGGAGTTATATTTAATCAATAGGGTATTTTCTTACAAAAAATCTTATTAAGGAGTAGTTGCAATTTTATGATGTCTTACACTAGAGAGGGAGGGGGCCAAATCATTCTTCAAAATCCCTTACGTAATTTATGAACGGCCCTTATGCAAATTACATCCACGCTCCAAATAACAGATTTTACATAATAGGCATCGAACAAAATTCAAATAAATTCAAAATTCATAAAATTCTCTCTAACTGAAACAATAAACCTTTATTTAAACTAGCCGCTATAAAATCCTATTAATTGTAACAAGGACATTTAACCCTACCTTTTAAATAGTCATGCCCTTTAAATATTAATCTAATTTAACTGTCTACATAGGTCTACTAGTTCTCACAATAGGGCCTTTAGCGTGAGCTTTGTAATGTTTAGAGCAGCGAGTGTGACCGACCTTCATTAGCGCGGTGGTAGCTGATAGAGCAATATACATTGCCATTAATATGTTTTTCTTTAATATGTATTGAATCAATTTTAGAAGAAAGATCTTATTGTATAGCAAACAAAGTGATACGTAGGATTATTGCATTATAAATATTTCTGTGAGATATAATTTCAACATCTATAAGTATTAAAATTAGTATAATTTAAAATAATTTGGAAAATCCAAAAGAGCACGTCTCATAATTTTTATATTACTTATCTTTTACTATTAGTCAATGTCATAAATAAAAAAAATGAAAGAAAAAAATTATTTTGAAATTTGGTGCCATTCTCGACGTATTACTAAACATAGCTGTTCGTTTACAATAGGCTGTATGGGACATGTTTCCTTTGCCTGTCCTAATGGACGAACAAAAACATGTAAACGAACCCAATTTTCATAAGGTGTACATACATCAATGACTCAGCAGTTTAGTTTTATACTTATTGTAATTAAACGACAAAGAATTACCAAGCTATTTTCGAAAGGAAATAGCGCGTTGCAATTATGAAGCTTTTAATTAAAGAAAAACTTCGATACATTAATTTTTACGGTCGTGAGAGTGCCAGATCCAGAATATTTTATCGAACATCCTCGAATATATATTTTTTTAATCAACTATTTTCTTACTTTAAACAAATTAATTGCTTTTTAAAAATATCAAATACGTTTAATCGAATGTTTTCCTTGACATATGTATGATAACATTATCCTATAAGTGCAATATGAGAAAAACTCAATCATTTTTAGGTTTGAAAAGTGCTTGATTTTCATATATCGAGAGTAGAGCAAGACCTCAATGTGCAATTAAAATGTCATCATCAGCTCAGCTCATATATGTCCCACTGTTGGGCTCGAACCTCCTCCGTAATGGGAGGAAAATTGATCTACTATACCGCGCTGGTCAGACGTGTTGGTATAGGGTTTTGTTTCGAGATTTCTTTCTCTTGCATAGATGTTCATCATCACAGCCCATAAATGTCCCACTACTGGGCTCGGACCTCCTTCGTAATGGGAGGGAAAATAACCTACTATACCGCGCTGGTCAGACGTGTTGGTATAGGGTTTGTTTCGAGTTTTCCTTCTCTCGCATAGATGTTATATGCGTTTTATATCCCTTAGTCGTCTCGTACGATCACCCACAGGTAAGATATGGGGTGGTGAATAGTATTCTTACTCCGTCACCACACGGATATATATGATATGGCACTGTATATATATGATATATGGCAATGGATATATATGACGGCATAGATGTTATATGCGTTATATATCTCTTAGTCATCTCGTATGATCACCCACGAGTAAGATAGAGGGTGGTGAATTGTATTCTTACTCCGTCACCACACGGATAATAAATCTCTGTAATAACGATGACTTGTTGGACGTGAGACACCTTAGTTCTCCCGTGACCATGAACGCTGTATTGCATTGAAACTTTGGGAAATTAGAAATCAAATACAAACGCAATAGAATCCGTAAAAATAGTTTTATTTCAAATGTGTAATACTCGCGTAAACATTAGGGTGTTTATTATAGAGGTATAAAACTTTAAGTTCGCAATACTTTTGGCGGCAATTTTAACAGCTGTCAAGTGATTTATGTTTAGTTTGGTTTGGCATTTCAACATGAATAGACTGGCGCCTGAGCAACGCTTCCAAATTCTGCAAATTTATTTTGAAAACAATGGTTCTGTTCGTAATACGTATCGCGCACTACGTTTATTTTACGGTCAACATAATCGTCCATCAGAGCAATTAATTCGATTAACTATGGAACGTTTGCGCACCACGTTTACTCTAAATGATAATACGCACCCGCAGAGATGTTGTACAGTGCGTACAGAAGAAGTCATTGGTTCTGTAGAGCGTAGCGTAGAGGAAGACCCGAATTAGTCTATCCGCCATCGTGCACAGGAATTGGATATGTGTCCATCCACTTTATGGAAGATATTGCGGCAAGATCTTGGTTTGCGTGCTTACAAAATCCAACTCGTGCAACAGTTGAAGCCACACGATCACCTAGCAAGGCGTAGATTTGCTGAATGGGCCCAAAATCAGATTGCCGTTGATCCCGATTTTCATAAGCAAATTTTGTTTAGCGATTAAGCTCACTTTTGTTTGAATGGATACGTCAATAAACAAAACTGCCGTATTTGGAGAGATTGTAATTAGATCCCGGTCATATTTTAGTCCCGAAATTTTCGGAATCAAATTTAATGAATCCCGGGATTTTCGGGATTGATACATTTTTTAAATTTATTGACTAAATAAAAATGTGCGTGAGACGAAACGCATTTACCTTGATTTGACGTTTTAACAGCCATCTTGTTTACACGGCTGATTTCATTTAGAATACACATAGTATTAATTCATACTGAGTAATTTCATTTGTCTTTGTTAACGACCGGATTATGCGTAAAAGTGTGTAAAAATTTCTGCTCCACTTCGTGTATTCATATTTTTTTGTTAATTGGTGATAATCAAATTATTAAAAAGCAAAAATGCATTAATGATTTAATTTTCGTGGTTTAAATAAGTAATCTATAAAGTTTCCGGTCAATTTCATTTAAAATATAAGTACCCATAAACATAAGTAGAAAGAAGTTGATTTTTTGAAGTTTATTGTTGGTTGCATAAACTATTTACAGAAGTGCCTAGTATGTTTATTTTATAAGAAGAAAGTTTATAAAACATAGTATATTTTTGTTTAACCACCTTTGGAGATTTAAAACTTAAATATTCTATGTCCTGAAGTGGCAATGGGCAGGCCACATCGCTCGAAGAACCGACAACCGCTGGGGAAGAAAGGTTCTAGAGTGGCGACCACGTACCGGACGACGCAGTGTGGGACGCCCCCCCACTAGGTGGACAGACGACCTAGTGAAGGTTGCTGGGCGTCGTTGGATACAGGCGGCACAGGACCGCACTCTGTGGCGTAAAATGAGGGAGGCCTACGTTCAGCAGTGGACGGCAATAGGCTGAAATGATGATGATGATGATTCTATGTCCTCAAAAATTGATTTTGATATGTTTACTGACTTTTTGTTACCATTTTCCATTACCAATACAATCCCGGGACTATCCCGGGATCCCGGGATTAACTATAGATAATCCCGAAATCCCGGGATTAGAAAAATCGACCGGGATCGAATCCTCTAATTGTAATTCTCAAGTGTATGTTAAGACACCGTTACATCAAGAAAAATTTACTGTTTAGTGTGCTTTATGGGCTGGAGGAATTATTGGTCCGTACTTCTTTAAAAACGATGCTAGTCAGAAAGTTTCAGTCAATGGCGACCGCTATAGAGCCATGATTACTAACTTTTTCGTTCATCAATTGAACAACTATGGTGTGCAGAAGCTGTGGTTTCAACAAGACGGCGCAATATGTTACACAGCTCGTGCCACAATTGATTTATTGAAGGAAACGTTTGGTAACCGCATAGTTTCACGTTTCGGACCTGTGAATTGGCCTCCAAGATCGTGCGATTTAACGCCATTAAACTATTTTCTATGGGAATATGTGAAGTCGCTAGTCTATGCCGATAAGCCTGAAACGATTGACCACTTGGAGGACAACATTCGCAGTGTTATTGCCGATATATGCCCAAAGATGTTAGAAAAAGTGATCGTAAATTGGACCTCCAGATTAGACTACGTCCGAGCTAGCCGTAGCGGTCATATGCCAGAAATCATATTTAAATTATAATGCCAGAAAAATATCTTTCAAATAAAGTAAATTTCATGTCAATTTTAGAAATTCATCTCTATTTTATTTCATTTAAAAGTTCTATACCTCCATAAAAAACACCCTTTAATAGAAACAAAATATGGAGTTTTTAGATTATAATATTAATAAGGTATTTTTTATTGCTTATAGAGATGTGCTACTGAAGAGGTCATATTAAGAGTATGCATAATCGTAAAGCAGGATCGTGGCTTATGGCAATCCGTAGCCTACCCCTCTGGGAAACGGCCATGAGGCATGAGGACATACATAGGTATGTATGCTTATGCTGGCAAACGAGCAAACAGCACACTAATGGTAAATGTTACTGCTGTCTATTAACCTTTGCATTACCAGGGTACATGTAGATAGTAGCCTACCAGTGAAAATCCCAAACCTACCCAGAAAGTTAGGCTGTCGGCTCTCTCGTTCACCGAACGAAGTGCTGAAGCACATTGGCACTGCTCAGACATCGATATTTTCCCAATCTCAAAAAAGTGCACAACGCCGTTGAAGAAGTTTTCACTTCAAAAAGGTTTATAATATGGTCACCATGTCACATCTCACCCAGTCCTTCCGAATTAACGGTAAGGACGGTGTGTAACTTTATTATACCTATCTACTATATCTATATGGTCGGGCCACCGGTACCTAGTCCTGGTCATCAGTGACTTCTCCTCTTGACTCAACGCCTACCATTTTCAAGGAAAGAACAAATATATTAAATGATTGCTATATATAAACTGTAAGGAGTATATACTACATACATACATATCATCACGCCATATCCCTTGCAGGGTAGGCAGAGAGAACAGAGTGCCAGATTATATACTGTAGTAGAGAGTATATACTACGTAGAAAATATCATCAGTCAAGCGTTTTAACTGTCAAAGAACCACTGGAAACGCTGCTAGAAGTTCATCGACCGACCTAGTGCATTGATCGTCAACATATCCTCCTTCGTGAACTTCATGGTATCATTGTCCAGTAAAATCCCTCTCATCTGCTAGAGATTTTTTTATTGCTTGTGGTGGCAAACAAAGCAGCACATCTGGTGGTAAGTATTACTACCACCTATGGACCTTAGCAATACTAGAGGTATAGCTAGGCCACTGCCTACTAATGAAAACCCCCAAACCCACCCCGTAAGTTGAGCTGCTGGCTTTCACGCTCACTGAACGAAGCGCAGCAGCATTGCCATTGCTCAGACGTCGATTTTCTGCGAGAGTGTGGTACTATCCCGGACGGAATGGCCCACGGCTGTTGACAGAAAACTATCAACAGTGTGGCCATACCACTATGATAAGCAATAGAGGAGTTAGTAGGAAAATTAAAACAATGTCGTATCTGCTTAATCACTGATATACTTGCTTGCTTATGGTGGCAAACAAGTAAGTTTTACTGCCACTGATGGACTTTTGCAATACTAGGAGTTCAGAAATTCAGGTAGGTCGTTGCCTACCAATGAAAACCCATTCAAAAATTGGACTTTCAGCTCTCTCGCTCACCGAAAGAAGCGCGGTAGTACACTGCCAATACTCAGACATCAGTTTTCTGTGAGAGTGTTACATTGAACGGATAGTCCAGTCATTGTAGACAAAATACTATTAAGTATCCTACTCTCTCACGCCGAATGAAACACAGTAGCAATTACTAATACTTTAAAATGCATTTTCTGCAAGAGTATCATACAATTTAGAACGAGCTGATACATTTATAGATACGGACAGAAAACTGTCAACTACATAACTCTATAAAGTGAGGTAGGACCACGCTGTTGAAACTTCTCTGTCTACAACTGCGGGCTGGTCCGTCCGGGGCAGTACCCCACTCTCGCAGAAGATCGACGTCTGAGTAATGGCAATGTGCTATTGCGCTTCGTTCGGTGAGCGAGAGAGCCGGGAGCCCAACTGGGTGGATTTGGGGATTGTAATGGTAGGCAACGGCCTAGCTATAGCCTTGGTTAGAGCAAAGATCCATGGGCGGCAGTGACACTTACCATCAAGTGTGCTGCTTACTCGTTTGCCACCATAAGCAATATAAAAAAAACAATCATTTATTTATGACATACTAATTACGAGCGATGAAGCTGTATGATAGCGGCTGCCAATACTACCAACCCTTACTATGCTCGTGGATGTCGTAAAAGACGACTGAAAACCTTATAGCGACCTGAGCCAACTCCATCTGATGTTGTTTGGTCAACAACTATATTCTCAAGGAGAGTTGACGCCTGGCAGGCGGCTGGTCATAAAACTATTGCCAATAACTTTTACAATATGTACTATGAAAGAAGAGTACATATTGTATCGACCCCAAATAATTGGGATAAGATTAAAAGTATGATGATGACATACTAATTACTTTAAATATATATGCACGTAATTCATTATGATTCAACATGGCATATATTTATATATGTACCTATTTGTCAAACCGGTGAGCAAAGAATTTCCGCTAGTAAATACATTAAAATCTTAAAAGGCGTTGGTTAGCGATACACTTGTATTGCTAAATACGTTAAAGACTGTGTCAAATTGCATGGCCTACATGCAGACTAGACATATCATCATTCTCCTACTCTTATCCCAATTACTTGGAGTCGATACAATATGTACTCTTCTTTTATAGTAAATATTGTAAAAGTTATTGGCGATAGTTTTATGACCGGCCGCCTGCCAGATGTCAACCCTCCTTGGGAATGTAATTGTTGACCACACGACATCCGATGGAGTTGGCCCAAGTCGTTATAAGGGTATTAGTCGTCTTTTACGACATCCACGAGCAAAGTAAGGGTTGGTAGTATTCGTAGCCGCTACTACACAGCTAGAGACTAGAAATATATTTGTATGTAATTTACAGGCTTGCTATTCATCGTACCTCATCATCAACACAGCTCATAAACGTCCCACTACCGGGCCCAGGCCTCCTCCGTAATGGGAGGGAAATGAACCTACTATACCGCGCTGGTCAGACGTATTGGTATAGGATTTTGTTTCGAGTTTTCCTTTTCTTGCATAGATGTTATATGCGTTTTATATTCCTTAGTCGTCTCGTACGATTACCCACGCGTAAGATATATATATACCCTTGCCCTTGGTACTGCAAAGTTCCATGGGTGGCAGTAACACTACTATCCGGTGTGCTGCTTGCTCGTTGGCCAACATAAGCAATAAAAAAAAATTTACTTCCCTTACATCGATATTATCTGCATAGTTATCCCTTAATCAATTTGTATGCCTAGGGTAAAATAGGGAATGCTGAATCGTATTCTTACACTTTCAAAAACTAAATTAAGTTTTATTCTATTATTATTAGACACCATAGCATGTATTGCAAAATGTTATGTTCTGTCCAAGCGACACAACCTTGTATTTAATAACGTATGCTGTAATTCAAATTCGTAATGGGGTTCCTTTCTAAAATGTATCCTGTCAGGATATTGTATGCGACCGTATCGACCTTCTGAGATATGTTGAAGTGATAGGAACAGCTCGGAACTGACGCGTGACTTGTCAAGGTTTTATTGTAATATCTAAAAGAAAATAATTATAAATGATGTCACAAGCGGGATTCGAACCCGCGCCTATTGGGATTCCGGCCCAATCGTGCTGCCACTACACCACCGTGACTAATTGTAGGACATGCAAATTCCACTTCGTATCATATTTACGTCTTAAGGTGACGGTGTGCTATCTACCCGACAATGTTTACACATTATTATAGGCTTAATACTTAAAACTTTACAGTTAGAATTGTATTAAACGTTGACACAACCTTGTTATTTAAATTACTGAAAATTTTTCATTTCGTAATCGGTTTTATAAATAATTAAGCATATTAAATGCTAAATTTCAGTAATTTAAATAGAAAATAATTATACTTCATTTTTTTCGTACGTGAATTTTTTATGATAAGAATGCAAGATTTTTGAAGTGAAACTTCTTTAGAATCGTTGTGATTTCAAACTCGATGAAACGAAAAAATAAGTCCATAGAGACACAAACACATAAATGTATAGGATTCAGCCGGCGAGAGAATGAGATAGAACACATTAGACGTTCTCGTTCACCTCTTTGTGCAACACTTCGTAGCATCCCTACTATCTGACCCCCACTAGAGAGATAGAGAGAGAAAGAGAGAGAGAGAGAGAGAGAGAGAGAGAGAGAGAGTACACGCTATTGGTTGATGTATGTAAAATAGATTTAAAAAATAGTTTGCCAAAGTTTCACTTCTGATATGTGTACTTTGTACGCACACATATTTTTTTTATTGCTTATGGTGGTAAACAACCAAGCAGTACGCCTGATGGTAAGTGTCACTGCCGCCCATGGACCTTTGCTATATCAAGGGTATAACTAGACCGCTGCCAACCAATACAAACCCCAAACATACCCTATTGGGCTGCCGGCTCTCTCACTCACCGAACGAAGCAATTGATGTTATTGATTATATTGCAATTTCTCGAACGTCAAACTACTGCGAGAGTGTGGTACTACCCCGCTGTTGAAAACTGTCAACAGCGTGGTCCTACCACTAAAAACAGGATACCCCATGTATGTGTCAAAAACTCTGTATGTTGCATTGCAAGTTACACGTATATATTAATCATCGACGTCACATAATCTTTTCAGCTGTATGATTTGTATATTAAGCCGGAGAATCACAAAAAACTTATCCTCAAAATAATATGGCTGCTCTAATAGTTAACTCGTGATCGGGTGCCGCTTGTGGAATCTGGTCCAGCCATTTTTCTTTCTTTTTTGTTTTATAAATATTCTTAGTTTAATTTTGTATTATATACAAAATTTTGAATGAATCTTTACTCGAAGGGCATCTCACTGGAGCTAACATAAATTAAACATATAACCAAACTCTTTTGTGAAAAAATATAATAAAAAAAAATGACGAGCCCACTGAGTTTCTTGCCGGATCTTCTCAGTATGTGGCTGCTTTCCGATCCGGTGGTAGATTAATTAAATTTAATTTAAAAAAAAATATGTAAAATTGACAATATGTAAGTGCCCCTATGGGGCTTATGCAAAATAAATGATTTGATTTGAATACTGCTAATTATTCGGTCAGTTTAGTGTCAATCAATTTAATAGATTCAGTCATATTTCATAATTCATGTAACAGTAGCAGTATTCATGTAGCGTAGTAGGTAGTTAAGATACTGACAACGGTACGTTACTATCGCAGTATCGCAGATTCGATACTCACGCAGAGTAATACTTTGTGTTATTCACAAATTATTTTTCTTGAGAATAATAATAATAATAATATGTATAAAATGTAAAATAATAATAATATGTATAACATAGGTACATACATAAATGATCTTATAACAATAATTAGTTCACTATATTTTGTCTCTAGGGGATACAAATTTGATAAAATTGCATAAAATTTTATCTTTATATTATACAAGATAAATTGAATTTATTATTAAAAACGAAACATACACCATTAAAATTAAAATTGCAATATGACAAGTATAAAAAATATTGGATCTATATTATTAGAGTCATATAAATAAAATTTTCCGTGTGGTGATGGAGTAAGAATACTATTCACCACCCCATATCTTACCTTTAGGTGATCGTACGAGACGACTAAGGGATATAAAACGCATATAACATCTATGCGAGAGAAGGAAAACTCGAAACAAAACCCTATACCAACACGTCTGACCAGCGCGATATAGTAGGTGAATTTCCCTGCCATTACGGAGGGGGCCCCAGCCCGACAGTGGGACATTTATGGGCTGTGATGATGATGATCTCTCTAATAATATATATATATATATATATATATATATATATATATATATATATATATATATATATATATACTATCTCTAATAATCTCCGAAACTGGCGAGCGTGTATGAAGAGAATTATGAATGTTGAGGAAGCGAGTGAAGTATGCAGAGATAGAGTTCTCTGGCACTCTGTTCTCTCTGCCTACCCTGCAAGGGATATGGCGTGATGATATGTATGTATGTATGTATGTATGATGATATAAATAAAAATTTCAGGTTATGTAAAATAAAGAATAAAAAAAAATCGGATCTATATTAAGAAAAATGTCATATAATTTTAAAAAAAATCACGTTCTTAAGATGTCATATTATTAAAAAAATGTCAGAAACTTAAATTATCATTAAAGTACATATTCAGTGAATAATTACTTTTTCTTATTAAAATCTTATGGAGGCACTTTTTAAATCGGTTTAGAGGCATTTGCTTCATTTCAAAGGGTATTTTGTTGAAAATTTTGGTTGTTAGACCAAATACACTTTTTTGCATTAGAGTAGTTTTACAATTGAGATTACATAGGTGGTCAGCATATTGCGAGCGTATTGGACCTTTTCTAACATCTGATACTCTTTTGAATTCTTTTGGATTGGCTTTAACGAAGAGTGCAGTTTCCAATATATGTATACAATCCCGGTACAGTTAATATATTCAATTCTTTGAAAAAAGGTAAAGTAAGACTAAATGTAATTTGTTTTTTGTATAAATTATTTGTTTGGAAAGTCCCACGTAATACAAACAATAATTCCTTAGTGCAGTGCGATGCATTTTCAAAGAAAAAAGTAAAAAAGACGACTTTGACGACGAATTGTACAATTGACCGAGTTAGGTACCGACTTTCCGTGCTGAGTCCATCCATGACGGATTCAATATAGGACAATTCTTTATGCCATCCACAATACATAGTTAATCCTTAATTAATATTATAATTAATATTATAAATGCGAAAGTAACTCTGTCTGTCTATCTGTCTGTCGCTCTTTCACGTCTAACTACTGAACCGATCTAAATGAAATTTAGTACACAGATAGTCTAGACCCTGATAAAGGACATAGGCTAATTTTTAATGCAAAAAAAAGGGTTGTAAAGGGAGATGAAAAGTTGTAAGGAAGTATCGTAATTTTTAAAGCCAGAAGCATGAAACCTATTTTTTGGCTATTAATTAGATATAAATAAATATAACATTAAAATTTTGTAAAAAAATTAACCTTAAGGGGTATAATAAAAATATAGGATAAAAACTTTAGAAAAGTAAACTTTTACGCGGGCGAAACCGCGGGCAGAAGCTAGTAATATATAAATTATGTTTGTAAATTACTTTAAGGAATATATTTTTATTTTTTTATTTATTTACGTAAGGTTCTAATTAAAATTAAAATAATTCGAGTAGTAATAACAAATTACAATTTAAAAAATATATTTATGTATGTAGGGGTCGACGACCACACGTGCAATGAAAGTTCTTATTGAAGTATTAACTATTGCTTTATACAAGTGTACAAGCGCCTTGCCCTTTCCTATAACTATAGTCTATCTAATCTAAGAAGTGCACTTTGACAGCTGTCGGAGTAAGTTGTCTAGGTATGTGAACCAAATAATCGCTATCGAAAATATCCGATTTTAGGGAGAAATCGATTTTGATTCTTTATAATTAATAATCGGTTTATTTTTTATTTTTCAAAAAGGTGATGAATAAATTACTAGGTGTGCAACTAAGTTTCCGGGTTTTTTTGATCAATAAAAAATAGAAAATTTCAAGATACATACAAAAAATGGTTTATTCAAAATATCTTCCTTCGCTAGCTACACATTTTTGCCATCTCTCTTGCAATACATGGATACCGCGACGATAAAAGGTCTCGTCTTTGGACTGAAACCATTCATCTAACCAATTTTGCACTTCCTCGTAATTAGTTAAGTGTAGCCCAGACAAGCCATGCGCCATCGAACGGAACAAGTGATAATCGCTAGGGGCGAGGTCCGGCCACCGAAGACAAAGATCGGGTACCGGTGGCCCGCCTGCACGGCGAAGAAGAGGTGCTTGCAGGGTGAGTCAATGGGGTTGCGCGCCGCCTCTTCCGTCACCCCGGACCGTTTTGGCGGGGTGCGACGTTCATGGCCCACCGCAAAAAAAAAAAAAAAAAAAGGGCCGAGGTCCGGGGAATAAGGCGGGTGCGGTAGCAGATCCCATTTCAGCGTTTTGATGGTGTCCTGGACAATTTTACTGCGATGGCACGGTGCGTTTTTCAAAAAGGTGATGAATAAATTAAGTGCTAAATTAGTACTAAACAAATTTAATTATTTCAGCATAGAATCTATTCATCATATTTAGTAGGATTAGGTTAATAAAAAAAAAACTGAATTTGAAAATAGCTATTTATTAAGAATTACTACTATTACTTGAATTATCAGCGTTGCGAACATTAATAATTATTTCCTCATCAATCAAAGTGTCGAAATGTACATCTCTGTCAAAATCTCTATTCGATTAATTGTATTACCTATTCTAATATTTTTACCGATTGTTTGGATATTCGTGAATTAGAATTTGTCAAGCACTACTGTATAGAACGTGATGACGTGACATTGTTAGGTCGTCATTAACAATTCCTATTTACCATGTTATTATTATTTTAAATTAGTTTTACGAATTTCAACATTAGTTGTAATGTTAATTATGTAAATAACTTAATAGTTGTTTAAAATTTCAGACTTAGTGTTTACAATCATGGTTTGACCGAGGTTATTGTGAATTAAAAAATGCAAAACGTCAAAATGCACTTCTTAGATTAGATGAACTATAATACAATCAAAGCTAAGATAGCTACATATATAGGTAATATATCAAAGCTAACATACATACTTTCACAATTAGCAACTCAATAATAATAGGTTTTAATATTATAGACATTCCTTTATTATTGTCATTACTCTGTGACATTTGATCTGTATGTTAAAAAAGGGAGAGTTTTGGCGGGAATATGGAAATGTCATGTCACGGTCTTATGTTATATTTATTTCTTTAGTGTTTTCTAGTGTTACGGTCGACTGAATATAGCCTGCCCATAAGGGCGATAGTTTAAAAAAATTAAAAATGATAAATAAAAATACAGAGTTTTAGCGGAAAAGATAAAGTGTCATGTGGTGCTCTTTTATAATATTCAATATTAAAGTGTGTGTTAGTGTTTAAAGGCATTATATTAAGAAATGTTTGTGGCAGGAAATACTGAGGTGTAGTGAATATGATATAACATACGTTTTAGTTTTCTACTAAAATTCCAAGAAGATACTTTTAACAGTTTGGCCATGGCACTGTTGAAGACAACGATTTGACTTACTGACGCACGATGACTTTAAATGAAGTTAAATTATAAATAAAAAATTGGCTTAAAGATCATAGTAACCAAGCCATAAACTCAAAAAAAATGTAAAAAGAATAGACAATATTGTCATCTCAGCTCATATATATCTCACTATTGGGCTCGAACCTTCTCCATAATGGGAGGGTAATTGACCTACTATGCCACGCTGGTCAGATGTGTTGGTATAGGGTTTTGTTTAGAGTTTTCCTTGTCTCACATAGATATTATACATACATATTTTCACGCCATATCCCTTGCAGGGTAGGCAGAGAGAATAGAGTGCCAGAGAACTCTATCCTTGCATACTTCACTCGCTTCTTCAACATTCATAATTCTCTTCATACACGCTCGCCGGTTTCGGAGACTCTTGACTCCACCTTCTTTCAGTACGTGACCAATCTGGTCTAGGTAGGTGAGTCTCGGTCTCCCCCAGTACCTACATCCTTCCACTTTCGCATTGTATATCTTCTTAACCAGACGTTCGTTCGGCATTCTTTCCACATGTCCAAACCATCGGAGCATTCCCTTTCGCATCTTTACACCAATACTCTCTTTCATACCTACTCGCTCTCTTACGTCGTCGTTGCGAATGCGGTTGGTCAGTCAACATAGATATTAAATGCGTTTTATATCCCTTAGTCGTCCCGTACTATCACCCACGGGTATGACAGGGGGTGGTGAAATGTATTCTTACTCCGTCAACACACGGAGAAGACAATATTGATATTGAATGAATTATTATAATATTGTATTTGAATTTGATTTATGTATACTGGCGGCTACGAGTTTGCTCGTGGCTGTCGTAAAAGACGACTAAAATATTTACATGGGCCTGAGATAACTCCACCAGAAGCCGTCTGACAATAATTACGTTCCTAAAGAGTTGACGGCAGACGTCGCCGCAGCAGCGGATATCACAGGGTGATGGTGTTAGGTATTATTACCTTTTTTTTTGGCAGCGGTCTATGGACTGGTCACATTTCGCTAAATCCGTCCGGGGCAACAGAAGAAGTGACGCACGATGCCATAGACCCGCCCTACATGTACCTCTCTTTCGCCGTAGGTATTAAATTAATAAAACCTTTACCAATAATCAGGCAATCTATCACTTTTTTTAGGATCAAATTGATAGTTCCTGGGTTCGTTACTTATTACGTTCAAATAAAAATATAAAATATTTTAATTTGATTGCTTAAAACACGTAGGTACGATTACTTGAAAGCTCGCTCTCTAGTTAATTATTTACATGCCTAGACCTGTCACCGAAGACAAAGACCGGGTTCCGGTGGCCCACTCGCACGGCGTCGAGAGGTACATTGCAAGGCGGGTCTATGGGCTTGCGCGCCGCTTCTGTGTCACCACAGACATATTTAGCGGTGTGTTACCACGCCATAGCGCGCCACCAAAGAGACCTTACATTCTATTTTATATAAGAACAGTGCACAACTTGTCCTTCAAATTATATATAAATATAATATGTATAATAATACATACACCCGTAGACTTTGAAAGTGATGACGAGGAATGGAAACTCATAACACCAACTGCGATCTTCAACCAACATTTCAAGTGCGGCGATTGTGATATTCTCACTATAAGGAATCTTGTGTCTAAACACTGAACGTTTATTCACTAACGGATAGATGAAAGTATTATTTAAAAATAGATATAAATCAAACTGCTGATATTATTTCGTTTATGGACAGCGATCCTCCTTGATAATACACCTAACATCGAACTCTACAATACGTCTAACCAGCGTGGTATAGTAGGTCAATTTTTCTACCAATATGAAAGAGGCTCGAGCCGATATATCGAGTGAGACATACATGAGCTAAAATGATGATGATGAAAATACGTAAAATTATTTTTATTTCAAACATTTACTTATATTATTATTTACTTCTAGCAAGTGGAATAAAGACAAAATAACTAAATCTGGGTGAATTGTCGTATCCAAGATACACAGCTATGAATTCAAAATTAGTAAATGAATATATCATATGTATTAAGTGTATAATTGATTGAATTAGGCGATACGTGGCGGAAATCAATTATTATTATAAAATGGAGGAGAGAAAGGAAGACCCACCACTTTCCCACGGTTAATCAATATACCGTACACCTCATGAAAAGAAGAAATACGGGATGGAATCAAGGTGGAATAAGATATAAGGAAATCTTACTCCTGTGATGAGCACCCTTCAGATCTTCAACTTGCAATTTTCTGCAGAACTTCGAATAAAGATTCGACATGTGTTTCGCCTCTAAACGAGGCAAACTCAGGGCGGTTCGGACGTTTAAGCCGAACCGTCCTGAGGATCGTCATCACAGTAGTAAGATTTCCTTATATTCTATTCCACCTTGATCCCATCCCGTATTTCTTCCTTTCTCAAGGTGTACGGTGTATTGATTAACCATGGAAAAATGGGGGTTCTTCCTTCCTCTCCTCCATTTTATAATAGTATTCAGTGTAATTAAACAATTAAAGTAAGAATACATTGGCCACGAACCCTTCATTTCCAATGGTTGATCTTAAAAAATGACAAAGTGACATAAGCTGATGACATTACTTCAAGAAAAAGAAAACATAAATGAAATTATACCGAATGAACCGACATGACTTGATGACTAAAATATAAATCTATTATAATTTTTTTAACTTATTTTACTTGACATTGGCGAAGTTGTGGTTAATCACTCACAGAGGCCATTCATTAAGAAGAAGAAGAAGAAGAAATTATACCAACCCGCCTGACCAGCATAATATCATCAATTAATTCGAGGCGAGCAGTAATAGTTTTACCAGCTGTGATCATAATAAATGATTAATAAATAAGAATTACAATCGTTAAATAAACATCCTTCATACAAATTAGTATTTTTATTTATAAAACAAAAAACAATAAATAAATTTTATTACTTAAATTTACATTAATATAAAGGCAATAAATGAACATTTAACTTATTTAAATATATCTTATATATTAAGAAGCATATGACTCGATCTAGAAAGCAAATCTGCAATCACAGAAACTCGTATAATAAGACACATCTAGATATAACATCGGGATTTCTTGCTCTTAACTTAGATTTTGAGTAATGAACTTCAGAATTAATTGTCAAGCTATCCATTATAATCTACTTTAATCAGTCAAATTGTATTATTATGTAATTACATTATAAATACAGGATAGCTTAATGGATGGATTTATTAAAATACAATACATATATTTAATCAATTGCCCTATTTGACAAATTACAGCAGTTTCATAGGACATTTGACAGATCATTACGAAGCCCATTTGGCTTACGCAGTAAGCGGTCTGATCTATTATTTAGAGACAATGGCAATAATTTACATATAAGTAATATTATAAATATGTCGTGTATTCATTTGTATAATAAGTTAATGCACACAACAGAGTAAGAATACATAATTGTTACTATATCTCTATCTCTATGCTGTAGTAAGAGCGGTTCGCTAGTTTGGGCAGTTCTTTGGCTGTCAAATTATTTTACTACATACCAGTTCTCACATTTTCTTTATCGGCCACGTTACATTAATTACTAATAAATGCTGCTGAACATCTCTGAGTCACAATAGAAAGATCTATCTCCTGAAATGTTCCAGCGGCTTCTCGAGTGGAGGCTGCAGTTTTAAAGGAATATGATTATGATATAAAGACTCGTCATCACCTTCTGAACTCCGGCCCTCAGCGCCCTGTGGAACTCCATATTCTGATGCTGGTTGATGTTGACTAAAATCTTGGCCTTGACCGAAGTCTTGACCGTGTTGGTTATAGTCTCCTTGTCCGAAATCTTGTCCATGCTGACTAAAATCTTGACCTTGTCCAAAATTCTGCCCTTGTTGACTAAAATCTTGACCTTGTCCAAAATTCTGCCCATGTTGACTAAAATCTTGACCTTGTCCAAAATTCTGCCCATGTGGACTAAAATCTTGACCTTGTGCAAAATTATCATTATTATGTCCAAAATCATGATTAGGTTGTGCGTAATCCTGGCCCAATAGAGGCACCCCGTATGAATCTTGGGGTACGTTAGCTTGTTGATGCTGTTGGTTGTTTAAGTTCTGTTCATACTGAGCTTGCTCTATCTGCTGCTGGATATGATGCTGTAGCTCATTTTGAAAGTTATGGTATTGTTCGTCACCACTATGTTGCTCATAGACTTGTGTGCCCTGCTCCTGAGTGAATTGGTGATGACCGACTTGTCCAAAATTTCCATCTTGACCAAACTGTCCAGCATGACCGAATTGATTTCCTTGGCCAAATTGCACATCGTGTCCGAAATGACCGCCTTGGCCAAAGTTACCATCTTGACCAATGTGCACTCCACCTTGAGATGCTGCTAAATCGTGAGATGTTGGCTGCACTGGAGACCAGCCGTCATGTTCGACAGGCACATGATGAATAGTTGGCTGAGTAGGTTGCAAATGCACAGTTGGTTGTGTTGGCTGTAAGATTCCTGGTTGGGCAGAATGCAAGTGAACCTCAGGTTGCACAGGCTGTAAATGTACATCAGGTTGGACCGAATGTAGATGCACATCGGATTGTAAATGAACACCCGGTTGTTGTGGTTGGACCGAATGTAGATGCACATCGGGGTGTAAATGCACACCCGGTTGTTGTGGTTGTAAGTGTAGTGTTGGTTGTGTAGGCTCCCAATGTACATGAGGAATTCCTCCTTGTGCATGATGTAGTAAAGTATTTGGTTCAACCGGCACGTGTTGCCCTGGCTGCTCTATCACCACACCATCTTGCCCGGCACCCTGTGGAACTAAATGATAGTGAGGTACCTGAGGACGTTCGTATATTACTTCATTAACAGCAGCTGGGGCAACAGCTGGAGTCAATGGGAAGTACGGAGACTGATAGTTGAGCAATGGATATCTAGGGTAAGATGCGAAAAAGGAAGTCTGTATTGCATTGCCTGGGCGAAGAAAGTATGGGAACTGTGAGGATAAAGGTAAAAGTGGAGTTAGAGGGGCTACAGCAGGTGCTGGCTGTAAGGGCACAGGAGCAGGTACAACTGGTCTCAGATGAACATGTTCTTGAGGCAATAAATGACCTGCATGAGCGATACCAGCTGGCGGGAAAACTGGAGCTGGTACTGAAATTGGTGCTGGTTGTATCACCGCGGGAGGAGATGGTGGAGGCAAAGGATGTGCATGCACAGTCGCTGTTGGTTGTTCAATATGAACAACAGGTGTTGCAGGCACTGGTAGAGCTGCTGGAACTACTGGTACCAAGGGCTTCGGCTCTACGTGATGGTGGTGGTGATGAAAATGGTTTTCTGGTTTTGGCAGTAACACAGTTTTTGTTAAATGAGGGAACTTGAGACCGTAGTGAGGATGAGGTACAGGAACTTTATGTCCTACTGGTACAGGGTACGGTATCCTAGGATGTGTTAGTGGAACTTTAACTGCTGTCACAGCGGAAGAAGGTGGGTATGATACCACTAGAGGTTTCACTAAGGAATGAGTCACTATTGGAATGTCGTATCCAAGTTTAAACGGCGGGACTGAGGAGAGCACGCCTCGCTTGTGATGTTTAGCGCGTACAATGCGTCCAAGAAGCTTAGTCTTCGTAGATTTGAGATGTGAAACATCTGCCGCAGATAAACACAAGCAGGCGCACAGCACCAACGCAATCTGAAACACACCGCGCACCATTATGTAACTTCACTATCACTTAAATCACTTCACATAAGATGCACAGTTCCACTTACAATTGTAAGCTTCATGTCGATGCGGTCACCCAGTCGGCGCGACTAACTTTTAGATACCGATTGTCATCGAGTAACTCCAGTCATACTTATAACTTAAATAAAATCAAATTAGTATGTAGCAGGCATTCAGGTTTCACTCGGGGTAGCCGGACGTGCCGGCAGCGATCGCGTCCTTACGCGATAATACTTTCGACTGTTCCTAAACGAATGCGGTTAAATTCGTCTTCCGAATTAGCAGCAATCCATTATGACATCTATTGTTTTTCATTAAGACATAAATTTGAATGTGTTTCTATTTCTTTAAAGTGTAGGTGGCTTCGTCATTCTCGTGTAACATGTGTACTGAAGTGCATACCAATCGATTGCAGAACGTAATCAAGAGAAAATTGTAGCAGTCTATACAGGGACGAATTTGAAGATAAAAGTTTTAAAATATCGTATCACTTGAATCTTTATTAGACCTGCTTAAGATCCTAATTTACTATTTTAGATCTTTTGTTTGTTTTGTTGGCAAACAAGCAAGCAGAAGAATTTGAATTCAGGTGACACTCTGACCGACAATGATGAACAAGTTTCTTATTATGAAAAAGTTATGAAGTACATTATACAAGACTTAGTTATATTTAAATTGTTATGGTAACAATGTATTAGATTGAAGGACTGTATACTTGGTCATGAATAATTGTTATTAAAAAAAACTAGGGTTTTAAAAAAATACAAAAGCATTCAGCTTTTACATTTTTTTATATCATATTAATTTTCCAAAACAGATTCTAATTGCCTTTATTTAGGACATTATATGCTATAGGTCATCTTTTGCTGCGGGTGACTGGACCGGAGAATTATTCCGTCACATGCCGAGAGGCTCACCGCATGAGGAAAGACCGACGTCCTCCCCGAGAGGGGGGACATCGGTCAAGGAGAGGGTACCCATAAGGGGGTTTCCGTCGGGCTGGTCACTGACGTCAAGTCCACGCTGCTCCGGTGGTCGGTCCAACGACGAAGGCGAGGTGTCACGGGTGGATTACGGGTGTGCGTGGTTACGCTCCTCTATCGCCCCAGACGGAGTGGGGCGAGGAGTGCGACGACCGTAACCACCCAAAAAAAAAAAGTCATCTTTTGAGTTAAATACTTCATAATTAAAATACTAAATGGCACGTATAAAGATGACAACTGGGAAGAGCAGTACAACGAACAAACCAAATTATTTAAGATCAATTATGAGTCCATACTTTCAATATCATCATCACCATTAATTTTTATAAATGACATTAAGACTTTCTTAGCATCGGTAAGGCAGAGTATTATGAAATCATCTTAACTTGCCTTCATCCCACGCTAAGAGAATTTGGCTCAATATGTCTTTATCAACCATAGATACCTGTCAGCCGTTAGACCTATATTCAACCCTTTCACACCCATGTCCTAGATGTATTCTGTGATTCTTCATACAATACAAATCATCATCATCATCACAGCCCATATAAATCCCATTGTTGGGCTCGGCCCTTCTCCGTAATGGGAGGGAAATTAACCTACTACACCGCGCTGGTCAGACGTGTTGGTATAGGGTTTTGTTTCGAGTTTTCCTTCTCTTGTATAGATGTTATATGCGTTTTATATGCCTTAGTCGTCTCCTACGATCACCCACGGGTAATATAGACGGGGTGGTGAATTGTAATCTTACTCCGTCACCACACCGATAAACAATACAAATACATTCGTCTCTTTTCGGATTTCCACTACTCTTATGATTCATATTAATAAATCTCCTTGTCATACCTTTCATGCATCCTCATACCAAGACAATGGCAAAATAAGGATAAATGTTATAAAATATTTTTTTAATAAAAGAAAACATTTAAAAAGAAGAACCAATTCTGAAACATTATACGTTATAAAATAATAAGCTCGCTCTTATTACAAGGACCGGTACATAAAAAAATTACACTAGACGCTTCTCATATCGGAACAATTGCGTGAGGCTACGTGTATAAATTTTCTTTTATTAATCCGTCATCAATCCGTCCCTGTTTGCTAGGACATCGTTATGCAAGAACACGCATGCTGTTACCAAATAGACCACAATCACTTTCCTTGACTCTCACTCCGCGCACGCGCACCTGCAACAGATCACTCACTCGGCACTCGCCGACATTAGCCGAGCCCTAACGAATGCTCTTGCGTAACTTGGACTCACATTACAGTTAGTTACTTTATAATCCGAAACACAACACTACGTCTACTGCCTACTAATGAATATCACATAGGCATTGATTTTACCCGTTAGCAGTGATATGTGCAGCCTACTACTGTGTCTCTTCCGTGGTCTTTTAAATTCACATTAAGTAATGGTTTTCATTTCTCGAACAACGCTATTTGGGTTAAGATTAAATATTCGGCTTTAGGTAAGTCAGGGTTTCGTAATAATTTTTGATTCGAACTGAACTTAAATACTTACATACATTATTAATCACATTTAAAGGGCGTACGCAGGAATCTAAATAAAATGGCTTTCGTTTATCAACTTTCCATTGCATTTTAATATGAAATAGAAAATAATTTATTGATAAACTCATTTTGATTTCAAACGTCTAATCTGTATAATACATGATAATGGTCAATTTAATTTCAAATTTTCAATGTGATCTATATTTATCGTTCGCATTGTCTGTTGTTTTTTTTTTATTGCTTATGGTGGCAAACGAGCAAGCAGCACGCCTAATGGTAAGTGTTATTGCCGCACAAGGATCCTTTCCAATACTCGTGGTATAGCTACGGTGTTTCTGATTATATTTAGATACAAATTACAAACTGATGAAATATGATTATATTTATATGCTGTCGACATACCATAAGGATATGAACTATTTATTCAAATGAAAGAAGAGAATGCAATTTCTTCAGCGTTTTATTAGATTAATACTTTTTATTACAATAAATTATGTTTATCGATAAATTAAGACCAAATAAAATTGTTTTACCCACAAAAAAAAAAGAAAGAAAACCTAAGAATCGAACTTGGTATATCTGGATTAAAAGACTGCTTAATTTCGCAACTGAAATAATTTTGTTCTTGACGGCAGTGACTAACTTTCTCCCAGATACTCTACTAATTATATTTATTCATTGTCTGGAAATAGTAATAAAACGAGGTTTTATATAATTGAAACTTCGATTTATCGCCCCCGAATCCTCACATATCTAAATTTCATGAAAATCGTAGCCGAAAGTCGTTTTCGAGGATCTGAATATATAAAAATATATAAGAATTGCTCCTTTAAGGATATTAGATTCCATTGCCAAAGTTTTAGCAGTTTATAAAAACATTTAAAATAATAGGTAATGATGTACCTACTAGAGCAAGTGGATGAATTTGTATATTATCTTGGATGTGGATTTTGCCGAGATGGAAGGTACACACACACACACACACCACTGATATAGAGCGAAGAGTGAATGCGGGAAATAGAGTGAACGGAGCGTTGGGGCAACTTCTCGGTAGCCACCACCTCAGCCAGAAGGCACGTGTAGCAATACATACCGCAGTGCTTGTCCCAACATTACTGTATGGAAGCGAGAGTTGGATATGCAGAAAAGAGTATGAAAGTAAAATTAATGCGGTCGAAATGCGATCTCTACGGAAAATCTGTGGAGTTGGCTGATCGATCGCATTCGTAACGACGACGTAATAGAGCGAGTAGGTGTGAAAGAGAGTATTGGTGTAAAGATACGAAAGGGAATGCTCCGATGGTTCGAACATGTGGAAAGAATGCCGAACGAACGGTTAAGAAGATATACAATGCGAAAGTGGAAGGATGTAGGTACCGGGGGAGACCGAGACTAACCTACCTAGACCAGATCGGTCATGTACTGAAGGAAGGTGGCATCAAGAGCCCCCGAAACCAGCGAGCGTGTATGAAGAGAATTATGAATATTGAGGAAGCGAGTGAAGTATGCAAGGATAGAGTTCTCTGGCACTCTGTTCTCTCTGCCTACCCTGCAAAGGACATGGCGTGATGGTATGTATGTATGTAAAAACATTTATAAACATTGATTTTCATTTATTTTAAAAGGATTATAGTTAATATCTGGCACTTCTCATATTGTTATTGTGCTTCCAACTATCGAAGGCGGATAAAGAGTTCTCTATGTATCTTATTAACCTTAGATATATCTTGCGTATTACTTTTCTCTATAAAAATATCATTGAGCAACAATCGCAATTCTTTAACTCTTGATTATTTACTTACTCGTAAATTATATAGAATGATTTAAAAAGTCTTTGCTTCAAATTTATAAATTAGAATTCATAAAAAGCGCTAATATCCTTACTATAAAAAAAGATAATTGTTTTGTTTTGATGTGCAATTAGAAAAACTTTAGTGAAATGCCTTAGTAGTGTAACTATCGCTCTACTAAATCGTGAAACTTTGGCCTATGAGTAGTTAATGACTAACCACTAAAGTAATACTTCTGTTAGCGTTTGTTCGCAACGTCGACAATAAAATATTTTAAACCATTTCTTGCAAAAAATAACTGACTAAATGCGCAAATCTCGCGCTTGAAAATTATTGTGAACATTTCAATTTCAAGTTCAGCTGTCAGTGTCATACATTTTATTCTGTCAGTAGCAAAATGTAAATATTATTTTTCAAACGACTGGAATGCAAAGAGTACGCTTCTTATAAATAATTTCAATTAGGTACTTAATATAACAATACACGAACGCTGATGGCTACATGTGATGATGCAAACATTTGCAGGATATGTCTTAAAAAACAAGACACATTATACCCGTTGTTTCGTAAGCGAAATGGCATAACTCCATATGAGAAATTAAATAAAATCGGCGTTAAAACTATCGCAGATGATGTCAGGCCTTCTTCTATATGTTGTGAATGTCTTACAGAGCTAGATATAACTCTAAGTTTCTTGGAAAAATGCGAAAAATCTAATAATATTCTCACTGGGAAGTTGTCTCACGAACTGGAATTTATTTGCCATGCTAGTAATAAACACGAGGCTAATACAGAAAATAGTCACTTGGATATTGTTCAGGAAGAAACTATCGATAATACATTTGATGAAGAGGTGAAGAGTAGTGATGTGCTAAGGTTGGAGGCGTCAAAGTGCAGTGAATGTGGATCCAAGCGACGCTGCAAACACTGGACACCACCAACCACACACATTTGTCCACATTGCCCAAAAATATTCACTCGAAAATTTAATTTTAAGTTACATCTGTAAGTTCATAATTTATTTTTATATTTTTTAAATTTGATTTCATGAGGTAATTATCACATATAACTAACAGATTAATAAAGCTAGGGGTTTTCTGTTAAAATATAATTTACCCACTCCATTTTTTCTATGGATATCTTGAATTGCGGCTAAGAGATACAAGCATAAACACTATTACAAGAGAAACTCAAAATAAACTTTATGTATCTGTTATTGGAGAAAATCTGCGTTTATTAGTGTGATGTCTACATAATGAATAAGAATAAGAACATAACTTTTGTTATAAAATTATATAGGGTAGGTGCAGCAGGCATTCACTGTCAATTTTATGGTGGATGGAGGCCATTATTGTAAGGGTTAAGGCTGACTTATAAGATCAATTGGCTCAAATTTCTGAGAATAAACTTTTAATTTTTTTCTTTCTTTCCGTGTGGTGATGGAGTAAAAATACAATTCACCATCCCCTATCTTACCTGTGGGTAATCATACGAGACGACTAAGGCATTTAAAATGCATATAACAGCTATGCAAGAGAAGGAAACCTCGAAATAAAACCCTATACCAACACGTCTGACCAGCGCGGTATAGTAGGTTAATTTACCTCCCATTACGGAGGAGGCCCGAGCCCAACAGTGGGACATATATGGGCTGTGATGATTATATTAAACCCGACTTATAAGATCAGTAGTCTCTTCTTTATCTTTTAGAAAATATTTATTTAATAATAATAATAAGTTAACACAATTCATCACTTCTTTTTGTCTATAGGTATAGACATTGAAGGGATATAATATGCATATATCATGTATATAAGAGAAGGAAAACTCGAAATAAAACTGCATACCTGTTTGATCAATTTGGCACAGTAGGTTAATTGCCCTCCTATTGTGGAGGAAATTCAGTAGGGTGGATGTATAAGTTAAGATGCTTATGTTGATTATAATTAGGACAAGATTATATTATTCCAATTAAAATAATACAATAACTATACATTATTCCACTAATTTGTATTGTGATTATAAATCACATACTGATATATACTTTGGGCTCAAGTCTCCCCCATAATGGGAGGGAAATTGACCTACTAAACCAAGCGGGTCAGAGGAGGCTCGAGCTCAACAGTGGGACATATATGAGCTAAGATGATGATGATGATATGTGAATGAAAGGAGAATATATCATTGAAGAATAGTTTTTAATCGTATGCAAATAATTAATTAAAATAAAATAATAAAAGGACTGGAAAAGGATAGGATATTTTTTTTTAATAATATTTCTTCGTCATCATCACAGCCCATATATGTCCCACTGTTGGGCTCGGGCCTCCTCCATAATGGAAGGGTAATTGACCTACTATACCACGCTGGTCAGACGTGTTGGAATAGGGTTTTGTTTCGAGTGTTCCTTCTCTCGCATAGATATTATATGCGTTTTATATCCCTTAGTCGTCTCGTACGATCACCCACGGGTAAGATATGGAGTGGTGAATAGTATTCTTACTCCGTCACCACACGAAAAATAATATTTACGAATAGTAAATAATACTAATCAAAATATTCAATTTAAATCACTACTGAATATAATTTATTAGCACATATATAATTAACATTTGTATGAAACTAAAACATGTGTTTTGAATGTAGAAACTAGAAAGAGGTGCTATTTCTATTTTATTGGTAGTTTTTTTTCGAGATTTAATCAGCGGTTTTGCGGCCAACTTCAACCTGTTAATTTTGTGTTACAGTGATGCGCGCGCATCTTAAAATTTCAATATTTTCAAAACGCACCTAAAGAAGTAGGTATAACTTCACAAAAAATTTAAATGTAATGTATTTTGTTTGTTTATGACAGTAAACGACACAGTGGTGATCGTGAATGGTCGTGCAGTGCATGCGGGGCGCGTGCTGTGTCACGCTGGCTGGCAGAGAGGCACTGCGCGCCGCGCACTCGCCGCCAATGCCCGATGTCCGGCTGTAACAAGACATATACCACCAACACGAACCTCAATACACACCTTCGTATGCATAGTGGTCAGTCATATTAATTTACTTTATTTTTAAAGACAACTAGATTAAGAATATGAAATTAATTCTAAATACGGCACTATACTGTATGCCCACACGAGAAACTACAAACATATACCTAATTGAAAAACACAAATAATTATATTCTTATAACTATACTAGCTGTTCCGGCAGGTATGTGGGCCGAGGCGTAGCCGAGGCAAAGTAGTACTATGTAGAACTGTGAAGAACAACGAACATTTTTCACGTGCTAGAGGGTTCATTTGGTTTTTCTTATTATCAAACAGGATTCTTTTCCAAGCCAGTTCGAAATTTAAATAAAACTCTGATAAGTTGCCTATTTGGTTGCTATGTTTCGAAGTAACAAATCGTTCCATTTTTAAAATACACGATAGATATGACATATATATGTACATGTAGGTATACTTATCTGGCCGCTAAAATACGACAGATATGGATTTTCATACATTTTTTGCCGGCCGCTGCTCGTATGTATTTGGTCAGTACAGCAATATCGATTTATCTCGAAGAAGGTTGTCAAAATAATGCTCAAATTTCCAAGCATGTTTGAGAAAACGATATTTATATATTTACTGACAAATAAGAATAAAACAAAAAAAAACGCAAAAATCTCTTCTCTTCTTTTTCAAATTTAAATAACTTCTTTCCTATAATACCGATCGATAGTCTCAATAGTGCATTAATCCAAGGGCTTTAATAATGAAGTCACGTTAGTTGAAAGAAACATGACTTTTGTAAACTCGTGTTTTTCATTTAAGAAGTTAGGGCGTTATCAAAAAGCAATAATGCTTTCTCCAATTTTTCAATTTCCAGTTTTCAAAAACCAATTTTTCCGTTGAGGCACGCGGGGGTTGGACGGGCGTAGTATTTTGGATAAGCGCTCTTTCGGTTGATCGACGTTCGGACAATCGACGCTCTACTTACTGTATTTGCTTTTTTTCATATAGGTAGATAAGTAGCAAGTCCGTCTATGTGGTGAAGGGTGATGGGATAACATTAAAATTGTCGTCAGCCCTTATCTGCGGGTAGGATCGGCTAAATTTACGGAGACGTATCACTACTGGGTGCAAGCTTTCTCCATAATACAAGGGATTAATCTATTGTAACGCGCTAATCAAACAGGTCTGTATAAGATTTTATTTCGGATTTTCTTTCTCTTACATAGATATTATCTACAAATTCTTTCTCTTAGTCGTGTTTTACGACACCCACGGGCAAGAAATGTGGAAAATTTAATTAATTATTCCATCACAAACATAGAAAGCTATATCTCCTAGGCAAAGTATTTCACCTCACTGCGATAACTGCCTACCAAGCGTGGCCATTGTAACCCACACGACAATTGCAGCAAGCGGACCTGCGGTGTTATTTTGTGTAAGTTCCTAGGAGTCGTTGAATGCTGACGGCACAGGACTGTGCTTTGTGGCGATCTATGAGCGAGGCTTACGTCTTACAGTGGACGTACAAAATGCTGAATGAAGTTCAAAGAAAAATGTTAATTTATGGTAATTATTGTTGCAGGTGAGAGGCCGTTCGCTTGTAGCGCCTGCGATAAGAAGTTTAGCAGTAAGAATACATTGAACGATCACATAAGAATACACACCGGTAAGTGTATATTAATGACAAGATTGTTAATATTTGATACTAGAATACGTAGTTGTTGATTAATGAAATAACACGTATAATACCCAATATGTTTTCTTTCACTTTGACTTTATTTCCATGTGGAGTATGAAGTAAGAATTCAATTCACCACCTACCTTGCCCGTGGGATCCTAAAAGACGACTTGCCTTGCCCGTGGAATCCTAAAAGACGACCTAACTCTACCTTGCCCGTGGTATTGTAAAAGACGACCTAACTTGCCTGTGGAATCGTAAAAGACGACCTACCTCTAACTTGCCCGTGGGATTGTAAAAGACGTCCTCTACCTTGCCCGTGGGATCGTTAAAGACGACCTACCTCTACCTTGCCCGTGGGATTGTAAAAGACGTCCTCTACCTTGCCCGCGGGATCGTTAAAGACGACCTACCTCTACCTTGCCCGTGGAATCATAAAAGAAGACCTACCTCTACCTTGCTCGTGGAATCATAAAAGAAGACCTACCTCTACCTTGCCCGTGGAATCATAAAAGAAGACCTACCTCTACCTTGCTCGTGGAATCATAAAAGAAGACCTACCTCTACCTTGCCCGTGGAATCATAAAAGAAGACCTACCTCTACCTTGCTCGTGGAATCATAAAAGAAGACCTACCTCTACCTTGCCCGTGGAATCATAATAGAAGACCTACCTCTACCTTGCCCGTGGAATCATAAAAGAAGACCTACCTCTACCTTGCCCGTGGAATCATAAAAGACGACTAAGGGATATAATATATCACATAACATCTATGCAAGAGAAACGAAAATTTACTGCACAAATAGCATAGTGGTTAAAATACTGACCTAGCATACATATCAGTGTCGTGTGTTTGATTCCGACAATATGGTGTGCGATCAACAAATTGTTCTAAGTCTGGGTGTAATTTGTATCGGTGAAATTAAAATTTTTGTAAAGTCCCAATTTGCAATAATAATACTAAAACCAATCCACTAAGCACCCACTCCCATATTCAAATATTAGATACCATCATCACACAATAGTTTTACACTTACCGCTGGCATTCCACGAATGTTAAGTGTAGACGCGGAATGTCATCGGTACATGTCCCATCCCAATATTTAGATTAAATTTCTCCAAAGGCCTCTGCGTGTTGGATCCATATCCCCATGTAAGACTCCCAAAGGACCGGACATCTTCCCTATGGAAGATCAAATGTCAAAATTGCAATTTCCTACGATCAGAATTAAAGTGTAAACAAAACTATACTGTGTAGAAATCGATCCCATTGTACTGCATGAGAGATAACAATATATAATGCGGTCTTTGCAATCAGTAGTTTGTATATTGGTATTTACCCAGGCGCTCTACCGTACATCTGCCCTGTTTGCGGTAAACGTTTCCGCACAAACAAGTTGTCGGCGCACATGAGCACGCACGGCGCACGGCTCCCTCGCACGAGGCACCCCGCACCGCGCTCTGACCCCGCACACACGTGCTCGCTGTGCCCCGCACGGTATCAACACAAACAGTCCCTCAACAAACATATTAAAAAGCAGCATTTACAGGTATAGTATTCCTTTTTTTTTCTTCAATACCTCCGATACTCGTGCACACACACACACACACACACACACGCACACAATACAATAGATTCACGGGGATGGCTGAAAATCAGCGCTGTTCTTGTGACAGCAGAAACTGAGCCAATTCCTTTTGCTTACTAGATTTAATTTTATTTTATTATAATTGTTAGTTTTTAGTTTAAGTTCTGAAAAGGCAATAAATTATTATTATTATTATTTATTAATATCGCACAGGGCATTTTTGAAGTGATAACTTCTTATGGGAGGTAAACCGCTTCGTTACGTAACGCGTAACGGCGGCAGTCTGTCTGGCTTCCCTTTCTCTCACGCATACGGCAGCAGTAGGCAGGCTCCTCCTCTGTTACTCTTACCGACAGCGCTAGCCGTATTCAGATGTGATGTTATAAGATTTTATTAATAAATAACCTTTCCTTACATTATCTATATGTTGCCATAAGATACTTCACTTAAATAAAAAGTAAAATCACCATCATCATTATCCTGCTCTTATCCCAATTACTCGGGGTCGACGCAATATGTACCCCTCTTTCTACATATTGCAAGAGTTATTGGCAATATTTTTATAACTGGCCGCCTGCCTGACGTCAACCCTCCTTGTGAATGTAATTGTTGACCAAACGGCATCAGGTGGTATTAGCCCAGGTATATATAACTCTGGCCCTGCTACGCCTGAGGCAGACGGCCGCGGAGGCTGTCGCCGGCAAAGGAGTGCTGTTGGCGGTGTCGTTGGACATCGCCAACGCCTTCAATAGTCTGCCATTCAGCTGCATCAGGGAGGCACTCCGGTTCCATGGAGTGCCCCTGTACCTCAGGCGGCTGGTGGCAGACTATTTGGAGGGGCGCAGTGTCCTCTACGCGAGCCCCGCAGGGGACATTGTGCGGACGCCCATGTCGTGCGGTGTTCCGCAGGGGTCAGTTCTGGGGCCGACTCTGTGGGACATCGGTTACGACTGGGCGTTAAGAGGGAGTCTCCCCCCCGGGCTGAGCGTTATTTGCTATGCTGACAACACGCTCGTCACAGCCCGGGGCAGGACACTCGAAGAGGCGGCGAGCCTGGCCACTCTCGGCACCGAGGAGATGGTCAGGCGAATTGAGGCGCTGGGGCTCAGGGTGGCCCTAAACAAGACGGAGGCCCTACTATTCCATGGGCCCCGTGTGAGGCTGCCCATCGGCGCCTCGTTAGTCGTCAACTCCATCCACATCAGTATCCAGGCCCATATGAGGTACTTGGGCCTGGTGCTCGACGGGCGATGGTGGTTCCGGGAGCATTTCCGTCAAATTGCTCCCCGGCTGGTCGGCGCGGCGTCCGCCCTTTCTCGGCTCATGCCGACCCAGTTTCGAGGGCCGACGGCTGTATGCGGGGGTGATCCGCTCAATGGCCATGTACGGCGCACCCGTGTGGGCGAGGGCTCTGAACGCCCAGCTCAGGGCGGTGCTGTGGAGGCCACAGCGAGCCATGGCGGTCAGAGCCATTCGCGGGTACCGCACGGTGTCTACCGAGGCGGCATGCCTATTGGCCGGGACACCCCCGTGGGACCTAGAGGCGGAGATGCTCTCCGACCTCTACCGGCGGGTTACCTCAATGCGCGAAGAGGGTGGCTCCCCATCGTTCAACGAGATAGCCACCTGGCGCGAGGACGCCCGCCGAGAAGTCATCGCCCGTTGGGCTACGCGGCTGGAGAGGCCTAGACACGGTGTTTTTACCGTTGAGGCCCTCCGGCCCGTACTGATGGAGTGGATGGAGCGGCGGCACGGAGTCCTCTCTTTCCGGTTGGTGCAGGTCTTGTCGGGGCATGGTTGCTTCGGCAAGTACCTGCACACGGTCGTGCGGAGGGAGTGGACTCCGTCCTGCCACCATTGCAGTAGCGACGAGGACACGGCGCAACATACGCTCGAGGTATGTTCGGGCTGGGACGGGCAGCGCCGTGACCTCGTCGCTGTCATCGGTGCCGACCTGACGCTGCCGACTGTTGCGCGAGCAATGGTCGACAGCGTCAGGAATTGGGACGCGGTCGCCGCCTTCTGCGAGGCTGTCATCTCGCAGAAGGAGGCGGCGGAACGGGCCCGGGAGGATTCCCGTGACCCGGGCCGCCGCCCGCGGCCGGGGCGGCGCAGGCGCGAGTACCTGCGCCTGATGCCGCCCTAACCGAGGCTTCGGGTGATCGGACCGGGGAATTGTCCGATCACCCGACGTGAGGCCACCGCGTGAGGACGACGCCTCGACGGCGAAAGCTGTCGGGGCGTCGACAAGAGAGGAGCCCGAGAGGGCATACCGCCGAGTGGGCCACCGAAGACAAAGATCGGGTACCGGTGGCCCGCTCGCACGGCGAAGAAGAGGTGCTTGCAGGGTGGGTCAATGGGGTTGTGCGCCGCCTCTTCCGTCACCCCGGACCGATTTGGCGGGGTGCGACGTCCATAACCCACCGCAAAAAAAAAAAAAAAAAAAAAAATGGTATATATAACTCTATTACTCGTCTTTTACGACATCCACGAGAAAAGTAAGGGTTTGTAGTATTCGTAGCCGCTACCACACAGCAAATAAAAAGTAAAATATTTTCCATAAATTTATTTATGGGCAATTGAGAGTTTATACTTCGAGTTTAGCCATTCACCAATATATACCTGTCTAGCCCCGCGTGGCAATGATATAAGTCGCCACTCCTTACTTGCCCATGGTAGTCGTTATTGGCTAAGAGTTCATTAGTGGGCAGTAGGTTTCTCCTGAAAAATGTAAAACACCTCAGCAGTGATCATTAAGCTACCTTTCAAGCGCTAGATGGTATATGCTGATGATGGAATATCGATAGGTCCGGTCTGCTATCATTGCTATCACGAGCATATATATTTTTGCAATAAAATACTTAACAAAATATTGTAAACAAATCAATTTGTATTGTTGTATTGTTGCAGAAGCAAATGGCGACACAAGTGGAACCAAATCACGTAGCTAAACAGATACATTGTGAACAACAGACAAATTTGTGGAAATAATTTTTTTTTTATATACAAATTGTAAGAGAATAAAAAGTAGAAATAAATACTTATATGTGTAAGACGTTTTGGCTGTGTCGTACTAACTGTGATCGCGAGGCAATACGCCGATCAGTCGAGACGTCTGGATCATAGATTCTCCTAGAGTTTTGTTTTTTTTTTATTACAAAACCCTTTTTTATTGGCAGTTTATGGTCTAGACACACACCGTCTATTTCGTCCGGGGCGATGGAATACCGACGCGTGGCCTTATAACCCACCGTATTTCCTCTCCATCGCTATTGGGCCTGCCACTGGTACTGCTTCCATGACATCAGTGGCCAGCCCGGTAATACACCAACCCTGCACTAAGGCGCCATCCATTAATCACGTGAGGCTTGATAGGGTTGATATGGTTTGACAAAAACCACGAAATATTACCAGGGGGTGTGGGTGTAGTAAAATATCACGTGTATTAATTTTTTCGTCAAACGCGCGATTTCTAAACCGAAAAGCGGCGTGTAGTGTGACTTTGACTTGCCGCTGTGTATGTTTAAAGTAGGTGATCTGTATAAATACCGAAGAATATAATGAGTTGTGGGCTAATTTTTTGTACTAAAAATTCACGTGATGTTTTCAGTCATAGTCTTAAACCTCACGTATCACCGGAGGAAGGGTAGAGGGAGGGTTAAAAGTGCTAAAAAAACGATCACGTGATTAATGGACGGCCCCTAAGGTAATAATCCTTGTATTGCGTGGGACTTTACAAACATATGATTAATGGATACAAATTACCCCCAGACTTAGAAAAAATAATGTGGATCGCACAGATGTGTACGAATACTAGTAATCCCTATATTGCTCGATGGTGTCGTAAAAGACGACTGTGAGCTTTACATCGACCTGGGCCAATACCATCTGATGCCATATAGTCAACAGTAACATTCCCAAAGAGGGTTTACGTCAGGAAATAACTATTTGCAATATGTACGATAATACGAAGCTGCTAGAACCAGAGTGGCCTAACTGCATTTTTGCAAATATTAACCTAATTGCAATTTCGTAATCTAAAAATGTTAATCTACAAAACCACTGACCTCAAAAAGCTCTTAACAATAGATGGCAGTACAAGTACATTTTCCGCCTATGTTCAAATCGATTAAATTACATTTAATTTAATTTTAATTCCCTCTATATTGTTGTCGCCCCGGACGATTTGTCGGGGCGCGACCACATACATGGTCCACCTTGCGGAGAAAAAAAAAGGCCAGGCAGACCTCAAGAGTATGCTTCGTTGACTCCTCGCTGACACTCACAGGTCGAGAAAAGAGTACCTAGTACTCTCTTCTCGACCTTTAAAGGTTTTACCTAATTTAAATGTACCTACTGTAATTTATTTTCTTTACCTGACTTTAACGCTAATAAATTTTAAAGAATTTTAACGAGTTATTTCATTTTAAACCATTCCATTATCCATTCATCCGTCAGCTTACCTACGACATAATTATGAGGCGTTCCCTTTTGGATTTTCCAAATTATTTTTATATTTTTTCAGTTCAAAATAGAATATTACAAACGGTACGAGAATTAGTTCAATAAAAATTGTATAGGTGAAAATATTGATTATCTGCATCTGGTCTCCGACGTCCTTTAACATCGTTGTTTCCGCCCGCTTTATTTTGATTTAAGAAGATGTCTTCTTTCTCACCCACGGAACAGCACATTTTTCATGTAAAGTAACATTTGTTCGTAGCTGGTAAGGTTTGCCGAGGACGTTAGAGGCAGGGTCGCCATGTAATGTTGGTATTATAGGTTTATCGAAATGATACAACCATAATATTTCGAGTGCTGTCTATATTCTATGTATAAAAACTTATATTAATATAATGCGCATTACGTAAAGTGCAAGCTTAACAAAATTATATTATAAAAGAATATACATAGGTACTAAAATCAACTTAAGGAGCTTATAGATTATTTAATATACACTACACACTTATAAGAGCTTGTTGAAAATTGTAATTGGTGTTATGAGTTGCCTAAGCTAGTGCTACTGATCATACTTTCCGTTCACATTGTATTAGACCCCATCACAGTACCAGGTACAAAATAGTAAGTACTATCCACTTATTTAGTCTCACCTATCTTATCTCAGCCCATATATGTCCCACTGTTGGGCTCGGGCCTCCTCCATAATGGAAGGGTAATTGATATACTATACCACGCTGGTCAGACGTGTTGGTATAGGATTTTGTTTCGAGATTTCCTTCTCTCGTATAGATGTTATATGCATTTTATATCCTTTAGTCGTCTCGTACGATCACCCACGGGTAAGATAAGGGGTTGTGAATTGTATTCTTACTCCGTCACCACGCGGAAACTCTGAACTATGTTCAAGAAAATGAATATGGAAATATTCTCAAATAAAAGAGCCCTTCGCCGTGCGGCGATGGAATAAGAACACATTGGTGACCACGTCTTCTTGACCGTGAGTCATAAAACACGAATAAATAATACAATATGCAGATAACATTTATGCAAGAGAGGGAAAACTTGAAATAAAACCTTATATTAACGTATCTGACCAGCGTGGCTCGACCTAATGTAGATGAGATAATGATGATAACTTTTGCAGAATTAACTTCAGCTAGTTCAGTAATTATAACATTTCTAATTTTCTACATATCCTAATTGTTTGAACCAAGTATTTTTTGTAATAAGTACGGCAAGGCAATGAAATTATTTACCTGCGTCAGGGACACCATTGGATTATAATTTCGTTGTATTCAAATTAATAATGAATAGGATTTTATTGAGCTGGTATGATTCACCATTCAAGACCACGCACCACTTTCTACCAGGTGTCGCAAGACCAAGTATTTAGTTATTTTAAATAAACAAATCTAGTTAATTTTAAAATATTATTTGATAAAATTTTATTGCCTGTAATTATCAACAGAATACTACATATTATGCTAGATCTTTATTATTAAACTAAAAAAAAATATAGTCATTATTTATTTATTTATATAATAATATTAATGGCTTATTAATAAGTAGGTATTTTTCGATTTCAGATGTTTACGCGAGTGTTAAACATTTGAAATAAAACTACTTTTACGGATTCTATCGCGTTTGTATTTGATTTTTAATTTCCCGACGTTTCAAATCAGTAACAGTAGTTTTATTTCAAAAGTATTTCTCGCTTAGTTGCGTATATTTGTGACCGAAATTTCACACTGAGGAGCTTACCTTGCAAAGAATGAACTGTCAATCTGTTAAAACCTGCTTTAATCACACAAATTTCACCGTTGTATAGATCATAGTCTGCTCTTACAAGTTACTTAGAGTTACTCGCCCAGCTACTTAGAGTTGACCGCAATATGTACTCCTCTTCCATTGTACATATAGCAAATGTCATAAGCAGTATTAGTTTTATGACGTCAAACCTCTTCCATCATCCAAATCGGACGATTTCAGGTGAAGTTGGCCCTGATTGATATAAAACACTTATATAGTCGTATTTTACGACATCCGCGAGCAATGTAAGGATTGATAGTATTGGCTAATAAAGTTATGTTAAAATGTATTTCATTTATATTTTAATTGTCATCATAAATATTGGTTTTTAATTAATATTGATATTTAGTTAGGTACTAATAGTAATTACGAATATGGAAACAGACATTTTAACTTTTATTTGCTTTTTCATATTTTATGTAAATTATAAAACTAGATATATTCGAATAACTTTGAACACTTTTATCCTATTTTGCTTACCAATTATAAACTTTCACAAAATTTCTTTGAAATTGGATTTTCGGTTGCAAAAATTACCGTCAACAAATATCGTAACACCATTTTGTTATGAAGATTCTAACAAAGATATATATGATAGTATTTTGAATTTTATTTATAAAACTAAAGTACAGACTCGATTCTATGATAATGCATGTTCGAGATCTTGTAGTTTGAGTGAAATCTGTACAATAACGTGCGCTGTCAAGGTCACTCATTGTGGGTCAAACCAAATTAACTTATTGGTCACACTTGATAAAGTGCTATTTCTATTATAATATTTGTTTGAATAGTGAAAGGGTTTGCTCTGCACCATATTAAATAAGTAATTGAAATGTTTACACATTTTACGTGTTGAATACAATAAGAGATATTGTAATTCAAACTAGCAAAGTCTTCCGGAAGAAATGTTTGTAAAAGGATGCAATCATTTATTGCAATTGCGTCTCGACGAAGGCACCTGCGACTTTTGCGAAAATAAATTGGGTCATTGCACTTGTCATCGAACGTCTCGGCTTTTTCTAATAGTTTTCTATTCGCCACAGGGACCTTCACCCAGTTACATAGCTCGGTCCCCGACCTGAACTGATTTCACGCAGATTCGATTCGGCCTCTCAACGCTACCAATGAAATCGATCCTTTACGAAACTGTTTATTTAGTAACTTATTACAATTCGCTTAGGGCTAAGTATAAAAATAACAAGACTATAGATATACAATATACATATGTTTCTTACACAACTAATATCATCACAGACAGTCGCTCCAACCATCGTGGGTCCGTCACGACACGACCACGTAACGTGCCCGTGCCGGCGCATGCGCTCCTCTCATAATAAATAATAATTACAATTTATGGCGTGGTTTGTGGCGTCACTCACGCCTTCTCTAGCCCACCGACTTTGACCTTCTTCTTCTTGACGATGGCGACGTTCGGCGCCGGCTTGTCGACCTGCACGTTGGTCGCGTGTACATACTTATTCTGGTAACGGGTCTCCTCGACTCGCGCATTCGGGCTTAGCTTATCACTACGCTCGCTCTCGTCGGCTTTGCCCTCATCTCCAGTGCGTTCATCTGACGCACTACGCTCAGGATCATCATCACCCTCGGGCTCGTCTGACTCATCCGAACGTCCAGAATCGTCGACGATCTTATCGTGATCTTCATCCGGTAACCGTTGCTTGGGATCTTCACGTAATCGTTCGTAGTCTTCCAAGAAATAGCCACTCCTAACTGGCGCCTCGTGACGAGCGACATCCGGATCCAATGTTGGTGTGGGCACAGTCAGTTCCATGTAGAATTTTTCTTCTTCCGATATAGGTGACTTGCCAAAATAGTCGTAATCTCTATCGGATTTACGTTCATTTTTATTCTTTTTAGCTTTTTTGTCGACTGAACGGGTCTTACGACTTTGCTTACGTCTTCTTTTACGCCGCGGTCTTTCAGTTTGTGGCGCCAGTTCACTATCATCTCCATTACTATCATCATCCGTCCTCTCTCTACTGTGATAGTCGCTCACATACCGTCCCTCGTCCTCGTCGTCCCTGTCTGGTCGCTCAGGTCGTTCTCGATGTAATTTTCTTGGTCGTTTTTCTTTATAAATGGGTGGTACTCGCACTGTTACTGTGTCAATTTGATTTGGGTTGTGCTCGGTCGGCGGAAGCACACGTGGCCTTAACGATTTCTTCGGATCTTCTGTAGTCGTCGTCGCCTCATAGTCGTCGTCTGCTGCGTCTGCAAGAGGTAGCGGGATTCTGTTAGGACGTGAACGTTCACGCTGAAGATTCTGATGTGTCTCGCTGCTATCTACTAAGTTACGATCTCCGAAGTGAACATTTTGGTAATGGTTTACCGGAAGTCGGGCTATTGATTGAGCCTTTGGTTTTCCCTGTCGCCTTTTCTGATCCCAGAAGCGATCGACGGCGTTACCAAACTGCCGCACAGCTGCTTCCCGATCGCGAGACTCTTGTACATCTTCGTAGTCATCATCCAGTTGTTGTTGTGAATTGTCCTCGTCATAAGAAGCCAAATAGTCATCATCAGCCACTTGCTGATTATTCAATCGTTTTGCATCCACCGTATCTACCCTCCTTGCTACGCCATCACGAACGACAAATGCGTCTACGTATACTCGTGGTCGACGCGGCTCCTCAGCTGGTAACTTGGCTGCTTGTGGTTGAATAGCAATCGGGACAAATTGCTCCTCCTCAGCTTCTTCAACTTGCTCTTCAGCTATAGCCTCTGCGGCAGGAGCACTTGCCGGGCCTCTGTTGAAATTAAAGTTCAACCGTAAGTTGGATGTGATTCTTTCAAGATTATTATCGGCTTGCAATTTAGGTGGTGGTGGTGGTGGAGGGGGTGGAGCACAAGGTGCTGGTGTTGCGGGGTTGGCTCGAGGTTGCGCGCACGGTGGAGGTGGTGGTGGCGGCGGTGGTGGAGCTGGAGTAGCCTTTGGTCTCGGCCTAGGACGTGGTGCTGCTCGAGGTCGCGGACATGGTGGTACTGCCCTTGGAGCCGGTGGTGGCGGTGGTGGTGGCGGTGGCGGTGGTGGAGGAGGCCTGCATGGCGGAGGCCCTGCGGCTCTCGGCTGTCCGCAAGGTGGAGGTGGAGGTGCAGGAGCAGGACCGGCCTGCACTGGCGCTTCCAACGGCACATCAATTCCTGGCACGGGAGGTAACGGAGGTGGGAATGCATACGCCTGGGGCGGTTTCCTTTGCACATTATATCCGAGTACATCGGCCAATCCTCTGAACACTATATCGCCTAAAGTTCTTTTCTGCCGCACAATCTCAGCCTGATCGGCGTCTAGTTCTATGATGGTACCATTACTATCACGGAGGACGACTGTACCGTTGACATCATCGATGGTGATCTTGTCGTTTGCGTCGTCGATGATAAATGTGTCGGTGATTGGTGCATCTGATGTTAGGGTGTTATTGTCGGCGGCTGCGACTAGAGCCGCCAGCAGCAGCAATGGCGCGGCGCGGCGCATGGCGCGAGTACTGTCGCGCGGGACGGAGTGCAACGCCGTTTTGTCGCGCCCAATGTTGCACAAACCCCGTCACGGCCCAGCGAACACCCCCCCGTATGCTATTGACGATTATTGAAATATTAATTTGTTAATAAACCGTGAATTACATTGAGCGCAAATCATTTTGTGCTCATAATTAATCTTAATAATGAAAAAATATTAACAGTATTTAACACCTTGAAAGATAGACGGGGAAATCAAGAAAATTCTAGAACTCTATTGTTACTCGATAACAATAGAGTTCTTGAATTTTCACTTTTTTCTTTATATCATAAAATATCAACGTTCAATATAAAAAAAAAGAAAATACAAAAGAAATGTCTTGGTATTAAAGTGATAATATCTTGGGATACAGGAGTAGTAGATATCCGTCTTGTTAATATGTGTACTATGAGGCCACCGAATAAAAAGACCGGGTTCTGGTGACTCACCCCCTTGGCGTTGAGAGGTGCGTTTTTGGGCGGGTCTAGGGGGTAGTGCGCCGCTTCTCCCGTCACCCCAGACGGATTAGCGGGGCGTAACCGCACCGTAGCCCGCCATCAAACAAAAAATGTCTACTATGCAAGGTACTTAATTTTGCAATCAAGATTAAGGCTCATATGTAGGCCCCTCAAACTGTCCCTGATGCTGTACTGTTGCATTTCACGTAGAAGTATCTTCTTCATCTTATTTATATTTTATTAATCAATTTCTTTCCATTTCTCCCGTTTATCATAGCAGTTATTTTTTTTATTATTCTTGTCGGCAAACAAGCAAGCAACGCACCTGGTGGTAAGTGTTACTGCCGCCTATGGGCCTTTGCAATACCAGAGATATAGCTAGGCCGCTACCTACCAATAATCCCAAACCCACCCAGAAAGATGGGCTTGCAGCTTTCTCGCTCACCGAACGAAGCACAGACGCACATTGCTACTGCTCAGGCGTCGATTTTCTATGAGAGTGTGGTACTACCCCGGACGGACCAGCCTGCAGCTGTAGACAGAGAACTGTCAACAGTGTGGTACTACCACTATAATATCTAAGTGGAATTTTGCCAACTGTTTCAATGTTTCTTTGAATTATTTTTTTTGCGGTTGCCAAGACAATTGAAAATATTTCCCAGGACTTCATGAGGGTCAACGTCGGTGTCGTTTATACAGAATATTGTGAATGTAACTCTATGGGGTACCGTCCCCCGTGGACACCCTGGAAACGTTATTTGTTAACAATCATCCTCTCAGCTTATAATATCCCAGTATTGGGATCGGCTTCAGCTCGAGCTTCCTCCTCAGTAAGAGGGAAATTTATCTACTATACCACACTGATCAGAAGGAGCTAGGCTTTCATTTTGAATTTTCTTTCTCTTGCACAGATGTCATATGCATATTGTATCCCTTATTCATCCACTGGCAATAGGTGTTGAACTGTATTCGAATGACTAACATGTCACGTTATGACACTCGTGAGAATCGCACCCACACCTAATACAAATCCATTGCAATCGTCTACTTAGACAAGTGTGAACCATCATATGACAATAAAATTTTGATTCATTTGGGTATTTGATAATATCTAATAGTAATAGTTTTTTTTTTATTGCTCTTGGTGGCAAACGAGCAAGCAGTACACCTGATGATAAGCGTCTGCCTGCTATCAGCTATGGACCTTTGCAATATAGCAAAGCCGCTGCCTACCAATAAAAAACTCAAACCCACAAAGAAAGTTGAGCTTTCGACTCTCTCGCTTATCGAACGAAACACAGCAGCACATTGGCACTGCGAGAGTGTGGTACTACCCCGGATGGACCGGCCCGCGGTTGTAGACAGAAAACTGTTACCTGTCCTATCACAAAAAAGTTATTCCATAGAATCTGATATATATACGAACAAAAAGCGACTACAGATAGATTTCAAAGCAAGCAATAATTGACAATTTGAATATTTTAAGTGAAAACTTCTTTAGCGGCGTTGTGCACTTTTTGGTATGGGTAAAAAATGTTAAACTTGCGTCAGGACACGTGACCTGATCGAAAATCCGTAAGACGGAAAGAGAGTAGATCGTAGAAGAGGAAATTCCTAGGACGGAGAGAGAGTAGACCGTAGGAAAATATTATATTTAACCACAAACATGGTAGTACTTTTATACTGATGAATAAAGCAATTCATGCAAAATTATTCCCTAACCATTCCAAAATATTTTTGACGGCTGGTTATGGTATGGTGACACCCATTTTTTTTTGCGGTGGACTATGGATGCATCACGCCCCGCCAAATCGGTCCGGGTGACGGAAGAGGCGGCCCCACCATAGACCCACCATGTAAACTCCTCTCTTCGCCGTGCGAGCGGGCCACCGGTATCCGATCTTTGTCTTCGGTGGCCCACCCGGCGTGGTGACACCCATACATGCTCCCTGGGGCACCCTTTTTATATTTTTGTGTTTTTTTTTCATTAGTTTAAGCTTCCACTTCCGTCGGCAGAGCTCGTGACTGCGTTGTTCGTTCTCAGCCGAGATATTTATTTGACAAGCCATCAGGCTGTATGAGATTTCAAAAATATTTCTTTTGTCAATCAATTACTTAAAGTGTCATCATCATTATCATCATCTCAGCTCATATATGTTCCACTGCTGGCTCAAGCCTCCTCCACACTAAGGGGGATATTGACTTACTACACCACGGTGGTTGGACGTGTTGGTATATGGGTATATTTCGAGATTTCCTTCTCTTGCTTAGATGTTATATGCATATTTTATCACTTAATCGTATTTTACGATCACTCACACCTGTGAGTAAAGGAGGGGGTGATGAATTGTATTTTTACTCCGTCACCACACGGAAACTTAAACTAAGTGCTTCATAAATTACAAAGTTCGAGTTATTCATTTCTAAAGTTCTGATATATAACTTTCTTATTCATTTACGAAACTCCATAGAATATAATTAGTTATTGTAATAATATTTCGTCACATTATCTAATTTGTGGCTTACCCATAGTACTATTGTGTTCGGTTCGTTTAAACATTCGTTCATTACAACATATCGTTAATATCGCAACAAAAACTAAATAGAAAACCAATTATTAAGTAATAAAGGGTAAAAAACTTTTACCAATAGAACTTTATTGTAAATAATGAGGGTCGAATTATTAATTGATAACGAATACGAATGTCGAAGCCGATTGCCGTTGTGATGACGATTTAACAATACAATATTAAGTCCTTTTTTTTTGCTATGTGGACTATGGATGTGGTCCCCACATGCATAGTCCAACGCAAAAGTAAAAAAAAAACCGGAGGTGTCAAGGGACACCCGGATGGAACGAAGTTCTATTTTAATTATATAATTTTTTTCTGCCTTAAGCGATTTTTATCGTTATATTTTAGCCAATTTGCAAAATATCTTTATAAATTATAGCCTATGTGTTATTCTGATGTGCAAGCTATATTACTATAAATTTCATCAAAATCCATTCAGTAGTTTTTACGTGAAAGAGCAACAAACATGTTCACATCCATACATTATTACAAACTTTCACGTTTATAATATTAATAATAGGATATACAATTCCACTAGACTACCAAAACTTTTCGGCCCCGAGCTCGAACGCGAGCCGGCCACGCGGCCCGGTCACGGGCGAAAATAATTTCGTTGCGCATTATTTTGATTTTGCTATATCTCTTAAGGTATTGATTTAATTTGCATGGTCTGAAGGAAAAAAAATATCTTCATGAAATGCTCAAGCCAACTAATGTATTTAAAATGATAAGGATTAATACAGTATTTGTGTAAATAGCTTTTCAATTACCGTTCTATAATAGAACATTTTTTAAAGTATTAAAATGGATATAGTATGTTATCCTTAACAGATAGATATATACCATCGCGGACTTTTTTGTAGGCCTTTTTAAGCTGTATAATACTGTAGTACTTTATTTTGATCTGTTTCGTAGGGTTCAGCCAGCGTTTGCAATGTAAGCGCAAAATAATGTGTTTATTTACGACATCACATTAGAAACCTCTAAAATTATCAGTGTTTCTCTAGTACATTATGCATATATTATATATATAAACCTTCCTCTTGAATCACTCTATCTATAAAAAAAATCGTCGCGACACCACACTGTTCAATGCGAAATAGAAATGAAAATATCTGGCTTGCTTTCTATAAGAGAGCCGACGAGCGACGCCGCACAGCTTACAATAGCTTACTATAGCAAAAAGTGTCGTGACAACTTTTCGTAAGAATTTTTTCCGTCTAGCCCCCTTCACAACGCGCGATAAGGAACTTCGTTCCAAAAAAAGTATCTTTGTATGGGTCAGCATGTTGGGCGACAATAGCGACGGATGAGAGACGACTGCATGTAGCGGTGATACGAATGTTGAGAGGGATGTGCGGTGTGACGAGGATGGATAAAATAAGAAATGAACATATAAGAGGAAGTTTGAAAGTTCCGCCAGTGACAGAAAAGTTAAGGAGTGAAAGATTGACATGGTATGGACATGTCATCACATGATGAGACGGGATGAAAGTAATGTTGTGAGGAAAGTTTTAAGTATGAATGTTGAAGGCTTTAGGGGTAAGGGAAAACCGAAGAAAAGATGGATGGACTGCGTGAAATATGCCATGGATGGACAAGGAGTGACCACAGAGATGACGTCTGATAGGGTTGTGACGTGTGTGAAGACATATTGCGTCGACCCCAAATAAATTGGGAGAAGAGCAAGTTGATGATAACTATGGATGTGGTCTCGCCCCGCCAAATCGGTCCGGGGTGACGGAAGAGGCGGCGCGTGACCCCATAGACCCACCATGCAAAATTTCTCTTTTCGCCGTGCGAGCGGGCCACATATTAAGTCCTCCCGTAAACATGAACGCTGGATAGTTTTTGTGTTGGCGGGAAATTCAAAATCAAATACAAACACGATATGATCCATAATAATAATTTTATTTAAAATGTGTAATACTCACTTAAAATTAGAAATTATTATAATATGCCAAATCTGTATCGTAACCTAAGATACAGTAATATTTCCTTTTTTGCAGGCAGGCTCTGGTCTTGGCTATGGTCTCTATGGGCGTGCGGCCCCATAACCCACCGTGTCCCCGCCCCATCGCCATGGGGTCGACCATTGGTACCTCTTCCTTGACATCCGAGGCCGGCCCGGCGCCTTACCCTTTCGGGTATCATCTCCATTGACGCCCCGGCAACAAGAACAATAGTGTTGGCGGGGCGTCGCCGTCGCTCTCACGCGGTCACGGTCGTCGCGATCGCTTTGCGGGTGGTGGACTAATCCCCGGATCATCCACCCGTGACCTCGGCTAGGGCGGCATCAAAGTTATTATCTATTTATGCTATTAGATATCAAATAAAAATTTTATTTTATACACATTTCAATTTTGTGAATTACTACTTTTAAACATTCTAGTGTCGGTTAGACATGTGTAAGTAATGCGAGTGATGCATCACACGTAATATTACCCGACCGCGTACTGTCATATTACACATTGCGCGACTAAACATGACATGACATTAAACATCACACATCACATTAAACATGACGCCGAACACTCGTGTACTGTTCTGTATTTCTGCAATGTTCGGTAATTTGGTAATGGTTATCTATCTCTCAAACGCGCCGTGTGTCTTTTCGGGAGAGTGAGAGGGATAGAACGACTGGACCGCGCTGCGCCTGCGGTCGATAAACTGAGCTCTATTTTTAGAACATTAAGGCTTATATTAAATGAAATGTCATGTGCGATGTTTGAAGTGATGGTAAAATGTAATATTACTCGGCACGAAATGTAATGCCATATAACATCACTTCGCGAAAGACTGTTTCGCGCATGTCTAGTGTCGATATATAGATAGATAATGTATATATAAGATTAGATTTTTTTTTTGGAATTTATGGCTTGGTTACTAAAAGGGAACCTTTAAGCCAAATCTTTGTTTATTGATTAAATTTATTTAGAGTCACCGTCCGTCAGTAAGTCAAATCGTCGCCTTCAACAATGCCATGGTCACACTGTTAAAGGTATCTTTTGGGAATTTTAGTGGAAAACGAAAACATATGTAAAGCACTGTTATATCATATTCACTACACTTCAGTACTTCCTGCGCATCACTGCCACCTTCTGTGCTTCAAATTACATAAAATACCATAAAAAATATTTAATATAACACGTTAAAACACTAAAATATTCAATATTATACAAGAGCACCACATGACACTTTTCCTTTCCCGCTAAAACGCCCAAAATTAGAATATGGTCCCGGACTGGCCACGGATGGCAAGGAAGCGATATCAGTGGCCGGCCCAATGGCGATGAGGAGAGAATACATTGGATTACGGGGCCACGAGCTGCCCTTCCGTCACCCCGACGGAGCGGGCGAGGTGTGTCCGGACCATAGCCTACAAAAAAAAATTAGAATGTGGTTTGGTTTTGTTCGTCCGTTCGTACAGGCAAAAGGATCAAAGCCCATATATCCAAGTCTCATTTCATTTTTTTTTTCTTATATTATTAAATTTAATACTTCTTCATATTGTATAGACTTAATCGTCATTGTCAGTCAATAAGTTAAGTCGTTACCATTAATCGGGCGCTAATAACCAAATCAATATTTTTTTTGGGAATTTTGACAAAATATGGAAATACACATATTCACTACACTTAAGCATTTTAACTGTATCATATTCCATAAAATACCAGCAAAATTATTCGATATAATACTACAAAACACAAAAGAAATGAATATAATACAAGAGTGACATAACGTTTCCATATTCGCGCCAAAACTCATTAGAATATAAGTCTGGCTACCATAGATAAAAGTATAATAAAAATTACAGATTAAAAAAGAGACATATTTCATCTGCAATAATTTGTCTTTCGATTATTACTATTCGATTTATTTATTTACGATTTAAGTAAGATCTAAGTATTAAGTAAAAATGTAATGAAATACCTAAATAATTGTTAACTGTTATTATAGTTGGCAGTTTTTATGCAACTGTATTGTTTATCTCGGGGCCTAACTTTGAGACGCATTGAATAATTGTAAATGTTGAGTCATTCTTCAGCCAAGCCTAGCTGGATGAAATATACCGTCCGGCCATCAGAGCGAAACGTCCTGACGACACGTACGTAATAAAATCTTAAGTTTATTTAAATTAAATTATTTATACTTTTGTGTCGGAATAAAAATATATTTCCGTGTAGTGACGGAATAAGAATACAATTTACCACTCCCTTACTTACCCGTGGGCGCTCGTAAGACGACTAAGGGATATAAAATGTATATAACATCTATGCAAGAGAAGGAAAACTCGAAACAAAATACTACACCAAAACGTCTGACCAGTGTGGTATAGTAGGTCAATTTCCCTCCCATTATGGAGGAGGCTCGAGCCCAACAGTGGGACATATATGAGCAGAGATGATTATGATGATAAGAATATTATTCACCGTCACTTCTTTACTAGGAAATCATAAAAGAGAACTAAGAGGTGTATGTAGATAAAGTCATGAAAACGTAAACTTGAAATAAATATACTAGCGTTTACCTGCGGCTTCGCTCGCGTTGTCTGCCAAAATATTTTTTTTTAATAATAAGTATCTTATGTCCTTTCTAATAAAATAAAGTTTCATGATAATCAGTTAAGTAATTTTGGCGTGAAAGCGTAACAAACAAATTTATATTCACATATGCAAATCCATTTGGCTGACATAATGATTTCTAACGTTTACGCGATTATTATACATTTGAAATAAAACTATTTTAACGGCTTATATCGCGTTTGTATTTGATTTTTAATTTCCCAAAGTTTCGAACACTTTACAACGTTCACGATCACAGGAGGACTAAGGTGTTTCACGTCCAATAAGTCATCGTTATTACATAGATTTACATCTACCCGCTACAGTCAGTTATTAAAGTTTGACCCACATTTTTAATACAAATTCATTGCCAGTACAATAAAAAAATGATTCTAATAAATAAATTTTCTGTTTGACTGGTTTGATGTCGTATGTCAATTTGTCTTACCTCAGTGAAGGAGACTTTTGCCCGATAATGAGATTTATATGGACTATGTGTGCGAGTATTCTATTACGAAACATGGCGTATGATAGTTGTAACAAATACGACCGCCATTGCTCATAAGAGCTAACGTTTTTTTTTTTGCTTATGGTGGCTTACGAGCTAGCGGCATACCTAAAGATAAGTGTTACTGCCGTTCAGAGACCTTTGTAACACTAGTACACACACAACACGTAACACTAGGGTACACTCAGACCGATGCCTTTCAATCAAAACCTGACCAGAAAATTGGGCTTCCGGGTCCCTCACTTACGGAAAGAAAACAGCCACTGCTCAGACGTTAATTTTCTACAAGAGTGAGTTATTAATCCGAACGGCAGAAGACAGAAGAAAACTGTTAACAATGTGTCCTATCACTACAATAATTAAGAGTACTGTACTGTACCAATTCCACCTAATACCGTATCAACGATTGTATTGTCATCCATCCATCCATCCATCAGACCGTAAACGTCCACTGTTGGTCATAGGCCTCCCCACAAGAATGCCATTTAAAACAGTTGTATTATCAACAGGTTTATAAATATTAGTTAAAAGTCCATTAAATAATTTTGGCTTTATTCTGCATGTATCAAGGATAGACTCCATAGTTAGGATAAATAAGAGAAACAGGATATACATTAGGATACATATATTAAGCTTAATATGTTTTATACAAAAGCATATGTTTTGCTACAATGATAATTTATTGAGAATACAATGTCACCGTCCCTTACTATCCAATGACAGTCATAAATATCACTAGCAGAACCTCTAGGAGGATCAACAGTCACACTTTACTAACAAACTTATAATGCTAGCCTGGTAAGCGTGGCGATGCTAGCATATGACGCTAGCCTGATAAGCACAGCGATGCTAGCATTTGATGCTAGCCTGGTAAGAGTGGCGATGCTAGCATATAATGCTAGCCTGGTAAGCGCGGCGCTGCTGGCATATAATGCTAGCCTGGTAGGCGCGGCGCTGCTGGCATATAATGCTAGCCTGGTAAGCGCGGTGATGCTAGCACATAATGCTAGCCTGGTAAGCGCGGCGATGCTAGCATATAATGCTAGCCTGGTAAGCGCGGCGATGCTAGCATATAAAGCTAGCCTAGTAAGCGTGGCGATGCTAGCATATATTGCTAGCCTGGTAAGCGTGGCGATGCTAGCATATAATGCTAGCCTGGTAAGCGTGGCGATGCTAGCATATAATGCTAGCCTGGTAAGCGCGGCGATGCTAGCTTTCATCATCATCATGCTGCTCTTATCCAAATTACTTGTGGTCAACGCAATATGTACCTACTCTTCTTTCATTGTCATATTACAAATATTATTCGTAATAGTTTTATAGTTGGTTTGACGTCAACCCAACATGAGAATGCAATAGTTGACTAGAGAGCATCAAATGGTATTGACTCAGATCGACGTAAATCTCCAAGTCTTTTACGACACTCCCTAGTAATGTAAAGGTTGGTATTATTTATATCCGCCACCAAACAACAATCGTTATAGCAACAGAACATTATATCTATACAGTTTAAATAATGACAATAGCATGATAAAATTATGATTTATTATGTAAAGCAGTTTTTAGTAAGCGGGTCAAGGGTGCCGCCGACAAGAGTTCAACACTAGCTAGTCAAACAGTTGATTAGCACTTAGCTACCAGTATCATTAAAAAAATGTCCAACCGTTCAATATTGCGACTAGACAGATGGCGCTGTTACCTAATTAAATGAGCTTACGTTTGATCTACACCCAGGATAAGTCTTTGTGCGATCCAGCAAAATAAATAATTGTTCTGATTTTGTGAGTTATTTGAGTTCGTTAATTATATGCCCCTAAAGTTTCTTGCCGTTTTTCCGTGTGGTGACGGAGTAAGAATACTATTCACCACCTCATATCTTACCCGTGGGTGATCGTACGGTATGACTAAGGGATATAAATCGCATATAACATATATGCGAGACAAGGAAAACTCGAAACAAAACCCTATACCAACACGTCTGACCAGCGCGGTATAGTAGGTTAATTTCCCTCCTATTACGGACGAGGACTGAAACTAATAGTGGGACATTTATGGGCTGTGATGATGATGATGAATTTTTTTTACGTAAAATGTATATAGTTTTACTATTTGTATATTTGTTAAATAAATAAGGGAAAAGGAATTTCATTATAGAAAATATAGTGTTCTATGAAGGGACTGTGTTTTTTTTTAATGAAACTTCTTAGGCAGCAATAGAAGTGAAGGTTAAAATTGTTAAACCGTCTAAGAAAACTATATAGGTATTCTAAGGCAATGTGAAAGGAAAAAATATGCTGTGAGGTGGCGGCTACGAATACTACCAACCATTACTTTGTTCGTGGATGTTGTATATAACGAGTAAGACCTTTACAACGACCTAGCCCAACTCCACTTGATGCCGTTTGATCAACAATTACATTCTCAAAGAGAATTCAGAGTCAGCCAGGCGGCCGGCTATAAAACTATTGCCAATAACTTCGCAATATCGACCATTTTTTTTTTAATTATTTTTGATGGACTATGGATGCGTCTCGCCCTGCCAAATCGGTCCGGGGTGACGGAAAGGCGGCGCGTGACCCCATAGACCCACCGTAAAACTCCTCTCTCTTCGCCGTGCGAGCGGACCACCGGTACCCGATTTTTGTCTTCGGTGGCTCGCAATATCTACCATGGAAGAGGAGTACATATTGTGTCGACAACTAGTAACTGGGATAAGAGCAGGATTATGATAATGTGAATTGAATAAGAGAGATCAATACAGAGTAATAGAATAATATAATTTGGAAAATCCAAAAGTGCACGCCTCATATTTTTTATATTATTTCTCATTTACTATTAGTCAATGCCAGAAATGAAAATAAAATTAAAGAAAAAAATCCTTTTTTAAAAGCAAGCTGTTTAATATTTGCTAAAAAATGCAATACACTTTTATTTATAAAATTGGGACTGTAATAAAAACAGGCAGATTTAATAATTATGGTGTAAAGTTTTAGTGTTAAAAATATATAATTATGTACGATATGGAATTATTTTGTTGTTGAAGCTTAATCAAAATATCGTTAAAGGTTACAATGAACTTATAAAGTGTTACATGTCTGATTAGAGTTAATTTATTTTTAACTTTTTAGTTTATTATATTAGCAAATAATAAAAGCTTGTTTTTAAAAAAATATTTTTCTTTGACTTTATTTTTAACATTTTAGTAATTTTATTATTCGTGTTGTTCTCACAACTATAGGACAAAAACGGTTCATCACCCCAGAGGTCCATTGTGGAGGGATTAGGGCTTCAGTATAACAGGGTTCGCCCTGGTACTCTGAGGTGCAACGTTAGCGATATGAAATGTTTATACACCCTCATGCCATTCAGCCCTCGGCACGTGCTTACTTTGGCATTGTGTCATCCATCTAATCAATCAGACATAATTCACATTAATAATAAGCGGAACGAACTTTTTCCCCAATTTGTTGGAGTTGCATATTCACGCCAACCAAGATACTCGTCAAGACGAATCAAACGAGCCTTTTGCGAGCTTTAATGCTAGAATACCTGCAAAGTTGGGTAAATGGCGGATTTAAAGGTAACCTACCCATGTGAGATAGGTGTGTAAAATTAGGAGGCGCTTAAATTTATCTTGTTTTATTTCTACACCGTTTATTATAGATCAGAGACAATATAAAATTTTTTATTAATGTATATTTTTTTTTAATATAGGTAAGGTAAGGTAAGTTATAATATAGTACGGTTACTTATCTTATATTTGCATAGATGGCGCTGTTATACAAAAAAAATAATCCCTTACCTATCGTTTGTCATATCTGAGTGGATGGTCCTTAACAATTTTTTTTCTGGACAAATATGTATGTAATATATTCGAGAATATGAAATAGTACCCCAAGCAATATGTATATATAATAAGCGTCTTATAATTAACGACGACACTTACTCACTTCTCTGACCTAGTATGGGACTACCAGCAAGTTGGTGCAGACCAAAGAGTAAAGTTATTAAATTGAAAAAGAGTGGCAACTCGATGATAAAATATGCATGTATGGAAAGTGCTGCCACCCAGAGTTTAGGCGGTGAACTAAAGTTGAAGTAATATATGTATATACATATCTACATGTGTATGTGTAATTACATAGAATTTTCTTTTACTATGAAAGCTACCCTGAAATATAAAAAAAAACATATCAGCTGATAATTAAACAATAATAATATCAGCCTAACATTGAAACTTGAGATAATTTTCAGAAAAATATCAATAACCGAAAATAGATCGATGACAATAAGTACCTACGCTAGGAACAAAAAATAACAATCCTCAGTTGTCAAACGTTTGACAGGCAGGACAAAATGGCAGCAGTAAAGTTTGTACAACCAATCTGTAGGCGGCGCGACGGTCAGTAAAAATAAGTAATGTTTTAAGTGTGCCCCCCCAGGTGCAGACCTATCAAGTGTAAAGGCATGAAGTATAATTCTTGTCCGCGGCAATGGGTAAGTAGATAGAGCAACTCAGGGCTCAGCAGATAGATGGCAGCACTTTGTCTAACATGACTTCTTATAAATAAAGTACGTGAGAAGGTATATAACGAAAGGACGAATGATAATGATAGTTATGACTTAGTTTTTCTAATTATCAGGTTCGTTATTATTTAAAATTCATGGCAGCGGGTACGAATACTACCAACACTTACTTTGCTCGTCGATGTCGTAAAAGACGATTAAGAGTTTCTTATCGATCTGGACCAACTTTACCGTATGCCGTTTATCAACAATTACATTCCCACGGAGGGTTAACGTCAGGCAGGCGGTCGATCATAAAACTACTGCCAATAACTTTTACAATATATAGATACTTACGATGGAAGAGGACTACATATTCTGTCAACCACAAGTAATTAGGATAAGGGCAGGATAATGATGATGATTTAAAGCCAAAAAGTGATTCATCATTATCACAATTATCTTAGCTCATATACGTCCCACTACTAGGATCCAGCTTCCAATACATAAGAGGAAAATTGATTAACTATACCACGCTAGTCATACGGGTTGGTCTAGGAGTTTATTTCGAGTTTTCCTTCCTATGCATAAACGTCATATGCATATCGTGTCCCTTTATCGTCTTTTACGACACCCATGGCGAAGAGAGAACAGCTGGTAAAAACTAAAGGCTAAATCTATTGCAAGTTCGATCAATCCGCGGTAGTACCTACCTACCATATTCTCACAGAAAATCAACGTCTGCGCAGAGGCAATGTGCTTTTACGCTTCGTTCGGTGAGTGAGAGAGCAGGAAGCTTAACTTTTTTTGGTTATTTTTTTATGGTTTTCATTCACAGCGGCCTAGCTGTACACCTAGTATTTCAAAGGTCCATGGGCGTCAGTAACACTTACCATCAGGTATGCTGGTTGCTCGTTTGCTACATATTCCAACACTGTAATTCCTGTAAGCCAGGATCCACAATGGTCACCATAAATGACGAGGTTTGACCCTCAGGCAGTCCCGGGGTATGCTTTTAACTGTCTTGAAACCCACAACAAATTTATTTAGAAAAATTAAAGAAGAGTTGGAAAAAAGTGATTCTATTTCCCACCCAGGCAAAACGGGCAACAGAAAGCAATATTGACTAGTCAGCAAATAATAAAATAATAGTAATACAGCACCACGGATACAGGATAACTTAACGGGACCTATATGTGAGCCTTAAGATTGATTGCTACAGTAAGTACCTATGCCAGAAACTATGGCAGAAACGAAAGGCACGGAAATTTTCTCGAGTTGTTACAAGGGCCGTATAGTATACTACTCCAGATGAGACTTGCAAACTGTCTAACATAAGGTCGCGCTCGTTACGCCAGAGATCGCACTCCCAGAGAATGTGATGTGCTGATTGTTCATACTCGTGGTCAGGTGTGGAACATTGCCCGTTTGTCACCATAAGCACCATAGGTGTTGTATTATTTTAAATTTCGCGCCTTCTATGCTATGTATCTATTCCTAACAATTTTATTTTTGTAACCTCTCTCTCTACTCTGTGGTCATCGCTAGCCTATGTATTATTTTTCTTACGTGATATTAATTATAATTTCTATTATTAAATTGCTATATTTCATTTACAAAAAACGATAAGCAATAAAAAAAATATTTCATCTTTATATGTCCTTTCAGCGTGCCACCTATCGAGAATATTTGTACCGATTATTCCAATCTAATATAACTGTTCGGCTTGAACTAAACAATGACACGACCCAATAATCTAATTTATTATTTACTTTTTTTTTTAAATTTGGATTTGATATGCTAGGCTTTTTATTAAATTCTATTTATTTATTGTTGTATACTGAAGCGATAATGTTTTTATTTTTCTTTGTCAATGACAACTGAGCTGTTTTAATTTTTAATATATTTAGCAGTTGCCATCTTCTCACTTCTAGTTGGTTCTACTCACGGAGCAAATACAAAGAGGAGCTGTTGTAATGAATATTTTCTATGAAACAATGCGTGTCATTTACAGGGGATGAGGGGGTCGCTGCTAATGAAGAAAGTGAGACAAGTAATAGTACTTGTCTCACTCACTCCTTTATGTCCATCTGCCGGCTATTAGCACAACTACTAATTTCGTATATTGTATGCAGTTGAGCTATCTTGCATTAGATGTCAGTAAGTGTATAGTATAACAGGGACGTACTCAGAATTTACCTACATCAATGAGTGCTAATTTTTTTTTATTTCGAAGATACAAACAAATCTTATTAGCTGTTTGCTCTATTCAAATACAAATGTTTATAATCAAATAATTCTGCATAGCGAATAGGTGTATGACTACTGTTTTTAACCGCAAATTTCTTTATAAGGCTTGTCAGCATTGTTAATAATTTTATGAAAAATCCATCTTTTCTTAACTGTCATTCTGATAAACTCAGAAGTTTAGAAACCTTTTTTTTCTTCATATTTGTGTCCTTTTCATACGACCAAATAATACAATTATTTGTTTGGGTTTCTAACAAATTGTCGAATGAAAGTAGTTGGACTTTTAGTAAATATGTTAGTTACACGGTATTATTGCCTTCCTTTTTGTCTTTTCCATATAAAAAAAGAATCAAACCACTCTATTAAAATAAGGCTTTATACAATTGATAATGCAACAATGGTGTCAATGACCAAGACATATAAAAGAGTATTTCAAGCGAGCAGACCAGCCCCCCCTGGGTAGCAACCGTTTGATTGACGCACGGGCCATCTAAAACTTAGCCATGCCAAAGGTAACTTGAGGACCCGGTCTTCGACGCCACCACCATTTTGAATATTTTTGTGACGTGCTCAACCTCGTTAATCTTATCAAGAAATTGCAGCGAGTGCAATTACATTATTAATAAATAAAGGAGAAAGGGTGACATTGGTTCCAATAATAAAAATGAAATACTCTTTGGTATCATATATTTCTTGAGCTATACCTAGTCTTGCCCTAAATACTGTAACAAAGAAAAACCTTTTTCTATTGCAAAAAATATTTATGACTTTTACAGTGTTAGTTTAATACATAAATATAAAACAATTTAAAATATAAAAAGCTTGTTCAAAGTGGTTTCTATTGGCTGCAATACAGTCCTTTAAATCTTCATTGTTAAAATGAGAAGAACAAATCTTTGTATATTTCGTAGGAGTCCAGTTTTTCTATTAATTTTTGAAATCCATTGCTTCTAACATCGTCATTGACCGGTATTCTAAAACATACAAAATTTACAGTTTAATTATAATAGGTTCATTTAAAGTAGTGTAAAAAATATTTTTCTTTGATGAAAAATCCGAATGTTATAATTATATTCTAATTACGACCCTGGATTTTTGACACTTTTATAGTTCTTCATAGTTAACGACAGCTGGCGTATTGCTTACAAAATAATTATTAACTACATATAAAACTCATATTTTTGTTGAGGTGAACGGCTTTGGGTATAAATTTTAATACTCATGGTTATTAGTTATTACAATAATCTTAATAGTTTGAACTGTATGTGCTTTTATTGTTCTGGGTCCTATTACGAAAAGTGGTGCCATCTAGCGTTGAGTAAAATTATTTCTGAACATGATACCGTCAAAAGAACTTTCTAGAAATTATTTTGATAAATTATGAATAAAAATACTTACAAATGGAATGTGATTCTTTCCATAGCATCTGTACGTTTATTGGAGTAGTTTTTACATGATAAAACACAATACTTCATGGTTTTCTTCGTAATAACATAAAAATACACCAAAAATATAATTTTATGCACCGTACGAACACCGTCAGCGACGACAGATGACTAATAGGCCACGCCTACTATTGATGTTAACGTGATGACGTCACGGCCTAGTTGAGAATCACAGTGCACAGTTACTTAGGCCGTCTCCTCTTTGTATTTGCTCCGTGGTTCTACTCTAACTACTTATTAAAGTTTTTTAACGTAAATCGTATACCATAGATAACTATTTTCCCTATTAATTTTATTATTTTTATTGATGCAATAGAATTATCATAATGGCAACAGCAATAATTTTATAATGTAAATTTTAAAAGGACGCTGAATTCGAATTGTTAATACAATGACAAAATTCATTCTTTTAAATACAATTTTTTTGCGAAGTTGCGATAATCTCATAGCAATTGGTTTTTATTATATTTACGGGTAACCATATGAATTATGGATTTTAATATTTATGATGATGAATTTATCATTGGTGATGACTTAAGTTAGAATTCATCCTACCATAACACGTCGGTGGTATATTATATAATTATCCCAGAAGACCATTGCTGTCCATTCTTATAGTGATTCCTCAGCTGATTTTTAAGACTACCACGGGTATTTACTTGCCCGTGGGAGTTTTAAAAAATTATTACTGATGACATATATTCTCACACCATCAAAGTCAAAAGCCAGCTTAATGATGAATGTATTAATTTGATTATGTATATTTATTTAATACAAGAGAGTATTGGTGTAAAGATGCGAAAGGGAATGCTCCGATGGTTCGGACATGTGGAAAGAATGCCGAACGAACGTCTGGTTAAGAAGATATACAATGCGAAAGTGGAAGGATGTAGGTACCGAGGGAGACCGAGACTAACCTACCTAGACCAGATCGGTCATGTACTGAAAGAAGGTGGAGTCAAGAGTCTCCGAAACCGGCGAGCGTGTATGAAGAGAATTATGAATGTTGAAGAAGCGAGTGAAGTATGCAAGGATAGAGTTTTCTGTCACTCTGATCTCTCTGCCTACCCTGCAAGGGATATGGCGTGATGGTATTTATGTATGTATGTATGTATTTAATACAATATATAATTGACAGCGCCTTCACATAAAGTTACAGTAATATATTTTGAAGTACATTGCTTTTATATTTATATAGGAATAAATATACGAGTATGAAGATGAGTGACTAATAATATTTGGGTTTCATATAAGACTAATGTTATTGTGTGTTGAAAAGTTGAAATTATAATTCTAGCGCGGAAACGTAAACTTACGCAACCGAAGTCTGAATGTTAATATTTATTCTCTGTCATCTTATGTACCTATTATTGTGTTTAAAAGTTGCAAAAGTCAATATTATTTTATTTATATTATCGTTAATATTTTATCATCTCAGCTCATTTATAAGTCTCGAGCCTCCTCTGTAATAAGAGGGAAATTAACCTACTATAACATGCTGTTCCGTGTGGTGACGGAGTAAGAATACAATTCACCACCCCATATCTTACCCGTGGGTGATCGTAAGAGACGACTAAGGGAAAACACATATAACATCTATGCGAGAGAAGGAAAACTCGATATAAAACCCTATACCAACACGTCTGACCAGCGTGGTATAGTAGGTTAATTTCCCTCCCATTACGGAGAAGGCCCGAACCCAACAGTGGGACATTTATGGGCTATGATGATGATGATACTACGCTGGTCAGACGTGTTGGTATAGGGTTTTATTTCGAGTTTTCCATCTCTTGCATAGATGTTATATGCATTTTATATCCCTTAGTCGTCTCTTAAGATCACCCGCGGATAAGATATGGGGTGGTGAATTGTATTCTTACTCCGTCACCACACGATAACATAATAATATTTAAATCGTCTTAAAAGATTGTTACTAGCTATGTGGTAGCGGCTTTTTTTTTTTTTTTTTTTTACGCTGTGGAAACGCATTTACGCGCTAACCCCTTCCCGCCGATGTCGTGACGGGAGGGAGTGTGGGACTCGCCGGCCGGCTAGTCAAACCGGAATACCCACTAAAACCACAGCGGCCCCCTTCCGCGCTTTTACGGGACGCCGGAGAGATCGTCTACTGACATTCGATCCCCGACGCCCCAACGCTTGGCCTTCTGGCCACGCCCAGTCGGTCCTCAAGGTGGTGGGAGGAGATGCGCATAACGGCGCCTCCCCCTACCCAGCCGCCGGCGGCGGAGCGATTCAGCGGGCGCAAGCCTCTCGCGTTCCCGCTCCGCAGCCTCCTTTCTCTCCATGACGGCCTCACAGAAGGAGGCCATCGACTCCCAGCACCTGTCGCTGTCGAGCATCTTTGAGATGATGGTCGACAGCGACAGGTCTCCTCCAACGACCGACGTCAGGACGTGGCGCTGGGGCCCCCAGGCGGGGCATACTTCCAGAGTGTGACGCGCATCATCTACTGGCGCGCCACACTCGTGACATCCTGGGGCCCCTTCTCTTCCAATTTTATGCAGGTACTTACCGAAGACCCCGTGTCCGGTAAGCACCTGCACCACCCTGAAGGTTAGGCTTTTTTTTTTTTTTTTTTTGGGACTAATCCCACCACACATTCCCACCACTGTAACTCCTGTAAGCCAGGATCCACAATGGTCTCCATAAAAGACACTGAGGTTTGACCCTCAGGAAGTCCCGGGAAACGCTTTTAATTGTCTTGGGACCCGCAACAAATTTAATTAGAAAAGAAAAACAGGAGGAGTTGAAGAATTTCCACTTCCCTCCTATGCAAAGCGGGAGACATGAAGCAAAATTGGCTAATAGGCCAATAGATAGAAGGATGTACTGACACGTGAAGCGTAGCAGTACAGCACCACGGATATGACAGAGCTTAAGGGGCCTATATGTGAGCCTTAAATTTGATTACAATAGTAGGTATGGCAGAAGCGCCTGAACGCACGGAAATTTTCTCGAGTTGCTACAAGGTCCGTATAATATATAACCCCCGACACGACTTGCAGACTGTCTAACATAAGATCGCGCTCGTTTTGCCAGAGACTGCACTCCCAGAGGATGTGATGGGCTGTTTGTTCAAAAGTGCAATTTGGTGTGGAACATCGACAAAATGGTGAATCTACTAGTTTAAAAAAGAATAATTTACTTTTAAAATTACCATGGCCTGTGAGGAATTGTGCTACATAGTGGTCAATTTCTAGCCAAACCTTCTCTAAACGCTCTCGAATAGATGGAAAGAATAGATATAGATGACGGCCCTTCGTTGATGAGTTCCACCTTTCCTGCCATTCGGTCAGGAGCTCCTCGTACACAACGCATTGCGGCGCAAAAAGTCTAGTAATTTTAATACGATCGCGCGGTAAAAGAAAATTGGTGTTCATATTTTCCTTGGTGGAATAATACAATGACGCGCGCCTTTGTATCTCTAAGTCGACCGGAAGTACACCTGCAAGTACTGGTAAGGCTTCGGTACTAACTGTTCTATATGCTTTACATAGGAATATTAATGCTAATCGTTGACTTTGGAGTAATTTACGCCGTGCCGCGCCTATCGTAGTTCTGTCAGCCCAGGCTGGGGCACCGTAACATATACACCCCAGATATGTGGCTGTATATATGATTTTAAGTGTATTAAAACAGATGCCCCAGGTAGACGTTGAAATTCTAGTAAGAGCATAAAAGTTTCGTTTTGCCTTTTCACCCACAGTTTTAATATGTTCAATGAATGAGAAGTTTTTTTCTAAGACTAGGCCAAGATAACAAACTGACTCTTTCCTTTTAACTGTCGCATTATTAAATCTTATGCGTGGCGTTGACTGCAAATTACCCTTTAATAAAAGATGATAAGTTTTATGAGGAGCGAAATTTAGCCGATTTCGTGCGCCCCATTTAACTATTAAATTAAGACATGTATTCGCCAATTTCTCAAGTCCGTCTCTAGTGTTCGATTGTATGAGTAGAAGACCGTCGTCAGCGTAGCCGATCAATGAGCAATTTTGAGGTAGAGGGAGCTCAAGAAAGTCATCGAACCCTAAATTCCACAGATATGGGCTTAACACAGATCCTTGAGGACAGCCCATCGTTAATGATTTAGACACAGCATGGTGACCGAGTCTCAGTGTGGTTGAACCTTGAAGAAAGTAAGACTGTATAAGTTGGTAGATGTTTTTGAAGCATCCACGAGACTTTAGTTTAAGTAGTAACATCGGCCACCAGGCGTTGTCGAAAGCACCTGAGATATCTAGGAAGATGCCTAATACATATTTAAAAACTGATGCCGTAACAGTTTTTCTAACGGCAATAACCGCATCAACAGTTGATTTCCCCGGGGTAAATCCAAACTGTCTATGATTGAATGTGGGGCCACCTGGTAACAGACGAGGAACAACCAGGCGTTCTAAGAGCTTACCTAGTGATGGCAGTAGAGTAATTGGCCGATATGACTTCGGGTCGTCCGGCGGTTTATCACCGTGTTTCGGTATTATACGTATGAAGCCGCGACGCCATAAACGAGGAAAGATTCCTTCGGCTATACAACGATTGTATACTAGTAACATTGAGTCGGCTGATGTTCGACAAGCTTCTTTAATCATTTTATTTGAGATTTTATCTTCTCCGGAGGCTTTATTTAGAGGAAGAGCTTTTACAGTATTCAAAAATTCAGCTAGGGAGGGGAGATCAGACGTAGAGGATAGTGGTGGCAATGTAGCCCAAGCTCTTATTTGCGCATGATGGTCGGTATCAATTGCCACGTTGTCATCTGGTATTAACGTATTTATTAAAACCTCGGTGGTCTCCTCTATGCCCGCGGTGTGCTTATTAGGTTAGGCTGCTTAGGTATTGAAGGTTAGGCTGCCGTGCCCCCTACTAATCCAGCGGTGGAGATGCGGCGCGACTGCCTCCACAGTTCCCCGCCCTGCTACGGGGGACTCCAGATCCTCCCGCCACCGCCGGATGACTCCACTTCGGGCCACTTCCAAAGCTCTGCCCAGTCTCCTTGCGGAGATTTGCTCGCCGCCGCCGCGCGCCACAACGCGCAGCCGGTAGGCCACCGCCAAGGCCTTGGCCATATGCGGCCAAGGCGGGTCGCCCGCCAACAGTGTCGCTGCAGTCCAAGACACCGTACGGTAGCCCCTAATGGCCCTCACCGCCATGACCCTCTGCGGACGTCGCAGGAGGGCTCTATTGCGGGCAGTGAGAGACTCCGACCAAATAGGGGCACCATAGAGTGCCATAGATCGCACAATTCCGGCGTACAATCGCCGGCAGGACGATCCTGGACCGCCAGTATTCGGCAGAAGCCTACCTAGAGCCGCGGCCGCCTTCACGAGCCGCGGGACGAGCTGGGCAAAGTGTGGTCCAAAATTCCATGTAGGGTCTAGGTGCAGACCCAGATATTTCATCTGGGGCCGCACCGGCACGGCAACCCCCGACACACTGATTTGTGCTCCTCGGGGGGGACCTCGACGATGTGGTAGCGGCTACGAATACTACCAACCCTTACTTTGCTCGTGGATGTCGTAAATGACGACTAAGAGCCTTATAACGACCTAGGCCAACTCCATCTGAAGTCGTTTGGTCAACAATTACATTCCCAAAAAGGGTGGACGTCTGGCAGGCAGCCGGTCATAAAACTATTGCCAATACTTTTACAGTATGTGCTATGAAAGAAGAGTACATATTGTATCGACCCCAAGTAATTGGGATAAGAGTAGGAGAATGATGATATATGGTATGTACCATTTTGTTCGATGACTGTCTGCCATCTTGTAGGTGATGTCGTTCCTTTATTTTTTTATTTTAATAATAATTTTAAAATGTATCGATTTTATTAACTTTATTCACAGAAAGTAATATAATTGAAAAACGGCGGGAAACACCATTATACTAAATTGTTTTTTTTTAAATGTAACCTTTTTAATGGTATCAAAACGAGTCAGTTACAACTAGTACAGCCAAAGAGACTTTTTAAAAGTTTATACAGACTATATCTATGAGAAAAGACTTTTTCCCCGACCTACTACGGTGCATAAACCAAAGCTAAAATCTGGTTTGTTGATCTGTGTCTCCACGATTTACGCCCTGTACATGGGCAACTGGCCCGGCTAAGATACGGCTCTGCAGTAACTGAGTCCTTTAATTTACTATCATGTCATGTTTTGTGACAGTGAAGTCTAGGTTTCATCCCAAACAATCGGCATCAAATGGAGTTGGTCCAGGTCGTTATAGGGCTCTTAGTCGTCTTTCACGACATCCACGGGCAAAGTAAGGGTTGGTAGTATTCGTAGCCACTACCACACAACTTAAATGACACAGTGAAGTCTAGGTTTCACCCCTAACAACTAGGACACATGATATTAGTCGTATGAAACCATATTGTATCCTGTTAACTATATAAAGTAGTTACACACGTGTTGCCAAATATCGAACAAGTTTACACACAAATCTCATTAGGTAGTCGCGGAATGAAATAGGATTATACAAACATAAATGGTTCGGCCTCAATTTCGTTATACTTATTTTATTAATACAATCAATTTTATACTCATTTTAGGAAGATTTTCTCATCTAATATGTCGTAATGTCTGAAATCAAAGGTTTATGGCCAGTGTGCGTTAACAACGATAAGTGTTACCCAAATGACTCGCTGTATGAGTCTCGCAGTGCTTCCTTAGACAGCTGTTTACGATTCCTTTGACAAAGAAATGATTATCAACATTTTGTATTCTTAATACCACTACACGGGGAAATAATTTGATGTTATTTTAACAGGTTCCCTGTCCCCATACAATTGTTTATTTTCTAAGTAACACGTTTTGTTTTCTTTTTTGAATTATAGTTATGTTTAGTGTTTTTGTATATTATTCATTAATTTTGAAGGCACCCATATATATACATTTGGACTAAGAAAAAGAAAAAAAATACATTACATATGATACATCAGCGTGCCGTTTCATTATTAATTCCATACGTCCCGTGTATCATATATGATATGACTAATTTATTGTCTGTTATATATTTTGACAGTAGATTTATTTTTTTCTTATATTTGCCAAAAGAAAATCGAAAGTAATTTATCCATTTGATTGAAATATTTATATTTTGTGACGAAAAAACCGCCAAACTGTTAACTACCTACTTTCCAGTTTTCTAAATTTGATACATCAAAAAAAAAACAAGAATAAATCACAACAGTGTTCCCTTTATTTTAAACTAGACAGTGTACACCACACGTCCATGTACTAACAATCTAATTTATTAGTGGTAATAGTGGTAGGACCACGCTGTTGACAGTTTTGTCTGCAGCCGCGGGCCGGTCCGCCCGGGGTAGTACCACACTCTCGCAGAAGACCGACGTATGAGTAATATCAATGTGCTATTGCGCTTCGTTCGGTGAGCGAGAGAGCCGGAAGCCCAATTGGGTGGGTTTCGGGTTTATATTGGTAGGCAGCGGCCTAGTTGGTATTGCAAAGGTCTATGGGCGGCAGTGACACTTACCACCAGGTGTGCTGCTTGCTCGTTTGCCGCCATTAGCAATATAAAAAAAAAAAAATTATTCTGCTACGTCCATTGAAAAAAAGCTTTTGAAATCACCTATGAATTTGCTCATATTTGATCCATGGACGTAGTAAAGATGGTACAAATATTGCGTCATGACTCACATATGATTCATGGGACAAGGAACCTCTTAAATAGTCTCATGATGGATAGATGTGATTATAGCCCCATTCCCGTTAAGTGGTATGTACCTAATTATTGACAGTTGTACAGTTAGTGCCACTAAATGAATGGAATTTCATTAATTTAGTTGGATTTTTCATTTCTATGTGGATATTTTATTTCTATCAAAACAAATGACTCTGTGTTATTCTAACAGCGAGAATTGCAAGAATTGCGAGACTCGCAAGAGTCTTGTATTTGGGCAACACTATCAACGATGAATTATGACCTGCAAAGTAATCTACATATGTACCTAAGTCTTTTAAGAATACTAAAAGTCTAACGTGCGTAAACGTGCTATGGAGAGTGCTTGGTTTTTCTCTACGTGATAAAATCCGGAATTTGGTAAAAAAGTATAACCAACTTAGCGTGAAGCATTAATGTGCAGACTTCACGGCTCTTTGAAGTGGTAACCATTTTGGAAGAAATATTCTGGAGTGGCCACCACGATTAGGATGACACGACAGCATGGGACGTCTCCATAATAGATGGACTAGTAACATCTTAAAAGTCGCACGGAACGTTTTGAATGGTATTCTTGTGGGGAGGTCTTTTTTTTGTGTAGTCTATAGTCTGGACACGCCACCCGTACCGTCCGGGGTTACGGAAGGGCATAAACCACCATATTCCCTCTTCATCGCTATTGGGCCGGCCACTGGTACTGTTTCCTTGACATCCGTGGCTACCTCGGATGTGGGGAGGTCTACGGGCTGATTGACGTATACTAATATTAAATCTCGTCTCATCCATCAATCCGTATCAGCCTATCGACGACATATCAATCACTAATTAGAAAACACAAGTTACGACAAGCCCTCACCAAGTAGATTCACGACATCGTGAAAGCCCAGGCAATTGTTGGATACAGGTAGTATAGGACGTTCTATTCTAAGTAATTATTGTCAACTAAAAGAACATAAAGACTCCCCCAAAAACACCAGATATCATGGCCCTATGCTGACTACACCCGACAGAAGAAATACGTAGGTACTTGCAACTGTTTCAAACGCATTTAACTTAAAAATCACTATAAAAAGAAACAATTTCTTACCATTTCTTATACGATTTGCTCGGTCCAAATCGGGTATCGAATTGGAAATAATTGTTTAGTTACAATAACTGGACCGTTACGGTAACGCATTGAAGAAATGGAGTGAAAATTTTTGTAGCAAGTGTTTTGCATTTCACTTTATTAAAACATTATTTACTTAATTTACGAGTACTTGTATATCTCCTTATTTTACTCGTGGATTCCTTCAAGATAACCAAGAGCTTTATATCGACCTGAGACGACTCTCTTGCTCATCGAACGAAGCGCAGTAGTATATTGTCATTACTCAGACGTCTATCTTCTGCGAGAGTGTGGTACTACCCCGGACGGACCGGCCCGCGCTTGTAGACAGAAAACTGTCAACAGCGTGGTCCTACCACTAAAAACCAACAATCCTTAATTTTGTGTAGAAGTCGTAAAAATTGAGTAAGAGATCGCTAGTAGAATGTGTGGCAATACTTTTCTGGAAAATATATCCAACTGTAATTTCCAAGATTATGACATAATCATTCTTGATAGGAGCCCTATTTCTAACAATGGTTATCAATAGACAGATGGCTGGATAAACAGGATATGCCAGCATGTGCTATCATTATCCATACATGCGCTCTGGTAGCACCCTGATTTACCAGGTCTACTTGCCTGCTAATGAATGATGTGCCTGTCATTTAGAGGTCATGCAGTCTAAACCTTTATTTTCTTTTCAGCTCATATAAGTCTCACACTCGGGAGCCTCATTCAAAATAGGAGTCAAATTGTCCTACGAGTCCTACTAAAGAGTTACGATATCAAACCATTGCTTATAGTAATAAACGAGCAAGCCACCTGATGCTAAGTGTAACAGCCGCTCATAGATTTTTCAATACTCGGGATATAACTAGGCCACTGCCTGCCAATAAAAACCACAAACCATTCCCGAAAGTTGGTCTGCCGGCTCTCTCGCTCCCCGAACGAAGCACAAAAGCACATGTGAGTCCTCAAACGTCGATTGTCTGCGAGAGTGTGGTACTACCTCGGATTATCTGGGCTACGGCTGAAGACACAAAACTGTCAATACTGTGGCTCTACCACTAAAGGATGGTTTCCCTCAAATGCCTTTTACAATATACAAGGGAAACGAAAGTATGAAATATAAAGCCAGGGGGGGAAAGTCTAGATCTAAGTAAGACTTAGGTCTTATATAAGTGTTTAATGAAATAAGTAATATAATATATGAAGATATATATGAACAAATAACTGTATTTTGACCTTGAAGTAATTAAATTTATGTTAGATTGAGCGGTCACGCTGTCGTGCGGTCGGTGCGGCGTCAGACATACTCACGAGGTAGACTTATGTTAATTGGATTTTGGCAGACTGATGATTATATTTATTTAAAGAAAATAAATATATAAACTAAAAACTTGCGAGTGAAAAATAATTGTCACATGCTATTCCATTGAAAAATTAGATTTGCTGTCGAATAAAGGATACCGACTGTTCAGTTGTCATGTTCTATTATTAAAATATATTTCATTTTCTGCAATAGTATTTATTCAATAATATACACTCATTTGCAAAAAAAACGGGCACCTAAGCAATGAACCATTTCAAATGTTAATATTTCTTTGTTTGATAATTATAGGTAGTTTTATCCACACAATTTGGTAAATTAATAAGAAAATAATCGTTTTCATCAGTATTTCATAAAATTTAGATACAATTTATGGGAAATAATGCTAAACCTCGCTAGTAGTGTATATTCGCTAGTAGTGCATATGCTCATGAAGTAAAAATAAAAAAGTTTTTTTGTTTGTTTTTCTTTAATAAAGTAAAAGCAGATAAATGTTTAGTATCGAGTGTGACCCCCTCTAGCTAAAATCACAGCTTGAATTCGTCTGGGCATGCTAGCGAGTATATCCCGGATACTTGCTTGCGGAATACGTTCCCACTCCGCAGTAATCACATTCTTCAGCTCTCTGATGGTCTGCGGAGCCGGGTGTACTGATCTCACACGCCGTTTCAGAACGTCCCAGACATGCTCTATGGGATTGAGGTCGGGACTTCGAGCTGACCAATCCAAACGACGAATGCCGACCTCTTGCACATACGCATTAACATCGCGGGATCGGTGGGCGCGAGCATTGTCGTCCATAAAAATCGAGTCTTCACCTAGAGCGGCCAATGCGGGTTGTGCATGAGAAATTAGAACTTCCGTTATGTATCGATGCCCAGTCAGTGAGCCGTTTTCAATGAAGACTAACTCTGTACGATCCATTGAATTTATTCCTGCCCAAAACATAACAGAGCCCCCACCATAAGGTGTGATTTCTTCGAAACATGCCTCTGCAAAGCGTTCTCCTTGTCTTCTTAGCACTCGCCGACGTCGATCTTCACCGAACAGAGATATCCTGGCTTCATCAGAGAACAAAACCCTATTCCAATCGTCTTGAGTCCATGATTCACAATTTCTAGCGAACCTAAGCCTGTGAACTCTGTGCTCACGGAGTAATTTGGGGCCGCGGGCCGGGCGGTGACTGCGTATATTGGCAGCGAGAAGCCTCCTCCTGACCGTCCATAGACTAATATGCACATTTCTTACTTCTTGGAGGTTGTTCTTAAGATCCACATACGAAGATTTGCGATTTCTCAATGCGCGACTCACAAGAAAACGATCATCCCGTGGTTGGGTACATGGTTTTCTTCCAGAACCAGGCCTTCTCTCGACGGAACCAGTCTCCTGATATCGCTGCCAGGTCCTTTGGACTGTCGAGCGACTAACATTTAGCCTCCTAGCCACGAAACATTGGCTGCAACCCTCTTCAAGCAGCGCGATAATTTTGGTAGCTTTTACCACTTTATCTACCATTTTTGATACAGCCAAACAGCATTAAATAAAGCTTTGACAGTCAAGGATATGAAATTAATCGATAAAAATTGAATAAAAGTTATGAAAGTCGATGTTAACTTCTGGAACTTCGCGCCAAAAATGTAGGATAAAAAGGGGTTTTCTGTAAAAATGAACATCAAATGAAAAATTGAATTTAGAACGTACTTTTTTAAATACCACAGCATTTTTAAAACCGGCCAGTAACGTGTACAAACGATTGAAACCTTTTTGGTATTGTATCTTTTTAAATATGAATGAAAATCAAAACCGCCCGTTTTTTTTGCAAATGAGTTTATTATGGAATTCTAGACTACCGGACGTCTAAGTGCTTGTTTTTTTCTTTTCAGTTTTTTTATTATGTACGTAGTTTTGGTGACTTTTTACGCAGTCGGGTTTTTTGACTTATTTAATCATTTTTTTTATTTTACACCTTTTAGTTATAAATACCTAGGTAGCTATAGTTATCTTATTTATTAATAAGTAGGTAAGTACCTAACTATATATAGTTTTTGGACTGAAGTTGAGTACTAAATCGTTAGAAATTGGAGATGGGCGACCGCGTCAGACATCAGATACTTTAGGTAGGACTACCTATGGTATATTGGACAATATACCTACTAGATACTTCAGTATATGTCCATCCACATCCAGTTATATGAATTTTTCATCTTTTCATCGTAAATTTCTACTGTCTAAAAAACCTACATGTGAGAAAGGTTGTTACGAAACTTTAAATCGATATAGATCCTAAACGGCTAGTCAAATCTAAAAATGCTGAGAGAAAACTAAAAATGATTTTTAAATACCTATTTAACGATACCCCACTCGATATAGTTTCTTGACTTTAATTTATTTAATTTTCACAATATGGCGTCCAGTAGTCGCCATATTGAATTTTCAATAACCTCATATCTTTAGTGACACTTGCCGGATTAAGAGGAATCGATTGACGTGCGAATCATAAAAATCGGTCCAGGCGTTTGGTATATATAGTGCTTCAAAGGAACATACAAACATACATACATACATACATACATAGACTGTTAAACACAATACCACTCCTTTGCAGTCGGGTAAAAAGTCGCTTATGTAACGCGGAAAAAAATCCACAAAAGACAGATCTTGCCAGTAATGAGAATCGATTCCCACACAGAATTATACCTTGGGTGCTTGTGGTAGCGGCTACGAATACTACCAACCCTCACTTTGCTCGTGGATGTCGTAAAAAACGACTAAGAGCCTTATAACGACCTGGGCGAACTCCATCTGATGCTGTTTGGTCAACAATTACATTCGCAAGGAGGGTTGACGTCTGGCAGGTGGCTGGTCACTAAACTATTGCCAATAACTTTTACAATATATGAAAGAAGAGTATATATTGTACCGGTAGGAGAATGATGACAGAATTATACCTTGTGTAATCCACACTATAAGTTTGGGTGTAATTTGTTTTCGCCAACGCACAAGTGTTCCTTATAAAATAAAAAGGTTTTCATGATTAAAACGATTGCAATGTAGAGAATTTACTATATTGGCGCATTCTAGGAAATACGTGTAAATGTAGTTAAATTTTAACCAATTAGTTGGACTCTGTGTAGAGAGAGAGTTGTCTGCGAACCATGATTCATTTATGATACATCACAGCGCAGCGCTAATGGTGTCTTGTATATTACATCCGTGAGCACTCTACAAACATATAATTAGCCTAATTATACTCAATACGGGGTATTGCAAAGGTCCATGGGCGGCAGTAATACTTACCATTTGTTGGGTTACTTGCTATTTTGCCACCAAAAGCAATAAAGAAAAAAAGAAGTACGATATAAAGCTCTACCAACCAACACGACTGATCAACATGGTATAGTAGGATAATTTCCTTCTTACTCTGAAGGAAATAGGAACCCAGAAGTTGTGATGTTTATGAGCTGAGACGACAAATATGAAAAGAATAATAGAATACGTAAAAGTACAAATTATGCCGCAATTTTGAAAAGTTGAAATTTAAAAGTATCAAGAATTTCATTTAAAATATAAGTATTCGTTTCAACTGATATTATATCCCATGACTATACTCATTTATCTACAATAGGAAGGAGATTAATCTATTATACCACGCCGTCATGAGAATGAAAGAGACGAGACTAACCTACCTAGACCAGATCGGTCATGTACTGAAGGAAGGTGGAGTCAAGAGTCTCCGAAACCGGCAAGCGTGTATGAAGAGAATTATGAATGTTAAGGAAGCGAGTGAAGTATGCAGAGATAGAGTTCTCTGGCACTCTGTTCTCTCTGCCTACCCTGCAAGGGATATGGCGTGATGATATGTATGTATGTATGTGTCATGAGAATTTAATTTCAAGTTTTCCTTCTCTTAAATAAATGTTATGTTCGTAATATATCCTTTAATCATCTTCTACGACATCTACGAGTATAATATAGGGTAGTAAATCGTAAATAATATCAGTATTATTACATTTTTGACTGCATAGATGGCGTAGTGGTTAAGATACAGACCTTCCGTGCCAGTCCTGTGGGTTGCACGCTAGACAATATTTTGTGTGATCAACTAATTGTTGTTCTGAATCTGTGTGTAATTTGTGTGCGTTATATGTTTGTAAAGTCAAACCAAAATATAATGATTATTTCCTTACTGCAAGTTGAAGTTTTATAAAATATATATATATTGTAATAGCTACAAGCTCGTATTATAGTCTCTACCTCTATCAAATTGACTCTATTGACTCATGGATGAATGTACTGTGAATGAGAAAGTATTTTTTTTGTCGCAAATAAGCGATCATTATGTATTTACGTATTGCATAATTCATTATATAAATATACAAGCTGACACATGTAACTTTGTTTGATTTAAATAAGAGAAATATAGTTAAATAGAGAGTATCGTAGACAGTTATAACATGCAGTGCACTCAATGGAAGCTCTCAAAACACTGACATTTTCGCCGTTTTTGCAGCATTTTATCATTGATGCTCCTGTCTTATTGGTTGTGATGTGTTGTTATATAGTATATAATCTTCCTTGGTAAATAGACTATACAACGCTACAAAAAAACAATTGGAACTAGTAGTTTTTGAGATTAAAGCGTACAAACAAACAAATTTTTCAGCTTTATAATATCAATATAGATACAAATAAATATTGAAATGTCTGCTTTTAATGTCTGAACTATAGTTTTTTTTTTATTAAATACATATGAAAGTATATGGCACCAAAAAATGAAATTATTATTTGACTAAAAGTGATCTAAAATGAAAATACATTTCTTTAGGGTTTGTCTGTTTGTTCTTATCTCCAAAAAGCCTCGACTGATTTTGATGCGATTTGCAGTGATAGATATCTAATGTTACAAAAAGTAAACAAAATAATATTTATCGAGAAAAATTAAGTTACTATGAAACAAAATGGCTAAACTAATTTTGGGGGATCTTTCACTGACAAAAAGCTGATGACGAGAAAAAAAGTCCCGCGACGAAAAATTAAAATCCATAACATATTGAACTATCTTCGATTTTCTTTCATAGAAATCTCTATTCTATTAAATAGTTGCATTTTCTTATTAACAATAAAATTAATAAGATTTGTGATATTTTTTGTATTTATTTTTATTTACTATAAATAAGATTTTATTTACTATGAATATTTTTTTTCGTGTGGTGACGGAGTAAGAATACAATTCACCACCCCCTATCTTAACCGTGGCCATCGTAAAAGACGAAGGGATATAATATGCTTATAGCATCTATACAAGAGAAGGAAATCTCGAAATAAAACCCTATACTAACACGTTTAACCAGTAGTATAGTAGGTCAATTTTACTCCCATTTTGGAGCAGTGGGACATATGTGGATTGAGAGGACAAAAATATAAAATTTTGCAAATTCTACTAATTGAATATATTTTTTTTTAATTCCACACGAACCAAGTCGCTGGCAACAGTTAGTCAGGTAAATAAATTTTTAAAGGAAGGAAGTACTTTAATGAGTACAACGGCACCAGCTGTCGTATTCGTTAATATATCAACCGTATGTTGTAAGCTTACGTTAATAAAAAAAAATTGAAAAGTACATTTAAAATTCACTCCACAGATGGCGTGATGATATTAATCATGTCAAGTGTCGCGGCTTTGATTCCCATGCAAGAGAATAATTAGTGCAAACTACAAGTTTTTGTGTTTTCCATGTGGTGACGGAGTAAATATCTAGGTGATCGTAAGAGACGACTAAGAGATATAAAAAGTACTTATATAATATTTATGCGAGAGAAGGAAAACTCAAAAAAAAATTACAACACGTCTGTCTAGTGTAATGTAGTAGGTTAATTTGCCTCCCATTATGGAGGAGCCTTGAGCCCAACAGTGGGACATATATGAGCTGAGATGATGATGACAAATTAATGTTCTGAGTTTGATTGTAATTTTGGTTCAAACTTTCTTACTGAAGGCATTTCACTTCCAACAATATAAAGATTAGTTCTTTTACCACAGGATGTTTTTTATAAAAAAAAAAATTGCTAGCAAAAAATTGTTTAATAGGGCAACTTTAGGAGTTTCTAAATTTGCTGCAGCAAACTCTAAACTTTAGGATAGGTAGGCCACCTAAGGTAAGTACTGCTTACTGGTGGTTAATTCGGATGGTGATAAAGAGGTACTTACAGCAGTTTATGGAGTTATACGCCATTCCTTTCATGACCCAAACAGTGTTAGCTGACCGTATCATGTCAGAAAACTAAGTTTTAACACAAAATCATCACTTCAACCCACATACGTCTCAGTATTGGGCTCGGGCTTACTCCTCTCTGGACACTAACCTACACCACGCTGGTCAAAGTGTCTTATATAAAATTTTCTCCTATCTTAACTGGATATCTATGTATCATATTCCTTAGTTTTCACACTCAGAGGCAAGAAAAGAAGCAGTTAATTAAATTTTTACTCCGTCACCACACAGCTAAATACCACACCAAAAATCTTATTACCATCATAGGATGGAATTATGATCAGCTGCAGTTGGGTTAATTAAAAAAGTCACTGGCACTGGTATAAAACTCATATTTGTATCATCATCATCTCAGGTCATATGTCTTACTGTTGGGCCCGAGCCCCTTCCACAGTGGGAGAGAAATCGACCTACTGTACCATGCTGGTCAGACATGTTGGTATAGGGTTTTGTTTCGAGTGTTCCTTCTCTTGCATAGATGTTATATGCATTTTATATCCCTTAGTCGTCTCTTACGATCACCAACGGGTAATATAGGGGGTGGTGAATTGTATTCTTACTCCGTCACCCCACGGAAATATCTATGTATGTATGTCCAAGTAAAATGCTTTCATATAATAAGAAGCCATTTATATATTAAAAATAATTATGATATTTGTGAAAGTACGAAAATGGCAAATAAATATATGTATAGCTGTGAAGCGGTACTAACCGACCAATATCGGTGGCCTCGATATTGTATCTCGATTGCGAAGACGTAACCTCCATCAACATTTGGTTGTATAATATGGCCGAATTATAACTCGCAAATTCCTGTGAATGTTGCTTACGTAACTTGAACGGACGAGATATCCGTGATCCGCATTATTTTACTGCTCTGTCGACACACTCTGTGTTGTAATATGTATAATATATATTATATACTTTACTATGTCTAGGTAATATCTTTTATCGAGATATTATTGTGTTGATACATTTGTATATATTCAGTTTATCAGCAACAGAATCAGCGATTTTAATTTTTTTGTATTCATCAGTTCTCGAGGTTTTATAAAACGATCTAGCTACGATTTATTAATAAAAAAACTTGCACTCCGAAAGTGCCGGCAGAAATGACAACTTGAGCATTAACGTTGTGCATTTTTGAATATTTTTGGAATGGGTAGTGAATAATTTCGCATGAATTGCTTTATTTATGAGTATAAAAGTAGTATCATTTATGTGATTAAATGTAATTTTAATCTATTGCACTATTGTACATAAACATGACAATTCATATTACATAAAAAAATTAATACTTCAGAACTATTACAATTATTATACATTAAAAAGTTTATCATCATCATCTCAGCCCATATATGCCCCACTGTTGGGCTCGAGCCTCCTCCGTAATGGAAGGGTAATTGACCTACTATACCACGCTGGTCAGACGTGTTGGTATAGAGTTTTGTTTCGAGTTTTCCTTCTCTCGCATAGATGTTATATGCATTTTATATTCCTTAGTCGTCTCGTACGATCACCCACGGGTAAGATACGGCGTGGTGAATAGTATTCTTACTCCGTCACCACACGGGAAGAATTAAAAAGTTCATCTCTCAGAAAAAAACAACTTTCATACATAATGTCTAAGACTCTTTCACCATCATCATCGCTAAATACTAAAATTGATACAATAGGTTTATGGTAGCTGAAGTAAGAAATGAACAATTTTGATTAGAATCTATATAAATGTCTAATAAAGACCGCATCAATAGTAGTTTTGTATTTCGTTGTGCTAAGATTGCAATCATTTGACATCGTTAAATCAAATTAATTATTTAAAAATCATCTAATAGACACACACGCACAAGTGCCCTGCCCCGCTTAAACGAAACAGCAGGAGCAGGCATACATTTTCGCCGCGCGGTAGAAAGAGAGAGGGATATTTACACCTTACGTCCGTCTTACGAATTTTCGATCAGGTCACGTGACCACAGACTGATGCGAGTTAACATTTTTTTACCCATTCTAAAAATGTGCACAATGCCGTTAAACAAGTTTTCATTTATATCGTGTTATCAGTATTTTTAACCAATAAAAAAATATTAGAATATAAACTAAATTTGCCCGCTATTATTGAGAATAACCATAGCTCATTTCTGAAATCGAGCAGTCATCCTAAATAAAGGGTGTAATAAATTGTATTCTTATTTCACCACATGGAAATCTTGATAATTTAGCCTTATTAAATATGTATTTTTTTCGTGTGGTGACGGAGTAAGAATACAATTCACCACCCCCTATCTTACCCGTGGATGATCGTAAGAGACGACTAAGGGATTTAAAACACATATTATAACATCTGCGCAAGAAAATTAAAACTCGAAACAAAACCCTATAAAACGTCTGACCATCGTGGTATAGTAAGTCAATTTGACTCCCTTTATAGAGGAGGCTCGAGCCCAAAAGTGGGACATATGTGAGCTGAGATATGAAATATGTCTTTTTTAATTCCTTTCTTACAATTTTCGTAAGTCTATTGCATAATTATTATACATAGTTATATGTAATAAGTGTTTCATTGCATTTATCGATAACTAAAATGGTAATAATGAAGCAATTAATATACATATAATACCTCGTATACATAGGTAGTTATACATACCTCGTATACATGAGTATATATATATATATATATATATATATATATATATTGCTTTTGGTGGCAAAAGAGCTAGCATCATACCCGATGGTAAACGTCACTGCCGCTCATGGACCTTTGCAAAAGAGTTTGCCTACCAATAAATCTCAAACCCACACAGAAATTTAGGCTTCTGTCTCTCCTATTCACCGAACGAAGCACAGTAGCATATTGTCACCGCTCAGGCGTGGATTTTCTGCGAGAGTGTGGTACTACTAACCCGGACGGACCGACCCGTGGCTGTGGACAGAAAAATGTCAACAGTATACTCCTACCACTATAGACGTATATGTTATGTTACATCGTAAAACTATTATTTTTATAGTCTGGCACTTTTGTGGCACTAGTGTAGTATACTAGGTCAATGTCCTTCATATTGTGAAGATAACTCGAGCCCAATAATGTGATGAGAAAATGATGATGTTAATACATATGTCTCGTGATATATTGCAATAACATACATACATAGCCTCACGCTTGTTTCCCATAGTAGTGTGGGTTCGAATCTCAGATGTAAGAATCTTTTTTCGCAGTAAAATAAAGTTAAAATATATTTTTACAACCAATCTAGCATGTTGAATGCTAAATGTCATTAATTTGGGCAAAATCATCATCATTTCGGCTCATATATATCCCGCTCTTGGGCTCGAGCCTCCTTCATAACGGGAGGAAAATTCAACTACTATACGACGCTAGTCAGACATGTTGGTATAGGGTTTAGTTTCGAGTTTTCCGTCTCTTGCGTAGATGTTATATGTGTTTAATATCCCTTAGTCGTCTCGTACGATCACCCACGGGTAAGATAAGGGGTGGTGAGTTGTATTCTTACTCTGTCACCACACGGAGAAAATATATACTTATTATTATTAATACATTCTTCTTCTTCACATTTTTTTATCTTATTATAAATATTAATATAAATTCTTATTTTTAATTAGTGGTAGTTCCACGGTGTTTACAGTTCTCTGTCTATAGTCGCAGGGCCTATAGTAGTGGTACCACACTGAGCAAGGCAAGCGACGTATGAGTAATAGCAACGTGCTATTGTGCTTCGTTCGGTGAGCGAGAGAACCGGAATCCCAACTGGGTGGGTTTGGGGTTTATACTGGTAGACAACGGCCTAGCTATACTCTTGGTATTACAAAGGTCCATGGGTGGCAATGATAATTACCATCAGATGTGCTGCTTGCTCGTTTGCCACTATAAGCAATAAAAAAAAACCTATTTTTTGCATGTGTCCCGTTTTACATACAGAATTGATGGTCTCATTAGTAATAAGTGAATAACGTAATAATTGTTAAAAAACATTAGTAATCTATCTTATTGAAAACGATCGTCCCGCTTCACTGGTGTAAGATTTCATTTTAAAACTAACAACCGTATTTCGCGGAGTTTCTCACGTTTTAATTTTATTTAAAATAACCTTATTAAAAAAAAAAACACTCAGCACTAAGGAAATAATCCTTGTATTACTGGGGACTTTACACACATATAATTAACGCAGACAAATTACATCCAGACTCAGAACAACAGTTTGTAAATCGCACAAAATATTGTCCTGCGCAGGAATCGAACCCATGTCACTGGCACGTTACTTCGGTATCTTAACCAGTACACTATCTGTGCAGTCATAGTTATTGAATAAATCTTTGTGTAGACGAAGCCTTAAGAACATTCAAAAACAGAATAAATTAAAAAAGAAAATACCATATGCTTTTACGTCAAATACCTTAAAGACCACCATAGCTTTTTTTTTTGGTGGACTGTGGATGCGTCTCGCCCCGCCGAATCGGTCCGGGGTGACGGAAAGGCGGCGCGTGACCCCATAGACCCACCGTAAAATTCCTCTCTCTTCGCCGTGCTAGCGGACCACCGGTACTCGATATTTAACTTCGGTGGCCAAGACCCCCATAGCTACAGATGCTGTAATTAATAGAATCGTCATGATAGCATAAAGAAAAGAAAAAAAAACATACAATACTATATATGAGTAATATGCATGTAAATATTTGTGATATAATAGTCACATTTTTCTCCAATTGTGGAGAAGACGAGCCCATTTTTTTTTTCTTTTTGCGGTGAACTATGGAGGTTGTCACGCCCCGCCAAATCGGTCCGGGGCGGCGGGAGAGGCGGCGCGCGACCCTCTTCGTCGTGTGAGCGGAACACGAGTCCATCAGAGAAACTTATATGAGCTGAAATAACCTTACATATCTCTACGTATCTAATTTTTAAATAGCTCCTAAGCTACTAATTTAAAAAACAAAAAACAACTTCAAAAATATACCTACAATAAGCGATATACAACAAACTTACACTAAAAAGTAGAAAATAATTATTTTAATTAGTTTAATCTCAAAAGAATAACAGAACAATTTACGAAATTATAGTATACCTGCCTATTTACAGGTAGGTATGTAAAAACTTATACTGTGTCAAGAAAAATGGATAATAATATTATATTTTGTATTTCAAACCAAGGAGGAGCATTAAAATATAATAAACGAAATTATTAATATTTATTTACAAGTACTATTTTTTGGAGTCCTCCTTTTTAGAAGTCGGTTAAAAAGCTGTAAAACATACTAACTTTACTTTTCTATTATTAGTATCTAAAGTAGTTATATCGAAGCAATAGATTTGATTAAGATAAATATTGTGGTCACAATAAATTTATTGAGTTGGTGAGATGTCTTTATTGATTGTATTCTGAGAGCGAATCCGTAGTGTTTATCGTGAAAGTGTCATTCGTGCGGCACTGATCTATTAACTAACTTCACTTTCAATCTATCCGTTAAAATGGTTAAAAGAAAAAAAAATAATACGAATCATCTTATTTAATATCAATGAATGTTTACTTTCCGTGTGGTGACGGTGTAAGAATACAATTCACCACTCCCTATCTTACCCGTAGGTGATCGTAAGAGACGATTAAGTGATATAAACCGCATATTATATCTATGCGAGAGATGAAAAACTCAAAAACAAAACTACTACGCCTGACCAGCGTGGTATAGTAGGTTATTTCCCTCCCATTATGGAGGAGGCTCGAGTTCAACAGTGGGACATATATGAGCTGATATGATGATGAAGAATGTTTATTATCGACTTGGGTCAACTCCATCTGATGCTGTGTGGTCAACAATTATATTTCCAAGGAACGACGTTAGGCAGGCGGCGGTCCGTCTTATGAATGTTCGATCAGGTCACGTGTCCTGACGTGAATTTAACATTTTTTACCCATCCCAAAAAAGTGCATAATGACGCTAAAGAAGTTTTCACTTCAATAATTGGGACAAGATCAAAAGAATGATGATGATGATGATTGTTTTTTACTAACACCATGTTTGTGTTGCGACAAAGTAAGAATACAATTCATCACCCTCTATCTATCTTGCCCGTGGCTGTCATAAAAAAACAACAAAAATATTAAAGAGGAGGAAAACTCCATATACAACCCTATACCAGCGGTCGGCCACCCTTTGAGTCGGAAGAGCCAAAAATTAGAATTTATAAAAGTTTAAAGTTTTTAAAGAGTAACAATTTTTTTTTGGCATCATTTATTTGTGCCTAATGCTCGTTAATCAATTCAGAACCATTTTTAAATGTTTACTTTATAAAATACTAATAAACCCGGCCACGCGTTCCTGTGGCTACGGTAGCCTCAGTAACACATGGTGGTTATGCAATATATAATAAATTGTAGCTTATATGAAACGTTTGTACGTTTAACATAGCGCCATCTATTAAATACTTACTCAATCCAGTCAACAGATACCGCCATCTGTTAGACTCATTTGGAGATAACAGATAATTGTGACTGTCAAATAATAGACAAATAATTTGCAATAAAATAATATTACGACTATAAATTGAGATGGAAGCTATTCTATCTTTTAATTTGGATCAAACTACACATGCTGTGCAAATTTGATTAAAATCAGTTAAGTACTTTAGGAGTCCATCGCGGACAAACAACGTGACGCGTAATTTATATATATTAAGATTTATTTGCGTGTAGAAGTAAAGAGCCGCAACTTCACATCCAAAGAGCCGCATGTGGCTCGCCAGCCGCAGGTTCCCGACCCCTGCCCTGACGGAGGATGGATAAACAGGGGAACGTATGTACATGAACTAATAAGAAGAATACCATGTCCATAAAGTATCGTAACGTTGTTCAAGTTTTATTTATTCACCTATCACCTCAGCCCATATATGTCCCACTGTTGGGTTTGGGCCTCCTCCATAATGGAAGGGTAATTGACCTACTATACCACGCTGGTCAGACGTGTTGCTATAGTGTTTTTGTGTCGAGTTTTCCTTCTCTTGTATAGATGTTATATGCGTTTTATATCCCTTAGTCGTTTCATACGATTACCCACTGGTAAGATAGGGGGTAATGAATTGCATTCTTACTCCGTCACCACACGGAAAATGTATTTATTGCATGGTGTATAAATTGGAACCGATCAATTAACCAGTCAATTGTTGTCCACTACTGGAGAAGGGTTCTCCAAATCTGCAGCATAATATTCAGTTCTTCGCGTTCCGAATCATTTCGCATGCATTTCCACAGCGTAAATAAGATGAAAAGAAAAAAGTCACTTAGAGTGTTACATGTCCAACAAGTCATCATTACTGCAGGGGCTATCTACGTTTATTAATTATATTTTGATCCCATTTTTGATATAATATCATTATCAGCAGTAAATGAAAATATATAAAATAAAAATTCTCATTTTTTTACTAAACTAATTTTGAACTCTCTGCGTATGCATACGAATAAACATTGTGTAAGAGATTAAAGTCGGAATATAAATATAAATTTTATGAGTTAATCGAACAAATACGTGATATAACGTTGACAATATTCGATATTGTACAATATAATTTGTCAATATTACGTGTTATGTAAGACAAATACCAAGTCTCGTTTAGAGTTGAAACTCTTGCCAAATCAATATACGAAATGCCGCACAAAATTACAAGTTAGAAGTCTTAGAGATTGCCGAATTCTTACTAATATTTTTTTTTAAATCTCGTATGTAATTGAAAACTTTGTTACGTGTATTTCTCAATGTGATCCAGGTGGGGCCTGGTAATCTGTATGACAGGGCAACCTAGTTCAGATACCAGTCTCCCACAAAGGATGGTTCTATTTAATTTGTAACATTGTTAATGAGATACCTTTGTGGAAGAAAACAATAAAAAACTATTATTATTATTATTATTATTAATATTATAAATGCGAAAGTAACTCTGTCTGTCTGTCGCTCTTTCACGCTAAAACTACTGAATCGACCTAAATTAAATTTGGTACACAGACAGTCTAGAACCTGACAAAGGACATAGGTTAATTTTTAATGCAAAAAAGGCTGTAAAGGGGGATGAAAAGTTGTAAGGAAGTACCATAATTTTTAAAGCCAGAAGCTTGAAACTTATTTTTAGGCTATTGATTAGATATAAATAAATATGACATTAACGTGTAAAAATTTACCCTTGAGGGATAAAATAAAATAGCCGATGAAAAACTTTTGGAAAGTAACCTTTTACGCGGGCGAAGTCGCGGGCAGAAGCTAGTAATTCATAATACACATTTAAAACAAAACTACCCGCTACCCGTGACCATGAACAACAATGCATATCTGGCATTTAGGACCCAGTCATCCTATTGTCATGATGTAAAATGTTCGAAACGTCGGAAAATTAAAAATCAAAATAATAATACAAACGCGATAGAATCATTTGTAATACTTTTATGAATATCAGAAATTATTTCCTTATATACTATTCCACCTTGATCATATCAAGTATTCTCTCCTTTCTTGAAACTTTTTTTATTAACCGTCGGCAAGTGGTAGGTTTTGTTCTCCTTTTCTCCATTTTAAAATAAAATACTATAGGAGACCATAGACCATGAACACTGCAAAGTGTTCGAACCGTTGGTAAATTAAAAATCAATTACAATCGCGATAGAATCCGAAAAAAATAGATTTATTTGAAATGTATAATTAAACATCAGAAATCATTTACATAAAATTCATTTTCACATTGAGCTAATTACGAACATTTCAATTTTATTCATTAGAAAGATAGATCAAATAATATAAATTCAGCTTCGCGTGCTTTATACTTATCTACATCTGTCCTAAACCCACATACTTTTGGCAGAAAGGAAAAGTCATTCGCTCCTCCAAAAACCTCAAATATAACATACATACATACATGTCATCACGCCATATCCCTTGCAGGGTAGGCAGAGAGAACAGAGTGCCAGAGAACTCTCTATCCTTGCATACTTCACTCGCTTTCTCAATATTCATAATTCTTTTCATACACGCTCGCCGGTTTCGGAGACTCTTGACTCCACCTTCCTTCAGATCACCTCAAATATAAAAAAAATATAATTTAATATTTTGATTGTCAAATACCCAATTAGTGAATGCCATATGTTCTCTCAGTGGATACACATTTATGTAAACAATTTGTAATATTCTGTTGTTACGATGGCTGAGTCACACCCAGACGTTCAATAAGCAAACATAAGTATATAATACATTTTATACAATACAATACATAAATTACATGATATCACACTCTTTAGCCCTGAACTGTTCGGCTTGTGAACATAACCAGCCTTGACGTGTTAGCTAATGAACTTCAGTACGATCTGTCAAATGATCTATGAAATTGCTATAATCTCTCAAATGCTACCATTATTTATACAAATATATAACTAAATATCTGTAACATTGTTGTCGTAAAATACTTTCTTAATAAATCTCTTTATTCCAGAAAGAAACGCCTGTTAAAATTTCATGTTTCTAGTTTCAATAGATTCTGCTCGTCGACCAGCTTCTTTAAATATATAAATGATAATGAGAGATAGATTAGATAAATAGAAAAAGGAATACAAATTTCAGATCACCAAGTACCGAGCAACTTGCAATTAAATTAGATTTTCAAATTGATTTAAAACCATTCACCACGGAAATCAACAGTATAGGATCGATGATATATAGTAGAAGCACGATTATCCGGACCCCTATTATCCGGACTCGTGTCTCGTCTTTACTTGTTTTTAAAATGTTTCACGGTTCACCGCGCACCGAGATACGTTAAGACAAGTTTATTCCCACCTCGGACTGTATAACACCATATATGTTTGCACGATAGTGTTCGGTTTTGTTTTATTTTCTTTAATAACTTTCAGATGATAGGTTGTTTTATTTTTATTTAAATTTTGACACGGGCAGGACGAATCGGATACCATTTTTTTTTTTTTTTTTTTTGGTGGACTATGGATTAGTCTCGCCCCGCCAAATCGGTCCGGGGTGACGGAAAAGGCGGCGCGTGACCCCATAGACCCACCGTAAAAACTCCTCTCTCTTCGCCGTGCGAGCGGGTCACCGGGACCCGATTTTTAACTTCGGTGGCCCGCCCGGCGGTTCACCCTCGCGGGTTCCTCTCGTCGACGCCCCGACAGATTTCGCCGTCGGGGCGTCGCCCTCACGCGGTGGCCTCACGTCGGGTGACCGGACAATTCCCCGGTCCGATCACCCGAAGCCTCGGTTAGGGCGGCATCAGGCGCAGGTATTCGCGCCTGCGCCGCCCCGGCCGCTGGCGGCGGCCCGGGGCGCGGGAATCCTCCCTTGCCCGTTCCGCCGCTTCCTTCTGCGAGATGACAGCCTCGCAGAAGGCGGCGACCGCGTCCCAGTTCCTGATGCTGTCGACCATCGCTCTCGCGACGGCCGGCAGCGTCAGGTCGGCACCGATGACAGCGACGAGGTCACGGCGCTGCCGCTTCCATCCCGGACACACCTCCAGCGTGTGTTGCGCCGTGTCCTCGTCACTCCTGCAGTGGTGGCAGGCCGGAGTCCACTCCCTATACACGACCCTGTGCAGGTACAACCCGAAACACCCGTGCCCCGTCAATACCTGCACCAGCCGAAAGGTGAGGACTCCGTGCCGCCGCTCCATCCACTCTATCAATACGGGCCGGAGGGCCTCAACGGTCTCCACACCGTGCCTAGGCCTCTCCAGCCGCGTAGCCCAACGGGCGATGACGTCTCGGCGGGCATCCACGCGCCAGGTGGCTATCTCGCTCAACGATGGGGAGCCACCTTCCTCGCGCGCTGTGATAACCCGCCGGTAGAGGTCGGAGAGCATCTCCGCCTCTAGGTCCCACGGGGGTGTCCCGGCCAACAGGCACGCCGCCTCTGTCGACACCGTGCGGTACCCGCGAATGGCTCTGACCGCCATGGCTCTCTGTGGCCTCCACAGAACCGCCCTGAGCTGGGCGTTCAGAGCCCTCGCCCACACGGGTGCGCCGTACATGGCCATCGAGCGGATGACCCCCGCATACAGCCGTCGGGCCTCAAAACTGGGTCCGCCCACATTCGGCATGAGACGAGAAAGGGCGGACGCCGCGCCGACAAGCCGGGGAGCAATCTGTCGGAAATGCTCCCGGAACCACCATCGCCCGTCGAGCACCAGACCCAAGTACCTCATATGGGCCTGGATGCTGATGTGGATGGAGTTTACCACTATCGAGGCGCCGATGGGCAGCCTCACACGGGGCCCATGGAAAAGTAGGGCCTCCGTCTTGTTTAGGGCCACCCTGAGCCCCAGCGCCTCGATCCGCCTGACCATCTCCTCGGTGCCGAGAGTGGCCAGGCTCGCCGCCTCTTCGAGTGTCCTGCCCCGGGCTGTGACGAGCGTGTCGTCAGCGTAGCACACCAAGCTCAGCCCGGGGGGGAGACTCCCTCTCAACGCCCAGTCGTACCCGATGTCCCACAGAGTCGGCCCCAGAACCGACCCCTGTGGAACGCCGCACGACATGGGCGTCCGCACAATGTCCCCTGCGGGACCCGCGCAGAGGATACTGCGGCCCTCCAAATAGTCTGCCACCAGCCGCCTGAGGTACAGGGGCACTCCATGGAACCGGAGCGCCTCCCTGATGCAGCCGAATGGCAGACTATTGAATGCGTTGGCGATGTCCAACGACACCGCCAACAGCACTCCCTTCCCGGCGACGGCCTCCGCGGCCGCCTGCCTCAGGCGTAATAGGGCCCCGATGGTCGAACGCCCCCTCCTAAACCCATACTGAGCGTCCGACAGATCGGGCCCCACCTCCTCCAGGTGTCGGACGATGCGGGCAGCGAGCACACGCTCCAGCAGCTTACCCACATCGTCGAGGAGCACGATGGGCCTGTAGGCCGACGGCAAATCCGGGGACCGTCCCGGCTTTGGCAGGAGAACCAACCTCCCTTCCTTCCAGCACTCAGGGAACCGTCCAGACGTCAGACAGGCGTTGAACAGCTGCCTGAGGCGAGGCTCGAAGTGCTCGAGGAGCGACGTCAGCACCCGGACTGGAATTCCGTCCGGGCCGGGGGCCGTGGTGGCGGAACGAATCTTCGCCACGGCCGCCCCCACTTCCGACTCCGTCACGGGCGGAACACTCTCGTCGTCGTCGGCCTCCCGGTCCTGATCTGGCGGAGCCATGACCGGGGGCGTGTGTTCCGACTGCCGTGGAAACAGCTCCTCGACCACCCTACGAAGGAAGTCGGGCTGGAGGGTCTCGGTGAGGGGGGGGGCCCGCGCGCGAAGCTTGTTCAGCGCCGCGCGATATGGGCGACCCCAGAGGTCACGGTCGAGACCGTCCAGCATCTCCTGCCAACTCGCGCCCTTGGCGGCACGGATGGCCAGCCGAAAGGCAGTCCGCGCACTGCGGTACGCCTCGTACAGCTGGCCCTCCCGCTCGACGTCGCGGTGACGCCGCCGGCTGCGGGTGTAGGACCTTCGGGCACTGATACACGCCGCACGAAGGTCCGCCAGTCTTGGGGACCACCAGTAGACCCCCTGCCTCGGAGGCGGACGCCGCCGCACTCTGGGCATGGCCGCATCGCAGATCTGCGTTAACGCACTGCGAATGCGGACAGCCTCAGCGTCCACTCCGTCCGCTGGGGGTGGTGAGGACAGCCACGTGTTGACAATGGCCGCCTCCGCCAGTAGATCCCTGTCAAGACGACCCACAGCCCACCGCGGAAACGCGGGAGCTCCGTCCGCCCTGTGACCCCTACCGGGTTCCCGGGGGGAGACCTCCATCCGGATGTACCGGTGGTCCGACAGGGTCTCCGCCTCCTCCAGGACACTCCAGTTCCTCACCCGTGGCGCGACAGCGGGGCTAGCGAACAACAAGTCCACTATCGACCCGCCCTGCCACCGCACACACGTGTTCACCGAGCCTCTGTTCAGAACACAGAGGCCCAGTGAAGCCGCCCACTCGTTGACCGCCCGCCCGCGGTCGTCCGTCGTAGGGGACCCCCACGCCGTGGATTTGGCGTTAAAGTCCCCCAGAACCAGGACGAGGCCCGGTGCCAGTCGCCGTATCGAGGCCTCCAAGGTGGTGAGTGAGGCCCCGAAATCGTCCATCCTCCTAGTGGGGGAGAGGTATACGCTGTAGAGCGTGACCCCTCCCCACTCCGCCGCGACAAATTCCTCGCCCCTATCCAAAAGGGACAAGGACGGGAAGTGCCGCTGCGTTGAGACGACGATTGCCGCGGTACCGTTTCGACTGACCACCCAATTGGGGCGATCAGGCACGGCGTACGGTTCCGCGACTACGGCTGCACCAATCGACCACTCCGCCATGGATTGCAGGAGGAGATCCTGCGCTCCGGCGGAGTGGTTGGTGTTGGCCTGCAGGAGGAGGTGCATGGCTGGTGTACCCATTATCGGGTTGTGTCCATGACCTCCTCGCCAGCGGGCGATCGGACCGCGCTAGGAGCGGGGGCGGCCGTGGTCGTAGGGCCGCCCCGCGCCTTTGGGGCCGAAGCTGGAGGTTTGCACGCCCCAGAACCCATGCGGTGCTTGGCGGGCTTATTGCCCGCCGCACACGCGGGGCAGTGGGGCGGGGCGGCGCAAGATGCCGCCACGTGCCCGGTCTGACCGCAGCGGAAACACAATCCGCCGCAGTCGAAGCAATTAGTGCACGTCGGTCGAGTGTGTCCGACCGCCATGCACTTGTAGCACCTCGCAGGCCGGTGCTCAAGCACGGTTACCCGCGCCGAGCTCCAGCCCACGAGGAGCCTGCCTGAGCCGGCCAGTTGCCTGACCGACTCCACCGGGCACTGCGCCCAGGCAGCACCTACGCCACCCGGACCGGGACGAATGGCACCGACCCGGACGGTGTCTATGGGACACCCGGTTTTCGAGGCAATAGCCTCCCGGATGTCTTCCACCGTCACTGAATCGTCCAAACCCGAAATGCGCATTTCGGCGCACTTGACGGGCCTGGCGATCTTGATGCCACCCTCCTCGGCGAACAAACCTCTCAGCTTCTCGGCCACGCTGTCGGCCGTCTTGGCGCCCTCGGCCCCTGGGAACTCGAGAATTCGAGCCCCCGTCCGTGCCTTGCGGGTCCTGGCTTCGACGCCTCCAATATCGGAGACGTCTAGCTCCCGCCGGGCCTTCCTCAAGACGGCCTCGTAGCTGAGGCCCTTCTCGGCCGCCTCGGGCAGCACAGTGATCACCACTGCGGCCGTCTTCGGCGACTTGAGCCCCTTGCGCGGTCTCTTCTTCTGTCCGGCTCCTGCCTGAGGAGCGGGGACCTCAGCGGCGCGCTTGGCCTCCGCTCTCCTCCTTTGGCCGCGACTCCTTCTGTCGCGTTCGGCTACCTGCCAACCCTGTTCGGGTACGGCAGTCGTGCCAGACGCGGAAGGCCTCGTCGCGGCCTCGCTGGTCGTCGCCGGCGGTGTTGTTGCGGGCGACTTCAGCGGTCCGGCAGGAGCCGGAGCCGTCTTCCTCCTCAGGGCGGGTCCCTTCGGAGCTGGGCCGGGGCCTTTGGGCTTAGGCCCGGCCGCGGCCGCGGCGTAGCTCCCCACGCGGCCACCCTGACAAGGCAGCGGGGCGGGGGCTGGTGCCACATGCGGCCGCTTGTCCGCGGCGAGAGGTGGTCGGACACGTGGTTCTGGAGGCAACCTCGCCTCCAGAACGGCGAAGCGCGCATCGACGAGCTTGCCCACTGCGCCGATGATTTTGGCGAGGGCCTCGTCCGATATGCCTCCCACCTCAAACGGGGTCGGCTGAGCCTCCTTAGGGGCCCGTTCTACGGCGCCTGGCGGCTTTGGCGCCGCAGGGGCGCTAGCCGGCGGCAAGCGGTCCGCGGGGAGAGGCGTCAACCTCACCACGGGAACAGGGAGTTTCACCGCGGTGACCGCGCCAGCGTCAGCCGGCGGCGCGCGCTTCGCGGCGGCAGGCGTCTTCCTCGCCGCGGGGACGGGTGTGACGCTGACGCCATCACCCAACGTCGTCGGCGCCGCAGCGCGAGGCGGCTTTGGCGCCGCAGCGGCCGCCGAGTATCCGGCCCTGGCCGATAGCGCGGCTGGCGCGGGTGACACGAACAGCGCCACCTGCGCCTTGAGGTCGGCCACGTCTATCAACAGCTGGCGGTTTGCGCGACGCATTTCCGCCAGCATGTCGCCCAGGTTCCGGTTTCGGGTCCGCAGGCCTGACATCTCGCCTCTAAGGCGGACATTTTCGGCCTGCAGATCCGTGGCCTCGCCGGCGCGGTCAGCGACCGCCGCCGCCCTTTCCATGACCGAGGTCCCTCGCCCTCTTCGGGAGGCCTGGATCTTGGGTGGAGGCATGTTGGCCACGCTCCCCTCGGTTTCGGCGCTCGAGCTGCCTCCCTTACTCAGGGGGCGCTTTCGCACCTGCGAGGGGAGGGCCTCCTCCTTCTTAGTCGCGGTCGCCGGCGGCGTCTTTGCTGCTAGACGCGCCGACGACCTAGTGGGGCCTTCACCAGCCGACCCACTGTCCTTTTTGGACGGCCCTGCGGGAATATCACCGCCCTCGTCCATTCTGACGGTAGATCCGCCGCCCTCGTCTTCGGACGGCTCTGCGACATCGCTGTCGCCCTCGTCCGTCGACGGCTCTGCTGCGAGTCTACCGTCCTTCTTCTCTTCAGCGGCGGCAGGCTCTTCAGGGAGGCTCCCTGCGCGCTCGCCGCTCCTCCAGCCGCCTTTTGTGGCTCAGGCCGTTGCCCCGAGACTTTCGAGGCGACCTCCTCTTCTTCTTCTGGGCCTCCACGGTTTGTGCCGGGCCCTCGGCGGACGCCTCAAGTCCTGAGGACGAGGCGGCGTCTTGGTCAGTTTTGCGTTGGCATGACTGGGCCTTGGGGTGAGAATCGCTAGGATTCCCGTCGGTTTTTTCTTTTAAATTTGCAGTATCCATTAGATTCCCACGAGAATGGGAGATACATTTCGTCGACCCGGGCAGAGATCCCTATACCCGGGCAAGCCTACATTTACCAACCAGGGGGTCAGCCGGTGCCCTGGCTGGAGCGTGCTAACGACAGAACAACCCATCTGCCATGCATCTTCTCGCCGCACGCCAGAACTTAAGATTCTGGGTGATTTCCGAGTCCGAATGTTACTTCGAACTCTTTATAGAGGTTGTCTTCCTCGCGGTCCGGGCGGTTAAGCCAAGACCCTCGCTCCTGATACTACGCCTCAAGACAACGTGTCTTGAAGCAAGATATCAGGTTTACGATGTGTGGGCGGTGGCATGTGCCTGCCCAGCCCTCAAATGAATGAGTGACTGAGCCCGTCCCAATATTTCGCGTCCTATAACCTCTACTACGACTGTAGTAGAGTGAGGAGCGAAATCGCGCAGATATTCGCTACGGACGACAGTACAACAGAAGAACTGGGGACCGCTGCCCGCACCCAGGGTACACCGCGTGGAGGTTTCTGGGATAGTACCCCGACGAATCGGATACCATGCAATTGTTACAACTAAAGCGCGTTAAGGACTTGGCCGCATTGAAAAGATGTGATTCAATACTGATTCAATAATGAACAATAAAATCTGTTACATATTAAAAATCAACTAAAATTTAAATCCGTTATCTAAAATTTAAATCCGTTATATGTTCCGTTATCTGTGTGATTACGGAGTAAGAATACAATTCACCTACCCTATATTACCCGTGGGTGAACGTAAGAAACGAATAATGGATATAAAATGCATATAACATCTATGCAAGAGAAGGAAATCTCGAAACAAAACACTATACCAACACATCTGATCAGCGTGGTATAGTAAGTCAATTTCCCTCCCATTACGGAGGAGGCTCGAGCCCAACAGTAGAACGTATATGAGCTGAGATGATGATGATCCTGATGAAAATTTAAATATAGTTTAATTTGATAATGAAATCGATTATCCGAATTTTCGTTTATCCGGACTACTTTTGGTTTTAATTGATCAGGATAATAGGGACTCTACTCATTTCATCATTTTCCTACTCTTATCCCAGTTGCTTGGGGTCTATACAATATGTACTCTTCTTGCGTAGCACATAATATAGTAAAAGTTATTGGCAATATGACCGTTTTATGACCGGACACCTGCCAGACGTCAACTCTCCTTGGGAATGTAATTGTTGACCAACGATATCAGATGGAGTTGACCCAGGTTACAAGTCTCTTAGTCGTCTTTTACGACATCCACGAACAAAGTAAATGTTGGTAATATTCGTAGCCGCTACTATACAACTCGATCGGGATTCTACTATATAATTTAATTTACACATTTGTGCGTATGTATCAAAGCTGTTAATATACATTGCACATTCCACAAATATATCAAGCATCCTATGATGTATGTTTATATAATTATTCATAGCGATGTTATGTCCTCCGCGTCGTACTCTCTGTGTACACAATTGGCTACAATACATATTGTAATACGGGCATTATATACAGAATAGTTTGGTTATTGTGTGTAATTTGGCAATGAGTCAGCATTTATAACTTTCTCACGTCTCTCGTAAGAATACATGACGTTTTATAAGTATTTATATTTCATATTTTATAGTTTTTTTGGAGTTTACTCCTTAAGAATCGATTTTCATATAAGGCGCCCGGTATGAGAAAAATTTGGGGAGTAAAATCTAGTGATCGAATGACCTCGTTAGGTACTTTTTTGGTGCGCAACCTATTCTGCGCTCCTTTCACTTTCTGACGTGAGATAATACTTCACTGAACAGTTTTAATAAATGTAAATAAAATATATATATTACTTAGTCAAATGAGCTTTTTTGCGCCTGCTTTGATAATCGTACTTAAGGAGTAAACTGCAGTCGTGCGTCGGAGCTGACACACACACTTTTTTTTTTAAACTACCCTACACTAAGAAAATATTTTTTTGTATTGCGAGGGACTTTCATCAACATCATAATATCAGCTCATATATGTCTAATATGTCCCAATGTTGGGCTCGAGCCTCTTCCATAATCGGAGGGAAATTAACCTACTATACCACGCTGGTCAGATGTGTTGTTAAAGAGTTTGTTTCGAGTTTTTCTGCTCTTGCACAGATGTTATATAATATGCGTTTTATTTCAATTAGTCGTCTCTTACGATCACCTACGGGCAAGATAGGGAGTGGTGAATTGTATTCTTACTCAGTCACCTCATGGATAACGGAACATACAACGGATTTAAATTTTAGATAACGGATTCAAATTTTAGTTGATTTTTTAATATGTTATAGATTGGCCTACAAGATTGGTCACGTACGTACTGAAGGAAGGTGGAGTCAAGAGTCTCCGAAACCGGCGAGCGTGTATGAAGAGAATTATGAATGTTGAGGAAGCGAGTGAAGTATGCAAGGATAGAGTTCTCTGGCACTCTGTTCTCTCTGCCTACCCTGTAATGGATATGGTGTGATGATATGTATGTATGCATGTGTAATAGATTGGCACGGAAGGTCGGTATCTTAACCACTATGCCATCAATGCAGTCAGAATACATGACGTAAATAGATGTTGATAAATACAAGTTCAGATTTCTAAACACTTTGTTTAACAAATTTTAAATAATAATAATTTTGTTTACTAAAAAAGAGTATGGCTAGACATGTAATCAAATTTATTGGATTTCGTGCTAAATGCTAAGCCATTTGAGCTACTGTGGTAGCTAGGTGTAGTCCATCAATTTACTTTCTCGTGTTTACGGTAGACGATCTAACGGTATTGTTTACAAATTTCGATTTAATACTATAAATTTTAAGCGTGAATTGTACTAAATAATGACACAACCCAATATTCTAAATACTTTTCAACCTTTTACTCATCATGATCGTTCTCCTACTGTTATCCCAATTACTTGGGGTCGATACAATATGTACTCTTCTTTCATAGTACATATTGTAAAAGTTATTGACAATAGTTGATAGACCGGCCGCCTGCAAGACGTCAACCCTTCTTGGGAATGTAATTATTAACCAAACGGAATCAGAAGGAGTTGGTCCAGGTCGTTATAAGGCTCTTAGTCGTCTTTTACGACATCCACGAGCAATGTAAGGGTTGGTAGTATTCGTAGCCGCTACCACACATCAATTACATTTTACTCATATGGTGCAAAATATATATATTTAAAATATTAGGTACAGTATATACTTTTTAAAATAAAGTACACCAGTTTCGTCATCATCTCAGCTCATAAACGTCCCACTGCTGGGCTCGAGCCTCCTCCAAACGAGAGGGAAATTAACCTACTACATTACTCAGACGGCGATCTTCTGCGAGAGTGTGGTACTACCCCGGACGGACCGGCCCGCGGCTGTAAAGAGAAAACTGTCAACAGCGTGGTCCTACCACTAAGATATGTCATAGCGCTCGGCAAAAACAGAAGCAAGTAGTTCATATCATAAAGGTTCCATTTGAAATGTATGAACTCTGCTGCGGTGTCGAGTGGTACGGTGGTACAAAGGTGACGATAGTACGAAGACAAATTAGTTAATTAACAAATTAGTTAATTAATTAGTTCCTCTGATAATAGAATTGTAAACTTTGACGAGAAATATTAATATAAATAGGTATTTTATTTAAATTTGAAACAAAACTAGTTTTACGGATTCTATCGCGTTTGTATTTGATTTTAAATTCCCTACGTTTTGAACATTTTACAGTGTTCATGGTCACGGGAGGACTGGCTGAGTCCTGCCGTAACTCACAGAGTAAGAATACAATTCACCACCTCATATCTTACCCGTGGGTGATCGTACGAGACGACTAAGGGATATAAAACGCATATAACATATTGATGTAATGCGAGAGAAGGAAAACTCGAAACAAAACCCTATACCAACACGTCTAAGCAGCGCGGTATAGTAGGTTAATTTCCCTCCCATTACGGAGGAGGCCCGAACCCAACAGTGGGACATTTATGGGCTGTGATAATAATGATGATGATTATCAGACTCATTTATAATTGCTCACTGAAAATGAAAAGATTTAAAATTATGCATTCGACTAGCTGCGGTCCGCCGCTTCATCCTCCGTCACTACACAATATTACATCCCAAAGTACACTGGCACCTAGCTCAAAGGGTATATACCTAAACTAAGGAGAAAGCCATTGTAATCAAATAAGTAGGTACTGCGCCAGTGATTCACTTGTAAAATGTAGAATATCCTCACGGCACTTTGTAAGGTAAGGTCACGGGTGGATGGACCGGGATTCAGTCCACCAACCGCAAAGTGACCGACCGCCTGAAAGCGCTGACTCGGCGAACTCGTTGTTTGTTGCTGGGACGTCGATGGGATAGTATTTGAAAGGTGTAACCCACTGTCACGAATATCAAGAAATCGGTACCAGAAGTCCACCCAATGACAATAGGGAGTGTTTAGGGCCACATTCCACCCCTCTGTCGCCTCAGATGAATCGAACAGTGTGTCTTCAGATTATAAACTGTCAAAAACTTGTAAGATTCAACACTGCCTTGCCATTCAAATTACTGAAAATTTTGCATTTAATATGCTTAATTATTCAAATTACTGAAATTTTTAGCATTTAATATGCTTAATTATTTATAAATACCCGATACGAAACGAAAAATGATGTCACAAGCGGGGTTCGAACCCGCACCTATTGGGAATCCGGCCCAACCGTGCTGCCACTTACAATGTGTAAACATTGTCCGATAGATGGCATACGTCACCTTGAAGACGTAAGATATAATATGATTCGAAATTTGCATGTCCCAAAATAGTTCACGATGGTGTAAGTGGCAGCACGGTTGGGCCGGATTCCCAATAGGTGCGGGTTCGAACCCCGCTTGTGACATCATTTTTCGTTTCGTATCAGGTATTTATAAATGCTTAATTATTCATAAAAAAATATAATTAAGCGTATTTAATGCAAAATTTTCAGTAATTTGAATAACAAGGTTGTGTCATCGTTTAATACAATTCCAACTGCAAAGTTTGAAGTATTAAGTCTGTACAATGTGTAAACATTGTCGGTTAGATGGCACACGTCACCTTAAAGACGTAAAATATGATACAAAGCGAGATTTGAATGACCTACAATAGTAGTGGTGTAGTGGCAGCACGATTGGGCGGACTCCCAATAGGTGCGGGTTCGAATCCCGCTTGTGACATAATTTTTCGCTTCGTAATCGGGTTTTTATAAACTGCTTTGCCATCTTGTCAAAATAACAGTAATAAAACTCTCAGCATCCTAGGTATCATTTACAAATTGGTTCTACATTACATCGACGCCCTCCTACGCCAAACGTTGAATCATAGGATTAAATCTGTTTATGTATATATCTAGTTAGTTATATGCCTATATACATGTTGGTATGTTAATGTTATATACATATCATATATATACATATATAATACGGAACTAACTGTTGTGTGATACTAATCTCACCGATGATCCGTCCGTATTGACTCATCACGATATCTCTGGAACCATAAAGCCTACAGGTTTTAAATTTGGTAGGAATATTCCTTTCGCCGAGTATATTGCTCCTACAGACTTAAATTTCGGTAGGCATATTTATATTACGAAAAAGAGGTAAACTGAGAACGGCTTTTTAAAACTTCTACCCTTAAAGGGGATGGCGTAGGTGTTAACCCAAAAAATCTATCTTTCTTTCTTTCTGCCCAGTAAAATTCAGATGAAGTAGAATTTTAAGGAATTCCTCCTCCAAAAGGAGTTCTCACAACTGAACTGTTTTTTGTTTATTTTCCTACTCTTATCCCAATTATTTGGGATCAATACAATTCTTTTTTCATAGTACATATTGTAAAAGTTATTAGCAATAGTTTTATGGCCGGCCGCCTGCTAGACGCCAATCCTAGGCATCAGATGAAGTTGGCCGAGGTCGTTATAAGGCTCTTAGTCATCTTTTACCACATCCACGAGCAAAGTAAGGGTTGGTAAGTATTAAACGGTCCTGAGCCACCGGCATCCAACGGTTTCCTGCGACCTTCTTAATGTCATCATTCTACCTAGTAGGGGGTCGTCCTACGCTGCGTCGTCCGATTTGTGGTCGCTACTCGAGAACCTTTCTTTCCCAACGGTTGTCGATTCGTCGAGCGATGTGGCCTGCACATTGCTATTTCAACGTGATAATTCTTCGGACTATGTCGGTTACACCCGTTCTTCTACTTATTTCCGTATTCCGGATTTTATCATATAGAGAAATACCGAATTTTTATTGTGGTAGGACCACGCTGTTGACAGTTCTCTATCTACAGTCGCGGGCCGGTCCGTCCGGGGTAGTACCACACTCTCGCAGAAGATCGACGTCCGAGTATTGGCAATATGCTATTGCGCTTCGTTCGGTGAACGAGAAAGCCGTTAGCACAACTGGGGTAAGTTTGGGGTTTGTATTGGTAGGCAGCAGCTCTAAAGTCCATGGGCGGCAGTAACACTTACCATCAGGTGTACTGCTTGCTCGTTTGCCATCAAAAAACATTAAAAAAAACAAAAACTGAGCGTAGCCCTCTCCATAGCCACGTCGAGCGACTTTGAGCCTTTTTCGAGGCCGACATTTAAAAACCTATGAATTTTGCTATGATATTTTACACTACATAATTCAGTTTTAATACCGAATGCCAACTTAAAATTGATATCATTTTCTTTGTTCACAATAACAATTTACGGATCGCACAAAATATTATCCCATGTGGGAATCGAATCCACGCTACTGATATAGTAGTATGCTATATTCACAACTACGCCATTTGTACAGTAATTAATTAGCAAAAAAATTGGTATTTTAAATAAATAAATTGACATCGTCAAACCGACTGGTTAGCGTGACATTACACCCAGGGAGGGTTTCCCTTACGTGAGAAACAAAAATTAGTTTTGTATGTGCTACTACTATATCAGCTGATGAAACGAACCCGTCTGATCAGCGTGTTATAGTAAGGTCAATATCCCTCCGATTATGGAAGAGGTTTGAGCCCCGCACTGGCACGTATATGAGTTGAGATAATGTGGTGACTAAAACAATCCTTCGTCGAAATCAATAGAGAGTTTAAGTTTAAGTATACTCAACAATCTTGTTGTCTCACTGTTGGTCTCGAGCCTCCACCATAATGGCAGGGAAATTGGCCCACCATAATGGCAGGGAAATTGGCCTACTATACCACGCTGGTCAGACGTGTTGGTATAGGGTTTTGTTTCGAGTTTTCCTTCTCTTGCATAGATGTTATATGCGTTTTATATACCTTAGTCGTCTCTAACAATCATCCAGGTGTCTTATACCTTATACCACCTTATAATCACTAGGGTAAGATAGGACATGGTGAATTGTATTTTTTTCTCCATCCATCCATCCATCCATCAGCCCGTAAACGTCCACTGTTGGACATAGGCCTCCCCACGAGAATGCCATCTATAACGGTCCTGTGCCACCTGCATCCAATGGTTTCCTGCGACCTTGATGAGGTCATCAGTCCATCGAGTGGGGGGTCGTCCTACGCTGCGTCGTCCGATTCGTGGTCGCCACTCGAGAACCTTTTTTCCCCAACGGTTGTCGGTTCGTCGAGCGATGTGGCCTGCCCATTGCCACTTCAACGTGCTAATTCTTCGGGCTATGTCGGTTACACCCGTTCTTCTACGGATTTCCGTATTTCGGATTTTATCACGTAGAGAAATACCGAGCATAGCCCTCTCCATAGAACGCTGAGCGACTTTGAGCCTTTTTATGAGGCCGACATTTAGAGACCACGTTTCAGTGCCGTAAGTCATCGCTGGTAACACACACTGGTTATAAACCTTTGTTTTCAGACACTGCGGAATATTAGACGAGAAGATCCTCCTAAGTTTCCCGAACGCTGCCCAGCCGAGTTGGATTCGTCGGCTGACCTCTTTCTCGAAATTGGATCTACCTAATTGGACTGTTTGTCCTAGGTAAACATAGTGATCGACAACTTCGAGAATCGCATTCCCAACCAGGACCGGTACAGAAATGACATGGGCATTAGACATGATTTTCGTCTTGTCCATGTTCATTTTCAGCCCTACTAGTTGGGAGACCTTGCTGAGGTCATTGAGCATGGTGCTAAGGTCCTCCAGGGATTCTGCCATGACTACGATATCATCTGCGAATCGAAGGTGAGTGATGTATTCGCCATTGATGTTGATGCCGAGTCCGGTCCAGTCTAAGAGCTTAAAGACATCTTCCAGCGCAGTGGTGAACAGTTTCGGAGAGATAACGTCTCCCTGTCTCACGCCTTTCTGCAGCTGGATCGGTTTCGTACTCTTATCCTGGATGCGGACTGACATAGTAGCGTCTTTATACAAACACTTCAGCACTTCGATATATCGATAGTCAATTTGGCACCTCTGAAGGGACTGCAGCACTGCCCAAGTTTCGACAGAATCAAAGGCTTTCTCATAGTCCACAAACGCTAGACACAGAGGCCGATTATACTCCTCGGTCTTCTGTATAATCTGGCGTAGCGTGTGGATGTGGTCTATGGTACTATAACCTTTTCGGAAACCGGCTTGTTCGGGCGGCTGGAAGTCGTCTAGCTTGCGCGCGAGTCGGTTCGTAATGACTCTTGAAAACAATTTGTACACGTGGCTCAGGAGTGAGATGGGTCTGTAATTCTTTAAGAGCGTTTTATCGCCCTTCTTGAAAAACAGCACCACCACACTCCTGGTCCACGACTCTGGAACGTCACCCCCGAGAATGACAGAATTAAACAGCTTCTGTAGGGCTTTTAAAACTGGCTTGCCGCCTGCCCTCAGGAGCTCTGTGGTAATTCCGTCATCTCCCGGTGCCTTTCCGTTCTTTAATTGTTTTAGAGCCATTCTGATCTCGTACAAGCTGACGTCCGGGATTTCTTCGGTATAGTGCCGAGTTAGCTTGGATCTGGGGTCTTGGACCAAGCTGACAACAGGATTCAGGGATGATTTGTACAACTGCCCATAGAACCTTTCGACCTCTCCCAAGATCTCACTCTGGGATGAAATGACAGTACCGTTATCGGTCTTCAGCTTAGTCATTTGGCTCTGCCCGATAGACAAATCTCGTGCGAACACTTTGGAGCCTCGATTTCGCTCTATCGCCTCTTCAATACGCAGTGTATTGAATCGGCGAATATCGCGTCGCATAGATTTAGAGATTTGTCTATTAAGCTGCCTGAGTTCGGACCAATCGGCTGAAGACTGTACCGTCATTTCCTTTCTCCTCTCCATGAGTTGAAGAGTCTGGTCAGAAAGCTTTTTTGTTCTAGTAGCGCGACGGGCCTTAAAGAATTTTGACCCGACCGCGTGGACAGTTTCCACGAACCTGTTGTTCATATCGTTCGAAGATTCGCACTCTTCCAGGCATTGGAAGCGATTATGTAATTCGAGTTGAAAGCTATCGGGGTTCTGGTATTGGACAGGTGTAGGTCGGAGTGTAGACTTCATCAAGCGGGACCGCTCGACTTTCGTACGAAGATTCAATGTGCCTCGAACCATCCGGTGATCACTCTCAGTTTTAATCCTGCTGATCACAGAGACATCATTGAATATTCGTCGTTTGTCCGTCAAGATGAAGTCTATCTCATTTTTAGTGGATCCATCAGGGCTAATCCAGGTCCACTTCCTTTGTGGCCGTTTCTTGAAGAAGGAATTCATCATGAAGAGGCCTTCCTTCTCCAAAAAGTCGGCCAGTTTTTGGCCCCTTTGGTTTCTCTGTCCAAATCCATATTGCCCCACTCTCAACTCATCGTCTGTCCTTTTTTTTTTTTTTTCTCCATCACCACACGGATAAAGTTTTTTAATACTTGTCACATAACTGCAGGGTTGGATGCCCTGCAGTTATGTCATCTACTTACGCTGATCACCTATTGCAGCCTTCAATACTCTATGCAGTTAGAAATAAAACTACTTTTACAAATTCTATCGCGTTTGTATTTGATTTTTAATATCCCGACGTTTCGAACACTTTACAGTGATCATGGTCACGGGAGGGCAGTTCTCCCGTGACCATGAACACTGTAAAGTGTTCAAAACGTCGCGCGATTAAAAATCAAACAGAAACGTAAAGGTACGGCTAAACCTGCGCGACCAAAGCGACTGCGAAGCGGGAGCGTCAGCCCCGCGACAGACGCTACCGGACGCTACCCGTGATATCTTATGGCACCATTTACACCTAAGCGACCACGGCGCGGGACTTATTGTACGCGTTTTTAGACGCTCGCGTTTCGCGTCCCGCGTGGTTGACGCGCAGGTTTGGCCGTACCTTTATAGAATCCTTAGAAATAGATTTATTTTAAATGTGTAATACTCGCGTAAACATTCGAAATTATTATACTCTATGTAGTGCTTCGTATTTTTGTTTATTATATATTTATATTAGAGACTTAATATTTCAAAGTAACATTTTAATCCACAACTCACCATTCTCCTACACTTATCCCAATTACTTGGGGTCGATACAATATGTACCTACTCTTCTTTTATAGTTCATATTCTAAAAGTTATTGGCAATAGTTTTAATGACCGACCGCCTGCCGTCGGTCATTAAAACTAATGACGTCAGACGTCAGACGTCAACCGTCATTGGGAATGTAATTGTTGATCAAACGGCATCAGATGGAGTTTGCCCAGGTCGTTACAAGGCGGCCACCGAAGTCAAAAATCGGGTACCGGTGGCCCGCTTGCACGGCGAAGAGAGAGGATTTTACGGTGGGTCTATGGGGTCACGCGCTGCCTTTCCGTCACCCCAGACCGATTCGGCGGGGCGAGACGCATCCATAGCCCACCAACAAAAAAAAAAAAAAAGTCGTTACAAGGCTCTTAATCGTCTTTTACGACATCCACGAGCAAAGTAATGGTTGGTAATATTCGTAGCCGCTACCACACAGCTTTAATCCACAACTATTTGACTATAATTCTATCATAATTAATTTAATATAAGACTCAAAATTCATAACACAATATCACAATAACTAACTATATCTATAATTGCTTATTAGATGATAATTATGCAAGTGAGAAGGAAGTTAAAACAATAGCAAATAACGAAGATACCGTGACGTAACATCGTTGAAGGACAGTTGACGGTCACAAGACGCTCGGCACTTCCTCTTATTATTTGTGGGAAAGTGAAAATAAATTGCTTAAACTAAACGTTGTCTGCGAACGTAACCTAAATATGTAATTATAAACAACCAGATAAATTAAAGATGTATATAATATAATAAACGCTTATGATTGTGGTAGTGTTTTGAATTAACCGGGTTATAGGACGCTTGCAATTTAGTTTTAAGATGCGTTTTGTTATTTCAAGTTAAAGCTGGTTATAATATATATGCATTTTAAAAAAGTATTGTACAAATAAAATAATAAATTGTAACGGCATTTAGAAGTTATATTTAAAAAAATACTTAATTGCGGCAATGCAATAGGAGTTCAATAATAATACTTATAACATTAATTGCCTGCAATAGTGTAGTACATACCCTTTCTTTTTTTTCTTGCGGTGGACTATGGACGTGGTCGTGCCACGCCAAATCGGTCCAGGGCGACGGAAGAGGCGGTGCGCAACCCCATAGACTCACCCTGCAAACACCGCTCTTCGGCGTACGCGCCACCGGTACCCGATCTTTGTCTTCGGTGGCAGTGTAGTACGTATCTTGGGGGGCACAGTTAAAACATGACATATTTTTTACTGATCGTCGCGCCGCCTACAGATTGGTTGTACAAACTTAGCTGCCATTTTGTCCTGTTTGTCAAAAGTCTGACAACTGAGACTTGTTATTTTTTGTTCTTAGCGTATGTATCTACTTATTGTCAAAAATATGTTTTCGTTTATTGATGTGCTTTCTGAAAATTATCTCAATTTTCATTGTTAAGCTATATTATGGTTGTTTCGTTAACGGCTGATATGTTTTTTTTTTATATTTTAGGGTAGTTCTTATAGTAAAAAATCCTATATAATTAACATGTAGATACGAATAAATATTATAAACACACACGTATATATTATGTATGTCACTTTAACTATAGTTCATCACCTAAGCTCTAGGTAGCAGCACTTGCCGTACATGCATATTTTACTTTCGAGTTGCCACTCTTTTTCAATTGATATAACTTTACTCTTTAGTACTACCCTAAACAGCGTGTAATTATCACAGAAATTTTAAGACCAATCTTCAATATATTTAGACATATAAATACTTAGGAAAACAAGTTACAAATATTACAATATTGTGCATTTTCCTTACAGAGAATTTTTTATTTTAATAACATTTTGCTAGAGAATTATAGCATAATAATAATAATATCTGACTGACAGTAATAACAGAGCAGTGTAGAGCCCTACAAACATTTTCTAAACATTATAATGCCAAGCACCAAACTGCGACCAATCATGTCCATTATTACCTCGCATTGACGAAGCCTTATATTCAAAAGTTAACATTGATAATTCTATCACGTTTGTATTTAATTTTTAATTGCCCGTCGTTTTGAATACTTTACTGTATTCATGGTCGCGGAAGGGCAGTTCTTCCATGACCATGTACACTGTAAAGTGTTCGAAACGTCGGGCAATTAAAAATTAAACACGAACGCGATAGAATCCGTAAAACTAGTTTTATTTCAAATGTGTAATACTCGCGTAAACATTAGAAATCATTATTCTAACATTGATCAAATGATAGAGAATGTATAGATGATCTGACGTAATCACGACATGAATGCTTCACATTTTCAGCATCATTCAGCCATCAAAAAGACAACACCCTGCCTAATAAAGTAATCCATGTTGACCGATGAGACTAGGAATTTACAATTAACAGACACAAATTAACCCAAACACCGATCAACAATTTGTTATTTTTTTTTTATAACTTTTCGTGGCAAACGAGCAAGCAGCACACCTAATGGTAAGTGTTACTGCCGTCCATAGACCTTTGGTATACCAGGAGTATAGCTAGACTGCTGCCTACCAATATAAACCCCAAACCCACCCAGTTGGGCTTCCGCTCTCTCGCTCACCGAACGAAGCGCAACAGCCAGGCAACCCTTTCAGAATTAAAGGAGTGAGACTACAATAATTCCTTTTTAAAATACTTAATACATATTTATGAAAAGTTATAGTGTTAATTTGACAGGAAGAATTGATTATTTAAAATGTATATATTTGAGATTCTACTTAAACAAAATTAGTTAGATAAACCAATAAGTTTATTCTTTTTTTTTTCTTACATACATACATATCATCACGCCATATCCCTTGCAGGGTAGGCAGAGAGAACAGAGTGCCAGAGAACTCTATCTCTGCTTTTTTTTTTTTTTCTCTTTTTTTTTCTTCACACCCCAAACCCACCCCGTTGGACTTCCGGCTCTCTTGTTCGTCGAACGAAGCGCAACAACACATTGCCATTGCTCAGACTTTGATCTTCTACGAGAGTGTGTTACTACTCCGGACGGAACGGCCTGCAGCTGTCGACAGAAAACTGTCAACAGCGTGGTCCTATCACATTATACAAAATTATATCCTGCGTGGGACTCGAACTCATGACACTGTGGACACACATTTATTGTGGTAGGACCACGCTGTTGACAGTTCTCTGTCAGCAGCCGCGGGCCGGTCCGTCCGGGGTAGTACCACACTCTCGCAGAGGATCGACGTATGAGTAATGGCAACGTACTATTGCGCTTCGTTCGGTGAGCGAGAGAGCCGGAAGCCCAATTGGGTGGGTTTGGGGTTTATATTGGTAGGCAGCGGCCTAGTTATACCCTTGGTATTGCAAAGGTCTATGGGCGGCAGTGACACTTACCATCAGGTGTGCTGCTTGCTCGTTTGCCACCATTAGCAATAAAAAAAAAAAAAAAAAAAAACATTATCTGTGCAGTTTAATGAATGGATAATACCATATCACCACTCTTGCATTAGAAATAGCAGTAACATTTTTTCCAGAAAATCTACACTTCTAGTGAAACCTTTAGTTGATATTACTAATTGTATTCTTACTTCCGTCCCCCACAAAGGGAATTTCTCTTACCTAGAGTGCTTAGAATAATGTTAATAAAGGTATAACAATGTGTAATATACATGAATGAAATCGCAAGGAAAGTTTTTGACAATGAGTTCACGAGACACGTGAAATTTATCATTTTTTAAAGGTGAAATAATTTTAATGAATGTTCTAGGTTGTTTATAGTTACGTAACGATTACGCAAAGGGAGCAGTATATTTAAATTATGAGTTCGCGTGCCGAATATTGTTGGTTCTATTCACACGCAAAATGTTATATGTTTGTGTACACAAATGAATAACTAATTACATAACAAGTCTGAACTTTTGATTTTTGGCGGGAATATTAATATGTCATGTGGTGGTCTTGTATTACATTCAATATCTTAATGTTTTAACGTGTTATACTATAGTACATTACTGCAGCGACCAGCAAAACAGGGATTGTTGGACGAACGTGTAAATGTGGGCCGAGGCGTAGCCGAGGCACATATACGTAAGTCCATCAATTCCTAGTTGCGGCCAAGGCTTGTATATTGCTTTTCTCAAATAATGCGCGGCAATTAAAACTAAGTAGTACTAAGTAGAACTGCATAAATATACGAACAACGAACAAAATTTTTCACGTGCTAAAAGGTTCATTAGGTTTTTCTTTCATTATCAAACAGCTTTCTTTTTCAAGCCAGTTCGAAATTTAAATAAAACTCTGATAAGTCGTCTCCTCGGTGGCTATTTTTTTGAATAACAAATTGTTCCATTTTTAAAATACATGATAGATAATATATATTTACAATATATATTTAATATATATATTTAATATATATTTACATATACATTTATTTGGCCGCTAAAACACGACAGATATGGATTTTCATACATTTTTTATCGACCGCTGCTGGCATGTGTTTGATCAGTACAGCAATATCGATTTATCTCGAAGAAGGTTGTCAAAATAATGTTCTAATTTCCAAGCATGTTTGAGAAAAATAATTTTGATGGCATGTGATGTGATGCGAAGGTACTGCTGAGATGTGGTGAATATGATAAAAAAGTACTTTACAACGTTTTCCACCAAAATACCCAGAAGATATCATATAATAGGATGGTCATCATCATCATTTTAGCCCATCACCGTCCACTGCTGGACGTAGGCCTCCTTCATGGTACGCCACAGAGTGCGGTCCTGTGCGGTTTGCATCCATCGATGCCCAGCAACTTTCACTAGATCGTTTGTCCACCTAGTAGGGGGGCGTCCTACACTGATTCGTCTGGTACGTGGTCGCCACTCTAGAACCTTTTTCCCCAGCGGTTGTCGGTTCTTCGAGCGATGTGGCCTACCCATTGCCACTTCAGCGTGCTAATTCTTTATGCCATGTCGGTTACACCCGTTCTTCTGCGGATTTCTATATTACGGATTCTATCTCGCAGAGAAATCCCGAGCACATCACTCATATTTGCATTCTTGGCTACTGAATTGTTTTGCTCATATCGAGAGCGATTTGCAACATGGCTGGGAAATAGTGGCCTAATTTCATTAGTAGTTAGACCATGCAGTTGACAGTTCTCTGTCTACAGCTGCGGGCCGGTCCGGCCGGGGTAGTACCACACTCTCACAGAAGATCGCCATCTGAGCAATGGCATGCGCTTCGTTCGGCGAACGAGAGAGCCGGAAGTTCAGCTGGGTGGGTTTGAGGTGTGAAGAAAAAAAAAGGATAAACTTATTGGTTTATCTAACTAATTTTGTTTAAGTAGAATCTCAATTATATACATTTTAAATAATCAATTCTTTCTGTGAAATAAACACTATCTCTTCATAAATATTAAGTATTTTAAAAAGGAATTATTGTAGTCTCACCCCTTTAATTCTGAAAGAGTTGATAGTGGTGATTACACATGTACAGCTTTTCAATTTAAATTATTATCTTTTTTCCTTCTCAGTCCACTTACGGCCTTCCTGTTATATAGGGCAATACCACCTCTATAGTTCACAAGACATGTGGGCATAATGTTTTATTTAGGGATTCTCTACTCCTACATGCGCACTACGTGACTATGCCTCCTATGTAACTTTTACGTATGTCGTATATAACTTTTTTTCCCCACCTCGAAAAAGAGGTAAAAGATTTTAAATCTGTAACAATGCAATAATTCCAATAATAGTTCAGAATAATTTAGTACCTCATGTTCAGTGGACGTATGTTTAGGCAACTATACTAAAAAAAAAAAAAAAAAAATACTTCTTCCTCTCAGTCCGTAAAGGTCCACGCTACTGGACAAGAGCCTCCCTCACAGACCAAGTGATATTGACCTAGTGAGAGCGGACGACGCTAGTCTAACACATAGATATATTTTATTTCAAGAATTCATAAATAATTTAATGCATCATGTTTTTTTTTTTATTTGCTTACGGTGGCAAACGAGCAAGCAGCACACCTGGTGGTAAGTGTCACTGCTGTCCATGGACCTTTGCTATAACAAGGGTATAATTAGGCCACTGCCTACCATTACAATCCCCAAACCCACCCCAGTTGGGCTTCCGGCTCCCTCGCTCACCGAACGTTGTTACTTCTCAGGCGTCGATCATCTGCGAGAGTATGGTACTATCCCGGACGGACCGGCCTGCGGCTGTAGACAGAGAACTGTCAACAGCGTGGTCCTACCACAATGGAATGAATCATGGTTATCTGCATATTGACCTATACGAAGAACAAAGTTACATCTTATTATGATACCAGATTATTTTTATTGTAGTTATAAAGTTAAACTAATCTATATATAAGAGGTGGTATATTAGTAAATGATAATAATAATAAATAATTTATTTCTCAGAATATGGTAATAAATTTTGTGTCTCACATATTCTACTGTGAATCGGTGTAGAAATATTAGTCCTATAAAAATACATTTCATTTAGTCACTATTTCTATTAAATGTCCATTAAATATTATTAACTACATTAAATAATTAAATAATAACAATAATCAATGTCAATTTTTTTTTAAATAATTATATTAAAACTTATGATCCAAGAATTCATTGACCTTATAGAAACCTTTGTCCAATAACCAGTTAAATAAATATGTCCTAAATTTATTAATCGGTAACAGTCTGACCTCAGCTGGTAGTTTATTATAAATTTTAATTGCCATACAATATGAATTTTTAGAGTGAATTTGCAATCTTTGATGAGGAATTAACAATTTACTAGGATCTTTACTGTGTGCTTTTTTCATTATTACGTCGTGTACTGGAAATATATGAGGATATTTTTTTACAAATATGCACATTTCATAAATATATAGACATGTCTATGCGAGGATTTTCATTTTCTTAAAAATAGGTCTACAATGCTCTAAGTACTCTGCTCCGTAGAGAGCTCGTACACATTTTTTTCTGAGATATAAATACTTTATTTAGTTCTACAGAGTTTCCCCAGATGACAATGCCGTATCGTATCATTGATGATACATAGCCGTGGTACGCCGCCAGAGCCGCTCTTCTCGAAACTGAATATCTAAGTTTCCTTAAAGCAAATACAAACTTATCTAATTTATTGCAAATAGTTTGAATAACTAATAATTAATCAATCCCATACAAAACAATTAAGAAACATGATATTTCTGATTTTGTGTTTGACAACTTTTAAATAGCTCTTCTCTAAAGTAATTATTATGCAGATGTAACTTTATTCTACGGATAGGTAGATATATCTCCTATTTAGTTCTTAAGACACCCACAGATAAAGAAAGAGGTAGAAATTAATACAGAAATGATATTTTTACTACAAATAAACTTGTATAAAATATATATTACTATTCGTTAATACTGCATATGTGCTCTGTTACAGTAAAGTGAAAGCGAATATTGAAAGTTCGTATTTTATATTTTAAAAGCTCACCACAAAACATACAGTACTTTCACGTCCATGTATAGGGAGCAGGGAGGTCACTTTGAACTAAACTTTGATAATGATTTCTGATCTATACGCGAGTATTATTACACATCCCTACTAATATATAAATGTGAATGTAAGTTTGTTTGTTACGCTTTCACGCTAAAACTACTCAACCGATCATCATGAACCATTGTACACATATTCTTGGAGATATTAAAAGTAACATAGGATACCTTTTATTAAAAAAAAAATCAAAATTTTTATATGAAAAATAAAAAAAATGTTTCTCAAGAAATCTCAAAATCTAGCTTCTTCAACGCCATCTAGCAGTCCATTAATGAAGTTCCAACCCTGAGTATTGTAATACCGTTGCACTGTATTACCGACGGTCAAAAATAAAAATAGGGGATCAAAACTTTAAGAAAGTAACCTTTTACGCGGGCGAAGCCGCGGGCAGAAGCTAGTTTGTAATAAAACTATTTTTACGTATTCTATCGCGTTTATCTGTGTGGTGACGGAGTAAGAATATAATTTACCACCCCCTATCTTACCTGTGGGTCATCGTGCGAGATGACTAAGGAATATAAAACGCATATATCATCTATGCTTGAAAACTCGAAACAAAACCAACCAACACGTCTGACCAGCGTGGTATAGTAGATTAATTTCAACAGTGGGATTCAGGCTATGATGATGATGATGATTCTATCGCATTTGTATTTAATGTTTAATTTCCCGACATTACAAATACTTTACAGCGTTTATGGTCATGGAAGGTGTATCACGTCCAACAAGTCATCGTTATTACAGAGATTTATATCTACCCGTAATGGACACCCGTACAAGTATCAGTCATTAAAGTTTGACCCATAGTTTAATACAAATTCATTCCTATAACAATTGACTAAAATAAAATGAATTCTGTAGTTGTTTCTGTAATTCTATTGGGATATAAATATGAATGATGGCTCTTAGTAAGATTTCTTTGCTGAAGTTTTATATAGAAAATTCAATGATAGGGTCCAAGTTTGGCATTATGCCTAGTTATGCGCCGACCGTAGCCCACCCCCAAAAAAAAAAGAAATGTCTAGTTAACAATAATAAACTCAGCACCTTCTTGTGTGCGCTGTTGCGACTTATTATGGTTATAAATATTACTAATATGGTTATAAATAAGAAGACGAAAATATAATACGATGCGAGAATTGAATGTCCTACAATAGTTCACGGCAGTGTAAGTGGCAGTACGATTGGAATGAATTTTCAATAGATGTGGGTTCGAATCCCACTTATGACAATCATTTTTCACTCGTAATCGGGTTTTTATAAACAATCAAGCATATTAAATGCTAAATTTCAGTAATTTCGAAGTTAACATATTTATGACTTGAGTATTCGCTAAGTCAAATGATTAATAACCCTTTCTCTTAATATTTAAAAAATGAATCATTAAGAAATGATTATTGTTAAACTTTCACAGTCATTGCCTACAGAGTAATAAATCTTCAACGAACAATTACAGATAATGAATAAAAAAAATATATATATCTTCACATTTACTAAGTACTTTTAAATCTCTGACGGAGTTCGACAACAGCTACGTCAGACGTACTTTCATATTCATGGTCTGAGAAAATAATATGTCTCTGTGGCAACTGCCTCCGAGTTGTTATAGTGATGGAATGGATACTCTAACTTTTTTTTTAAGTACACCACCCATTCTTTTTTTTTTTTTTTGTGGTGTGCTATGGACGTGGTCGCGTCCCGCCAAATCGGTCCGGGGCGACGAAGAGGCGGCGCGCAACCCCATAGACCCACCCTGCAAGCACCTCTCTTCGCCGTGCGAGCGGGCCACCGGTCCCCGATCTTTGTCTTCGGTGGCCCGTCCGGAAATACACCACCCTGCACTAAGGAAATAATCCTTGTATGGGACTTTACAAACATATAATTAACGCAGTCAAATTACACTCAAACTGAAAACAACAATTTGTGGTTCGCACAAAGTATTGTCCTGCGTGGGAATCGAACTCACGGCACTGGTACGGGCAGGTCGGTATCTTAACTATTACGCCATTTGTGCAGTCATTATAGATTTTTTAATAGCGTCTAGTATCTTTTCCTTGTAGTAACGGACTAAGAATACTATTCTTGTCTTGCCCGTGGGATTGTAAAATAAGGATTAATATGCATATAACATGCATAGAGAAGAAGAACTCGTAAAGCTGTATGGTAGCGGCTACGAATACTACCAACCCTTACTTTGCTCGTGCATGTCGTAAAAGACGACTAAGAGCCTTTATAACGACCTGGGCCAACTCTATCTGATGCTGTTTAGTCAACAATTACATTCCCAAGGAAGGTTGACGTCTGGCAGGCGGCCAGTCATAAAACTATTACCAATAACTTTTACAATATATACTATGAAAGAAGAGTACATATTGTATCGCCCCCAAATAATTGGGATAAGAGTAGGAGTATGATGATGAGAGAAGAAAAACTCGTAATAAATCACCATAGTAAATCGTCTGCTATACTAATCAGCTTGGGTCAATTTCCCTTCTTTTATAGAGGAGGGTCGAATCCAGCAGTGGAAGGTACGTAAGCTGACATGAAGATAATAATACAGTATCTTGATCGCCTGGTGGTTCATTTATATTCATGAGTTAAAAATATAAAGAGACACCACCCCTTAATCTGCTGTGGGACTGCTACATACATACATACATATCATCACGCCATATCCCTTGCAGGGTAGGCAAAGAGAACAGAGTGCCAGAGAACTCTATCTTTGCATACTTCACTCGCTTCCTCAACATTCATAATTCTCTTCATACACGCTCGCCGGTTTCGGAGGCTCTTGACTTCACCTTCCTTCAGTACATGACCGATCTGGTCTAGGTAGGTTAGTCTCGGTCTCCCCTGGTACCTACATCCTTCCACTTTCGCATTGTATATCTTCTTAACCAGACGTTCGTTCGGCATTCTTTCCACATGTCCGAACCATCGGAGCATTCCCTTTCGCATCTTTACACCAATACTCTCTTTCATACCTACTCGCTCTCTTACGTCGGTCGTTTTGCTGTGGGACTGCTAAAAACTAATTTACGTATCACCAATAGAAGGTAGCACCGTCTTCCACCAAAGACAAAGACTTCATACCGTTGGTTCAAAAGGCGAGGTATGGTACAGCAAGTTATGGGGCTGCATAACGTCCCTTGCAGCAACGTTTGAACAGGGTATGATAACGACTCCACACCTACGAAACTTATAATATTTATAATATCAACTATAATCCCTAGACCAACTGCCAAGGTTATGGCATGATTTCACTTATCGGGTGACTGGATCGGGGAATTAGTGCGTCACCCGCCGAGAGGCCGACCGCGTGAGGGAAGACCGACATCCTACCCGAGGGGGGGACGTCGGTCGAGGAGAGGGTACTCCTCAGGGGTATTCCGTCGGGCCGACCACTGACGTCAAGTCACTCTGCTCCGGTGGTCAGCCCAACGACGAAGGCGACGTCACGGGTGGGTTACGTGTGTGCGTGCTTACGCCCCTCTGTCATCCCGGTTGGAGTGGTGCGAGGAGAGCGCCGACCGTAGCCAAACCCAAAAAAAAAAATATATGATTTCACTTATCAATTACTAACATGGCGGTTTACAGATTGAAAGATGAATGAATATTTTTATTGTGTTAAAATTCGACTGGCGTAGTGGTTAAAATACTGGCCTATCATATGTCGTGGTTCGATTCTCACGCAATACTTTGTGTGTCCCACAAACTATTGTTCTAAATCTTTTTGTAGTTATTTTCCATTAATTGCATGTTTGTAAAGTCCCTCGCAATACAAAAAATATTTTCTTAATGTAATGTGTCCTTCAAAAAAGAAAAAAAAAATACAAAAAATAAAATATGGACGGTAGACGTATATATATTTGAAGACACGCAACTAATGGGATTAGTTAACCATTAAGTTATTACTTATATATCTGTAGTTGACCTTTCAAATACCATATGATTACACAACACTAGTCAATTTAGTTTCCCACAGCCCAAATACATGTAAACGTCAACATTTAAACCAGTATTGCTTTTACAGTCGCCGTTTTCCTTTTTTTATTCTTGATTCATCCGTGTTTGCATTCTATTCGTGTGGTGACGGAATAAGAATACAATTCACCACCCCCTTTCTTAACCATGGGTGACCGTAAGAGACGACTAATGGATATAAAACGCATATAACATCTATGTAAGAGAAGGAAAACTCGAAACGTGATTTCCCCACGAGAATCTCACTCATAATGGTTCTGTGCACACTACAATGGCTCACTGCTACTTTTAAAATGTCAAATCCACCTAGTACGGGTCTTGAAATTTAAGTCTTCAGCAACAGCCCATATACGTTGGTTGTTGAGCTCGAGCCTCCTCTACTATAGAAGATATTTGACCTACTATACCACGCTGGTCAGATGGATTAGTATAAGTTGGTAAATTTCTTTTTAAAGCAAGTTACAGCCATTTTATAGATAATTTTCCTTTTAATAACAAATAACAAGGCAATCGCCCTCTTTTTATGTAGGAGGCTTCAGTCTAGCCATGGAACATGTATGAGCTGAAATGGCGAGATGAATTATTATCGTTTTTTTTTTCGTTCTTTAGTGGCGTTGTGCACTTTTTTGACATGGGTAAAAATGTTAAACTCGCGTCAGGACACGTGATCTGATCGAAAATTCGTAAGACGGAGGGAGAGTAGATCGTAGGAGAGGAAGTAATAATATAATATATTTAATATATGTATTTATTGTATGATCACATCCATACATACTCCCTGGGGCACACTTTTTTATTTTTTATTTTTGTTTTTTTTTTCATATGTTTAAGTTTTCACTTCTGTCGGCAGTCCTGGTGACTGTTTTGTTTCTTTTTCTTTTTTTTTTGAACATTTATCGAATTAGATTAATTATTCTATAATAATAAAATAAGATGATAAAATAAATAAAAAAACAATATAATAATATAAATATAATTTCTAATTCCAGTTCGTTGCACACATACCATACACAACATATAATTTTATGGTTGGATGATGTAAACACATGAAATGTCATGTAGCGTCGTAAAAACATCCTCTCTAATGATAAAAAGATTGACACCGATTGAGAAAGATTATAGGCCGTTATATATGTTAAAACTGTTATTAATAGTTAATCTGTTATTAATATAACCGCAATAATAATACTAATGAAATATAAATAATGTATATTAAATAAGACAGAACATAGAACAACAGATAAATAACAAATATCTGAATATATTTAATATTAATATTATGACTTAGACTTTATTATTAAAATTGATGTTTTTCAATAATTGTGTGTTAGACATACTATTAGCTAGAGGTCAAAAGTTCGAATCTTTAAATTATTGTCATGTGTCTTCATTTCACACCTTCCTGAGTGTATATATCTTAATATATATAAATTACGCGTCACGTTGTTTGTCCGCGATGGACTCCTAAAGTACTTAATCGATTTTATCCAAATTTGCACAGCACGTGCAGTTTGATCCAACTTAAAAGATAGGATAGCTTCCATCTCAATTTATAGTCGCAATATTATTTTATTGCAAATTTTGATTTGTTGAAAAATTGATTCTAACAGATGGCGGTATCTGTTGACTGGATTGAATAAGTATTTAATAGATGCCGCTAAGTTAAACGTACAAATGTTCCAGCTTCTCTGCTACGCTGTCGGCCGTCTTGGCGCCCTCGGCCCCAGGGAACTCGAGGATTCGAGCCCCTGTCCGGGCCTTGCGGGTCCTGCCTTCGACGCCTCCGAAATCGGAGACGTCTAGCTCCCGCCAGGCCTTCCTCAAGACGGCCTCGTAGCTGAGGCCCTTTTCGGCCGCCTCAGGCAGCATAGTGATCACCACTGCGGCTGTCTTCGGCGGCTTTAGCCCCTTGTGCGGCCTCTTCTTCTTATCGCCAGCTACTGCCTTGGGAGCTGAGAGCTCAGTGGCGCGCTTGGCCTCCGCTCTCCTTCTTTGGCCGCGACTCCTCCTGTCGCGATCGGCTACCTGCCAAACCTGTTCGGGTGCAGCAGTCGTGATAGACGCGAAAGGCCTAGTCGCAGCCGCGCTAGTCGTCGCCGGCGGTGTCGTTTCGGGCGACGTCTGCGGTCCGGCAGGAGCCGGCGCCGTCTTCCTCCTTAGGACAGGTCCCTTTGGAGCGGGGCCGGGGCCTTTGGGCTTAGGTCCAGCCGCGGCCGCGGCGTAGTTCCCCACGCGGCCACCCTGACAAGGCAGTGGAGCGGGGGCTGGTGCCGTATGTGGCCGCTTGTCTACAGCAAGAGGCGGCTGTTCACGTGGCTCTGGGGGCAGCCTTGTCTCCAGAATGGCCATGCGTGCATCGACGATTTTGCCCACTGCGTTGACGATGGCGCGTAGGGACTCATCCGGCAATCCCCCCCCCGCAGGCAGTGGGTCGGCACCTCCGGTTGAGCCTCTACCGGAGCTCGGTCCAGGACGCTTAGCGACTTCGTCGCCGCGGCGGGAGGTGTCCTCCACGTCACAGGGACGGGTTACGCCGCGGTGGCCGCGACGGCTTCAGCCAGCGGCGTGCCCTCCGCGGCGGGAGGCGTCTTCCTCGCCACGGGGGCGGGTTTCGCCGCAGCAACCGTTGAGCGCGCTCTGGTCGACGGCTTTGGCGCAGGCGGCAAGAACTGCGCCACTTGGGGCCGCAGGTAGGCCATATCTTTGGCTAACAAGCGGTTTATCCGCCTCACCGCCGCCAGCTCGATCCCCAACTGGCGGTTCCGGTCCCGCAGACCTGAGACCTCGCCAATAAGGCGAGCATTATCAGCCTGCAGGTCCGGGGGGTAGTCGCTCACGCGGGCAGCAGGCGCCGCCTCACGCCGAGGATTCGCCGACCTTCCTCCTGCTCCTGCAGCCCCTCGCCCTCTGCGAGAAGCCGGCACCTTCGGTGGAGGCATGATGGTTACGCTCCTCTCGAAGTCGGCGCCCAAGCTGCCTCACTTGTTCAGGGGGCGCTTCCGCACCTTCGAGAGGAGGGCCTACTCCCAAGTCGTCACAGCCGCCGCCAGGGCCGATGCCGCAGGACGCGGCGATGACCTGGCGGAGGCTTTAGCATCCGGCCCGCTATCTTCCTTACGGATACACCGCCCTCGTCCATCTTAGCGGCAGATCCGCTGCCCTCGTCTCCGGACGGCTCTGTGACGTCACTGTCGCCCTCATCCGTTGACGACTCTGCAGCAATTCTGCCACCGTCCTCCTTTTCAGCAGCGGCAGCCTCTCTGCGCGCACACCGCTCTTCCATCCGCCTCTTGTAGCTGGAAGCCTTCCCCTACTCTTCCTAGGCGACTTCGGCTTCACTTTTTGGGCCTCCACGATTTGTGCCGGGCCCTCGGCGGACGCCTCAAGTCCTGAGGACGAGGCGTCGTTATCAGTTTTTCTTTGGCTTGACAAGGCCGTGGTGTGAGTATCACATAAATGCTCGTCGGTGCTAAAAGGTTTTTTTTAAATTGGTATCCATGAGATTCCCACGAGTAAGGAAGATACACAACGTCGACCCGATCAGAGATACCTGTACTCGGGCAAGCCTACATTTACCAACCAGGGGGGCAGCCGGTATCCTGGCTGGAGCGTGCTAACGACAGAACAACTCAGCTGCCATGCATCTTCTCGCCGCACGCTAGAACATAAGATTCTGGGTGATTTCCGAATTCGAATGTCGATTAGAATTCTTTATAGAGGTTGACTTCCTCGCGGTCCGGGCGGTTAAGCCAAGGCCCTCGCTCCTGAAACTAAGACAAGCAAAGAATCAGGTTTACGATATGTTGACGGTGGCATATGCCTGCCCAGCCCTCAAATGAATGAGTGACTGGGTCCGTCGAGAATTCGCGTCCGGTCACCCTCTACGAATAGAGGGCTAGGAGCGAATTAGGGCTTCCCAAAAAAGGGGACCCCCCTAGCGCCAGATATTCGCTACGGAAGACAATCCATCAGAATGATCTGGGGGACTGCCGCCCGCCCCCAGGGTACACCACTCAGAAATTTCTGACATCGTACCCCAAACATGTAATCTTGCTAAAGAAAAGGAAACTTCGAAAAAAAATTAGGAAAACTTGAAACAAAACCCTATACCAACACGTCTGATCAGTGTGGTATAGTAGGTCAATTTCCCTCCCATTATGGAGGAGGCTCAAGCCCAACAGTGTGACATATATGGGCTGAGATGATAATAATGACTTATTTTTTCTGTGCGGTAAGAATACAATTAATTTCATAAGTTTCTTATCTAGGTTTTACTTCATTTTTTTGAAACACCACACTACACTAAGGAAATAATCCTTGAATTACGGGGGACTTTACAAATATGCAATTCATCATCATCATCATCTCAGCCCATATATGTTCCACAGTTGCGCTCGGGCCTCTTCCATAATGGAAGGCTAATTGACCTGCTATACCACGCTGATCAGACGTGTTGGTATAGGCTTTTGTTGTGAGTTTACCTTCTCTTGCATAGATGTTTTATGCGTTTTATATTCCTTAGTCGTCTCGTACGATCACCCACAGGTAAGATAGGGAGTGGTGAATTGTATTCTTACTCCGTCACCACACGGCAAAATATGTAATTAATGCAGACAAATTACACCCAGACTCAGAACAACACTTTGTGGATCGCGTGTTTTCCTGCGTAGGAATCGAACCCATAGCACTGGAATGAAAGATCGGTATCTTAACCACTACGCCATCTTTGCAATCAATTATCGTTATATATCTATACATACATACATACCATCACGCCATTTCCCCTGCAGGGTAGGCAGAGACAACAAAGTGCCAGAGAACTCTATCCTTGCATACTTCACTCGCTTCCTCAACATTCATAATTCTCTTCATACACGCTCGCCGGTTTCGGTGACTCTTAACTCCACCTTCCTTCAGTACATGACCGATCTAGTCTAGGTAGGTTAGTCTCTGTCTCCACCGGTACCTACATCCTTTCACTTTCGCATTGTATAGCTATATCCTCTTAACCAGACGTTCGTTCGGCATTCTTTCCACATATCCGAACCATCGGAGCATTCCCTTTCGCATCTTTACACCAATATTCTCTTTCATACCTACTCGCTTACGTCGTCGTCGTCTTACGTCGTCGTTACGAATGCGATCAATCAGCCTAACTCCACAGATTTTCCGTAGAGATCGCATTTCGACCGCATTAATTTTACTTTCATACTCTTTTCTGCATACCCAACTCTCGCTTCCATACAGTAATATTGGGACAAGCACTGCATTATGTATTGCTACACGTGCCTTCTGGCTGAGGTGGTGGCTACCGAGAAGTTGTCTCAACGCTCCCTTCACTCTATTTCCCGCATTCACTCTTCGCTCTATATCAGTGTACCTTCCATCTCGGCTAAAACTACATCCAAGATATACAAATACATCCACTTGCTCTAGTACATTATTACCTATTTTTACTCTTACATCTGTTCTGGCTTCATCTCTTTCAAAGACCATTATTTTGGTTTATATATCTATAAAATAGTATAATTAATATCCGTTAAATTGGTTGTGACATTTTTTTTTTAAATCTTAATACATTCACTTAGTTACATCCACTGTACATTTATATAATGATTTCTGTCTTTATGGACGAGTGAATTTTATTCTCTTTATCACTGAAAGTAACAGACGAGCTCGTGATAACTGCAGTTGTTTAACTACTGTCTATGAACTAAAAAGTCAACGCTTTGCACTAGTGTTTCCCAAATGCAAGACTTGTGAGTCTCGCAAGTCTTGCAACTCTCGCTGTTAGATTAACAAAGAGTCACTTGTTTTGTTAGAAATGAAAAATGCGACTAAATTAATGAAATTCCATTCATCTATTGGCACTAACTGTACAACTATCAATAATTAGGTACATACCATTTAACGGGAGTGGAGCTATAATCACACCTATCTATCATGAGACTGTATAAAATAACATCAAATTATTTCCCCGTGTACTGGTATTAAGAATACACAATGTTGACAATCCTTTCTTTGCCGAAGGAATCGTGAAATGCTGTCTAAGGGAGCACTGCGAGACTCTTGCAGCGAGTCTTGGTCTTGCATTTGGGTAACACTACTTTGCACTGAGTAAATAATTCTTGTACTTTGGTTTTTACAAATATATAACTAACAAACTTTGCGATTGCATTTGTGTATTGTATTGTATGAGAACCGACACTAACGCGGTAAATCGGTGTCTTAACTAATACAGCATATGTACAGTCACATGTCTGTCTACTCTTAAACATAAGCCTCTGCACAATAGGTAATCTTTACGGATTCTATCGCGTTTGTATTTGATTTTTAATTTACCAACATTTCGAACACTTTACAACGTTCATGGTGACGGGGAGGACAGTCATCCCGTGGCCACCGAAGTCAAAAATCGGGTACCGGTGGCCCGCTCGCACGGCGAAGAGAGAAGGTTTTACGGTGGGTCTATGGGGTCACGCGCCGCCTTTCCGTCACATCGGACCGATTCGGCGGGGCGAGACGCATCCATAGCCCACCAATAAAAAAAGAAAAAAAAAAAAATACGACAGTCCTCCCGTGACCATGAATGCGAATGCTATAGTGTTCGAAACGTCAAGCAATTAAAAATCAAATACAAACCCGATCCGTAAAAAATATAGTGTTATTTTAAATGTGTAATACTCGCGTAAACATTAGGAATCATTAGATGATAATCTCGTTATCGTCACGCTTGGTGATCACAATTAGTGATACGAGGGATGCTAAAACTAGTTCAATAAGAAGACAATAAGAGAATTGAAATAAGAAATATTATTCGTGTGATGACGGAGTAAGAAATAAGAATACAATTCATCTTTCCCGTGGGTGATCGTAAGAGACGACTAAAGGATATGAAACGCATTTAACATCAACGCAAGTGAAGGCAAACTTAAAACAATAACCTATACCAACACGTCTGACCAGCGTGGTACAGTAGGTCAATTTCCCTCCCATTATAGAGGTGGCTCGAGCCCAACAATGGGTCATATACGAACTGAGATGATGATTGAAATAAGGGATAATCTCAACAGCTATAGATCTAAGGCAATAAATAAATGACTGCACAGATGGCGTATCGCGTATTTGATTCCTATGCAGGACAACACTTTTTGCTTTTTGGACAACACACTTTGCGATCTACAAAATGTTATTCTGAGTCTGGGTATAACTTGTCTGCGTTAATTGCATATATGTAATTTCCCCCGCAATACAAGGATTATTTCCTTTAGGCAGGGTGGTGTCTTTTTTAAATAAAGAAAGAAAACAATAAAATATCAAGTGAAAGTGTATTAAAGTGTATTTATTTGTTTATTTCGTCGTCGTTACAAACAAATTGCTGAACCATAAATAATCATTTTCGATTCGCAGGCAATTCATATTAATTTGTCATAAAGTAAGTGATACAGATGTTGTTGTGAAAGTTGCAGTTAACTTAAGATGGCGGCCGTTATATTGTAATACGAATTAAACTGTTGATAAATAGTGTTATTGTTATTTTTACGTCCGTTTCGTAATGTTCCTTAACTAATTATGTTGTACACGTACGTTAGGGATTACTTTCGTTTATTGTCACGCGCCTTTATACTATGAAAATAAAAATCTTACCTCCGACTACTTAATTTTACTACACTAATCTGCACATTTTTTTTATTTGCTTTTTTTTTAATTGACCAAGACTCAGATATAATATTACTGTACAAAAAAGGAGACCCAAAAAACATAAGTAATTACTGTTCTATAAGCCATCAATATACAAACTATTCTCATCAATTCTAGAAAAAAGAATTAGAAACACCATAGAAAAACACCAACCCATAGAACAGGCGAGCTTTCAAAGAGGATTTTCTACTGTAGACCATATCCACTCTATCGAAATGATCATTGAAAAATGCTAGGAGTTCCAGAGACCGCTCTATCTAATGTTCATCGACTACCAAAAAGCTTTTGATACTTTATACCACCACTCTATATGAGCAGCACTACACTTACAAAACGTTGAAACTAAATATCTGAAAATTCTACAACATTTAAACCAAAATTGCAACAGTAGAACTAGACTAGAGACGACTGGACCCTGTATAGCTATCAAAAGAGAAGCGAGACAGGGCGATCCTATCTCCCCAACAATTTTCATTGCAGTTTTACAAAACCTAATCGAGAAGGTCACCTGCGACAGAGTCGGTTTAAATATAAACAACAAATAAAAACAAAAAAAAAACAACAAAATTATATAAGCCACTTAAGATTCGTAGACGATATCATCCTATTCTCTGAGAATACAGCAGAGTTTCAGTCAATGACAAATGCCCTCCACACAGCTAGTTTACAGGTAGGCCTAGAAATGAACCGCAGTAAAACTAAGATCATGACAAATAACACTAAGAATTCAATATATCTAGAGAACGAAATGTTAAAATATGTTGACAATTATATTTACCTGAGCAAACAAATCTCGTTCGACAAGCAGAGAAATGACTAAGAAGTAGAAAGGAGAATTACAAATGTATGGAAAAAATTTTTGGGTCTGAAAGAAATTTTAAAAAGTAATATTAGAATTGAAATTAAACAAAAAGTCATGGACACATATATTCTGCTATCATTAACTTACGCCAGTCAAACTTTGAAGTTTACATATAGAGCGAAAAATAAAATTAGATCATGCCAAAGCAGTATGCAAAGAAGTATATTAAACTTGAAAAAGATTAAAAAAGTGCCAAATACTACAATTAAAAAAAAAACTAAGGTTGCTGATGCCTTATGTCACTGCAAAAAATTAAAGTGGGGCTGGGCTGGTCACATAGCGCGACTAACAGACAATAGATGGACGCTCAGATTAACATTTTAGTGCGGTCCAACAGTCTCTAGAATTAGGGGCAGGCCAGCTGCCCGGTGGACAGATGACATTAAACGAGTGGCTGGCGATCAATGGATGAATACAGCAACCAATAGAGACGCATGGAAATCTCTAGAGGAGGCTCTTACTCTCAATTAAAACGAGAGGTTCTTGCTATCTAGTTAGTACCAAACATAATTTAATTAAGTTAGTACCAAACATAATTTAATTTAGTTAGTACCAAACATAAATTTAACATTATATTTTTAAAACTTTTTTTGTAATTTTTAATAAGAAATATAAGGCTTTTTTATTTTTATTTATAAACTGCACATTTTTTTATTTGCTTTTATTTAACTACCCCCTCACGAAGGAAATAATCTTTGTATTGCGGGCGACTTTACGAACATGCAATTAACGCAGACAAATTACACCCAGACTCAGAACTACACTTTGTGGATCGCAAAAAATATTGCCCTGCGTAGGAATCAATCACATTGGCAGTTACATCTTAGCCGCTATCATCTCATCTATGTGTGCACTCAATTGAAATTAAATTCCGTCCATTTTATCCAAACCTTAGAAGGACATTACACTGCACTATAATCCACCGTCCTTGGGTAGGGTGCGATAAGGTGGGGGGCGTACAATGTACATACCTATCCTAGCGGCGGAGTATGTCAGCATGGAGGATCCCCTTTCTGATCCGCTCCGGCGCCTCCTTTTGCGAGACGACTGCCTCACACATTGATTACTCGTACTTATAATAATAATATAACATATGCACTTAGATATTAAAAATTTTAACAATTTACCTTAACCTAACCGCCGCGATCGCCATTGAAACGAATTGCCAAGAAACAGGGTTTTCTGTCGCTCGCTCTTTTTTTATGCTTTTTTATTGTCTATTTAAATATAATTGTATGTTGTATTGTTGTTTAGAATAGATTTTCTCCAGTTCTATGCTCTTTGTACCACGATATATTACTCAAACATAATGTGAAATTGTATAGTTGAAGCTCTCACAAGCGGCAACCGATCACGAGTTAACTCTAGTAGTTAGCAGCCATCATTCCATTCAATCTCTATGAAGGGAAAGGGGAGACTAGCTCCATGTAGCTACTGCAAACAAACTTTTCATGAAATGACCAACAGGATATACTATAAAAACAAACGGAATATGACACAAATCAACCACGAAGACACTCGTCAATTTTAATCAAAACAATACCTTTCTACCTCTGTTCTATCTATTTCTAAAGTATATAATTATGATCTTATATGGTTTTTCGACACACCTCTTGTAGTGGATATAGTAGGTATGTGATTATTTTCAACATTTTATCCGTGTGGTGACGGAATAAGAATACAATTCACCACCCCCTAAAGATAGGGGTCGATCACCCACGGGTAAGAACCCGTGGGTGATGGTAATATACGACTAAGGAATATAAAATGCATATAACATCAACGCAAGAGAAGGAAAGTTCGAAACAAAAACCTATACCAACACGTTTGACGAGCGTGGTTTAGTAGGTTAATATCCCCCCCATTACGGAGGAGGCCCGAACCCAACAGCGGGACATATATGGGCTGTGTTGATAGTGATGTTCAACAATAGCTCTTAAATTTAAAAAAAACAAACAATATAAACAACAACGAACATGGAGGTTAATTATTTTTTAAATTAATTGAGGTTATTTTAATTTAAATGTTTATGTAATATGTTATAAATAACACATCAAATCAATTTTATATTGCGTTAGGTGTTACTTATGTAACACCTAACCACTTGTTTTATGGGTCACTAGTAACAATTATTATCTCAGCTCATGTGTGTTCTGTAGCTGGGCTCACGCCTCCTCGACGATAAGAGAAAAATAACTGACTATTCCACGCTTGGGAAACTTAAGAGGATCTTCTCGTCCGACATACCTCAATATGTAAACACAGATCTACGACCAGTGTGCGTTACCAGTGATGACTTACGGCACGGAAAAGTGATCCCTAAATGTAAGTCTCATAACCAAGCTCAAAGTCGCTCAGCGTGCTATGGAGCGGGCTATGCTCGGAATTTCTCAGCGAGATAGAATCCAAAATACGGAGATCCGCAAAAGAACGGGTGTAACCGACAAAGCACAAATAAATAGCACGCTGAAGTGGCAATGGGCAGACCACATCGCTCGACGAACCGACAACCACTGGGGAAGAAAGGTTCTCGAGTGGCGACCACGTACCGGACGACGCAATGTAGGACGCTCTCCCACTAGGTGGATAGACGACCTGGTGAAAGTTGCTGTGCGTCGTAGGATGCAGGCAGCATAGGACTGCACCCTGTGGCGTAAAATGAGGGAGGCCTACGTCCAGCAGCTTGTATACAAACTTTGAATATAATTAATATGAAGGTAGGTACCTACATATCTCCAGTTTACCACTTAAAGTCTTCGCCAAACGCAATACAAATTAATGCATATTATACCTTATTCCTGACCCATAAGATCCATATAAACTGCGTCATCAGACTTAGATAAGATAATTAAAAATACCTAATGCATGCGGCATAATGAAAGGGTATCTATTCGGTCGGATTACAGGTCAGTGAACTAATATTTACAAACGGTATTCTATTTTGTTTCAATATTTATGATAAAAAGATTGTTAAAAATATTTTTTTTTTTCAAATTTCCATGTGAGGACTTTTTAGATAGTTTCAAAATACTCATATACACTAGTACTACCGGTGTTTTCATTTATTGTCGTATTGTCATCTCCACCTTGTATATTGATATTGCATCGTATTGATCGTGCGACATAGAAATTGCATCGAACACAAGCGGGATAAGAGCATGATGATGCTCTTTTTTCTGATTAAATATCGCATACCTACATATATATGACCTACATTAATACAAATTCATTGCCAGTACAAAAAGAAAATGAGTCTATATATAATTGAAGTGAAATCTTCTTTTAGCGCACCGCACACAGATATTTTCGTAGGCTGTAAGTGAGGCTGATCCATCACACTCTTAGGTGAAAGGCTCGATCGGATGAACTCGGGACCGCCGATTGTACCGGAGCGAGAGAGATACAGTCAGCTGCTGTTCACTGCTGTGTCGCTGTGTTTACTATATTCAATTTATATGTAATAATTGTTATTATTAATTATTATGAATTATTCAATAGTTATTTTTTGATGACTATGGTATGGTCACACCCATACATATTCCCTGGGACACGCGTTTTATTTTTTTTTATAATTTTATTTGTTTTTACCTAAGTTTAAGTTTTCACTTCTGTCGGCAGTCCTCATGACTGCTTTGTGGTTTTTTCTTTTATTTTGTGGTTTATGACCACTGATCATAAACAATATATTTTTTTTTTAATATCGAATCATTTTCTTTTCGTACTGGCAATATATTTGTATTAAGAACATGGGTCAAACTTTAATAACTGATACTGTAGATATAGATTTCTGTAATAACGATGACTTGTCGCATTTATTTTTGTATTTTTTTGTAGTTTAAATTTTTATACACGCTTATATTATTTAATAAAATATTTTCTTACTTTCTATCTAAACTCGTATATTGATAAAAGTATTTTTTTTTTTTTTTTTTTTTTGGGGGGTGGGTTACGTTCGGCACACTCCTCGCACCACTCCGTCCGGGGTGACAGAGGGGCGTAAGCATGCACACCCGTAACCCACCCGTGACGTCGCCTTCGTCGTTGGGCCAACCACCGGAGCAGAGTGACTTGACGTCAGTGGTTGGCCCGACGGAATACCCCTGAGGAGTACCTTCTCCTCGACCGACGTCCCCCCCTCGGGTAGGATGTCGGTCTTTCCTCACGCGGTCGGCCTCTCGGCGGGTGACGGACTAAATCCCCGATCCAGTCACCCGCGGCCTCGGCTAGGGCGGCATTAGGCGCAGGTAGTCGCGCCTGCGCCGCCCCAGTCGCCGGCGGCGGCTCGCGTCGTCGAGGAGACGCTCCTCGCGCACGCGCTCCGCCGCCTCCTTCCGCGAGACTACTGCCTCGCAGAAGGATGCGACCGCGTCCCAGTTCCTGACGCTGTCGAGCATCGCCCTGGCGATGGTCGGCAGCGTCAGGTCAGCACCGATGATTGTGACGAGTTCACGACGCTGCTCTGCCCAAGCGGCACAAACCTCGAGCGTATGCTGCGCCGTGTCCTCGTCGCAATCGCAGTGGTGGCAGGACGATGTACTCTCCCTCCTTACGACCGTGTGCAGGTATTTGGCGAAGCATCCATGCCCCGTCAAAACCTGCACCAGTCGGAAGGAGAGCACCCCGTGCCGCCGATTTAGCCACTGCATCAGCACCGGCCGGAAGGCCTCCACGGTCTGCACACCGAACCGAGGCCTCTCCAGCCGGACTGCCCAACGGGCAATGATGTCGCGGCGGGCGTCGACGCGCCAGGCGGTGTGCTCCCTCAACGAGACCACACCGCCCTCCGCTCGCACCCCCAACATCCGCCGATACAAACCGGCGAGCATTTCCGCTTCCAGGTCCCATGGAGGGGTCCCGGCTAATAGACACGCTGCCTCCGTCGACACCGTGCGGTACCCGCGTATGGCCCTGACCGCCATGGCCCTCTGTGGTCGCCACAGAAGAGCCCTGAGTCGGACGGTCAGGGATCCCGCCCACACCGGTGCGCCGTACAGGGCCATCGACCTGATGACCCCTGCGTACAGCTGTCGGCAGGTAGCGCTCGGTCCGCCCACATTCGGCATAAGCCATGATAGGGCGGACGCCGCGCCGACGAGCCGTGGAGCGAGTCTGCGGAAATGCTCCCGGAACCACCATCGCCCGTCGAGCACCAGGCCCAAATACCTCATATGGGCCCGGATGCTGATATCAACCGAATTGACGGTGATCGAGACGCCGATGGGAGGGCTCATGCGGGGCCCATGGAACAAGAGAGCCTCCGTCTTGTCCAGGGCCACCCTCAACCCCAGCGCCCCGATCCGCCTGACGATCTCCTCGGTGCCGAGAGTCGCCAGGCTTGCCGCCTCCTCCAGTGTCCCACCACGGGCTGTGACGAGCGTGTCGTCGGCGTAACATATCACGCCCAGCCCGGGCGGGAGGCTCCCCCTCAACGCCCAGTCGTAGCCGATGTTCCACAGGGTGGGTCCGAGGACCGACCCCTGCGGAACACCGCACGTCATGGGCGTTCGCACAACGTCCCCTACTCGGTTGGTGTAGAGGACGCTGCGCCCCTCCAAATAGTCCGCCACTAGCCGCCTCAGGTAAACTGGCACTCCGTGATATCGGAGCGCCTCCCTGACGCAGCTAAATGGCAGACTATTGAATGCGTTGGCGATGTCCAGGGACACCACCAACAGCACTCCCCCGCCGGTGACGGCCTCAGTCGCCACGGCCCTCAGGCGCAACAGAGCCGCGATCGTCGAACGACCCCTCCTAAACCCAAACTGGGCATCCGACAGATCGGGCCCCGTGTCGACGAGGTGCCGCTCGATGCGGGCAGCCAGCACCCTCTCCAATAGCTTGCCCGCATCGTCGAGCAGCACGATGGGCCTGTAGGCCGAGGCCGACTCTGGAGACCGTCCCGGCTTCGGCAGGAGCACCAGCCTCCCCTCCTTCCAACACCCAGGGAACCGCCCCGACGCTAAGCACGCGTCAAACAGCCCCCTGAGGCGGAGACCCAGGTGGTCGAGGACCAGGGCCAGCACGCGGTTGGGAACACCGTCAGGCCCAGGGGCGGTGGATTTTCCGCGCATGCGCGCCACCGCCGCCCCCATCTCGTGTTCCGTGATGGGCGGAACACTGTCATCATCGGCCTCCCGGTCGGTGTCTGGCGGAGCCATGACCGGGGGCGTGTGTTCCGCCCGTCGCGGGAACAGATCCTCGACGACCCTGGTGAGGAGGCCGGGCTGGAGAGTCTCGGTGAGGGGAGGGCCCCGCGCGCGGAGCTTACTCAGCGCTGCGCGATAGGGGCGACCCCAGGGGTCACGATCGAGACCATCCAACATCTCCTGCCGACTGACGTCCTTGGCGGTACGGACGGCCAGCCTGAAGGCCGACCGCGCATTGCGGTAGCCCTCGTAAAGCCGGCTCTCCCGCTCCTCGTCGCGATGGTGCCGCCGGCTGCGGGTGTAGGCCCTTCGGGCGCGTATACACGCGACCCGAAGATCCGCCAGCTCCCGGGACCACCAGTGGACAGCCCTCTTCGGGGGCAGACACCGCACACGGGGCATGGCCGCATCGCAAATCTGCGTCAAAGCATTGCGGATGCGGCCAGCCTCGGCGTCCACCCCGTCCAACTGGTGGGCAGAGGACAGCCACGAGTGAACGATGGCTGCCTCCGCCAGCAGGTCCCGGTCCAAACGACCCACAGCCCATCGCGGGAACGCGGAACGTCCGTCCGCCCCGTGACCCCTGCTGGGCGTCGGGAGGGTCTGGGAGACCTCAATCCGGATATATCGGTGGTCCGATAGGGTCTCAACCTCCTCAGCGACGCGCCAGCTCCTCACGCGTGCGGCGACAATGGGGCTAGCGAACGACAAGTCCACTATCGACCCGCCCCGCTGACGCACGCACGTTTGCACTGAGCCCCTGTTCAACAAAGAGAGGCCCAGTGCCGCCGCCCACAATTCGACCGCCCGTCCTCGGTCGTCCGTCGCGGGGGACCCCCACGCCATGGACTTGGCGTTGAAGTCCCCCAGAACGAAGACTTGGCGCGGTGCCAGTCGCCGTAACGAGGCCTCCAAGATGGTGAGGGAGGCCCCGAAATCAGTCACGCTCCTGTTAGGGGAGAGATAGACTCCGAAAAGCGTAATCTCTCCCCATTCCGCCGCGACGTATCCGACGCCCCTGTCCCTAAGGGTCAGAGACGGCGAAGGCCACAACGTGGAGGCGACGATTGCCACAGTGCCGTCGGTGCTACCCAGCCAGTTAGGTCGGTCGGGCACCACGTACGGCTCCGCGGCTACGGCTACTCCTATCAACCACTCCGCCATGGCTTGCAGGAAAACATCCTGCGCACCGGCGCAGTGGTTGAGATTGGCTTGGAGGAGACGGATGGATTCGTGGTCCATTAACAGACCGTATCCATCGTCTCCTCCTCCGTGCTAACGGGCGATCGGGTCGCGCTCGGAGCGGGCGCAGGCCCGGTCGATGGGCCGCCCCGCCCCTTTGGGGCCGATGCCGGGGGTCTGCAGTCCCCAGAGCCCATGCGGTGCTTGGCAGGCCTATTGCCTGCCGCACACGCGGGGCAGTGGGGCACCGCAGAGCACGATGCCGCCTGGTGTCCAGCCTGACCGCAGCGGAAGCATAACCCGCTGCAGTCGAAGCAGTTGCGACACGTCGGTCGGGTATGCCCGACCGCCATGCACTTATAACACCTCGCGGGCCGGGTTTCCAGCACGGTTACCCGCGCCGAACTCCAGCCCACGAGGAGCCTGCCTGAGTCGGCCAATTTCTTCACCGACTCCACCGGACATTGCACCCAGACAGCACCGACACCGCCCGGACCAGGGCGGATGGTGCCAATCCGGACAGTGTCCGAGACACATCCAGTACACGCCACAATGGCCTCCTGAACGTCCTCCACCGTCACGGAATCGTCCAAACCCGTGAGGCGCATCTCTGCGCACTTGACGGGCCTGGCGATTCGGACTCCATCCTCCGGCCCGAACAGCCCCCTCAGCTTCAAGGCCACACTATCGGCCACCTTGACGCCCTCGGCCCCAGGGAACTCGAGAATACGAGCCCCTGTCCGAGCCTTGCGGGTCCTCGCCTCAACGCCTCCGATGTCGGAGACGTCCAGCTCCCGCCGGGCGCGTCTTAGGACGGCCTCATAGTTGAGGCCCCTCTCAGCCGCCTCAGGCAACACGGTAATAATGACCGCAGCTGTCTTCGGCGACTTGAGGCCCCTGCGCGACCTCTTTCCCCCTTTGTCGCCTCCCGCCTGGGGAGCGGCGGCCACAGCGGCACTCTTGGCCGCCGCTCTCCGCTTCTGGCCGCGTGCCTTCCTGCTGCGTTCAGCCACCTGCCAGCCCAGTTCGAGTCTGGCAGCAGCGCTGGGCGCAGCAGGCACAGTCGCGGGTGCGCTAGCCGGAGCCTGCAGTGTAGCCGCTGGCGCCGGCCACTGCCCGGCCTTGGCGGGAGCCGGCACCGTGCCAGCCTTCCTCTTGGCCCCCTTGGGCCCGCCTACGGCCGCGGCGTAGGTCACCACGTGGCCACCCTGACATGGCAGCGAGGCGGGGGCTGGCGCTTGCGGCCGCTTCGCATTGTCAGCGGCGAGCGGTGGTCGGAGGGGTGCCTCGGGCGGAAGACGATCCGCCACGGCCTGGATGCGCGCGTCCATCATCAACTCAATTTTGGCGAAGATGACGCGCATCGCCTCCTCCGGCACACCGTGCACCGCAGGCAGCGGCTCCTCCCCCTTCTTGGGCCTTCCGCGCTTCTTGGCGGCGCTCACGGCCGACGCCGCGGGCGCAACCGGCGCAGCAGTCACCACGGGCGCAGGCGGCGCCACGGACGTAGGTGGCACCACGAGCGCAGAGGACGGGCCCGCACTCCCCGGCGCAACCCGTTTCGGCGGCGAAACCGGTGTCGGCGGCGCGGCTGGCACTAAAAGTGCGAATTGAGACCGCAGGTCAGCCATGTCCTTGGCCAACCCGCGGTTCTCCTTCCGCACCGCCGACAACTCCGACTCAAGTTTCCGGTTGCGCTCCCGCAGGCCGGAGACCTCCCTACTGAGGCGGGCGTTCGCGGCCTGCAGGGCCGCCACCTCACCTCCTTGATCGGCTTGACCCGGAACCGACCTCGCCGCCACCGCCGACCCACGACCTCTACGCCCACGACGCGCGGTGGGGACCTTAGGAGGAGGCATGACGACACTCCCCTCCGAGTCGGAGCTGCCGCCCTTATGCAGGGGGCGCTTCCGGACACTCGGGGGGAGGGCCTCTTCCCTCTCCCTGACATTTATGGCCGCCGTCAGAGCCTTCGCCGTAGTGTGCGGCTCAGACTCCTCGGCGGCCTCGGCAGCCGAGCTGCCCTCCTCCATGCTGAACGGCCTCTCGTCCAGGCTTCGGCCGACCTCCTCGTCGGACGGCTCTGCGGCCTTCCCGCCCTCGTCCGAGGACTTTTCCAAGGCCGTGTCGGTGTCGGAGCTTCTGGCGCTCTCCGACGACGGCCCTGCGGCTTTACTGCCACCCTCACTCCGCGACGGCTCTGCGGTAGATCCGCCCTCGTCACTCGACAGCTCCGTTGAGCTGCCACTCCTCGTCCCCTCCTTGGACGGCTCTGCGACATCCTCGCCCTCGTCCCGGGACACACACCCGCCGCCGCTCTCCCTCCGCGGCAGTCCTGCGGCGCTACCACCATCCGTATGCGACGGCTCTGCGGCAATTGTGCCGCCCTCGTCGCTGGGAACGCTGGTCTCACGGCGTGCCGCGGCCTCCAGCGCCTCCCTCTCCTTCTTAAGGCGGTTGGCGCGCCGTTTAGCGCGCTCGCCAAGCGGAGTTAGCATCCGCCTGCTCTTCTTCCTCCTCTTTGGGGCCTCTCTTGCTGGTGCCGGGCCCTCGGCGGACGCCTCAAGTCGCGAGGACGAGGCGTCGTTTTGGTCAGTTTTTGATCGGCTTGACCGGGCCTTGGGGTGAGGATCACTACGATCCCCGTCGTGTTTTGATTTTAAATTTAAAGTATCCATGTTTATACCCACGAGAATGGGAGATACAAGACGTCGACCCGGGCAGAGATCCCTATACCCGGGCAAGCCTACATTTACCAACCAGGGGGTCAGCCGGTGCCCTGGCTGGAGCGTGCTAACGACAGAACAACCCATCTGCCATGCATCTTCTCGCCGCACGCCAGAACTTAAGATTCTGGGTGATTTCCGAGTCCGAATGTTACTTCGAACTCTTTATAGAGGTTGTCTTCCTCGCGGTCCGGGCGGTTAAGCCAAGACCCTCGCTCCTGATACTACGCCTCAAGACAACGTGTCTTGAAGCAAGATATCAGGTTTACGATGTGTGGGCGGTGGCATGTGCCTGCCCAGCCCTCAAATGAATGAGTGACTGAGCCCGTCCCAATATTTCGCGTCCTATAACCTCTACTACGACTGTAGTAGAGTAAGGAGCGAAATCGCGCAGATATTCGCTACGGACGACAGTACAACAGAAGAACTGGGGACCGCCGCCCGCACCCAGGGTACACCGCGTGGAGGTTTCTGGGATAGTACCCCATATTGATAAAAGTATGAAATATTCTAATAACAGTTATCCATCTATAGTCGTGAGATGGCGTTGTAATAAAAAATAATATAAGTTAAAAAAGTCGTTAGTCCTAAGAATAATTAAAATAACAAAAGCATTCCCAAGCTGTCTTGGCGCGGCCCTTCCCAAGCTGTCCCTACCAACGAGTGCATATAAATTTCATTGTTATAGTTAACACACGGAGTCCATTTGTCTATATTATTACATAAATTACCTACGTAACATGACGTAATTTACGTTGTAGAATATATTCAAGTAATTAATAAATATAATTTGTCATATTATATATGTAATTATATATATAATTGTTCTATATGTTAGTATGACTGTATTCCTCGCAAATGGCTAGACCGATATTGAATAATTTTTTGGTATGTATTCAGGTGGATTCAAGAATCATAATGTTTTAAGTATTATACATTTGAAATAAAACTATTTTTATAAATTCTATCGCGTTTCTATTTGATTTTTAATATCTCGACAAATTATATCGTTCATTCGTATGGTGACGGAGTAAGAATACAATTCACCACCCCCTCTATCTTACCCTCGGGTGATCATTAAAGACGACTAAGGGATATGAAATACATATAACATCTATGCAAGAGAAGGAAAACTCGAAACAAAACCCTTTACCAACACGTCTGACCAGCGTGGTATAGTAGGTCAATTTCCCTCTCATTAAGGAGGAGGCTCGAGCTCAACAGTGGGACATATATGAGCTGAGATGATGAGATGATTACAGCATTCATAATCACGTGAGAAATAACTTTTTTTTCATGTGACAAGTCTAACAAATCATTGTTTATTAATATTAAAATTAATAGATTTGTCATTACTGTAGTAACAAGATAAAATCCGTAGAATAATTTTATTTAAAAATGTACTCGTGAAAATATTAAGATTCAAGAATAACAAATTATTTTTAATAGAAATTTATTTGTATTTTATTATTTTTACACATGAGATTTGAACCCTATTGGTAATTCGCTCTACCCGCATATTAATTAGCCTAGCGTGGGTACGCTAGCTTACGTATGGTAACCAAATTATCGTGCACCTTCAAAACCAATTAAGGAACAGAGAGTGCTACCCACTCTCTTGGTGATCTCTCAGCCATTTTGAACGTATTCCAAATAAATAAATAATTTCTGCTGTTTCTGTGTATATACACACACGTGAACTTAAACTATTATATTAGTTTTACTCACGTTTGTATATAATTTTTAATTTCAGTTAAAAAATTTAATACATCGGGAAGGCATTAAATGCGATGAAACCCGTTAAAATAGTTATATTTCAAATACAAATAAATTTCAAAGTCAAAAGTCCGACGCAAGTGTGTGTACAGTAGAGTTGCTCAAATACAATAGTCTTGCGAGTCTCGCTGTTAGAATTTGTTGCTCTGTGTTCAGAGTCACTTGTTTTGATAGAAATGAAAAATTTACACGGAAAAGAAAAATCCAACTAAATGAATGAAATTCCATTCATCTAGTGGCACTAACTGTACAACTATCAATAATTATGTACATACCACTTAACGGGAGTGGAGCTATAATCACACCTATATATCATGAGACTGTTTAAAATAATATCAAATTGTTTCCCCGTGTACTGGTATTAAAAATACAAAATGTTGATAATCCTTTCTTTGCTAAAGGATTCGTAAAATGCTGTCTAAGGGAGCACTGCGAGACTTTTGCAATGAGTCTTGGTCTTGCATTTGGGCAACACTATAGTCTATAAAATATAGCTTTATCTCTGTAACAGTTCTCACTAGTGCCGCACGCTTACGATGCAGTCCGTATTTTTGTCGATATAAGTCTTTATTTTGTAAAGTTAATCGCTACTGCAATTGAAAAACAATATGTAAATTTTATTGAATTTTAATCAAATGGATAGCTGAATTGATTATAAATTTAAAACAATCTATAAAAATCTTATTGAATTTAAATTAATGGATTTTATTTAATTTAAGCTAAAGCTGTTAATTATTTCTTTTTATTATTCAAAAGGAATACATCCAAGTTCATCTTCACTATTATCATCATCGCTGGAGCATCTCTGTTTATTTTATAAAAGAAATTATCTTTTTAATATAATATAAATGGTCTTATTAATATTATAACTGATGTCTGAATACTAAATTAATACAATTTACTTATTTTATAGAGTAACCATGTGATTTACATAGGTAATGTATTGGTTTTACTTCTTTTATAAATAATTAATAAGAATGTTATCGATTTACGTTTATCGACTGTCCCATCTCTATCTTATTCTCAGTCCAGTATGACTTTGTACTTGCGTAAGCATCATATTTTTATAAAGTGGTTACTAGGAATTTTAAAACATATGAGGTACAAGTTTTGGTGTAAATATTCATATTTTTATATTTATAATTCAGTTAAGATATAAGTGGCACGTAAAAAATGAAAACATAGGCGATGCAAAATAAAATTGTAAACATGACGCGTATTCAAAATTACTTCATCGGTTTTGTAGCTAAACGTCACAGAGATCAAGCTATATTTTGAGGACTATAGTGTACAGCCATGACATATCGCTTCACGTTGTAAGCTGTGGCCGCCGCGACGTGACAAGAAATGAATTATTCAAAGCTAAAGTAAAGAGAAACATGTCTCGGTTATTTTTGTTTGATTTTTTTTTTGTTATACACTTTAAGAGACATGACGTTGTATTGTTGATTCAAGTGTTATAGTTTTAGTTGTGGATTCTTTGGAGACAAGTCATCGGAGCTTTATTTGTTTTTTTTTTTTATTCAAAAAACTACAATGACTCATAATATATATAATATACCCGTTTAACCAAAGACACCTAAATTTTAGATGATACCTAAAAATGTAGGTGATACCTTAAATTTTGTTGCCTAGCTTATTTATAGGTCTGTAGTTGTAAATGGGATAACTAAAATATATATAGGTATATAGGTGATACCTAAAATGTAGGTATCTAATTGATTTATAAATTAATGATTGCACAGACGGCGTTATGATTAATAGATACTGACATACAGTGCCAAATGTTACTGCTTCGATTCCCAAGCGAGAAATTACAATGTGTGATCCACAAGTAGTTATTCTGAATCTAGATGTAATTTTTGTTCGTTAATTATATACATTCATACATATCTTTACGCCACATCCCTCGCAGGGTAGGCAAAGAGAACAGAGTGCCTGAGAACTGTATCCATGCATACTTCACTCGCTTCCTCAACATTCATAATTCTCTTCATACACGCTCGCCGGTTTCGGAGACTCTTGACTCCACCTTCCTTCAGTATATGACCGATCTGGTCTAGGTAGGTTAGTTTCGGTCTCCCCCGGTACCTACATCCTTCCACTTTCGCATTGTATATCTTCTTAACCAGATATTAGTTAATTATATAACTCAAACAAATTACACTCAAACTCAGAACAATATTTTGTGGTTCACACAAAGTATTGTCCTGCGTGGGAATCGAACCCGTGAACTGGCACGGAATATATCTTAACCATTACGCCATTATCAGTTATAATTTAAACAAGAAATTTTCGATAAAATGCAAATATTATTGCATTGTTATATTCTTTAATAAATAACTATTACACTTTTTAATTGTCAATGGCATATAATGCGCGCATCAAATATCAAAGCTAGCATTAAACTCATTTTATTAGGGACGTGTTACACCCGTTTGATGCGTGACAAATCGTTTGGTCACAGCGGCCGGTAGTCGCCACTGTCGAGTACTATCGTGGTCGTCTACCTTCAGGGAATTATCAACAGTTTTCTAATTGTGTAAACCTTCACGTTTACTTGCGATTCGTTACGAAAATATCCTAATTTTCTATGTTGTTTTTGTTATATAGTATTTAACTATAGACATCTATGGCGGGTTACAATTGAAGCTGCTAGAACCAGAGTGGCCAGAACTACAAGAACCATGTTATACAATATGGAGGGCATTAAAATTATATTAAATTCAATTTAATCGATTTGAACATAAGCCGAAAATGTACTTGTACTGTCATCTATTGTTAAGAGCTTGTAAACAATTTTAGAGCGCTGTGGTTTTGTAGATTAACATTTTTAGATTACGAAATTACAATTAGGTTAAAAGTTACAAAAATGCAGTTAGGCCACTCTGGTTCTATCAGCCTCAATTAGAACATGACAGATAGTTGTTTTAAAAATATGCATTTGAAACATAGAAGTGAATGTAGGTAGCTAATATGGTATCCTAAATTCTATTTATGCCAACCTATTTTTTTTTATTTTTCAAATTACTGAAATTTAGCGTTTAATATGCTTGATTATTAATAAAAACCCGATTACGAGCGAAAAATGATTGTTACAAGTGTGATTTGAACCCACATCTATGGGAAATCCGTTCCAATCGTGTTTTGTTTTTGTCTTTTTGTAATCGGGTTTCTTATTTTTTTTTAATTACTTATGGTGGCAAACGAGCAAGAAGCACACCTGATGATAAGTGTCGCTGCCACCAATGAACCTTTACAATACCAAGGGTAAAGCTAGGCCGTTGCCTACCAATACAAACCCCAAATACACCCAGTTGGGCTTCCGGCTCTCTCGCTCACCGAACGAAGCGCAATAGCACATTGCCATCACTCAGACTTCGATCTTCTGCAAGAGTGTGGTACTACCCCGGACGGACCGGCCCGTGGCTGCAAACAGAGAACTGTCAACCGCGTGGCCCTACCACTAATAAATCTTAGTCTATTGTACTGCATTCAATAAGTTTCTTCAAATAATATTCTTTAGAGAATAAATAAAATAGTTTGATTTCACAGATAGCATAATGCTTAAGATATCAACCTTTTTTTTTTTTGCGGTGGGCTATGGACGTCGCACCCCGCCAAATCGGTCCGGGGTGGCGGAAGAGGCGGCGCGCAACCCCATTGATACCCCTGCAAGCACCTCTTCTTCGCCGTGCGAGCGGGCCACCGGTATCTTAAGATACCAACCTGCGGACCACAAAGTGTTGTTCTGAGTCTTGATGTAATTTTTCTGCGTTAATTGTATGTTTGTAAAGTCCCCCGCAATATAAGGATTATTTCCTTAGTGCAGGGAGGTGTACTTTTTTTTTAAAAGATACCCAATAACTAAGAAGATAAACTGTTATTGCGGAGGACTTTACAAACATAATTAACAGACACAAATACACTCAAACTCAGAACACCGATTTATTAATCGCACAAAGTATTATTCTACGTGGTAATCGAACCTACGGCACTGACATAGTGAGTATATTAACCGTTACGCCATCTATACAATCTAAATAATTGAGATAACGGAAGAGATATGATGATAATGACAACTCTTATCAGTTCACATATTGGGCTTATAATGATAGGCTGGCCGGACTGAAGGGCACGAGATTAGTGATCATGGTCACGGGAGGACTTTCATGGACATCCATGAAGAGGAGTGACTATAATCACTGTAAAGTTTTCGAAACGTCGGGATATTAAAAAAAAAAAATACAAACGCGAAGGAATCGCTGTGTGACTACGAATACTACCAACCCATACTTTGCTAGTGGATGTCGTAAAAGACGACGAAGAGCCTTATAACGACCTAAGCCAAGTCCATCTGATGCCGTTTGGTCAACAATTACATTCCCAACGAGGGTTGACGTCTGGCAGGCGGCCGGTCATAAAACTATTGCCAATAACTTTTACAATATGTACTGTGAAAGAACAGTACATATTGTATCGACCTCAAGTGATTGGGCTTTGATTATATACAGGTACCAAGTATATAATCAAAGTGATTGGGATAAGAGTAGGAGAATGATGATGTTGATGAAACGCTATTAAATCCGTAAAACTAGTTTTATTTCAAATGTGTGTGGCGTGCTCACACACACATACACAAACATATTTTATATAGGTATATTTATATATATATATATATAAATGTACCTATATAAAATATGTGGCGTGCTCACATGTGTAATACTCGCGTAAACATTATAAATCATTATAATTCCCTATTTTTACAATCATATAATATTTTTAGTACATATATCTATATTCTTACTTCCTACCATTAGAAATTTAATAGTGGTAGGGCCACGCTGTTGATAGTTGTCCGTCTACAGCCGCGGGCCGGTCCGGTCCGGGGTAGTACCACACTCTCGCAAAAGATCGACGTCTGAGTACCTAATGGCAATGTGCTATTGCGCTTCGTTCGGTGAGCGAGAGAGCCGGAAGCCTAACTGGGTGGGTTTAGGATTTGTAATGGTAGGCAGTGGCCTAGCTATACCTTTGGTATAGCAAAGGTTCATGGGCAGCAGTGACACCATCAGGTGTGCTGCTTGCCCGTTTGCCACCATTAGCAATAAAAAAAAAGAAAAATACGAACCATTTTGTTAAGAATATTTCATTTGATGCAAGTTATTATTTCAAAAACAATACGTCAAAAACACAGCAATTAATGTAAAGAAAAAAAATACATCAATTATGTAAATCTAATGAAGTTAAATTAACATATTCATTTATTTCTGTACATTTAACACGCAAGGCCAAGGTTATTGTAGTTTTAATTGTTTAACTCTGTAATTAATATTCGTCAGGGCGCTGCCCACTTAGGGGTGACGGATCACATAATATGTAGATATTTTTTAATATTTGTATTAATGATCTCAAAACATAACTAGGGATTGAAAACATGACTAAGATGACATTAAGGACATAACTGGCTATTAAAAACATGATTAAACATAAACAATACAGTCATTAGACATCATCAACACAGCCCATATATGTCCCACTGTTGGGCTAGGACCTCCTCCGTAATAGAAGGGAAATTAACCTACTATACCGTGCTGGTCAGACGTGTTGGTATAGGGTTTTGTTTCGAGGTTTCCTTTTCTTGCATAGAAGTTATATGCGTTTTAAATCCCTTAGTCGTTTCTTACGACCACCCACTGGTAAGATAGGGGGTGGTGAATTGTATTCTTACTCCGTCACCATACGGATGATTAAGACATCATTAGACATAAAAAAACATATCCTATATATTGAAAATATGACTAGAAATAGAAGAGTTGACTAGACAATGCGGACGCTACCTATTGTTCGAAAGTGGTTAGTGCATTCGCTTTTTCGCTCAGCCTATAAACATTCACTGTAGAAGTTAGACCTCCACATAAGGAAAATTAAAGTCACAATTGTCACCCATAGCAGGTGGGTTGGTGATCACAATTGGTGTTTTAATTTTTTTATTTCCTGTTTTTGATAAAAAGTAACACTATTATCCTCATTATCAATATTAACTTGTTATGGTGAGAATGGACAAATTTCTTATTCCCAAGGAGGTTTGACATCTGGCAGGCGGCCGGTCATAAAACTATTGCCAATAACTTTTATAATATGTACTTTGAAAGAAGAGTTCATATTGTATCGAACCCAAGTGACTGGGATAAGAGTAGGAGAATGGTGATGGTGAGAATAGACAAAATAAAATATGAAGAATATTTTAAAATTGTTCCTTGTTCCCTGTTGGGAATACAATATCTTACCGCTGCTTATTTTCTAGTAGAAATTGTAAAAACTGGCCTGTTTTTATTTTACCTTTTGATGGTAATCGAATAGAGAGCTAACAATTGTGAAGTAGGCATTCACGATTGTTAGCCATTTTCAAAAAACCTCATTTCAAAAAGAACCGTGCGTATGAGAATTAACGCTGAAAATTGTCCAAAAGTGAATTTATACTTAAATAAGATGAATATAGACTGAGAAAACAAATATCACGAATCTAAAATTCAATACTCAGCCAATTAGCACGAGAGTTTTAAGTTTTACTTAAAAATCACAGCAAAACATGAGTTCACTTAGCGTCATTTAGCAGCATGACTTACTAGTTGGGTGGTCACTAGGCGACAGCGGAAGACTCTCACGGGATACTGTGTAGATATACTTATACGAGGTCAAGGAACATTGTGTAAATCCGTTTTATACCATTACTCTTATACCAACGTTTTATGTCAAATAAATTAAATTAATTGGCGGAGAGAAAGATATAAGGGTTCGTAGAAGCTATGTTATAATCAGTAAACCCTTATACTATAAAATTCTATCTGGCGTGTACATTGCGTTTTAACGCTCGGGTACACATGGAACAGAATTAGGTCACAATTCGAGTTACCAGATCAATTATTTAGTTTCACCGATTATCTCCCTAAATTTATAATAAATTACCCTAACCTAACATTTTATACAGATATGATATTTCGCCGAGTAGGAAGTTTACAATCCTTGCTATTTATTCTTTCTTTTGGAACGAAGTTCCTTATCGCGCGTTGTGAAAGGGGGCTAGACGGAAAAAATTCTTACGAAAAGTTGTCACGACACTTTTTGCTATAGTAAGCTATTGTAAGCTGTGCGGCGTCGCTCGTCGGCTCTCTTATAGAAAACAAGCCAGATATTTTCATTTCTATTTCGCATTGAACAGTGTGGTGTCGCGACGATTTTTTTTATAGATAGAGTGATTCAAGAGGAAGGTTTATATGTATAATATATGCATAATGTACTAGAGAAACACTGATAATTTTAGAGGTTTCTAATGTGATGTCGTAAATAAACACATTATTTTGCGCTTACATTGCAAACGCTGGCTGAACCCTACGAAATAGATCAAAATAAAGTACTACAGTATTATACAGCTTAAAAAGGCCTACAAAAAAGTCCGCGATGGTATATATCTATCTCTTAAGGATAACATACTATATCCATTTTAATACTTTAAAAAATGTTCTATTATAAAACGGTAATTGAAAAGCTATTTACACAAATACTGTATTAATCCTTATCATTTTAAATACATTAGTTGGCTTGAGCATTTCATGAAGATATTTTTTTTCCTTCAGACCATGCAAATTAAATCAATACCTTAAGAGATATAGCAAAATCAAAATAATGCGCAACGAAATTATTTTCGCCCGTGACCGGGCCGCGTGGCCGGCTCGCGTTCGAGCTCGGGGCCGAAAAGTTTTGGTAGTCTAGTGGAATTGTATATCCTATTATTAATATTATAAACGTGAAAGTTTGTAATAATGTATGGATGTGAACATGTTTGTTGCTCTTTCACGTAAAAACTACTGAATGGATTTTGATGAAATTTATAGTAATATAGCTTGCACATCAGAATAACACATAGGCTATAATTTATAAAGATATTTTGCAAATTGGCTAAAATATAACGATAAAAATCGCTTAAGGCAGAAAAAAATTATATAATTAAAATAGAACTTCGATCCATCCGGGTGTCCCTTGACACCTCCGGTTGTGTATCATTTTCTTCTCTGTATCGTTCCAATTTTAGTATATGTACTGCCGAAGCAAGTACAGTAGTTAATTATAAATTTTAATATATATAGTTAAAATTTGCAAAAATTTCTATAGCGCGATTTAGACTCTAATACATGTTCTCTTAGAATCCATTAACTTTGTTACAGCGCCATCTAGTAATAGATTATGATCCTATTTAAAAAAAATCTGAGTTACTCCCTAGTCGCGCCTAAAGAAGTTTTAAGTACTTCAAAAATATTATTTTAACTTAAAAAAAATAAAATTTTATTACAATTCCTTCACTAATTAATCGAAAGGAACTTCGTTCCATCCGGGTGTCCCTTGACACCTCTCGTTTTTTATTTTCATGGATCTTTTCTTATCTTTACCACTTTCATATTTATTAATCTACTAACTTTTATATCCTCTCACATGTTTCTATCAAGCATTACAATTACTCGATACAACTTTTCTATCTCTAGAGTAAATGATATCGGGCTGGGCCGGTTGACAAGGAAGCGGTATCAGTGGCCGGCTCAATAGAGATGGTAAGAGAGTACGGTGGGCCACGCGCCGCCCTTCCGCCGCCCCGAACAGTTAGTGTCTGACCAGACCATACCCTGCCAAAAAAAAAGAAATACTGTCAATTCAATTTATTTTTATCTCAGATAGATGAGTAAAATAAATATCCATAAGCACAACAGTAAAAGACCACTAACAAATGCAAGTAGATAATATCACTGAAAAAGAAGGACACTTAGAAATAAAACTCTATACTAACGCATTGTATAGTTTGTCAATTTCAGTCCCACCATAGTAGAGGTCCAACATTAGTACGTAGATGATCCGAGATTTGAAGTTTCTTCTCCCTTTTTTCGTATTGGCAATCAGCTACTTTACGCGCCATTTTTGCCAGTGTGAAGTCTTTTTTCACGTCTTTAATATCTTCATGTTAGTCATTGTCCGTCAGTAAGTCAAATCGTCGTCATCAACAGTGCTATGGCTACAATGTCAATAGCGAATTTTGGCAATTTTGATGGAAAACGAAAACGTTGTAAAGCATTTTTATATGATATTCACTACTTGCCAGCAGCTCCATCGCATCACTTCACATAAAATGCCATCTCAATTATCCAATATAATACGTTAAAACACTAAGATATTGAATATAATACTAATAATACAAGAGCACCACATGAAGTTTTCAGATTCCCCGCCAAAAGTACCGATTCGAAGTTTAACAAAATGTTAAAATCTCCTGAAATATTAAACACATTTTTATTATATGGTAACCCTAACGAGGGTGCGTTCTTCCGACTTCGCATTGACCTTCTACTTGCTAAGCTATTATGATATAGAGGCGTGTGGAGACGCTTGCCAACTTCTTTTATAAAGCTTTTATAGTGTTTTTGTGTCGACTTGATTTATTTATACGCAAATACGCGTATATTTTCTTGTACTACACTAGATTTTGCCCGCGTCTGCGTTCGCGTAGAAGCCTAAAATTGTTCTAACAGGATGTATAATTCATTTTTTTTTAAATTATAAACTTTATTATAACAATTAAATTAATATGTTTAAATGTTTGAATAGTTATAAAATATAACAATATTTATTGTAATCTTGGGAAATAAAGATTAACCTTTAAATATAATAATAAATGTGTAAATATAATAAAACTTTCTTATATTTTATGAGCACGAAGCTCGGCATTTTATCTGGTGAAAGTTACACGGAGGTGTTATTTTTTTTACAACGAAATCTAAATACTCCACCTACCGCGGTATTTCTTTGTAAATAGTATTTTTTGTTTTTCTTTCGGGTGCTAGAATCACCATGTTACTCTGTGCGCTTAATCTGTAGCATACCACATACAACTGACCGTGGAAGAATTAGTTTTCCCTCAAATAGCGAAATCAGGAGTATCGCTACCTACCCTAAAAATTAGACTTGTGTTTGTTTATGGTCATTCCAAATATGAATTATAATCCGATTTAAATATTCTTTTATATTTTTTACTTACATTTATTTTTTAATATTGAATGACTTGTATATTTTATAACCGAACTGTTCTAGTCTTCAACATTTCAAATTTCGAATTCTACGTCCCTATGAGGCCGTGTCCTAAAAGTGCGTGATTTCTCTAAAGCTTAGAAATCTTCAAATGCCGTACTAATATAGTACGGTGACTTTCAAGACATTTTAGTTTTAAAGAAAGAGTATTTGCATTACACCAAAATTTTACGTGCATTCCTTTTTTGAATAAAATCGGATTCAGTTTTCAAAGTGTGTCAAAATAATATGTAATTTCAATCAAAAACACTAAAGAGTATCGATATCAACTTCGAAGCAAATCACTCCCAAAATAACTTTCTACCCTTTTAATCCCGTTAGGGGATAAATTTCAATAAAATACGAAACACATCTTCCATCAATTTTGTTAAAGAATGTTTATGCAAAATTAGAAATAAATTATGGACCAAGGACTCACGTTGTCCCATACAAATATTGCCCCACTTTTCCAACCTCTTAGGGATAAATTTTCGGAAAATCCTTTCTTATATATATGACATAGGCATCCGCCTACGTCATATAAAGAACACATCCTCGAAAGTTTCAGGTCTTTACGATCAGCAGTTTCGGCTGTGCGTTGACCCGTCAGTCATTCAGGACAAAGCATTTTACATATACATATCGATATTAGGATTTCATACGAAAATATTCACTCCGCATAGGTAAAGCTATTTTTCCTGAGTATGGCATGGTTGGACTGGCATAGTTCCATGACGTTTCGTGTTGTTCGTGATTTCTATTCCTATATTTCTTAGTGCGATTCACAAATCAAAAACGCCATCTGTGCAGTCTTATTACTTCTGTATCGCACTAAGAACTGTAGGAATTAAATTCATGAATAGTATGCAATTTTATTAGGTACCTAGCTGACTATACCAGCCGGAATATACATTTTATTATACAAAAGTAAGAGAAATTTGTTTTTTCAATTATTTAAGCAACAAGAGCTCAAGGGCAGCTCCTGTGGTGCCGAGCGGGCCACCGAAGATAAAGATCGGGTACCGGTGGCCCGCTCGCACGGCGAAGAGAAGAGTTTTGCATGGTGGGTCTATGGGGTCACGCGCAGCCTCTTCCGTTACCCCGGATCGATTTGGCGGGGCGAGACCACATCCATAGTCCACCGCAAAAAAAGGGGCAGATCCTGTGGGGTACAGACCTCGGCTTGAGGCGTTGCTGAGGGCAATGTGGGTATTATACGTTAGATAGATTTATTCTTACGCGGCACGGTTTCACACCTCGACGACGAGGACGAAACCGCGGTCTAAGAAAAACGTGTGTAAAAATCATTATATGAATACCTTTAAGGGATACGGGGATATATAGTTTCAACACTACAGTATTGGTTATTCGACGAATTGAATAAGAATAAAATTATATACCTAGTTAAAACTGTACGGATATAAAATATAATAATATTATCACGGCCCATAAACTATAAAAGCCTTTCTCAGAATATTATTGGAAGGCAATTGACATATTAAACGCTTCGTTAGAGATTTCAAAGGTCGATGTTGTTGATTGGTTTTTCTTGCGTTGTTTGTTAGATTCTTAGATTTTTATTGCGTACTTTATCTGTGACCTAGTTAATAAGGGAGGGTAGTACCACTTATCATCATCTGAGCTCATATATGTCCCACTGCTGGGCTCGAGCCTCCTCCGCAATAGGAGAGAAATTGACCTACTATGCTATGCTGGTCAGACGTGTTGGTATAGTATCACTTATGAGTTGCCAATCAAAGGCACTGTCAATCATAGAAATAATTTACATCCACTAAGAGGCTATTTCTTTCTCAACTCATATACGTCCCACTGATAGCAGTGACCCTTCTCCATACCCAATAAGAGGGAAACTTACTACACCACAATTATGTCGGGTTGAGAACCCTCAGCGCTCACCCATAGTCCGGGTAAAGTTATCATAACCATCTGAGACTAACAACTAAGTCACACAAAAAGAAAACGCAATTATGCCAAAATGATCACACGGTTTGATATATGGTTTTATTTTTTTTTTTCTTTTCTTACAGTGATATTGTCTAGTTGCGTCCCTTAGTCGTATTTTACGACTGCCCATGCCCCGTCAATACATGGTATTAGAACTCGTATAAATCGTACTATAATCATGACATTTAAATAACTCTCGTTTATACAATGGCATAATGCTGATGCCGATAATGACTTGCAGGATTTAACATTCTAGAAAATAATTATTAATTATGACTGCACAGGTAGCGTAGTGGTTAAGATATCGACCTTCCGCACCAGTGTCGTGGACTCAATTCCCACGCAAGATAATACTTTGTGCGATCTACAAAATGTTGTTCGGAGTCTGGTTGTGGTTTGTCTACGTTAATTGCATGTATGTAAAGTCCCCCGTAATACAAGGAGTATTTCCTTATTTCCATCCTTATTTTATTTAAACACCACCCGTGCAGGGTGGTGTTTAAATAAAAAAAAAAAAAAAAGAGTGTTAAAAATTCGTGAAAATAGTTCTATTTTTAATGTTATATTCATAATAGCCTGGAATTTATAATTCCAGAATAAGTACAGTAAGCTCGGCGAACCAAAATTTGCGCAATCAATGTTTTTTATATGCCCTGAAAGTGTATTTCACGACTTAATTTGTTCTACAAATTCTCATATAAAATAAAATATAATAGGAAATCAATATCTAAAAAGCAAATACAATAACCTACACATCAAAATAAGTAGACTCCGCGCGGTACATACAACTGTAAGCGGCCATAAGTCTGGGGGCGACGAACTAATTCAATAATCTTAACACAAACGCATTGAGCTAAATCTGTTGACACTTAGTAACGTTAGCATACAAATATATGAGCTATTAGGATTGTTATTTGAAATGGAAATAAAACGCGCTCCAATGATTTTCTTCATTACTCTGTAGAAAACACATTAAAAATACAATATGGGAGTTTGAGCGGGAAAGGAAAAGTGTCACGTAGTGCTCTTGTATTATATTAATTATCTTAGTATTTTAACATATTATATTTAAGTAATTTTGATGACATTTTATGTAATGTGATGCGCAGGAAGTACTGAAGTGTTGTGAATGTGATATAACAGTGCTAGCATACGTTTTCATTTTCCACCAAAATTCCTAAAAGATGCCTTTTATCAGTGTGGCCATGGCACTGTTGAAGGCGGTGATTTGACTTACTGACGGACGATAACTTTAAATGAAGTTAATTTATAAACAAAGATTTGGCTTAAAGGTCTTAGTAACCAAGCCATAAACTCAAAGAAATGTATGAGGCTGAAGAACAAAAGGAGAAAGAGAACTTTACTTTATTCCTCTTATTCAGTAAGATAGAAAGCGGGTTACTATATCACATCGCTCTATGGATTAGCACAGGTATTAATTATAGTTTTCATTCTTTTGAACTGATTGTTTACGCTGTTTTTTTTTATTTTTTAAGATCACTAATAATATTGTATTTCTGTTTTATTCTCTTGGAGTTTATGGCTTGGTTACTGTGAGACCTTTAAGCCAAATCTTTGTCTATAAATTAACTTAATTTAAAGTCATCGTCCGTCAGTAAGTCACCTTCAACATGGCGATGGCCATACTGATAAAAGGCATCTTTTAGAAATTTTGGTAGAAAATGAAAACGTATGCTGGCACTGTTATATCTCATTTACAACACTTCAGTACTTCCTGCGCATTAAATTACACAAAATGTCATCAATATTTATTAATATAACACTTTAAAACACTAAGAAATTGAATATAATAGGTACAAGGATACCACATGACATTTTTCCATTCCCGCTAAAATTCCGTCAGCCTTATACAGCTTATCATTGTGCATATGCCTTCATCGCATTCAAAACCTGTGTCTTCTTTCGCAATGCTGTTATCTGCCTACAATCCTTAGTCATCTTTTATTATTTCCGCGGGAAGGAAACGGGTAATAATATTAATCATTCATTTGTGATTACCTAAGTATTCAAATCAAATCAAATCATTTATTATGCATAAGCCCTATAAGGGCACTTACATATTGACAATTTTACATATTTTTCTTAAATTCATCGACCACCGGATCGGAAAGCAGCCACAAACTGAGAAGATCCGTCAAGAAACTCAGCGGACTCGTATTTTTTTTTAAATTATATGTTTTCATCAAATATTATTGGATACATGTTTAGTCCATATTAGCTCCAGTTTAGCTTCCTTCGAGTAAAGATTCATTTTTTAAAAGTTAAATACAAGATAAACAAAAAACAAAAACAGAACCGATATTAATTATTATACACCTTGTTTTTTCATGGTCAATCTAAAAGTATTGATTTATCTGCTGCCTATACCAAAGTGGTGTAAACCAAGTAATAGGTTATGTAAATACACCGGTGTGGACGTGATATATGTACTACCGTACCGCAATAGCTCACGCGGTGCCCACACACTTACGACATTGTATGAACCTTACTGATTTAAATGTAAGAATATATATTTAAATCAGTAAGGATAAAGCTGTTATATATTTCTAACATAAGATGTTTGTGGCAAACGAGCAAGTAGCAGACCTAGTGATAAGTGTTACTGCCGCCCATGGACTTTTAGAGCCATTGCCTACCAATACAAACCCTCAACCCACCCAGTTGGGCTTCCGGCTCTCTCGCTCACCGAACGAAGTGCAATAGCACATTGCCATTACTCAGACGTCGATCTTCTGCGAGAGTGTGGTACCCCGGACGGACCGGCCCGCGGCTGTACAGAGAACTGTCAACAGTGTAGTTCTACCACTATTACAAGTTTGTTAGTTTCCATCTATTATCAAGAGCTGGTAAACAATTTTAGGCCGCTGTGATTTTGTATATTAATATTTTAGATTACGAAATTGCAATTAGGTTAAAAGTTACAAAAAATGCAGTTAGGCCACTATGGTTCTAGCAGCTTCAAATCTATTATGTATATATCCTTTTTTTTTGCGGCGGACTATGGTCACACCGCGCTAAATCCGTTCGGAGCGTCAGATGCGCTACCCCATAGACCAGCTCCGCAATGTACCTTTCGACGCCGTGCGGTTAGGCCACCGGAACCCGGTATTTATCTTCAGTGGCCATTATGTATAAGCCCTACGAAGGCACTGACATATTTTCTTCACACATTCTTTACCACGTCATAATGAATAGCTTATTCATAGGCATTCTATGTCAGTAGGACATGTCGTTGAAAACCAAATTATTGACTTATCTAGGAATATTGGCAAAACATGAAAATTCACTATTATGTCATATTCTCTACACTTTAGCACCGTATCTATTTTACATTACATAAAATACCAAGGCAGCATGATTTTTTATATTTTCGCTTAAACTCCTTGTCCATAAACAAGTTCAATATTCTTTTTCTTTTTCTGTATTGGCAATCAGCTACTTATACGAGCCATTGTTGCCAGTGTCGAGTTATAATTATCTTCACGTCTTTAGTTTTTTCATATTAGTCATTATCCGTCAGTAAGTCAACTCGTCGCCACCAACAGTCCTATGCCCACAATGTTAATGGTGTCTTAGACTTTTGGTAGTAAACGAAAACGTTGTAACGAACTTATATATCATATTCACTACATCCCTTTCCGTGTGGTGATGGAGTAAGAATACCTACAATTCACCACCCCATATCCTACCCGTGGGTGATCATACGAGACGACTAAGGGATATAAAACGCATATAATATCTATGCAAGAGAAGGAAAACTCGAAACAAAATCCTACACCAACACGTCTGACCAGCGTGGTATAGTAGGTCAATTTCCCTCCCATTATGGAGGAGGCTCGCGCCCAACAGTGGGACATATATGAGCTGAGACGATGATGATGAGATGAGATGACTACATCCCAGCAGTTCCATCACATCACATTATACAAAATGCCGTCAAAATTATTTAATAACGCGTTAAAACATTTAGATATTAAATATTCCTAATACAAGACCACCACATGACGTTTTCAGATTCCCGCCAAAAGTCTATCAAGTTTCTATAACACAAAAAAAATAGAACACAAAAAGACAACAGATAATATAAATTATAACAGTGTTGTCATTCAGTAAATTAAGGACAGTGATATGCAACAAAAGCTACCATTCATCACTTTATTTTGTCCCGTTATTTATCGTGGTAACACCGTATAATGCCAATGGTTTTTTTTTTTTATGAATCGAAATCTGTAATGTGGTTTTAGATATTTTAAATCTGATTTAATTTTACAAGAGGAAAAACTGGTACAACGTTGAGAGTTTCTCTTGTACAAATACAGAATTTTAAAGATGATGAATGAATTGGTTTCATTATTATTTAACCTTTTACCGTCTGCTAGAAGACGTAGTAAGAATAAAAAAAATCGACCAAGTGCGAGTTATACTCGCGCACGAAGGGTTCCGTAAAACTAAAAAAAAATCAAGTATGTTGTATGGGTACCCCCCTTAAATATTTATTTTATTTTATTTTTAGTATTTGTTGTTATAGCGGCAATAGAAATACATCATCTGTGAAAATTTCAACTGTCTAGCTATCACCGTTCTTGAGATATAGCCTGGTGACAGACGGACGGACGGATGGACGGACGTACAGCGAAGTCTGAGTAATAGGGTCCCGTTTTTACCCTTTGGGTACAGAACCCAGAACAGAAAAACAGTATATAGTGCCATAATTGCCATTCTTAGCAGGCGAGTTGTTCATATCATTCGGCACATAGGAAAGAAAATATTTCTTCATTGAAGATGTACTAATTATGTCCTACAGATGACTGACTGTACAAATGGTGTAGTAGTTAAGATACCGATCTACCATGCCTGTGTCGCGAGTTCGGTTCCCACGCAGGACAATATTTTGTGCGACCCACAAACTTTTGAGTCTGTGTGTAATTTTTCTGCATTAATTATGTTTATAAATTCGCCCGCAATACAAGGATTATTTCCTCAGTGTAAGGTGTTTTTATAAAAACAAAAAAATATAAGGCGTTTAAATTAAAAAAATATGGTTTTTTTTTCTAAAGAAATTTTTTTCTAAAGATTTCCTTTTATTTTTTGTTTTTTTTTTTTGTAAAGACACCAGTCTTCTTTCAGTAAGAATCCTCCTGCACTAAGGAAATAGTCCTTGTATTGCGAAGGACTTCACAAACATGCAATAAACTAAAAAAACTTGTAATGAAACTAAAACACGTGTTGTAAATATAGAAACTAGAAAGAGAATTGATTTCTATTTTTTGGCAGCTTTTTTTTCGAAATTTAATGACAAGGTTTTGCGGCCGAACTGTTTTACTTTTGTGTTATAGTGATGCGCGCGCATCTTTAAATTTCACTCTCATCAATTTTTCATAACACTCCTAAAGAAGTTTAACTTAAAAAAATACTAAAAAGTAAGTCAGTTTGTATGAGAACAAGTCGCAACAGTTTGCAAACGAGGCGGCAATATCGGCCGTAACGCTAATCGTTCATTGTGTTCCGCTATATTTGACGTCTGGTACAAGACATGACGTGAGAGCGACTTGCGAACTTGCTAAGGCAACAGCGATAGGACTTTAATTAAAATTACATTCTCCACCATAAACTTATAGTTTACCATCAATGGAGTTATATGCTTTAAATTTTTATTTGTATTTTATCTCCAAAATCTTAAATAGGAATGTAGTTATTTAAATTACTGAAATTTAGCATTTAATATGCTTAATTATTTATAAAACCCGATTACGAAGCAAAAAAATGATGTCACAAGCGGGATTCGAACCCGCGCCTATTGGCATTCCGGCACAATCGTGCTGCCACTACACCACCGTGACTTATTGTAGGACATGCAAATTTCGCTTCGTATCATATACCGTCACCTTAAGACGTAAATATGACGTAAAATGTACTATATTTAAGATTCCAATTTATTAAGTTAAGTAACAAATCTCGCAAAAGATCGACATCTGAGTAATGGCAATGTGCTGTTGCGCTTCGTTCGGTGAGCGAGAGAGCCGGAAGCCCAACTGGGTGGGTTTGGGGTTTATATTGGTAGGCAGCGGCCTAGCTCTACTTCTGGTATAGCGAAGGTCCATGGACGGCAGTAACACTTACCATCAGGTGTGGTGCTTACTCGTTTGCCACCAAAAGCAATAAAATATATCTATATATTTATTCGCACTACACACACACGCACACACGGTGGTATGATTATGGTTCTTACCTACTGTGATGTTCGCGGATTTGATTCTTTGTTTTCAACGCAAGATAATGCTTTGAATAATCAATAAATTATTATTCTATGTTTGAGTGTAATTTATGTTCGTTAATTGTGTTTGCAAAGTCCATCACTGTACAAGTATGAATTACTTATTACAAGTTATAGTGTAACAAAAAGATATTTATTAGTTTCTATGTTAGACAAATTCTTTTTAAATTAATTATTGTATTTATATAATTTTTATTAAATATATTTATAACCGCCATTAACAACATAGTGTTAAATCTAATATATATATATTTATATATATATATATATATATATATATATATATATATTATATATTTATATATTTATATATTTTTAATTATAAAGCGGAAGAGTTTGTTTGTTTGTTTGTTTGTTTGTTTGTTTGTTTAAACGCGCTAATCTCAGGAACTACTGGTTCGATTTGAAAAATTCTTTTTTTGTTGGATAGTCCATTTATAGAGGAAGGCTTTAGGCTATACAACATTACGCTGCGACCAATAGGAGCAGAGCAACAATGATGAATGTGTAAAAATCGGGATTGTGTTTCCTTTTGAGAGCTTCCGCTGCGTAAACGGTTAAAGTTGCGCAAAAATTATGTACTATATAATTGTTCCCCTTTCAAAGTTCTAAATAAAAGTCCGCGACACCATATGTCTATCTTTTAAGATTGGCTCACTATAACCTTTTTTATGCTAATCAAATTTGTTTTAAAATAATGTGATATTTTCGAAGGTGTTTTTATAAACATAATATTAATCCTTATCCAAATAAATGAGTTATTCATCACAAGTATTTAATTTAAAACAAAATTGCTCTTTACATTATTTGATTTCAATGAATATCTTAGGAAATATCGCAGTTTAAAAATAACATCGCAGCAAAATAATGATCAAGTACTGGGCGCGCATTTACGATAAAAATATTGGGTCTTATAATCTTATATTAAAAAAACTCAAACTAATGTTATTTCAAAGTACTTCTGCACACACTACATTTTTAGTTTTGTTTTCTTCTCATGACCTTCCGTCGGCTTTACACATCCTAAATAATAATAATAAGTATAGGAAGTATTAGTGCCTGCCCTCATGTATGGCAGTGAAAGTTAGATTTGGCGGAGAAGACATGAAAATAGAATAAATGCTGTAGAGCTGACAGCTCTTCGTAACGTGTGTGATGTAAGTCTGAAAGATAAAATTAGGTATAATGTTATAAAAGAGCGCTGGTATGCTGAGGTGGGTTGGACACGAAGTGGAAGAAATAATGAGTGGGCAGAGGTTGACGAAGCAAACATATAAAGCAATCGTGAATGGGACGAATACAAGGGGAAGACCACGTCATATTTTTCTGGACCAAATTGGAGATTTGTTCACGAGAGGTCATCATCATCATCATTCTCCTACTCTTATTCCAATTACTTGGGGTCGATACAATAAGTACTCTTCATTCATAGTACATATTATAAAAGTTATTGGCAATAGTTTTATTACCGGCCGCCTGCCAGACGTCAACCCTCCATGGGAATGTAATTGTTGACCAAACGGCATCAGATGGAGTTGGCCCAAGTCGTTATAAGGCTCTTAGTCGTCTTTTACGACATCCACAAGCAAAGTGAGGATTGGTAGTATTCGTAGCCGCTACCACACAGCGATTTCATACACATTAAAAGTATGTGTAATCGTAAATAGGCGTAAGTGTATGTATGTATATATGTATAATATACATACATTGTATATGGTATATCTATAGAAAGTATAGATAAGACCCAATACTTTTACTTAAAGTTTAATGTTCTACTCTTACTAATAAAAGGGTCATGTAGGTACCTAAAACAGCTTTAACGTATGTATTATTTAAAAATATTTCCACCTTTTACGTAAACGAATTCGCGAGTTGAAGTTAACGTTAGCCCAAAGTAACCATTCCACGCGGACGAAGTCGCGGGCGAAAGCTAGTCTAATATATTTAAACAAGCAATTCTTATACCGGGTGTAACATAGAATGGAGCAGCCGGTCAGCTGGCATAGTTCAATTGTAATGGCCGTTCGGATCCTCAGCTTCTCTTTTTCAGCTTCTTTTTTGCCTTTTAATATATGTTTTTATTATGTTATTAACTATTTTTATAACATTTAAATATATCTTCCAAAACACACTAAAAAGAAAATACCGAGCAAAACTCGGTCATCCTAGTGTCCATTAGTGTTAATACCTCCTGTATTTCGATATGAAAATCATCATATTTTTGCATATTTTTTTCATTAAAATTTTCTTTATTATTTATTAAAAATTTATTGACGTATCTATGACATAGATACATCAAGATAAAGTCTGTTGATTTGACAGTCGACTCCCTCGTCATCGTCAATAATATAAATTAATATTTAATTCGTGTTCTTACAATTGCAAATACTATTAGTGATAGTTTTGTAAATAATTGATATGTTCCATAATTAATTTAGATGAACGCTTATTATTGGTACCGTAAGCAATATGCATATCGTCTACACTACTTGAATGTTATACACTAAACGTGCGGCTGAGAGTTCAGATAGTCTGGTACGCCGCGCGCCGCGCCGAGGCACGCGCGCTCTGGCATACTACACCGATACAGGGCTGCCAATATTGACTGCACAGATGATGGTGGATAAGATACCGACCTTTCGTACCAGTGCCATAGGTTCAATTTCCACGCAGGACAATATTTTGTGTGATCCACAAAGTGTTGTTCTGAGTCTGGGTGTAATTTGTCTGCGTTAATTGCATTTTTGTAAAGTCCCCCGCAATACCAGGTTTATTTTCTTAGTGCAGGGTGGTATCTAAAAAAAAAGAAACAAAAATACTCAACATTTGCAGTCATACATCCATTCGTGATATACATACATATGCCCAAGGAGGGTAAATGACATAATCACTATGCTTCACTGGATGGTTTGTTATCGCAATTTGTGTTTTAAGATAAATATTTTGTAGTATACCTTCTTTTCTGGGCAGATTATGATCTATAAACATCTCATCCGCTTCGTCCAGGATGAAGGCGGAAGCCTTCCACCGTAAGGGCGGCGTGCGACTCCATAACCCCAAGCGTCCCTCCACATCGCCATTGGAACGACTACTAGTATTAATTCCTTGACATCCATGGCTGACCTGAAATTTGTAGTATATCTAAAAAAAACTAATAAAAATAAACAAATATAATAAAATAAATTAATTATTATATTATAATCTATTAACTCTTTGTCGTATTTTACGACATCCACGAGTAATTTAACAATTAGTAGTATTCTTAGCCTCTACCACACATGATGATCTAAAAATTGGAATGGATGCTACAGAATAAAAGCGTTGTGGTATCACTTTTATAGTAGATACAACAACATATTTTTACCCGACTGCAAAGGAGTGGAGAGTAGAGGAGAGGAGTGTTTAACAGTCTATGTATGTATGTATATATGTATGTATGTATGTTTGTATGTTCCTTTGAAGCACTATATATACCAAACGCCTTGGCCGATTTTTATGATTCGCACGTCAATCGATTCCTCTTAATCCGGCGAGTGTCACTAAAGATATGACGTTATTGAAAATTCAATATGGCGACTACTGGACGCCATATTGTGAAAATAAAAAAAAATAAAGTCAACAAATTATATCGAGTGGGTTATCGTTAAATAGGTATTTAAAAATTATTTTTAGTTTTCTCTCAACATTTTTCGATTTGACTAGCCGTTTAGGATCTATATCGATTTAAAGTTTCGTAACAACCTTTCTCACATATAGCTTTTTAGACAGTAGAAATTTACGATGAAAAGACGAAAAATTCATATAACTGGATGTGGATGGACATATACTGAAGTATCTAGTAGGTATATTGTCCAATATACCATAGGTAGTGCTACCTAAAGTATCTAATGTCTGACGCGGTCGCCTATCTCCAATTTCTAACGATTTAGTACTCAACTTCAGTCGAAATACTATATATAGTTAGATACTTACCTACTTATTAATAAATAAGATAATTATAGCTACCTAGGTATTTATAACTAAAATGTATAAAATAAAAAAAAATGATTAAAAAAATCAATAAACCCGACTGCGTATAAAGTCACCAAAACTACGTACATAATAAAAAAACTGAAAAGATAAAAACAAGCACTTAGATGTCCGGTGGTCTAGAATTCCATAATATATTATTGAATAAATACTATTGCAGAAAATGAAATATATTTTAATAATAGAACATGACAACTGAACAGTCGGGATCCTTTATTCGACAGCAAATCTAATTTTTCAATGGATCCCCACTGTTCAGTTGTCATGTTCTATTATTAAAATATATTTCATTTTCTGCAATAGTATTTATTCAATAATATATTATGGAATTCTAGACCACCGGACATCTAAGTGCTTGTTTTTATCTTTTCAGTTTTTTTATTATGTACGTAGTTTTGGTGACTTTTTACGCAGTCGGGTTTATTGATTTTTTTAATCATTTTTTTTATTCTTGTAGTGACGGAGTAAGAATACAATTCACCAACCCCTATTTTACCCGTGGGTGATCGTAAGAGACAACTAAGAGATATAAAACGCATAGAACATCTATGCAAGAGAAGGAAAACTCGGAACGAAACCCTATACCAACACGTCTCACCAGCGTGGTGTAGTAGGTCAATTTTCCTACCATAATGGAGGAGGCTTCAGCCCAACAGTGGGACATATATGAGCTGAGATGATGATGGTAATGACAAGAACATTAAGCTGAGCAATCATCCTTTTCTTCATTTGTGGAGGGAACGCCATTGTCATAATATAAATTCTATTTTATTTTCTCGTGTTTTTTGTAATGTATTTTTTAGTGCTTTTATTTTTTTGTATACATCCATTTATTAATTTTATTAAACAGTTGCTAATATTAATGTATCATTGCATGTCTTTTCTGTGAAGGAGTAACAAATATTTTTTCTTTCTTTCTAATAATAAGTGAATGTGTATGTTATAGTGTGGGAACCCTGTCGCAGCTTCAACACCGATATCGTGCACGTACGCACCGCGCCGATGTGATCTCGTTACGTCTCGTGGTACTGTATGGTAATAACCTCTTATTGTAGTTGAGGCTGTTGACTTTTGTATTCGTAAATAATAATTGTCAATGTTTCATTCATCTTGTGAAACATGATTGCAATCCATCCATTCATCAGGCCGTATACACAAACTTAAAATCTGTATTTACTTTTAACAAAATTTTAAAACAACATTTACTTAATGCACAATTACACTGTCTTATATAGTGCGAAATTTCGATACTCTTAAAAATATATACACACACATACATACATACATATCATCACGCCATATCCCTTGCAGGGTAGGCAGAGAGAACAGAGTGCCAGAGAACTCTATCTCTGCATACTTCACTCGCTTCCTCAACATTCATAATTCTCTTCATACACGCTCGCCGGTTTCGGAGACTCTTGACTCCACCTTCCTTCAGTACATGACCGATCTGGTCTAGGTAGGTTAGTCTCGGTCTCCCTCGGTACCTACATCCTTCCACTTTCGCATTGTATATCTTCTTAACCAGGCGTTCGTTCGGCATTCTTTCCACATGTCCGAACCATCGGAGCATTCCCTTTCGCATCTTTACACCAATACTCTCTTTCATACCTACTCGCTCTCTTACGTCGTCGTTACGAATGCGGTCGGTCAGCCTAACTCCACAGATTTTCCGCAGAGATCACATTTCGACCGCATTAATTTTACTATCATACTCTTTTCTGCATACCCAACTCTCGCTTCCATACAGTAATGTTGGGACAAGCACTGCGTTATGTATTGCTACACGTGCCTTCTGGCTGAGGTGGTGGCTGCCGAAAAGTTGCCCCAACGCTCCGTTCACTCTATTGCCCGCATTCACTCTTCGCTCTATATCAGTGGTGTACCTTCCATCTCGGCTAAATCCACATCCAAGATATACAAATTCATCCACTTGCTCTAGTACATCATTACCTATTGTTACTCTTACATCTGTTCTGGTTATATCTCTTTCAAAGACCATTATTTTGGTTTTGCTCACATTCAAAATATATATATTTTATTAAATATTGCCAATTTTATTTATATTATATATGTATGCAATATATTATATATGTATACAGGCTCTAAATGTAGGCCTCATAACCAAGCTCAAAGTCGCTCAGCGTGCTATGGAGCGAGCTATGCTCGGGATTTCTCTGCGTGATAGAATCCGTAATACAGCAATCCGCAGAAGAACGGGTGTAACCGACATAGCACGAAGAAGTGGCAATGGGCAGGCCACATCGCTCGAAGAACCGACAACCGTTGGGTAAAAAAAGGTTCTAGAGTGGCGACCACGTACCGGACGACGCAGTGTGGGACGCCCAACCCCACTAGGTGGACAGACGACCTGGTGAGAGTTGCTGGGCGTCGATGGATGCAGACGGCACGGGACTGCACTCTGTGGGCGTACCATGAGGGAGGCCTACGTCCAGCAGTGGACGGTGATGGGCTGAAATGATGATGATGATGTATGCAATGTTGTTATACTTATGTTAAAATTATTCATACATCGTTACACACACACACACTGACACTTTTATACTAGTCATGTTTTTAATAATTTCTTTAATATGTACCAGGTGTTGGCAGAATATCAGCGCTATTTTATAAAATAAAATAGCCTAAGCTGAGCCAATAGCCTTTTTTGTTTCTCGTTAATGTCATTTTATACCAGAAGTTGTTTTCTTTAGTTATGTTTATTTTCATTAGTTTTTAACGAGAACAAAATAAATGTTTTTCTTTCTTTCTTTCTTATACGTCTACTATTGGACTAATCCCTGAGAATCACATTAAAAACGATCCTGTGCTACTTACATCAAATAATTCCAGACTTCTTCTTCTTTTTTCGTGTTGGCAATCAGCCAGTTATACGAGACAGTGTCGGGTTGCTATTTTCTTCACGTTTTTAATCTCTTCGTGTTAGTCATTATCCGTCAGTAAGTCAAATCGTCGCCATCAACAGTCCTATGGCCACACTATTAATAATATCTTCTAAAAACTTTGGTGAAAAACGAAATCGTTTCGGGTTGAGAGCCCTCAGCGCTCACCCATAGTCCGCGTAAAGCTGTCAAAGCCATCTGCGGCTAACAGCTAAAAACACAAAAAAAAATAAAAAAACGAAATCGTTAGAACCGTCCTGAGGATGTCTCGTTTAGAGGCGAAACACGTGTCGAATCTTTATTTGAAGTTTTGCGGAAAATTGCAAGTTAAAGTTCTGGAGGCGGTGCTCATCACAGGAGTAAGATTCCCTTATATCCTATTCCACCTTGATCCCATCCCGTATTCTTTCCTTTCTTGAGGTATACGGTATATTGATTAACCATTGGAAACTGGTGGGTCTTCCTTTCTCTCCTCCATTTTATAATAATAATGGATTTCCGCCATGTATCACCTAATTCAATCAATTATAAACGAAATCGTTGTAAAGCACTTAGATGTGGATGTTAGATGTGGATTTTGCTTTATATCTCCAGCTTTATATTGAAAAAAACTGTCAACATTTGGCAAATTACTTTTCTAATTAATTTTAATGCGGGTACCAAGACAATTAAAAGCGTTTCTCGGGACTTCCTAAGGGTCAAACCTCGGTCTCATTTAATGAAGACCATTTTGATACTTGGTTTATGGGAGTTACAATGACGGTAATGTGGAATTTCAACAAAAAATATAGGAGGATGATAATGAAACTTATTCTATAAGTACAAAAGCTAGTTTAGTGGACCACGCTGTTGACAGTTTTCTGTGTTCAGCAGCGGGTCTGAGTAATGACAATGTGCTATTGCGCTTCGTTCGGTGAGCGAGAGAGCCGGAAGCCCAACTGGGTGGGCTTGGGGATTGTAATGGTAGGCAACGGCTATACCCTTGGTATTGCAAAGATCAGGTGTTCTGCTTGCTTGTTAACCATCATAAGCAATAAAAAAAGATCGATGACTGAATAATGGCAATGTACCAAACATTAAAAAAGATGCAATATTATGAGAAATATTTTATAATGACAGAATTATAGAGAATTTTTTAGTGGTAGGACTACGATGTAAACAGTTCTCTATATACAGCCGCGGGCGGGTCAGTCCGGGGTAGTACCACACTCTCGCAGAAGATCGACGTCTGAGTACCATTACTCAATGCAATGTGCTAGTATATATAGGCTATATAGGCAGCGGCTTAGCTATACCCATGGCGCCCATGAGCGGCAGTAACACTTTCCATTAGATGTGCTGCTTACTCTATGGTGGAAAACCACCATAATGATTTAAAAAAAAGCTATATTTTTTTTTTAAACATCTCCCAGCACTAAGGAAATAATCCTTGTATTGCGGGGGCACTACAAACGTGCAATTAACACAGACAAATTACACCCAGACTCAGAACACTTTGTAGATCGCACAAAGTATTGTCCTGCGTGGGAATCGTACCCTCGCAACTGGCATTGAAAATCGGTATCTTAACCACTACGCCATCTGTGCATTCAATATTCATCTCTTATCATCAGGTGGACAATGAAAATATTAATATATATAATGATATGTTTCAAATAACACACCAATATTATCTATCAGTGATAAATATATGATATGATGTGGTGTGAGTCAACGGGACCGATATATGATACTATCAGCTGATAACTGTTATCAACAACCCATACTTGTGCCTTTAATTATATTCAACACTAGCTGTGCATCCAATACCGCTTATATAGATTAATTATTCGTAACGACGACGTAAGAGAGCGAGTAGTTATGAAAGAGAGTATTGGTGTAAAGATACGAAAGGGAATGCTCCGATGGGTCGGACATGTGGAAAGAATGCCAAACGAACGTCTGGTTAAGAAGATATACAATGCGAAAGTGGAAGGATGTAGGTACCGGGGGAGACCGAGACTAACCTACCTAGACCAGATCGGTCATGTACTGAAGGAAGGTGGAGTCAAGAGTCTCCGAAACCGGCGAGCGTGTATGAAGAGAATTATGAATGTTGAGGAAACGAGTGAAATATGCAAAGATAGAGTTCTCTGGCACTCTGTTCTCTCTGCCTACCCTGCAAGGGATATGGCGTGTTGGTATGTATGTATGTAGGTAATTATACATATAATGCAAAAATTGCACAGATGGCGCAGTGGTTAAGATACCGACCTTCCGTACCAGTGCTCTATGAGTTCGATTCCAACGCAGGACAATAATTTGGGCGAGGTGACGGAATGATTCCGGGAGGATTTCCTTCACGGAGACTCGGGCCGCCGTTGGTGCCTTGGGCAGCACACGCGCTAGTTTACCTGTGCCTGATGCCGCCCTAGCCGAGGCATCGGGTGAACGGACCGGGGCTAATCCCCGGTCGCCTGAAGTGAGACCACCGAAGACAAAGACCGAGTTCCAATAGCCCGCTCGCTCGGCGAAGAGAGGTACATTGCAGGGTGGGTCCTGTACAATGCATCAATAATAATTTTTGTTATCTCATCAGTTGCGATGTCAACGGCAATTGTCCAGAACGTTTGACGTGCGATGTTTCATTGTTATCAATTTTCCAATTACTTGTGTTCGACGCAACATGTATCTTACGTCGTCATATATTGCAAAAGTTATTGGCAATAGTTTTATGATCAACCACCTGCTTGACGTCGACCCTCTTTGGGTAAGTAATTGTGGACCAAACTGTGTCAGGTTAAATTGGCCCAGGGTCTACTTAATCGTCTTTTACGACGACCAATAACAAAGTAAGGGTTTGTAGTATTCGTAGCTACTACCATACACCGTCGGGCTGACCACGGATGTCAAGATAGAGGGTACCCTTGGGCGGCACAATGGCGATGGAAAGGAATTACGGTGGGTTATGGCTACGCGCCCTGGACGGAATGGACGGCATGTGTCCAGACCATAGCCTGCCAAAAAAAAAGCTGCTACCAAATTCAAATTCATTTATTATGCATAAACCGCAGGGCACTTACATATTGTATTTTTTTTTACATTTAAAGTTAACCTAATAAACTACCACCGGATCGGAATGAGACCGCTACTGAGAAGATCCGGCAAGAAACTCACCGGATTTGTCTAATTATATTTTATCTATTTTTTTTTTTCATTTTTATATAAAAAAAAATAGTACATGTTTATTATTTAATTAGCTTCAGTGCGATGCCCTTCGAACGCAATAGTTAAAATACAATAAAAAAGACCATGGCTGGACCGGATCCCACAAGCGGCACCCGATCACGAGTTAACTACTAGAGCAGCCATCACTCCCCTCAACCACCTTGGAGGGAACACGCTACGCTTTACAAGTATGCATAATTATTAAAAAGAAATAGTAACGAAACAGTTTAAAAAAAATAATGTAATTGCTGAAAGGGGAGCTGCTCATAGCCAGTCTGAACTATCGCTTAGATAAACCGAGATTTTATAACCTTTTTTACAGAGTCTGTTCTTGACAGCCCTTCTAAACTTGTTCACAGTCATATCTGGGATATCTTTTGGTAATTTATTATAGAAGCGTATACATTGCCAGATGAATAACCTATTAATTCTTTCAAGACGCGTACTGTGTACAACTAATTTGTCCTTATTCCGAGTAGTCACACAATGAATGTCACAACATCTTTCAAAGTTACTGTAATGTCTTTTTACATACAAAACATTTTCGTATATATATTGTGATACAACACACCTACCACACAACACATAAAGTTGTCAGATATACAGAAAATGTTATAAGGTACCTTTCATCCAGGACAAAAATACTATTCCACCGAAGACAAAGATCGGGTACCGGTGGTCCGCTTGCACGGCGAAGAGAAGAGAGAGGATTTTACGGTGGGTCTATGGGGTCACGCGCCTTCTCCGTCACCGCGGACCGATTTGGCGGGGCGAGACGCACCCATAGCCCATCAATAAAAAAAAAATTAAAAAAAAGGACAAGACTACTATAGTTGACTCCGTCCTGCCACCAGTGCGGCAGTGACGAGGACACGGCGCAACACACGCTCGACGTGTGTACGAGCTGGGACGGGCAGCGCCGTGAACTCGTCACTGTCATCGGTGCCGACCTGACGCTGCTGGCTGTCGTGAAAGCGATGGTTGACAGCGTCAGGAACTGGGACGCGGTCGCCGCTTTCTGCGAAGCTGTCATCTCGCAGAAGGAGGCGGACTCGATCCGCCGCCGGCGCCTCGGGCGCAGGCGCGAATATCTGCGCCTGATGCCGCCCTAACCGAGGCTTCAGGTGATCGGACCGGGGAATAGTCCGATCACCCGACGTGAGGCCACCGCGTGAGGACGACGCCCCGACGGCGAAAGCTGTCGGGGCGTCAACACGAGAGAAACCCGCGAGGGTAAACCGCCGGGCGGGCTACCCATGACAAAGATCGTGTACTGGTGGCCTGCTCGCACGGCGAAGAGAGGTGTTTGCAGGGTGGGTCTATAGGATTGCGCGCCGCCTCTTCCATAGCCCCGGACCGTTTTGGCGGGGCGCGCCAACGTTCATAGCCCAACGCAAAAAAAAAGGACAATACTACTATCCTGGGGTGATATAAAAAAATATAACAAAATTTCAATATTTGTATGAACTCTGTTCTCTCTGCCTACCCTGCAAGGGATATGGCGTGATGATATGTATGTATGTATGTATACGAACGAAATCCTGAATAGATAGTACAGAATAAACGGATATAGTGTGGTGACGGAGTAAGAATACAATTCACCACCCCTTATCTTACCCGTGGGTGATCGTAAGAGACGACTAAGGGATATAAAACGCATATAACATATATGCAAGGGAACGAAACTTCGAAACAAAACCCTATACCAACACGCCTGACCAGTGTGGTAGGTATAATAGTAGGTCTACTTCCGTCCCATTATGGAGGAGAGTATGAATAGAATGCGAGATAGAATCCGAAATACGGCAATCCGCAGACGAACGGGTGTAACCGACATAGCACAAAGAATTAGCATGCTGAAGTGACAATGGGCAGGCCACATCGCTCGAAGAACCGACAACCGCTGGGGAAGAAAGGTACTCGAGTGGCGATCACGTACCGGACGACGCAATGTAGGACGCTCCCCCACTATCAGGTGGATAGACGACCTGGTGAAAGTTGCTGGGTATCGTTGGATGCAGGCGGCACAGGACCGCACTCTGTGGCGTAAAATGAGGGAGGCCTACGTTCAGCAGTGGACGGCAATAGGTTGAAATGATGATGATGACGGAGGAGGGTCGAGCCTAACAGTGGAACATATATGAGCTGAAACTATGATGACGATGAAACGGATATAGTAATTATTAATCATTTATAATATAGATAACAAAACTAATTAAAAGTCAATTTACCAAACACTAAAGATTGCATCATCGTTCAAATGATTCACTGATAATTAAATTTCAATTATATTGTACACTTTACTTATTAATATTTTGTGTATTTCTATATTCATATCATCATCATATGTCTCCCTATTGAGCTCGAGCCTCCTCCATAACGGAAGGAAAATTGTCCTACTATACCACGCTGGTCAGACTTGTTGGTATAGGGTTTTGTTTCGAGTTTTCTGTCTCTTACATGGATGTTATATGCGTTTTATATCCCTTAGTCGTCTCTTATGATCATCCACGGATGATATTAGGGGTGGTGAATTGTATTCTTATTCCGTCACCACACGGATAATCTAAAAATATTTGTAAATTTTTACATTTTTAGAATCTCAGCAACGGCAGGAGCTATTTTCATGATGTTTAATAGGCAGGAGATTTCGGCAAGGGATCGGAAACGGAAACAAAATATTATTTTCTTAAATTTTCAAGAAACGAAAAAATATATCTTTTAATGAGCTGAAAACTATAAGAATATGAAGGCAAATTTGGTCATTCTTATTGAGAATAGACTTAGCTCAGGAAATCGAGCAATCTAATCTAGATAGCTCCGGTTCTATCCTTGGTATTCCCTTTTTTATTATTCTTTTATCAGAATTTTTATTTTTCTCTTATTATGTTATAATATTATATTTAAATACATTTTTATTATAAAATGGAGGAGAGGAAGGAAGACCCACCACTTTCCCACGGTTAATCAATATACCGTACACCTCAAGAAAGGAAGGAATACGGGATGGGATTAAGGTGGAATAGGATATAAGGTAATCTTACTCCTGCGATGAGCACCGCCTCCAGAACTTCTACTTGCAATTTTTTGCAGAACTTCGAATTCGACACGTGTGAATTCGACACGTGTTTTGCCTCTAAACGAGGCACCCTCAGGACGGTTCGGCTTCAAATGCGGCGGCATTTTTTACCGACGATTTTTTTTATTTTATAATAATAATGGATTGCCGCCATGTATCGCCTAATTCAATCAATTATATTAAATACATTTGCCAAAAAATCACTAAAAAGAAAATACCAAAGGCTAAGCTTGGCCATCTAGTTATTTAATATTGCAAGACTCATGAATTAATTTTCTTAAGTGTTGTAGATCTACTTAATATTTAAATTTCATAATTTATGTTAAGAAATTTAAATATAGTTAAATAGAGTAAGAGTAACAATAGGTAATGATGTACTACAGCAAGTGGGTGAATTTGTATATCTTGGATGTGGATTTAGCCGAGATGGAAGGTACACCACTGATATAGAGCGAAGAGTTAATGCGGGAAAGTGCTTGTCCCAACATTACTGTATGGAAGCGAGAGTTGGGTATGCAGAAAAGAGTATGAAAGTAAAATTAATGCGGTCGAAATACGATCTCTGCGGAAAATCTGTGGAGTTAGGCTGACCGACCGCATTCGTAACGACGACGTAAGAGAGCGAGTAGGTATGAAAGAGAGTATTGGTGTAAAGATGCGAAAGGGCATGCTCCGATGGTTCGGACGTGTGGAAAGAATGCCGAACGAATGTCTGGTTATGAAGATATACAATGCGAAAGTGGAAGGATGTAGGTACTGAGGGAGACCGAGACTAACCTACCTAGACCAGATCGGTCATGTACTAAAGGAAGGTGGAGTCAAGAGTCTCCGAAACCGGCGAGCGTGTATGAAGAGAATTATGAATGTTGAGGAAGCGAGTGAAGTATGCAGAGATAGAGTTCTCTGGCACTCTGCCCTCTCTGCCTACCCTGCAAGGGATATGGCGTGATGATATGTATGTATGTAAATTTAAATAATTTGAAAATATGTTTTGGTTTTCTAGAGCAAGTCTACCTTCACTCAAATACTGTAAGGAGTGATGGCTGCTCTAGTAGTTAAGTCGTAATCGGGTGCCGCTTCTGGAATATGATTGAGCTATAATATTTTTTTATCATATTTTAAAAATTTTATTATTCCGTGTAGTGTCGGAGTAATAATACAATTCACCACCCCCTATCTTACATGTGGGTGATCATACGAGATGACTAAGGGATATAAAACGCATATAACATCTATGCGAGAGAACAAAATCCCGAAACAAAACCCTATACCATCACGTCTGACCAGCGTGGTATAGTAGGTCAATTACCCTCCTATTATAGAGAAGGCTTGAGCCCAACAGTGGGACATATATGAGCTGAGATGATGATGATGATGATATTTTAAAATAAAGACTTCAACTGCATAGATGGTTCGGCGGACACTAAGCTACCGCGTCAAGTGTTCAATTCCCTCGCAGGATAATACTTTGTGTGATCCATAAATTGTTGTTCTAAGTCAATTTGTGTCAGTGAATTATTTTTTTTTTTGGTTCTGTTCGTCCATTCGGACAGGCAAAGGGATCATACAGCCAAGTCTTATTTAATTATTTTTCATATATTGTTCATAATTTTTTCGTATTATGTAGCCTTAATAGTCATTGTCTGTCAGTAAGTCAAGTCGTTACCATTAATCGGGCGCTGATAACCTAATCAATGATTTTCTTTGGGAATTTTGAGCAAATATGAAAATACACGTAAACCACTATTATACCATATTCTCTACACTTCAGCACTTTAACTGTACCATATTGCATAAAATACCGGCAAAATTATTCAATATAACACCACAAAACACTAAAGAAATGAATATATTACAAGAGCGTGACATGACCTTTCCACATTCGCGCCAAAACTCCTCAGTGAATTATATGTTTGTAAAGTTCCCCGCAATACAAAAAATATTTCCCCATTACAGGGTGTAGTATTTATAAAAAAAAAGGAATACATCGTAGTAATTGCGTGCGTCCGTTGCACGCAGTTACTACTCTTCCTACACTACTCTTCCAGCCCTCCAAAGTGATTGAGTGAAGTAATGGCTACTCTAGCAGTCGACTCTTAATCGGTGACCGTTTGTGGGATCTGGTCCAGACTAAATATTTTTCATTAATCATCATTCTCCTACTCTTATCCCAATTACTTGGGGGTGACATAATGTAATATGATATAATATATTTAATATGTGTATTTATTGTATGGTCACACCCATACATACTCCCTGGGCACGATTTTTATTTTTTTTTGTATATGTTTTTTTTTTCATATGTTTAAGTTTTCACTTCTGTCGGCAGTGCTCGTGACTACTTTGTGTTTTTTTTCGTTAGTTATTAAAAATAAAACGTCCCGTACTTACTCATCAGTCATTATCAGTCCAGACTAACTCATCATCATTCTCCTACTCTTATCCCAATTACTTGGGGTTGATACAGTATAATACATCTCATGATACTCTTCTTGGCCGCCTGTCAGACATTAACCCTCCTTGGGAATGTAATTGTTGTCCAAACGGCATCAGATAGAGTTGGCCCAGATTGGCAAGGGTGGGTAGTATTCTTAGGCGCTACCACACAGCACTAAATATTTTTCATTATATAGATACGTAGTAAATCTTGCTGTGTGGTAGCCTCGTCGAATACTACCAACCCTTACTTCGCTCGTGGATGTCGTAAAAGATGAGTAAGAGCCTCATGGACCTGGGCCAACTCCACCTGATGCCGTTTGGTCAACAATTACATTCCCAAGGAGGGTTGACGTCAGGCAGGCGGCCGGTCATAAAATTATTGCCAATAACTCTTGCAATATGTAGGAAGAGGAGTACATATTGTATCGACCCCAAGTAATTAGGATAAGAGTAGGAGAATGATGATGGATACGTGTAGTACATCATAGTGAAACTATTATTTAATAAACATGTTGTGAACGATTTACCATATTATCATAGTGTATATCTGATGTAATCATAACAACAGACAGCATAACATTATATAGTTTTACATAATAATTACGTAAACAGTTAAATATAATACACAGTTACAATCATGTTACAGTTTAATATATGGTATCGTTTTTGTTTTTTTTTTAATTAACTTCTTGCGCCAGAAACGCAACGTGTTGTGAAATGATCAGACTGTTGAATAAATTTGGCTGTGTATTTTGTGTTCTACGTAGAAAGACAACGAGACACTAGTCTTGAGCTCTATTGCTAGATAGAAGGAGGAATCTGAAAATGTCATATGGTATTGTTGTATTATATTCGATATCTTAGTGTTTTAACATGTTATCCTTATTATATAATAAATGCGAAAGTAACTCTATCTGTCTGTCGTTCTTTCACGCCAAAACTTGAAATTTGGTATACAGATGGTCTAGAGCCTGATAAAGAATATACGCTAATGTTTAATGCAAAAAAGGGTTGTAAACGGGGATGAAAAGATGTAAGGAAGTATCGTCATTTTTAAAGCCAGAAGCTTGAAACTTATTTTTAGGCTATTGATTAGATATATAATAAATAAATATGAAATTAAAATTTTGTAAAAAACTTACCATTCAGGGGTAAAATAAAAATAGGGGATGAAAAACTTTAGGAAAGTAATAAGTAAGTAGAATTAAATAATTAAAAAAATATTTAATTTTACTTACTTTTTAAAAATTAAATAATTATTAAAAAGTAAGTAAAATTAAATAATTTTGATGGCATTTTATGTAATGTGATGCGATGGAACTACTGGTATGTAGTGAATATGATATTAAAGTGCTTTACAACGTTTTCGGTTTCCATCAAAATTTCCGAAATTTATAGATATTATGGGGCATTCATTAATTACGTGAGGTATTCAAGGGGGAAGGGGGTCGAGCCGAATCTTACTAAATCTCAGTTAGTGGAGAGGTGGGGGTCTTGGCAAATATTACGTTTTTTTTTTAATTTTTATTACCGTAGGTACTGTAATCTTATACAGCAATATTCGTAAATACTAGTCTTAAATAAAAGTAATTAAACAAATGGTGTTTTATTTTAAATAAATTTACCCCTAACAATTTTATACCTAAGTACAAGTATTGAAAAATGTCACATAAGAATGTGGAAGGGGGGAAAGGGGCTCGAGAAAAATCTTACGACATCTCACCAAAAGGGGAAGAGGGGGTCAAAAAAACCTCAAAAATGCCTCGCGTAATTCATGGACGCCCTCTAAATATATCTGAAGAAAATTGTAACTCAACACTGGCCAAAATAGCTCATAAAGTAGCTGATTTCCAATACGAAAAAAAAAAAGAAGATTTATTTTCGTTAGTTATTAAAAATATAACGTCCCGTACTTATTCATCAGTCATTATCACCCTCCTGTTATCCCAATGACTTGTTCACGCAATATGTACTCATCTTCCATCGTACATATTGTAAAAGGCAACAGTTTTTATAACCAGCAACCTGCCTGACTTCAATCCTCCTTGGGAATATAATTGTTGACCAGACGGCATCAGGTGGAGTTGACCCAGGTCGATATAAATCTTTTAGGTGTCTTTTACGATATCCACGAGCAAAGCAAGGGTTGGCAGTATATATGGTATTACTGATTTGGTGTTTGATAAATTTCAAGGCTGACCGACCGCATTCGTAACGACGACGTAAGAGAGCGAGTAGGTATGAAAGAGAGTATTGGTGTAAAGATGCGAAAGGGAATGCTCCGATGGTTCGGACATGTGGAAAGAATGCCGAACGAACACCTGGTTAAGAAGATATACAATACGAAAGTGGAAGGATGTAGGTACCGAGGGAGACCGAGACTAACCTACCTAGACCAGATCGGTCATGTACTGAAGGAAGGTGGAGTCAAGAGTCTCCGAAACCGGCGAGCGTGTATGAAGAGAATTATGAATGTTGAGGAAGCGAGTGAAGTATGCAGAGATAGAGTTCTCTGGCACTCTGTTCTCTCTGCCTACCCTGCAAGGGATATGGCGTGATGATATGTATGTATGTATGTATGTATAAATTTCAAATCGCTCTCCTGTTACAGTAATTATTATGCAGACTTAACTTTATTATAGGTCGATTTCAAATTATACACGTTAGAATACACTAGGTAGTCAGTCAATTTCCCTCCTTTTTTCCTCCACAGTGGGAGGGAAATTGACCTAATGTATCAGGCTATTTGAATAGGTTGATATTGGTATTAGAGTTTACCTTCCGCTTGCCTCCCTCATTGCAATATTCCTCCCATATTGCAATCACCGACAGGAAAGCAAGCGGTGACAACCATTATATTGTATCACAACATGAATACTGAGTTGATTTCAAAATTATTATTTATTATTATATTTTACATCATGGTTATGTAATAAGATAACTATTTCGTACCTCAATTCAATCTTGCCCTTTTTTTTTTTTATTGGTGGGCCATGGATGCGTCTCGGCCCGCCGAATCGGTCCGGGGTGACGGAGAAGGCGGCGCGTGACCCCATAGACCCACCGTAAAACCGTCTCTCTTCGCCGTGCGAGCGGACCACCGGCACTCGACTTAACTTAACTTCGGTGGCAATTCAATCTTGCCCGGGGATATCGTAAAAAAAAAAAAAAAAAAAAAAAAACACGACCAAGTAACATGTAAGCAAGGAAAAAAAACAAAACTAAAGCCTATACCAAAATATCTGACCAACGTACACTAGATCAATTTTCCTCTCATTTGAAAGAAGTTCGAACCCAAGAGTGGAGCTTATATAAGTTAAAATGATGTTTATAATAATAATAATATCCTTATTAATTGTACCTATACGTAGTAGTACAGCAGTACATTATGGATGTTATCAGCGAGACAGTAATTATCATTATTTATCATTTATCAATTCATATCGATGTACAGTTAATATTGTCTTTTCAGACGTACGATACTGGACTAATCCGTGTGGTGACGGAGTAAGAATACAATTCACCACCCCCTATCTTACCCGTGAGTGATCGCAAAAAGAAGAAAACCTCGAAACAAAACCCTATACCAACACGACTGACCAGCGTGGTATATTAGGTCAATTTCCCTCCCATTATAGAGTAGGCTGGAGCTCAACAGTGGGACGTACATGAGCTGAAATAATGATGATAATACTGGACTGGATACAAATATTTGATAGAAGAAATATTTTACGTCATCGAAGAATCATGTGATTAACACAATATTACGTATAAACCCAACGATAGCACTATATTGTCAGTTTTAACATTTTAGCATGAATTAATTCGTAAAACTACACATCGGATTGGAACGCGTACCAATGAGAAATACAACAAGAAATTTAGCGCGTTTGTATATATTTTTACTGATCTCTTTTACACAAAATTTTATTAAACATTTTTTGTCAGTATTAGCTTCACTGCGAAATAAGATAAAATATAATTCTGAAATATATATGGCTGCACCAGACCAGACTTTATTGATGTGGTAAAATCACATTGTTGCAGGTTTTCTGTCTAAAGCCGCGGGCTGGTCCGTCCGGGGTAATACTACACTCTAGCAGAAAATCGACGTCAGAACAATGGTAATGTGCTGTTGTGTTTCGTTCGGTGAGCGAGAGAGCCGGCAGCCCAAATTTATGGGGGGGGTTAGGGGTTTTTATTGGTAGGCAGCAGCCTAGTAAGGTCCGTGGGCAGCAGTAACGCTTAATATCAGGTGCGCTGCTTGCTCCTTTGCCCCCATCAGTAATAAAAAAGATAGTCACAAACGGTACCCCAACACGAGTTAAGTACTAGAGCAGCCATCACTGATCAAACCACAAATGCAAACCACAATCAAAATAACAGAAACAAAATTCGTTAGACGCAACGCGCTATGGTTTACAATTATCGAAGTAACAACAAAAAAAATGTGTGTAACAGTTTAATTAGAATAATAAATAATGATAAAACTTAGCAAGAAAAAAGAAATATAAAAAACTATGATTCAATATATTATCAATACATATTTTATGTATTAATATAATTTAAAAAAAGGAATAACAGAGGAAGTGCAAAAACTCATTAGTGTAAGAAATACGTGTCAGGGATGACGTCAGAAAGGTTTTACCAACAAGATGCAGCAGACGTCAGCGGGAGGAAAATCCTATTGATTAATGTTAATATCCAAGAATAAAAAAAAATAATTGTAAAACGCTGCACTTACAACCAGTTACGAAGCGATAGGTTGTAAATTAGGTACCTATTAAGGCCAAACGACTTGGGTATCTTAGTATTTATTGGTTGATTATTTTGACCGACAATTATAGTTATAGACTATTTTACTCAATATTTAATAAAGTTAATTAAAACTATTTTTACGGATTCTATCGCGTTTATATTTGATTTTGAATTTCCCGACGTTTCGAACACTTTACAGTGATCATGGTCATGGGAGGACTGAGGTGTCTTACATCCAATATGTCATTGTTATTACAGAAATTTATATCTACCCTATAAGATATTAAATTTGAACCCACATTTTTAATACAAATTAATACAAATTCATTGCCAGTACAAAAAGAAAAAATGATTCTGTACATAAATTATTATATTGTTTATGATCTGTTATTATTAAAGCATCTAATTTATGATAATTATTATTGTGGCAATTTACAATTTTAGAAAAACTTACATAACTATTCAGCTACCACCGGATCGGAACGCGGCCACACTGAGAAAAGTTTTGTACTGGCAATGAATTTGTATTAATTTGTATTAAAAATCATCATTTGCCTGCCCTCATCCCACGCTAAGTGGGGTCGGCACAACACGTTCTTGCCTTCCACAAACTTCTATCAGCCGTCATATCTGCATTCATAACTTTCATACACATATCCTCTTTTATACAATCCATCCATCTCTTCTTGGGTCTCCCGCAATTCTTACGCCCATCCACAAGCATATTGATAACCCTCCTTGTCACATGCCTTTCATCCCTCCTCATCACATGTCCATACCAAGACAATCTCGCGCTCCTAATCTTCTCTATCACTGGTGCTACTTTCAAACTTCCCCTAATATACTCATTTCGTATCTTATCTAATCTTGTCACCTCACACATCCATCTTAACATACGCATCTCAGTAGCATGCAATCTTCTCTCATCCATCTTTTTCAATGCCCAACACTCTGATCCATACATAACGACAGGTCTAATGACGATTAATTTGTATTAAAAATGTGGGTCAAAATTTAATATCTTATAGGTTAGATATAAATTTCTGTAATAACAATGACATATTGGACGCAAAACACCTTAGTACTCCCGTGACCATGATCACTGTAAAGTGTTCGAAACGTCGGGAAATTTAAAAATCAAATTCAAACGCGATAGAATCCGTAAAAGTAGTTTTATTTCAAATGTGTAACACTCGCGTAAACATTAGAAATCGTTAAAGTTAATTAAGACGCTTTTTAAAAGTCAATAATTACTATTCTGCCCTCATTAATGATTAGTTTTCTGGTCGGATTTTTTCAAATATGGCCGCGTTGTGATTCAATAGTATCATATTGGATCTATCAGGTTTAAATTAAATTATAATAATTGCCATAAATTATACGTTTAATAATAACTGAACATATATATTTTTTTTTATATAGAATCATTATCTTTTTCTAATAACAATGAATTGGTATTAAAAATGTAGGTCAAAATTTTATAACTAATACGTACGTACGTACGTAGATAAAAACGCCTGTAATAACGATGACTTGTTGCTCGTGAAACACCTTAATATTTCCATGATCATAAACGCTATACAATGTTCAAAATGTCGGGCAAGTAAAAATCAATTGTCAACCCCGAAAAAAATGTTTAGCTTCATATTTATTGCTTGTTGCTCCGATACTCTCTTCAATTACATATATCGGAATATCTCAATAAACTGAATGGAAAGGATATAGAACATTTGGAGATTTGGAACTTTATACGTGACAGATAGAGAGAGGGGATACCCTATCCTTTGCTCCGCATTGTAATAAATGGGTAACGTATATGGGTACTGTAGTGTAAGCGTGTAATATTATAATTACACGCTTAACTTCTAGAATATCCCGCGACAAGTATCTACCGAGCTCCTATACCCACATATTATTCGATCTACCCGCATTTACGAATTATATTAATTATGAATACACTACAGGTACGTTCCTTAATGTATTTATTATTAACAATGAACATTTTCTGCTTAGTGACCATCATTCTCCTACTCTTATCTCAATTACTTGGGGTCGATACAATATGTATTCTTCTTTCATAGTACATATTGTAAAAGTTATTGGCAATAGTTTTATGACCGGCCGCCTGCCAGGTGCTAATCCTCCTTGGAAATGTAATCGTTGACCAAACGGCATCAGATGGAGTTGGCCCAGGCCGATATAAAGCTCTTAGTCGTTGTTTACGACATCCTGGAGCAAAGCAAAGGTTGGTAGTATTCGTAGCCGCTACCACACATTTTCTGCGTTGCAACGAAGTAAAAATAAAATTAACCCTCTATATTGTAAAATCGACCAAGGGATGTAATATACAGATAACATCTATACAAGAGAAGGAAAACTCCAACCAACTAATCTGACTAATGTGGTAGCGTAGATCAAATTCCCTCTCATTGTGGAGTAGACTCAAACCCAGGAGTGAAACGTGTATGTGCCGAAATAATAGTGATGATGAATGAACATAATTTTTTCGGCGACCCTATTGACATGTGTTCAAAGATATATTTTATTTGGCCACTGACGTCAAGTTCACGTTGCTCCGGTGGTCGGTCCAACGACGAAGGCAAGGTGTCACGGGTGGATTACGAGTATGCGTGCTTACGTCCCTCTGTCGCCCCGGACGGAGTGGTGCGAGGAGAGCGCCGACTGTAGCCCACCCCAAAAAGCAAAAAAAAAAAGATATATTTTATTTAATCTTCTTTATATACTATATTAATAAATTCTACTGTACGTGTGTATGTCATTGAACTCCTCCTAAATGGTTGGACGGATTTTCTTGATTTTTTCTGTGTGTGTTGAAGTGGATTCGAGAATGGTTTAGAAATGCAATTGGACCCGGTAGGTGGCGTTGCGATTGATTTGTGGGATTTTTACTTTTCATATATTAACTGTTAGGCGGAACGAAGCTTGCCATGTCAGCTAGTAACATATATTTCTCATTCGATTATCAGTTAAGTGAAGGTCACATTAACTGGAACTTTTTAATTATAATAATAATAATAATTTATTTTGCTCTGAAGCATGATACAATAAGGTATTACAATTTGATTTGTTCTACATGTTCTTACAAAATTATAATAGCATGAAAATATCATGTCATACTTTGACCTGAATACACATAATATTATGTCAAAATTATAAATTTATTAAAATAAAAAGTCAAAACAGAATATGTCAAGGAAAAACAAATGTTATAATATTAATAAATTATATTTTATATTGGCAAACTCCTGTATACTATAAAAATATTTTTCAATTAGCCATCTCGTCAAATTACATTTAAATTGATTAAATGTCATATCACGGAATTGGTAAGGTATATTGTTAAATATTTTACTATACATTACACATACTATATATATATTGCAAACAAAACTAAAATAATTTTTATATTCACGTTACAGATCATTATCGTGCACTGTGCACTGCGATTTCAACACCACTCCGTGCATACACGATGTGAAATGACATCATAACAAAGTAACAACCAAACAGCACTTGCTACTGTATATTACTTTGGCTTGAGGTCGCGTAATGTAATTCATTTCAACCTTAAAAGGCAAACAAGTAAACAATATCAGATGTCAATCTGACAATCTGCTTGTGTTTAAGTTGTCAATCTGCTTGTGTTTAAGTTGTGTTTTACGACATCAATGTAGCAGAACTGTTATCACGAATGCAATATATCACCACCTCTTAATTTTCCGTAAAACTTGTAAAAATCGGCTGTGGGATCACCAAAAGAACGTACCTGTTATCACGAATACAATATATCACCACCTCTTACTTACCCGTGGGACTTGTAAAAATCGGCTGTGGGATCAACAAAAGAATGACGCATTCAGGGGAAACTCATAACTTTCTGCATTCGATAACCCGTTAAATGTGATTTCTCCAAAAAAAAAAATAGTACATTACTGCAGCGGCCAGCAAAAGAGGCATTGATGGACGAACGTTTGAATATACGTAAGTCCATCAATTACTAGTTGTGGCCAAGGCTTGTATAGTGCTTTTCCCAAATAATGCGCGGAAATTAAAACTAAGTAGTACTAAATAAAACTGTTTACATGACGAACAACAAACAACATTTTTCACGTGCTAAAGGGTTCATTTGTTTTTTTTTTTTTCATTATTAAACAGCTTTCTTTTTCAAGCCAGTTCGAAATTTAAGTAAAACTCTGATAACTTGCCTACCTAGTACGACTTTTGACGGGAATTTGAAAACGTCATGTGGTGCTCTTGTATTATATTCAATATTTTAGTGTTTTAACGTGTTATATTAGATAATTTTGATGGCATTTTATGTAATGTGATGCGCGGAACTACTGGGATGTCGTGAATATTATATAAAAGTGTTTTACAACGTTTTCATTTTCCATCAAAATTCCAACAAGATACCATCAACAGTGTGGCCATAGCACTGTTGATGGCGACAACTTGACTTAGACTATGACTAACCTGAAAGACTGAAGATATTTATAACTAGTTATTGGCGAAATCTTGTAAACCCATTAAAAAAAAAATGATTTGAAGTAACAAATCGTTCCATTTTTAAAATACACGGTACATATAAATTTACATATAAATTTATTTGGCCGCTAAAACACGACAGATATGGATTTTCATACATTTTTTGCCGGCCGCTGCTCGCGTGTATTTGGTCAGTACAGCAATTTCGATTTATCTCAAAGAAGGTTGTCAAAATAATACTCAAATTTCCAAGCATGTTTGAGAAAAAAAGATTATGTCATTCTACTAACGGGTAGAATAAAAATAGATAAATCAACTACAGTCCTTAAAATATAGCTTGATCTCTGTGACAGATAGCTACAAAACCGATGAAGTAGTTTTGAATACGCGTCATGTTTACTATTTTATTTTGTATCGCCTATATTTTTATTCTTTACATGCTACTTATATCTCAACTGAATTATGAATATAAAAATATGAATATTTACCCCAAAACTTGTACCTCATATGTTTTAAAATACTTAGTAACCATTTTATAAAAATATGATGCTTACGCAAATACAAGGTCATACTGGACTGAGAATAAGATAGAGATGGGACAATCGATAAATGTAAATCGATAACATTCTTATTAATTATTTATAAAACAAGTTAAACCAATACATTGCCTATATAAACCACACAGTTACTCTATAAAATAAGTAAATTGTGTTAATTTATTATTCAGACATCAGTTATAATATTAATAAGACCATTTCTTTTATATTAAAAAGATAATTGATGTTATAAAATAAACATGATTATTCATGAAATAATCTGAGACCAAGACCTCATCACCAACCTACAGGAATGCTCCAGCGATGATGATAATAGTGACGAGGAACTGAGGTACCTATTCCTTTTGAATAATAAAAAGAATTAATTAACAGCTTTAGTTTAAATTAAATTAAATCCATTAATTTAAATTCTATAAGATTTTTATAGATTGTTTTATATTTATAACCGATTCATCTATCCATTTGATTAAAATTCAATAAGATTTTCATACATTGTTTTTCAATTGCAAGTTGCAAGTAACTTTAAAAATTAGGAATTATATCGACAAAAATACGGCTGCATAGTAAGCGTGCGGCACTAGTAACAACTGTCACAGAGATCAAGCTATATTTTATAGACTATAGAAATGTCTATTATCATCATTCTCCTAAAAATACACATAGCTAGACCATAAAAACATCATCATCATCATTCTCCTACTCTTATTCCAATTACTTGTGAACGTACGCGATATGTACTCATACATTTTTCAAAATTTATTGGCAATGGTTTTATGACCAGCCGCTTGTCTGACATCAAAACTGTAATTGTTGACCAAACTGCATCAGGTGGTATTGGCCCAGGTAGATGTAAAGCTCTTAGTCATCTTTTACGACATCCACGAGCAAAGTAAAATTTGATAGCATTACTAGACACACGACAATATGGAAAATTCGAGAAAAATATTACAAATTTTGAAGTTTTAAAATATGATGATGGTACCCCTAAGGGTAGGAGCACGCTGTAGACAGTTCTATGTCTACAGTCGCGGGCCGGTCCGTCCGGGGTAGTACCACACTCTAGCAGATGATCGACGTCTGAGTAATGGCAATGTATTATTGCGCTTCGTTCAGTGAACGAGAAAGTCGGCAGCCCCAGCCAGCCCCAGCTATACCTACCCGTGGTATAGTAAAGATCCATTGATAGTAGTGTGACTTACCATCAGGAGTGCTGCTTGCTCGATGATGATCTTGAAGATAACGAAGTTTTTTTTTTTTTTGTGACTTAGTTGTTAGCCCCAGATGGCTATGACAATTTTACCCGGACTGTGGGTGAGCGCTGAGGGCTCTCAACCCGTAAAAGAGCAGAAATGTTTCATCGTCATTTATACAAAATGTAAAGCCACGGTGTCAATGTACTTTGATAATATAGTCGATTACATTTTTCAAATAAGTATATCGTGACTGTTAACTAATATATCTAACATGTTCTATTAGCAGACTTAGCATATCTTTGTTATGCGAGACGATGCGACTAAATTATGAAGTTTAGTCTGTCATGGCATGTATTATTAATTTCTGAATATGTTATTACTTCACCCTAGCTATATGATAGCGGCTACGAATACTACAACAACCCTTACTTTGCTCGTGGATGTCGTAAAAGAGCCTTCTAACGAATTTTTTTTTTTTTTTGCGGTCGGCAATGGACATCGCACCCCGCCAAATCGGGCCGGGGTGACGGAAGAGGCGGCGCGCAACCCCATTGACCCACCCTGCAAGCACCTCTTCTTCACCGTGCGAGCGGGTCATCGGTACCCGATCTTTGTCTTCGGTGGAGCCTTCTAACGACCTAGGCCAAACTCCATCTGATGCCGTTTGGTCAACAATTACATTCCCAAGGAGACGTCTAGCAAGCGGCCGGTAAAACTATTGGGTATAACTTTTACAATATGTACGAGTACATACTATGAAAGAAGAGTACATATTGTACCGACCCGAAGTAATTGGGATAAAAGTAAGAGAATAAATGAATGAATGAATGTTATTACTTTACCCATAGAAGTCAGCAACGTTCAAATTTGTCTGCATAGATATCTTAGCAACTAAGATGTAATGTCTGATTCACGAATTGTTGTTGATGGATGTAATTTGTGTTAATTAATTGCATGTTTTAAGATATATGGTAGCGGCTACGAATACTACCAATCCTGACTATGCTCGTGGATGTCATAAAAGACGACTAAGAGCCTATAACAACCTGGGTCAACTCTATCTGATGCCGTTTTGTCAACAATTACATTCCCAAGGATGGTGGACGTCTGACAGGCGGCCGGTCATAAAACTATTGACAATAACTTTTACAATATGTACTATGAAAGAAGAGTACATATTGTATCGACCCCAAGTAATTGGGACAAGAGTAAGAGAATGATGATAATTGCATGATTGTAAAGTTCCTCGTAATACTAAATTATTTTAATTGTACAGTTGACCGGCGAGTCCCACACATCCTTATTATGCCAAACAAAATGCATTTCTACAACGTAAAAAGGAGGTTTTCTTTTTGCGGTGGACTATGGATGCCTCTCGCTCCGCCAAATCGGTCCGGAGTGACAGAAGAGACGGCGCGTGACCCCATAGACCCACCATGCAAACTCCTCTCTTCGCCGTGCGAGCGGGCTACCGGTACCCGATCTTTGTCTTCGGTGGAAACGTAAAAAAGGAAGCCTGTACCTACTGGAAAGCTGATGGACTAATCTTATGAAGTACACGTATAACTGATAAAACAATACAATTACTGTAAATTTGCCGTGCGGTAACGGAGTAAGAATACCCCCCTATTTTACCCGTGGGTGATCGTAAGACTCATCGTAACTCAGGGATATAAAACGCATGTAACATCTATGCAAGAGAATTTTCTGACCAGCATGGTATACTAAGTCAATTTCCCTTCCATTATGGAGGAGACTCGAGGCCAACTGTGGGACATATATGAGCTGTGATGATGAATAGTAAAAGTTGGTGTATGGTTTTATTATGGTGGTACGGTGGCAGCGTCATCGTTACAAGATCGGTCTGCGTCTACAAGGACGCGGCCCCGCGACAAGTCATCGCACCCCATAGAATTTGGCTCACTTACCTTACACGTTACGGTAAATACGTTCGTCTCATTCTGTCGCGGTACATACGAGCGAAACGGCAAATATTTTGGCAATATTGTCACACTAGTATGAGATATGTTTATACGAGATATAAACTAAAAGGACCATGCTTATACTAAGTACTGTTAGTTATTTTATTACGTAGTGTTCTTTCAGCTTCTTCTTTCTTTCTTTCTCAGCCAGAAGGCACGTGTAGCAATACATAACGCAGTGCTTGTCCCAACATTACTGTATGGAAGCGAGAGTTGGATATGCAGAAAAGAGTATGAAAGTAAAATTAATGCGGTCGAAATGCGATCTCTGCGGCAAATCTGTGGAGTTAGGCTGACCGACCGCATTCGTAACGACGACGTAAGAGAGCGAGTAGGTATGAAAGAGAGTATTGGTGTAAAGATGCGAAAGGGCATGCTCCGCTGGTTCGGACATGTGGAAAGAATGCCGAACGAACGTCTGATTAAGAAGTTATACAATGCGAAAGTGGAAGGATGTAGGTACCGAGGGAGACCGAGACTAACCTACCTAGACCAGATCGGTCATGTACTGAAGGAAGGTGGAGTCAAGAGTCTCCGAAACCGGCGAGCGTGTATGAAGAGAATTATGAATGTTGAGGAAGTGAGTGAAGTATGCAGAGATAGAGTTCTCTGGCACTCTGTTCTCTCTGCCTACCCTGCAAGGGATATGGCGTGATGATATGTATGTATGTATGTTCTTTCTATTATTTTTTTTTTATTGCTTATGGTGGCAAACGAACAAGCAGCACACCATATGGTAAATGCTACTACCGCCTATGGACCTTTGCAATACCAACAAACCCTAATCAGGTGGTTTAATGTTGTTTCTTGCTGGAGTATCTCATCGGGCCAGCCACGTGTGTCAAGGAATCAGTACCAATGTTCGGTCCGATATCGATGGGAAGCGAACACAATGTCATAGTTATAGTGCCGCATCCCGCCCTTTCGTCGCCCCAGACTCCATAGTCTGTCAAAAAAAAGGTGGTCTGACGATACTATAAAACTCGCATAGTCTTTAGAATCTTTAGATGCAAGTAACGCAAGACTTTTCTAAATGTGTTTCTTATGGGGAGGCCTATGTGTAACAGTGGACGTGGACCGACCGGATATTTTTATATAGTTATCTTTCTATCGCTTATGGTGGCAAACGAGCAAGCAGTACACCTGATAATAAATGCTACCACCACTCAAGAACCTTAGCAATACCAGGGGTACAAGTAGAACAATGCCTACCAACTCAAACTCACCCAAAAAAGCTGGGCTTCCGGCTCTCTCGCTCACTGAACGAAGCGCAATAGCACTTTGCCACTATTTAGATGTCGATTTTTTGCGTGAATGTAGTACTACTTCGGACGGACCAGCCCGCGGCTGTATGTAAAACTGTCAACATTGTAACCTAACCTAACCTAGCACTACTGGTTTGGCGTCTATAAGTTTTATAAATTCACAAAAACCTTCCATAACGAGCGCGATCTCATGTTAGACAGTCTGAAAATCACGTCTGGGGTAGTATATTATACGGACCTTGTAGCAACTCGAGAATATTTCCGTATTCACGTTCAAGCGCTTCTGCCATAACTACTGTTGCAATCAATGTTAAGGCTCACATATAGGCCCCATTAGCGTTGCCATATCCGCGGTGCTGTACTGCTGCGCTTCAAGTATCAGTACATCCTCTTATCTATTGGCCTATTAGCCAATTTTTGCGTTATGTCTCCCGCTTTGCATAGGAGGGAAGTGGAATTTTTTCAACTCCTGTTTTTCTTTTCTAATTAAATTTGTTGCGGTTTTCAAGACAGTTAAAAACGTTTCCCGGGACTTCCCGAGGGTCAAACCTCGTTGTCTTATACGGATACCATTGTGGATCCTGGCTTACATGCGTTACAGTGGTGTAAATATGTGGTGGGATTAGTCCCAATAAAAAAAAACCATCCATGTGGTGAGTACAGAAATAAACTTTTTTTTTTTTCTATTAAGATAACACCCGACACTGAGAAAATAATCTTTGTATTATGGAGGAGTTTTCAAACATAGAACTATATATATTTTTTTTTATTGTTTCTGGTGGCAAACGAGCAAGGAGCACACCTGATGTTAAGTGTTACTGCCACCCATGGCCCTTTGCAATACCAAGGGCTATACCAAGGCCCTTTGCAATAGCTAGGCCGCTGCCTACCAATACAAATCCCAAATCCACCAAGTTGAGTTTAGTTGACCACACACTGTCATTGCTCAGACTTTGATCTTCTGCGAGAGTGTGGTACTACCCCGGACGGACCGGCCCGCGGCTGTAGACAGAAAACTGTCAACAGCGTGGTCCTATCACTACTATTCAGAGAAAAGGATATATTTTTTCAAATTAAACAGAACAGATGTTCTAGATGGTTCTAGTTTACATACAATTGATATATTATGTACGAACTTATCGCTACATAAACTGTTTTGTGGTTTAATCAATAGCAAATTGTTTTGTACCATCGATCAAATGATGAACTAACTGGCTATGATAGCATTCATATTAGTGTTGCCCAAATGCAAGACTCTTGTGAGTCTCTCGAGTCTTCGTTACTCTCGCTGTTAAAATAAAACAGAGTCACTTGTTCTGATAGAAATGAAAAAGCCTCATAGAAGTGAAAATTCTATTTATCTAGTGGCAGTAACTGTACAACTATCAATAATTAAGTACATACCACTTAACGGGAGTGCGGCTATAATCACACCTATCTATCATGAAACTATTTACGATTATTTCCCCATGTACTGGTATTAAGAATACAAAATGTTGATAATCCTTTCTTTGCTAAAGGAATCCTAAAATGCTGTCAAAGGGAGCACTACGAGAGAGAGAATACAAAATGTTGACAATCATTTCTTTGCCAAAGGAATCGTAAAATGCTGTTTAAGGGAGCACTGCGAGACTCTTGCAGCGAGTCTTGGTCTTGTATTTGAGCAACACTAATTCATATATACTTAAATAATGTAAAAATTTAAGGTATATTAATTATAATTTTCTGTTCGAAAATAAGTTTTACTGAATACCCTACTAACCAATCCACACTTGTCTAATTCGTTAGGACGAATTACAAACAGACGTACTCATGACGATTCATGTACCACTTATGCTAAACATTTTACTTGCAAATAAGTTTGCTGACACATAGAGCGGTAAACAACTTAGTGCCCCATGAACATGGATGCAGTAAAAACTGCACCGATGGCGCAGTGGTTAAAATACCAACCCTCCGTGTCAGTGCCATGGGTTCGATTCCTACGCAGGACAATACTTTGTTTTTTTGTCTAGCCTAGACATCGGGTGATCGGACCGGGAAATAGTCCGATCACCCGAAGGCCCACCGAAGACAAAGATCGGGTACCCATGGCCCGCTCGCACGGCAAAGAGAGGTGTTTGCACGGTGGGTCTATTCCGCAACACTAGAATTATATTTATAGTTTTTTTTTATATATTGCTTATGGTGGCTAACGAGCAAGCACCTGATGGTAAGTCTCACTGCCGCCCATGGGCCTTTGTAATACCAAGAGTATAGCTTAGGCCGCTGCCTACCAATAAAATCCCCAAACCCAGTTGGGCATCCGGCTCTCTCGCTCACCGAACGAAGCACAATAGCACATTGCCATTACTCACACGTCGATCTTCTGCGAGAGTGTGGTACTAGCCCGGACGGACTGGCCCACGGCATTGGAGAACTGTCCACAGCATGGTCCTACCACTATTAAATTTCATATTCCTTAGTGCAGAGTGGTGTTTTTAAAAAATAGTTACACCTAGGTATATGTACCTACAACTTTCCAACAGTCAAGTGTATACTGTCACTAGACACGAGACTATATTCCAAGAAATTGATCGCTGGTATTTTTTAAAGAACGTCATTTCCAGTTTTCGTATCATTCATATACACCTTTATCACGCCTTAGTAAATCTAACTTCAAAAACAAAACAAATTAAACAATTACGTAAACATTTTAATAATTGATATGTTTCTATGAATCCACTTCTAATTAACATATACGCATATACTTAATGTACTTATATAGATACTTATCTACATACAGTATGCTTACAATACCGATACATAACATATGCTATTTTCATTATAAATTAACTTTTAATGAATTGCTTCAAGGTCTCATTGCTATGTAAATTTTATCAAACAATTAAAATAATTCACTTTGTCACATGTTGATATTGAATTACACGCGAATATTTATTGCATTTAATCGTATGATAATAGACTAACAAGATATATTAACTTCAATAAATTGTATGGCATGGTTACAACGACTTTTTATTCAAATCTTTTTTTTTAACATTTATCACTTCATTTATTTTGTGTGGTTACAGAGTATTATAATTCAATGAGTTTTAGCGGGAAAGGAAAAGTGTCATGTGGTGCTCTTGTATAATATTCAATACCTTAGTGTTTTCAAGTGTTATAATAAGTAATTTTGATGACATTGTATCTAATTTGATGCGCAGAAAGTACTGAGGTGTAGTGAATATGATATAACAGTGCCTCACATACGTTTCCGTTTTCCACCAAAATTCCAAAAAGGTTTAACCTTTAACTGTGAGGTCATGGCATTATTAAAGGCGACGATTTAACTTACTGACGAACGATGGCTTTAAAATAAGTTAATTAATAAACAAAAATTTGGCTTAAAAGTCTTGGTAACCAATCCATAAAAAAATACCTACAGTGTAATGAAAGATGATTAAGAGTGATAATATACATAGATGTTATATCTATATTTTATATAATAAAAAAAAATAAAACCCTTTACCAACCAGTCTGACTAATTAATTAGTATAGTAGGTCAATTTTGCTCCCATTGTGGAGGAAAGTCGAGCCCAACAGTCAGCCTATGAGCTGATATGAAGATGATGAATTCAATCTGCAATGTCTATGTCAGGTTAGGCAGGATATCAGCGCTATTTCATTAGAGCGAAGTAGCATAAGTAATCTGAGCCAACAGGTTTTTTTTTGTCTGTCATTGTATAATGGTTCAACGAGACATCATTAATACAGAGGTTTATCTGGTACATCAGAAAAGTGAGAAGTACATCAGATAGCCTTGTATTTATACTCACTGTATGTGTAATGCCAATGCCACTTATTTTGCCACGGATATTGCAAGAATTGGCCAAGAATATATTTAGTGCGGGGAATTAGTCCGTCACCCGCCGAGAGGCCGACCGCGTGAGGAAAGACCGACATCCTACCCGAGGGAGGGACGTCGGTCGAGGAGAGGGTACTCCTCAGGGGTATTCCGTCGGGCTAACCACTGACGTCAAGTCACTCTGCTCCGGTGGTTGGCCCAACGACGAAGGCGACGTCACGGGTGGGTTACGGGTGTGCGTGCTTACGCCCCTCTGTCACCCCGGATGGAGTGGTGCGAGGAGTGTGCCGACCGTACCCTGCCCCCCAAAAAAAAAAAAAAAAGAATATATTTAATTAAATAATATTATTACCAGCGAAAAATACGTAGTACAACTCCACCAGGCTTCCTGGTATAGTAGATTAAATATCTTTTTTTTTATAAAAACCCGATTACAACGACGTGTAAACAATGTCAGGTAGATGGCACACGTCTCCTTAAAGACGAAAATATAATACGATGCGATAATTGAATGTCTAACAATAGTTCACGGTGGTGTAAGTGGCAGCACGATTGGAACGGATTTCGTGTGGGTTCGAATCCCACTTGTGACAATCATTTTTCGCTCGTAATCGAGTTTTATATATAATCAAGCATATTAAATGTTAAATTTCAGTAATTTGAAAAACATGATTGTGTCGTCGTTTAATACAATTCTAACTGCAAAGTTTGAATATTAGGCCTGTACAGTGTGTAAACATTGTCGGGTAGATGGCACACGTCTCCTTAAAGGCGAAAATACAATACGATTCGAGAATTGAATGTCCTACAATAGTTCACGGTAAATTTCAGTAATTTGAATTGAATATCTTGTAAATAGTTTCTGCCACTTTTAATAAATAATGCTAAAAAGAATACCTTATAAATTGAAAATACATTTGAATACAGATAACGGATTTTTAAATATATTGTGTAATGTACGGTCACAGACTTCGTAAGAATTTAAAAGTTTTCATGCGTAACATACACGATATAAGAATAATTAAAAATATAAATTAAATACAGTGTGAATTCTTTATTACACACTAGCTTCTGCCAGCGGCTTCGCCCGCGTAAATGGTAACTTTCCTAAAGTTTTACATCTCCTATTTCTATTTTACCCCATAAGTGTAATTTTTTTACAAAATTTTATTATCATATTTATTTACACCTAATCAATAGTCTAAAAATAAGTTTCAAGCCTCTGGCTTTAAAAATGACAATACTTCCTTACAACTTTTCATCCCCCTTTACAATCCTTTTTTGCATTAAAAAGTAGCCTCTGTCCTTTATCAGGCTCTAGACTATCTGTGTACCAAATTACATTTAGATCGGTTCAGTAGTTTTGCCGTGAAAGAGCGACAGATAGAGTTACTTTCGCATTTATAATATTAGTAAGGATTCGTTGCTCTATATATATAGTCTATCGTAAACATGAAATTTTATTCTGAAGACTTACCGTGAAAGCTGTTTACTTCGGAGTGAACGGTGCCGGGCAGGCAACGGACGTCAAGGATTCGGTACCAGCGGCCGGCCCAATGGCTATTTGGGAAGGGAATATGGTGGGTTATGGTGCCACGCGCCGCCCTTTTGTCGCCCCAGACGTATGGACAACGTGTGTCCAGACCATACATACATATCATCACGCCATATTCTTTGCAGGATAGGCAGAGAGAACAGATTGCCAGAAAACTCTATCCTTGCATACTTCACTCGCTTCCTCAACATTCATAATTCTCGTCATACACGCTCGCCGGTTTCGGAGACTCTTGACTCCACCTTCCTTAAGTACGTGACCAATCTGGTCTAGGTATGTGAGTCTCAGTCTCCCTCGGTACCTACATCCTTCCACTTTCACATCCACCCCTCACTGAGGTAATAATCCTTGTATTGTCGGGGACTTTACAAACATGCAATTAAAGCAGACAAATTACATCTAAACTCAGAACAACACTTTGTGGATGTCACAAAGTGTTGTCCTGCGTAGGAATAGAACCCATGGCACTGGCATGGAAGGTCGGTATCTTAACCATTACGCCATCTGTGCAGTCGAACTGTTAAGCTATCAGTGATATCTTCTTTAATCAGTTATATGGTATTTATTTGTAGGTCTAGGTAAGTTAGTCTCGGTCTCCCCCGGTACCTACATCCTTCCACTTTCGCATTGTATATCTTCATAACCAGACGTTCGTTCGGCATTCTTTCCACATGTCCGAACCATTGGAGCATTCCCTTTCGCGTCTTTACACCAATACTCTCTTTCGTACCTACTCGCTCTCTTACGTCGTCGTTACGAATGCGATCGGTCAGCCTAACTCCACAAATTTTCCGTAGAGATCGCATTTCGACCGCATTAATTTTACTTTCATGCTCCTTTCTGCATACCCAATTCTCGCTTCCATATAGTAATGTTGAAACAAGCACTGCGTTATGTATTGCGACATGTGCCTCTTGGCCGAGGTGGTGGCTAGATTGGTCACGTACTGAAAGAAGGTGGAGTCAAGAGTCTCCGAAACCGGCGAGCGTGTATGAAGAGAATTATGAATGTTGAGGAAGCGAGTGAAATATGCAAGGATAGAGTTCTCTGGCACTCTGTTCTCTCTGCCTACCCTGCAAGGGATACGGCGTGATGATATGTATGTATGTATGTATTTGTAGGCTGTTCTGGATGGATGGATTTCTGAATCATTAAAAGACGTATAACGAACCATTTAATGTACCAGTCACCATCATTAATTGTGTATTGTGGTATGTGAAGTACAAAATACATGACAATTACCAGCACTATTGCGCATAAACACTTTCCTTCCGCATTCTATTACAACTAAATTTCTCTAAGTTTACACATTGAAATTTTGGTTAATTCTCATCTCTTAGGAGTACAAAGCGAGGCTCCCTTTGCCCGTGGGAGTCGTAAAAATAATCTAATGCTAAGGGTCTGATCAGGATAGTGGTTTGTAGCTATCTCCTGGGAGTCGTATATTGTATATCAACGCGATCGCCAACGCACCAACCAAGCGTGGCCTTTAGGACGCTATGCCCTCATTTGTAGAGTAGATTTGTGAATAATAACGCATAGTAATTCTGCATCTAACAATGTATAATGATAAGAGCCAACATCATTCTCCTACTCTTATCCCAATTACTTGGGGTCGATACAATATGTACTCTTTTTTCATAGTACTTAATATATTGTAAAAGTTATTGGCAATAGTTTTATAACCGGCCGCCTGCCAGACGTCAACCTTCCTTGGGAATGTAATTGTTGATCAAACGGCTTCAGATGGAGTTGGCCCAGGTCGTTATAATGCCCTTAGTCGTCTCTTACGACATCGACGAGCAAAGTAAGGGTTGGTAGTATTCGTAACCGCTACCACACAGCATGTATAATGATAAGAGCCAAGAATATTTAACCAAAGTGCGATTAAGGCAATGTTTTATTCCTTTTCCATGCAGACCCGTAGTCTACCTCATGAATAAAAAAACTAGGGCCTATTATACTTAAGAAAACAACAGCTCTTCTTATCATTTACACGTGAAAGCAAGTAATGATTACCCATTTTATTGGTGAAGTTGACAACCACAGTATCATCAACACCATTCAGCCTTTTGTCATCCACTGCTGGACGTCCCCCCTAAAATTTCGCCACAAAGTGCGGTCTTGTGCCGCCCGCTTCCTACGACTCCCAGCAACCTTCAGCAAGTCGCCGGTCCATCTGGTTGGCGACCAACACTGACACGTCCAATAAGATATAACATAATAATTATTATAATATTAAACTTGGCTTCTATTTTCACATTCATGCTTTCATGATAGGATAATAATTATCATAAAATTAATCTTTAATAATAACAGATCAAAAAATATATACAGAATTATATTGTCTTTCTACTGATAAGGAATTTGGATCTGCGAAAAAAAAAAAGAAATAGGTGCGTGTATTTATGTACGCGCGTGAGAAGATATACTTCTTTGGCATCATTAATTTTTTTTTTAATTGCATGCAAATAGTTAATTATAATAAAATAATAAAAGGACTGGGCAAGGATAAGATATTTCTTTTTCACTAATATTTACGAATAGTAAATAATATTAATCAAAATATTCAATGCCGAACGAACGTCTGGTTAAGAAGATATACAATGCGAAAGTGGAAGGATGTAGGTACCGAGGGAGACCGAGACTAACCTACCTAGACCAGATCGGTCATGTACTGAAGGAAGGTGGAGTCAAGAGTCTCCGAAACCGGCGAGCGTGTATGAAGAGAATTATGAATGTTGAGGAAGCGAGTGAAGCATGCAGAGATAGAGTTCTCTGGCACTCTGTTCTCTCTGCCTACCCTGCAAGGGATATGGCGTGATGATATGTATGTATGTGTAAAATATTCAATTTAAATCACTACTGAATATAATTTATTAGTACATATATAATTTGCATTTGTATGAAACTAAAACACGTGTTGTGAATGTAGAAACGTTTCGTGATTTAATGAGCGGTTTTGCGGCCAACTTCAACCTGTTACTTTTGCGTTACACTGATGCGCGCGCATCTGAAAATTTCATTCTCAATTTTTTTCATAACGCATCTAAAGAAGTATAACTTCAAAAAACTCTGTAATAACAATAAATAAAGTTGTCGGACGTGAAACAACTTAACCCTCCCGTGACAATAAATGCTGAAAAGTATTAGAATCGGAAAAGCAAATTTCAAATACAAACGCGATAAAAACCATAAATAATAGTTTTATTTTATATATAAGTCCATCATTCATATATCATTCAATATGTACTCTTCTTTCATAGTACATATTGTAAAAGTTATTGACAATAGTTTTATGACCGGCCGCTCTGCCAGACGTCAACCCTCCTTGGGAATGTAATTGTTGACCAAACGGCATCAGATGGAGTTAGCCCAGGTGGTTATAAGGCTCTTAATCGTCTTCTACGACATCCACGTCCAAAATATGGGTTGATAGTATTCGTAGTCGCTACCACACACCATTTTTATTTTATATAATAAGTATAAAATGTATTTAGAAGATGAAAAATGATTACATAATTGCGACACCAATCTCAACGTGTATTTGTCAATAGAATGCCGTTAGAACTTAGAACATAATTGTAGCCTTTCTAATCAACTATGTCATCTGTCATTTGCTATGCAAACCATTAGCACAATACAAATTAAAATCAACTTTATTGTTTAATTAACAAAGCTTAAGTTATATTTAATTTATAATTTTTATACACATTAATCAGATTACTATGATATTGTAAAATAAAACTTTATTATGAAATATATAGAATTGATATTTGATTGAAATTATTGTGTGGAATAAACGCACATTTACTGAAGTCACGGTATCTGAAATGGCAAGTGCGGTAATTATTGCTTGGCGGGTAATACCTGTGCATTATGAATAATTCTACATTGTGTCTAGAATAAATATGTGTTAATGTAAGTCTCGCTGTGGTTAATTGAAAGACCATTAAGGATCATTAACAATCTAACGACTTGTTAAATAAGATTCTAGTTTTAGAATACGTGAGGTTCAGACTACTTTCTCTAGACTAGACGGAGTAAGAATACTTTTCACCACCTTATCTTTATCCTTGTCTTTCCGGGGGTGATCGTAAGAGACGACTAAGGGATATAAAATGCATATAACATCTATGCATGAGATGGAAAACTCGAAACCAAACCCTATACCAACACGTTTTACCAGCGTGGTATAGTAGGTCAATTTCCCTTTCATTATGGAGCAGGTTCGACCCCAACAGTGGGACATATATGAGCTGAGATGATGAGGTTCAGACTAGGTCAAGTGGTAGATTTAATACGGTAATATATAGATTTTAGTCATATTCATAATTATCGATAAAAGCAACCGCAAAAGACGGTCTATTGACATTTTCTTCTTGTATTACAGTGTGTAAAAGGGATTTTATGGACCAGCACAGTTAAAGTTTGTGTTTAATGTTCCAACTAAATAACTTCAGCGAAAGAGACATAGCAGTCGAAATATTGGATTAGATTATTTAAAATCAAATTAAATTAAATCTAAATGAAATTGTATATGATAAAGGAGTAAGAATACAATTCATCACCCCCCTTTTTTTGTCCGGAAAATATGCAGATAACAAGAAGCAAGAGAAGGAAAATTCATAATAAAACCTTATATCAACACGTTTAACCAGTGGGTACAATAGGTCAATTTCATTCCTATTGTGAAGAAGGACTAAGCGCAGGAGTAACACGTATTAGCTGAGATGCTACCAAAAAATAAAATAAATATTTTTTTTTTGTCGTGATGCATATTTAGAACATAAAATAAAATAATAAATCTTAAAAATACATAACAATTATTTTCCGTATAATAACGACTTGGAATATAATTACCCAACTCTTACTTGATTGTGTCGTGAAAATCTGTTGAGGGAGTACCAGGATAGTGGCAAAAATACTTACCCAGGAAGGAAGTCTAAGCAAGCGTTGCTTAGACTAGGCATGCTTCTTAGCTGCAAGAACAACAAACATAGCGCAGCATTTGTTGTTATATTAACTTAACGTCCTAACGCTAACTTTCAGTATTGTTCTTTCGTTTACAACACTCGACTCACTTCAAAAATGACTTGATTCCAAAAAATGTTAGTCGCTAAAAAATACGAAAAATAAAAAGAAAAGTGTGCGTCTCGGGACGCCCGACAGAAGTGATAACTTAAACTAATCCAAGTTGAACTATTGAATATTGAAATTGTTTAACTTGAAAAAAGCTTAGGTTATTACTTATATTTTATGTATATTAATATGATAACGTAAGGAAAGGTTATTTATTAATAAAATCTTATAACATCACATATTAATACGACTAGCGCTATTAGTCAGAGTGAGAGAGGAGGAGCCTGCCTACCGCTGCAGTATGCGTGAGAGAAAAGGAAGTCAGACAGATTGGCGCCGTTACGCGTTACGTAACGAAGCGCTTTACCTGCCCATAAGAAGATATCACTTCAAAACTTTCACTATCTATTTATCTATCAGCCCATAGACGGCCACTATTAGACATAGGCCTCCCCACGGGAATTCTAGGGACATAAACTTTTACGTTTGTCTAATAAACAGGTAATATAGTGGCAATTAAAATCATTTCAGATGGTATACTGCGAAATGAGGTCTCAGGATAACGTAGTTTTTTTTTATTGCTTATGGTGACAAACGAGCAGAGAGCACACCTGACGGTAAGTGTTACTTACACCCATGGACCTTTGCAATACCAAGAGTATAGCTAGGCCACTGCCTACCAATATATACCCCAAACCCACCCCAGTTGGACGCCGGCTCTCTCGCTCACCGAACGAAGCGCAATAGCACATTACCATTACTCAGACGTCGATCTTCTGCGAGAGTGTGGTACTACCCCGGACGGACTGGCCCACGGCTATAGACAGAGAACTGTCCACAGCGTGGTCCTACCACTATAAAAGTTTTCATATGAATATTTATAAACTCGAAGAGTGTTTATATATTACTTTCTTTTGTACAAAAATCAACAAACATGAAGGCTATTTTCTCTTTATATTTACTCAATACACTAAACATTGAATTAACAGCTCTGTTGTAAATAAATGATAAGGGCCGCCCTGTATGAGTAGACAACAGTGTCCAATAACGTGGGAACTTTCCCACGTGTGACAACACTGTCTGTTCAACCTCGAAGATGTTAATAATATTTATATCTGGTTTATGTGTTACGACAACTGGACACTCAACACTAGCACACAAATGTGATTGTAAATCAAACACAATAATAATATTTATTTAACAGAACTTCATTTTGCACAATTCTTGTATGACGAGCTCGACACTAGTGTTGCCCAAATGCAAGACTCTTGCAAGTCTCGCAAGTCTTACAACTCTCGCTGTTAGAATAACAACTCGCCTAGGGAATACAGTGCTTATGTTTAATAGTTGGATGTGGTAGAACATCTCACAATAGGTAGGCTCATTAGATTCCTTTAGAAGAAAATTGGAGCCTCGCTGCAGAAACCAATTCTTAAATACCGGGGTGGCAGACTGCCTCCGTATGCACACACTATGCCCTAAACACGTGTAGCCATGTCTATTTTTAGAAATTTACCGTTTCTATGATCCTAAACATTTTTTTTTTGGCCGCGAACTATGGTGTTTTCACACCCCGTTAAATTCTGTCCGGGGCGACAGAAACAACGGCACACGATCCCATAGATCCACTCTAAATGTGCCTTTCTTTTGCCGTGCGAGTGGGCCACCGAAACCCGTTCTTTGTCTTCGATGGCCTACCCGACGGTTTACCCTCACGGGTATCCTCTTGATTCTTCACGTGGTGTGATCTCACTCCGGGCGACTAGACTAATCCCCGGTCCGATCACGCGTTGCCTCGGCTACAGTGGCATCGCCCAAGGCGCCCGCGGCGGCGTGTCTCTAAAAGGCAAAAGAAGGCGGCGACCGCGTTTCAGTTCCTGATGCTGTCAACTATCGCTTTTGCAACAGCTGGCAGCGTTAGGTCGGCACCGATAATAACGACGACTCTATGGTGCTGTTGAGCTCAAGTCACGCAGCTCTCGAGCATATGCTGCGCCGTGTCCTCGTCTCTGCCGCACTATAGGCAGGACGGAGTCCTCTCCTTCCTTGTAACCATGTGCAGGTATTTGCCGAAGCATCCATGTCCCCAACTTTACCTAAAAGGTGATGGAGATGGTAGTTATACCTTAGTTTTTACTGGTAAATCTAAGATTTACCGAAATTTAGTATTTTAATGTTGCATATACAATAATTTAGAAAAACATGGTTCACTTCCCACGCTTGCACTTTTTCAACTATCTCAAGGACTAATATTTAATAATGAGACGAATTCTGCATATAGTTATGAATTTGAAATAAAACTACTTTTACGGATTCTATAGCGTTTGTATTTGATATTTAATTTCCCGATGTTTCGATCACTTTACAGTGATCATGGTCACGGGGGGACTCCTGTGAAGTTGAGATTTGTAATATTTATCATCTAATCTTAGTTTATACACGTCCCACTGCTGGGCCCCAGCCTCCTCCCAATGGGAAGAAATTGGTCTTCTATAACAACAACTTTTGACTAGCAAACAGGTTGGTATAGGGTTTTATTTCGAGCTTTCTTTCTCTTTCATGTAATCTGATATATGATATTATTATTATATTTCTGTTAGATTAATAATAGAAAATCATAGCTCTAACCAGAAATACTACAATCTTATCTATCGTGGCTATTCTTGTATACTATAGTATACAGGGTCGAAGGAGACCGCTCCCGAAAACAAAGACAGGTGACCCTTCTAGTCCTACTTGTAATGATAGGCTAGAAAAAATTCGAATAGGATCGCATTTTAAGTTTTTTTCACATTCCATCGTATTAGGACAGGCACTGTCCTACTACTCACTGTCATGTAATGCTAATTCCATAAAAAATACGTAACTATACTCAGATGAGAAAAGAATCGGGTACCGGTGGCCCGCTCGCACGGCGAAGAAGAGGTGCTTGCAGGATGGGTCAATGGAGTTGCGCGCCGCCTCTTCCGTCACCCCGGACCGATTTGGCGGGTGCGACGTCCATAGCCCACCGCAAAAAAAAAAAAAAAACAGATAAGAAAAGAAGCAATCTATTCAAAACTCACGATCATATGTTCAAGAGTTCAACGATCTCGCGTGGTGAACAAAAAAAAATTTTTCATCTGAATCGATTTTTTCCTAGCCTATCATTACAAGTAGGACTAGTAAGGTTACCTGTCTTTGTTTTCGGGAGCGGTCCCCTTCCGCCCTGTATATAGCCTTTTTTTTACGGTAGACTATGGATGCGTCTCGCCCCGCCAAATCGGTCCGGGGTGACGGAAGAGGCGGCGCGTGACCCCATAGACCCCCGTGCAACTCCTCTCTTCGCCGTGCGAGCGGGCCACCGGTACCCGATCTTTATCTTTGGTGGCATAGTATATATAGCCTCGATATCGACCTTATTTAAATCCATTACTCTAAGAAAATTGACAATCCCGACCAGAGAACTCCACCAGAGTAAAGAGTATTATAATATATAAAGATCACAATCCAATACAGAAAAGATAAGGAGAGAGCTATCACCAACCTGATAGTGAAGTGTGGCGATTATCTCCCATTGAGGGGATCTATTACTAACAGTGGACATCGATACGCTGACGGGATAAGATGACTCTAAAACTTTTTGTTTTCTGTTAATCTTATATAGATATGTTAAATCACAAACTAATATTTTCAACATAGGGACGATTATTCTTCGTGTGGTGATGGAAAAGAATACAATTCACTTCCCCGTATCTTACCTAGAAGTATTGTAAAAGTATGTTATTTAAAAAAAAAAAAAAATTAAAACAACATGTTTTAGGCGACTTTACACAATTTTAATCTTCATAGCAATTGAAATGTCTATTAACCGCAACTAGCACAATAACAGCAAACAATATGTAATGAGGTCTTATATATATACAGGGTGCAAGGGGACCGCTCCCGAAAACAAAGACAGGTGACCCTACTAGTCCTACTTGTAATGATAGGCTGAAAAAAACGATTAGGATGAAAAAAAATATTTTTCACATATATTTTTAAGTTTTATTCACATTCCATCGTATTAGGACAGTGCCATGTAACGATAACTCGATAAAAAATGCGTAACTATACTCAGCTGAGAAAAGACGCAATCTTTTTCCAGCCTATCATTACAAGTAGGACTAGTAGGGTTACCTGTCTTTGTTTTCGGGAGCGGTCCCCTTCCATCCTGTATATTATTATTTTATATTATATTTCTAAGTCATATTTTGTTATTTACCCATTTTTGAATTTATTTATAACAATAAGTTTAGTTTGTTATTAAATCCGTGCATTTCTTAGTATTAAGTTTATTTTGTATTTCTCTTGTAAGTAAATTGTATTCTTTTAGAGAAATAAAATCTTTAACCGTAACCGTAAAAGACTACCGGTAACCCGCTCGCACAGCGAAGAGAGGATTTTTTTCAGGGTAGGTCTGTAGGGTTGCGCGCGTGCGAAAAAGAAAGGTATTGTGAAAGACGATGAAGGAATATAATTTACTTACAACATCTATACAAGAGAAGGATTACTTGAAATAAAACCCTATACAAACCCGTCTCTGACCGAACATACGATGAAGAGTAGGTCAATTTCCATCCTATTGTAGAAACTCAACTCCAGCATATAATATTAGCTGAAATGGTGAAGGACACTAGCTGTGTGGTAGCGGCTACGAATACTACCAGCCTTTACTTTGCTCGTGGATGTCGTAAAAGATGACTAAGAGCTTTATTTCGACTTGTTCCAACACTATCTCATGCCGTTTGGTCAACAATTACACCCTCAAAGAGGGTTGACGTCAGGCATGTTACCGTTCATAAAACTATTGCCAATAACTCTTGGCAATGACCCCAAGTAATTGGGATAAGAGTAGGAGAATGATAATTATGATATGGTGAAGGACACCTATGTTATACAGTTGTCAAAAAGAACTATATAATGTAACGCGAAACCATCAAATTTCCGTTCCAATAAGAGTGCTAACGGAGGCACGACAGACAGACGACGTTTCGTAATGTATATATATTGTATATCATATTTCATACGGAGGCAAATCGGACCTGTCATGAACTAGGTCTGTGAAGTTATGTTACCATTGCGAGCGGGAGCGAGCGCGATTTAGCGAGCTGTTAAATTATAAATAAATGATTTTCGATGTTTATACGAGTATTACACACTTGAATGAAACGTGTGCCTATCGGGATGTCCGACAAAAGTGATAACTTAAACTAATCTTAGTTAAACTGATTGATATTGAATTGTTTAATTAGAGAAAAGCTTAGATTATTACTTAAATTTTATGTATATTATTATGATAATGTAAAGAAAGGTTATGTATGTATTAATAAGATCTTTTATTGGTTATAAAATATATTTTATTCTTAGTTACAATTTTTGAATATATACATTAGAAGCCAGACAGACTGGTGCTGTTACGCGTTGCGTAATGACGCGTTTTACCCTCTCATAAGTAGTTATCACATCATAAACTATTTTTACGAATTATATTGCGTTTATATTTGATTTTTAATCGCCCGATGTTTCAATATTTTACAACATTCACGGTCACGGGAGGATCATGGATGTGTGTGTATTATATTGTTAATTTTTAATTCTAAACGTGGGGGATAAATAAAGGTTACGTTTATTAATTTGATTATAACATTTAGAACTAATAGTCATGTCACCGAGGGATGAAGACTTTGAAGTGAAACTTATTTTTTCTTGCTTATGGTGTCGAACGAGCAAGCACCACACTTGATGGTAAGTATCACTGCCACCCATGGACCTTTGCAATACCAAGGGTATAAGTGTGGCCCTACCTAAGACGTGATGTGAGAATAAAAGGTAATTCAAAGATCTATAAAGTCAGTTTATGGACGATCATTTGACGAAAACATTGATCAAAAATTGCTATATACTTTTATGAATTGAATAAGCACAAACAACGGCAACCATATTAACTTTTCACTTAACTTTATAAGCAGTTGACAAAACTGATCACGTCAAATTCTTAGAATGCCAAAATGCTTAGGCCGATCGTGCTTCTATATCAATTGTTCCGCGCTCTCGCTTGCACGCTCTGACCATGCGGCACGTGACGCTTTTTCGTGCGTGCAGTCTACGTTCATGGGTTTATAAGACGATATCACGTCAATAAATAAACATGTCTTTATAACTATGTTGAGAAAAACATCATGAGAAAAACATTGCGCAAATTTACAGAACACAGCATTTACAAGAACGTAAAATAAATGAATTCTAAAAAACTAACCTTCTTTACTCGTAAGCTTTAATATATGGGACGTGTACATAAAGAAAAGTAAATTAAATTATTATTATGCTGGATGTATGCAATATTCTTACTTTCCTTCTTTTTAAACTGTTAATATTAATGTGTGAAAACTCTCATACAAATTAAAAAGCATTAATATATGAGTGGTAATAAAAATTAATTATATACTCACTAAAACACTTATGTGAAGTTTGTACATAAATGAAACTCGCTACAAACAAAAATTTACTTTCTTTATAGTAAAATTCACGTTATAATCCATTAAAATAGTCCACATTAACATTTTAAAACATTATATTACAGAGTTATCGTAGCAAAGCAAGTCATGCAGAAACCACCTTTTTTTTTTTTTTTTTTTTTTTGGTGGACTATGGATTAGTCTCGCCCCGCCAAATCGGTCCGGGGTGACGGAAAAGGCGGCGCGTGACCCCATAGACCCACCGTAAAAACTCCTCTCTCTTCGCCGTGCGAGCGGGTCACCGGGACCCGATTTTTAACTTCGGTGGCCCGCCCGGCGGTTCACCCTCGCGGGTTCCTCTCGTCGACGCCCCGACAGATTTCGCCATCGGGGCGTCGCCCTCACGCGGTGGCCTCACGTCGGGTGACCGGACAATTCCCCGGTCCGATCACCCGAAGCCTCGGTTAGGGCGGCATCAGGCGCAGGTATTCGCGCCTGCGCCGCCCCGGCCGCTGGCGGCGGCCCGGGGCGCGGGAATCCTCCCTTGCCAGTTCCGCCGCTTCCTTCTGCGAGATGACAGCCTCGCAGAAGGCGGCGACCGCGTCCCAGTTCCTGACGCTGTCGACCATCGCCCTCGCGACGGCCGGCAGCGTCAGGTCGGCACCGATGACAGCGACGAGGTCACGGCGCTGCCGCTCCCATCCCGGACACACCTCCAGCGTGTGTTGTGTCGTGTCCTCGTCACTCCTGCAGTGGTGGCAGGCCGGAGTCCACTCCCTATACACGACCCTGTGCAGGTACAACCCGAAACACCCGTGCCCCGTCAATACCTGCACCAGCCGAAAGGTGAGGACTCCGTGCCGCCGCTCCATCCACTCTATCAATACGGGCCGGAGGGCCTCAACGGTCTCCACACCGTGCCTAGGCCTCTCCAGCCGCGTAGCCCAACGGGCGATGACGTCTCGGCGGGCATCCACGCGCCAGGTGGCTATCTCGCTCAACGATGGGGAGCCACCTTCCTCGCGCGCTGTGATAACCCGCCGGTAGAGGTCGGAGAGCATCTCCGCCTCTAGGTCCCACGGGGGTGTCCCGGCCAACAGGCACGCCGCCTCTGTTGACACCGTGCGGTACCCGCGAATGGCTCTGACCGCCATGGCTCTCTGTGGCCTCCACAGAACCGCCCTGAGCTGGGCGTTCAGAGCCCTCGCCCACACGGGTGCGCCGTACATGGCCATCGAGCGGATGACCCCCGCATACAGCCGTCGGCCCTCAAAGCTGGGTCCGCCCACGTTCGGCATAAGTCGAGAAAGGGCGGACGCCGCGCCGACAAGCCGGGGAGCAATCTGTCGGAAATGCTCCCGGAACCACCATCGCCCGTCGAGCACCAGACCCAAGTACCTCATATGGGCCTGGATGCTGATGTGGATGGAGTTTACCACTATCGAGGCGCCGATGGGCAGCCTCACACGGGGCCCATGGAAAAGTAGGGCCTCCGTCTTGTTTAGGGCCACCCTGAGCCCCAGCGCCTCGATCCGCCTGACCATCTCCTCGGTGCCGAGAGTGGCCAGGCTCGCCGCCTCTTCGAGTGTCCTGCCCCGGGCTGTGACGAGCGTGTCGTCAGCGTAGCACACCAAGCTCAGCCCGGGGGGGAGACTCCCTCTCAACGCCCAGTCGTACCCGATGTCCCACAGAGTCGGCCCCAGAACCGACCCCTGTGGAACGCCGCACGACATGGGCGTCCGCACAATGTCCCCTGCGGGACCCGCGCAGAGGATACTGCGGCCCTCCAAGTAGTCTGCCACCAGCCGCCTGAGGTACAGGGGCACTCCATGGAACCGGAGCGCCTCCCTGATGCAGCCGAATGGCAGACTATTGAATGCGTTGGCGATGTCCAACGACACTGCCAACAGCACTCCCTTCCCGGCGACGGCCTCCGCGGCCGCCTGCCTCAGGCGTAATAGGGCCCCGATGGTCGAACGCCCCCTCCGAAACCCATACTGAGCGTCCGACAGATCGGGCCCCACCTCCTCCAGGTGTCGGACGATGCGGGCAGCGAGCACACGCTCCAGCAGCTTACCCACATCGTCGAGGAGCACGATGGGCCTGTAGGCCGACGGCAAATCCGGGGACCGTCCCGGCTTTGGCAGGAGAACCAACCTCCCTTCCTTCCAGCACTCAGGGAACCGTCCAGACGTCAGACAGGCGTTGAACAGCTGCCTGAGGCGAGGCTCGAAGTGCTCGAGGAGCGACGTCAGCACCCGGACTGGAATTCCGTCCGGGCCGGGGGCTGTGGTGGCGGAACGAATCTTCGCCACGGCCGCCCCCACTTCCGACTCCGTCACGGGCGGAACACTCTCGTCGTCGTCGGCCTCCCGGTCCTGATCTGGCGGAGCCATGACCGGGGGCGTGTGTTCCGACTGCCGTGGAAACAGCTCCTCGACCACCCTACGAAGGAAGTCGGGCTGGATCCCGCGCGCGAAGCTTGTTCAGCGCCGCGCGATATGGGCGACCCCAGGGGTCACGGTCGAGACCGTCCAACATCTCCTGCCAACTCGCGCCCTTGGCGGCTCGGATGGCCAGCCGAAAGGCAGTCCGCGCACTGCGGTACGCCTCGTACAGCTGGCCCTCCCGCTCGACGTCGCGGTGACGCCGCCGGCTGCGGGTGTAGGACCTTCGGGCACTGATACACGCCGCACGAAGGTCCGCCAGTCTTGGGGACCACCAGTAGACCCCCTGCCTCGGAGGTGGACGCCGCCGCACTCTGGGCATGGCCGCATCGCAGATCTGCGTTAACGCACTGTGAATGCGGACAGCCTCAGCGTCCACTCCGTCCACTGGGGGTGGTGAGGACAGCCACGTGCTGACAATGGCCGCCTCCGCCAGTAGATCCCTGTCAAGACGACCCACAGCCCACCGCGGAAACGCGGGAGCTCCGTCCGCCCTGTGACGCCTACCAGGTTCCCGGGGGGAGACCTCCATCCGGATGTACCGGTGGTCCGACAGGGTCTCCGCCTCCTCCAGGACACTCCAGTTCCTCACCCGTGGCGCGACAGCGGGGCTAGCGAACGACAAGTCCACTATCGACCCGCCCTGCCGCCGCACACACGTGTTCACCGAGCCTCTGTTCAGAACACAGAGGCCCAGTGAAGCCGCCCACTCGTTGACCGCCCGCCCGCGGTCGTCCGTCGTAGGGGATCCCCACGCCGTGGATTTGGCGTTAAAGTCCCCCAGAACCAGGACGAGGCCCGGTGCCAGTCGCCGTATCGAGGCCTCCAAGGTGGTGAGTGAGGCCCCGAAATCGTCCATCCTCCTAGTGGGGGAGAGGTATACGCTGTAGAGCGTGACCCCTCCCCACTCCGCCGCGACAAATTCCTCACCCCTATCCAAAAGGGACAAGGACGGGAAGTGCCGCTGCGTTGAGACGACGATTGCCGCGGTACCGTTTCGACTGACCACCCAATTGGGGCGATCAGGCACGGCGTACGGTTCCACGACTACGGCTGCACCAATCGACCACTCCGCCATGGATTGCAGGAGGAGATCCTGCGCTCCGGCGGAGTGGTTGGTGTTGGCCTGCAGGAAGAGGTGCATGGATGGTGTACCCATTATCGGGTTGTATCCATGACCTCCTCGCCAGCGGGCGATCGGACCGCGCTAGGAGCGGGAGCGGCCGTGGTCGTAGGGCCGCCCCGCGCCTTTGGGGCCGAAGCTGAAGGTTTGCACGCCCCAGAGCCCATGCGGTGCTTGGCGGGCTTATTGCCCGCCGCACACGCGGGGCAGTGGGGCGGGGCGGCGCAAGATGCCGCCACGTGCCCGGTCTGACCGCAGCGGAAACACAATCCGCCGCAGTCGAAGCAATTAGTGCACGTCGGTCGAGTGTGTCCGACCGCCATGCACTTGTAGCACCTCGCAGGCTGGTGCTCAAGCACGGTTACCCGCGCCGAGCTCCAGCCCACGAGGAGCCTGCCTGAGCCGGCCAGTTGCCTGACCGACTCCACCGGGCACTGCGCCCAGGCAGCACCTACGCCACCCGGACCGGGACGAATGGCACCGACCCGGACGGTGTCTATGGGACACCCGGTTTTCGAGGCAATAGCCTCCCGGATGTCTTCCACCGTCACTGAATCGTCCAAACCCGAAATGCGCATTTCGGCGCACTTGACGAGCCTGGCGATCTTGATGCCACCCTCCTCGGCGAACAAACCTCTCAGCTTCTCGGCCACGCTGTCAGCCGTCTTGGCGCCCTCGGCCCCTGGGAACTCGAGAATTCGAGCCCCCGTCCGGGCCTTGCGGGTCCTGGCTTCGACGCCTCCAATATCGGAGACGTCTAGCTCCCGCCGGGCCTTCCTCAAGACGGCCTCGTAGCTGAGGCCCTTCTCGGCCGCCTCGGGCAGCACAGTGATCACCACTGCGGCCGTCTTCGGCGACTTGAGCCCCTTGCGCGGTCTCTTCTTCCGTCCGGCTCCTGCCTGAGGAGCGGGGACCTCAGCGGCGCGCTTGGCCTCCGCTCTCCTCCTTTGGCCGCGACTCCTTCTGTCGCGTTCGGCTACCTGCCAACCCTGTTCGAGTACGGCAGTCGTGCCGGACGCGGAAGGCCTCGTCGCGGCCTCGCTGGTCGTCGCCGGCGGTGTTGTTGCGGGCGACTTCAGCGGTCCGGCAGGAGCCGTCTTCCTCCTCAGGGCGGGTCCCTTCGGAGCTGGGCCGGGGCCTTTGGGCTTAGGCCCGGCCGCGGCCGCGGCGTAGCTCCCCACGCGGCCACCCTGACAAGGCAGCGGGGCGGGGGCTGGTGCCACATGCGGCCGCTTATCCGCGGCTACGGGCGGCCGGACACGTGGTTCTGGAGGCAGTCTTGCCTCCAGAACGGCCACACGCGCATCAACGAGTTTGCCAACTGCGTTGATGATTTTGGCGAGGGCCTCGTCCGACAAGCCTCCCACCTCCAGCGTCGGAGTCGGCTGAGCCCCTCCAGGGGCCCGCTCCGCGGCGCCTGGCGGCTTTGGCGCCGCAGGGGCGCTGGCCGGCGGCAAGCGGTCCGCGGGGAGAGGCGTCAACCTCACCACCGGGACAGGCAGTTTCGCCGCGGGGACGGGTGTGACCGTGACGCCATCACCCAACGTCGTCGGCGCCGCAGCGCGAGGCGGCTTTGGCGCCGCAGCGGCCGCCGAGTAGCCAGCCCTGGCCGATAGCGCGGCTGGCGCGGGTGACACGAACAGCGCCACCTGCGCCTTGAGGTCGGCCACGTCTATCAACAGCTGGCGGTTTGCCCGACGCATTTCCGCCAGCATGTCGCCCAGGTTCCGGTTTCGGGTCCGCAGGCCTGACATCTCGCCTCTAAGGCGGACATTTTCGGCCTGCAGATCCGTGGCCTCGCCGGCGCGGACAGCGACCGCCGCCGCCCTTTCCATGACCGAGGTCCCTCGCCCTCTTCGGGAGGCCTGGATCTTGGGTGGAGGCATGTTGGCCACGCTCCCCTCGGTTTCGGCGCTCGAGCTGCCTCCCTTACTCAGGGGGCGCTTTCGCACCTGCGAGAGGAGGGCCTCCTCCTTTTTAGTCGCGGTCGCCGGCGGCGTCTTTGCTGCTAGACGCGCCGACGACCTAGTGGGGCCTTCACCAGCCGACCCACTGTCCTTTTTGGACGGCCCTGCGGGAATATCACCGCCCTCATCCATTCTGACGGTAGATCCGCCGCCCTCGTCTTCGGACGGCTCTGCGACATCGCTGTCGTCCTCGTCCGTCGACGGCTCTGCTGCGAGTCTACCGTCCTTCTTCTCTTCAGCGGCGGCAGCCTCCCTGCGCGCTCGCCGCTCCTCCAGCCGCCTTTTGTGGCTCAGGCCGTTGCCCCGAGACTTTCGAGGCGACCTCCTCTTCTTCTTCTGGGCCTCCACGGTTTGTGCCGGGACCAAGACGACGCCTCAAGTCCTGAGGACGAGGCGTCGTCTTGGTCAGTTTTTGATCGGCTTGACCGGGCTTTGGGGTGAGGATCACTGCGATCCCCGTCGTTGTTTAATTTTAAATTTGTAGTATCCATATTTATACCCACGAGAATGGGAGATACAAGACGTCGACCCGGGCAGAGATCCCTATACCCGGGCAAGCCTACATTTACCAACCAGGGGGTCAGCCGGTGCCCTGGCTGGAGCGTGCTAACGACAGAACAACCCATCTGCCATGCATCTTCTCGCCGCACGCCAGAACTTAAGATTCTGGGTGATTTCCGAGTCCGAATGTTACTTCGAACTCTTTATAGAGGTTGTCTTCCTCGCGGTCCGGGCGGTTAAGCCAAGACCCTCGCTCCTGATACTACGCCTCAAGACAACGTGTCTTGAAGCAAGATACCAGGTTTACGATGTGTGGGCGGTGGCATGTGCCTGCCCAGCCCTCAAATGAATGAGTGACTGAGCCCGTCCCAATATTTCGCGTCCTATATCCTCTACTACGACTGTAGTAGAGTAGGAGCGAAATCGCGCAGATATTCGCTACGGACGACAGTACAACAGAAGAACTGGGGACCGCCGCCCGCACCCAGGGTACACCGCGTGGAGGATGCAGAAACCACCTTGAAGGAGGCGAAAATTTTAAAGGTAAAACGTTTATAGAAAAATAACTAGTGAATTTTTGTCTAATATGGTATATATTATATATAATATTAGTTTAATGATTTCTGATGTTTATACAAGTTTTATACAACAAATAAAACTACACATTTTTGCAGATTTTGTCGTAAATATTTGTATTTGATTTTTATTTGCTCGAAGCTTATTTGCGATTATATATTATTTGCGATTCTATAAAATGAATAGTCGAACTGTTAACAAATTGATTCATTTTAACAATATAACTATGTAATTACAATATTCAGACCATATTTCATTAACTATATACACCAGAAAGACTTTCAAATTACAGAAATGAAGTCATAATTTATAATTTAAAAATACACATAGTTTATATAACTTTTACATGCTTTAAAGAAATCAGTCTTTTTTTGCGGTGGTCATGCCCCGCTAAATCCTTCTGTGGTGACAGATGAAGCGGCACGTGACCCCATAAACCCGCCTCACAATATACCTCTCCACGCCATGCGAGTGGGCCACCGGAAGAAATTAAAGTCTAACAAGCTATCGCATATTAGTAAGCCTCAATAGTTCGTATATACTAACTAGTACTTTGAACCATCATCGTCATTATCTCAGGTCATATACAAATATACAGTAGTGGTAGGATAGCGGTACTTTAGTGGTAGAACCACACTGTCAACAGTTTTCTGTCTACAGCCGCGTGCCAGTCCGTCCGGATTTAGTACAACCCTCTTGATTGAAATCTGAGCAATGGTAATGGGCGCTTCGTTCGGTAAGCGAGAGAGCCAGGAACCCAACTTTCTGTGCATATTTTAGTTAGTAGGTAGCCTGCTAGCTGTACACTTAGTATTACAAAGATCCATTAATGACAGCGACACATACCATCAGGTGTGCTGCTTACTCGTTTGCCACCACAAATAATAAAAAGTCTGTCACTGCTAAGCTAATTGAACCTACTATACGCTGTTCAAGAAAGGAGATATAGGAGGTTTTTGTTTAAATTTTTATAGGTATCTCTTGCAGTCTGGTTATATGCTTGCTTGCCTAACTCGTGTTTACGATCATCTAAGTATTGATTACTTTATATTATTTATTTTTAAATTATTATCATATAATTTTAGATTTTAGTCTTTTGGATGGGAGTAATCCTATCCCAGTACATGTATATGAATGGACTCGAATGGACTGGCGATATCTTAAAAGTCGCAAGGAACCTGTGGATGCAAGTAGAAGTTAGATAGTACTAAGTGGCATTTTTCATCGAAAATTAGACGTCTAAAATCTTTATTGTAGTACTTTGATTAATCCGTAGTAAATGTCAGTATCATTTGTAATGAGCGGAATGCTAATAATCGCGCTCAGTGAGACCTAGCTCAACCTATTTTTGGTGAAAGCAAAAATCTAAACATCATCAATTAAATATCGATAAGAGCGCTGAGGTTTGTGCAACTCGAACTATTAAATTACTTGATGAATAACTTGAGTGATTATTGACACGTATATTTGTCTAGTCATTATCATTTCTTTACAATCAACTGCATTAGAAATACCTTAGTAACCAATGATCAAAACTAATGATACAAATATTTCAATACTCAAATAGAAGTATGTCATGATATGATTTCGTTAGTGGTGATGAAGAGATGTATATATTTCAATTAAATTATATTCATGTAATTGATTGAATGAGGCGATACATGGTGGAAATCCATTAATATTATTATAAAATGGAGGAGAGGACGGAGGAGACCCGCCACTTTCCCACGGTCGATCAATATATCGTACATCTCAAGAAATGAAGGAATACGGGATGAGATTAAGGTGGAATAGGATATAAGGCAATCTTACTCCTGTGATAAGCACCGCCTCCAGAACTTCTACTTGCAATTTTCCGCAGAACTTCGAATAAAGATTCGACACGTGTTTCGCCTCTAAACGAGGCACCCTCAGGACTGTTGAGGATGCCACCGTCCTGATATATTGATTGACCGTGTGTGGACCGACCGAAAAGTGGTGGGTCTCCCTTCCTCTCCTCCATTTTATAATAAATTATATTCAATCGTTTTCAATACGAGTTCTTCAATATTCATTTCTTCCTTGTAGATATTTTATGAGATGAATAAAGAATATTTAAGGTAATATGAATGCCCGGCTCAATAGTGATGGGGGGAGAATATAGTGGGTTATGGGGCCACGCGCAGATCTTTCGCCCCGAACATAATGGACGGCGTGTCCAATCTGTCCAGACCATAGCCTGCCAAATTATTAAAAAAAAAGGTAAAATTCGAAATATATAATTTTTATAATCCTTTCATATTTCCGATCAGAACTCATATGAGTTGGAGATATATATATCAGATTTCAATAGTAATTGCATGCATAGATTCTTTACGCTCATCCTCTCCGCTCGGCTAATGGCTCGCAAGTAAGCTGTGAATATCGTTCACATATAAAAATTAACCTTTCTCATTATTTTTTTTAAATATCAATACATATTATCAATTTATCACTCTAAGGCACAAAATATATACATGTTTTAAAAGACAGTAATATCCACTAAGCGAGCAGTAAGCAAACAATTCTTATATTTCGAAGGAAAAGCCTTCAAACACGTTTTTGCATTGACCCGTGTCAACTCCATCTGATGCTATCTAGCCAACAATCACGTCCTCAATGACATTTGACGTCAGGCAAGCGGCCGGTCATAAAACTTTTGCAATAATTATGTACGATGTAAGAAGACATATTTCACTCTTAATCCATTGACTGCACAGATGGCGTAATAGTTAAGGTACCGACCATCTGTGCCAGTGCCGTGGGTTCGAATCCTACGCAGGACAACACTTTGTGCGATCCACGAACTGTTGTTCTGAGTTTGAGTGTAATTTGTCTGCGTTAATTATATGTTTGTAAATTCCCCCGCAATACAAGAATTATTTCCTCAATGCAGGGTTGGTCTTTAAAAATAAAATAAAAAGATGTACAGGGTGGAAATGGACTGCTCGCGAAAACAAAGACAAGAGACCCTACTAGTCCTACTTGTGATGATAGGCTAGAAAAAAAATCGATTAGGATGAAAAATATTTTATTTTTTCATCACGCGAGGTCGTTCAACTCGAAAACATATGATCGTAGGTTTTGAATAGATTGTGTCTTTTCTCATCTGAGTAAAGTTACTTATTTTTTATGTCATTATCGTTACATGGCACTGTCCTAATATGATGGAGTGTGGAAAAACTTAAAATTCGTTGTGAAAAAAAAAAATTTCATCCGAATCGATTTTTTTTCTAGCCGATCATTACAAGTAGGACTAGTAGGGTCACCTGTCTTTGTTTTCGGGAGCGGTCCACTTCCACCCTATATAGAGTCATATATTTAGACTGCGTTTATTTAATAGCGTATACATTACACTACCATATATATTGTTGAGAAAGTAATATATATTATATGGAAGTATTTAATGACACAATTAAACCCATAAATATTTAAATAAAGCAAGCTAAATGAAGGCGAGTGACCACTAAGAGGCTTACAACTTAACGTAGACCACACAGACACAGTGAACTCTAGTAAATCCCATTACAGGCTCCAGTCAGGAGGCTCACCTACATACAGCTAATAGGGGAAGTGCGTGCCGACTCGTATTTCCTTTATTACTTTGAGGTGGGACCAGTGAGGTTACGTGCAATCGTTTGTAATTAACAAGTTTTGTTTTATTAAATTTATTGTTTAATATATAATGATGGATTGAGAGTAAAATTTAGGGTTAACATCCCTTCCCTTCCCGTAAGGGTAGAAAAATAATGACATTGCTCTAACAGAGGGTAACATCGATATTTCTACGCGTCTAATCAGCGCCATCTAGGTCAGTTTCCATCCTAAAAATAGAGTAAGACGTTTAAAAGATATAAATTAAAGCTGTAAAACATATCTCTTAAAACATATTTCATTGAAACGTTTATCAATATATGAATACATTAAGTTGCTTGATTCTTTAGAAAAAAAGGTTCTCGATTCATCACCCTTGAAAATTTGTAACATCATCAAGCGTTCAGAGGTGTACCATGCCGATCCAGCATGCAAACTAACCCTTGATGCTATTTTGATTACATTGTGTTCTTTTTGAGATCTAATTATGCGGACCTTTAATCCACTTTCACTTTCCAGCGAGCACAGTCCTGACCTACCTAGACCAGATCGGTCATGTACTAAAGGAAGGTGGAGTCAAGAGTCTGCGAAACCGGCGAGCGTGTATGAAGAGAATTATGAATGTTGAGAAAGCGAGTGAAGTATGGAGAGATAGAGTTTTCTGGCACTCTGTTCTCTCTGCCTACCCTGCAAGGGATATGGCGTGATGATATGTACAGTCCTCCCGTGACCACGAAAGGTGAAGTGTTCGAAACGTCGGGCAAGTAAATAATCAAATATAAACGCGTTGAAATACATAAAAATAGTTTTATTACATACATATAGTACTTGCGCAAATACCACAAATCATACGGGAAGATTATCATTATATAAGTTTGAAAAACTCCATTTGGTGACGGAGTATGAATACAATTCACCACCCCTATCTTGCTTAGAGGTCTTAAAAAACAACTTAGGGATATAATATGCACATACCATCTATGCAAAAAAAGAATTAAACTTAAAAAAAAATGTAAACCGACTTCAAAATAGGTTCAGCCAAAAACCATACTTATTTAAAACACTAAAAACCGAAAAATAAGATGAACTATTTAATTCTTGTCTAATTCTAATTATGTATTAATTTTTATAAAATATAATTACAATACATACATAGCCTCACGCCTGTTTCCTAGAGGGGTAGGCAGAGACTACGGATTGCCACAAACCACGATCCTGACATACCTCCATCGCTTCATTAACGCTCATCACAGTCTTCATGCATGCTCTACGATTACGCGTACTCTTAATCTGACCTTTCACTAACACATCTTCAATTTGATCCAGGAAAGTACGACGTGGTCTTCCCCTTGTAATCGTCCCATTCACACTCGCTTTGTATACTTGTTTAGTCAACCTTTCTTCACTCATTCTTTCCACGTGTCCAAACCACCTCAGCATATCCTTTTTTATCTTTGTCACTACTTCTTCATTCATACCGCAGCGCTCTCTTATAACACTATTCCTAATTTTATCTTTCAAACTTACACCACACATACTACGAAGAGCTCTCATCTCTACAGCATTTATGCTACTTTCATGTCTTCCCTGCCAAATCCAACTTTCACTGCCATACATGAGAGTGGGAACTAATACTCCCTTATGTACAGCTAGGCGTGCCTTGTTAGATACATTCCTACTTTTTATAAAAGCGTACAATGCCCCATTCACTTTATTACCAGCATTTACTCGTCTTTCAACATCTTCATCATTTTTACCATCACTAGTAAACAGTACACCCAAGTATACAAATTCTTTCACCTGTTCCAATCCCTCACCATTTATAAAAATATTACATTCCGTCATACATTTATCCTTTTCAAAGACCATTACTTTCGTCTTACTTACATTTACTTTCATACCTTTTCTTTCAAAAGCATCATGCATAGTAGTTACCATCGCCTGTAAGTCTTCAGCCGACGATGCAAGTAAAACCTGATCATCGGCATAAAGAAGACATTTGACGAGTAACTCATTCATTCTTAAACCACATTCATTATTTTTCAAATCTTGCAAACAGCTATCCATAAATAGGTTAAACAGCCACGGTGACGCTACACTTCCCTGTCTGACACCTTTATCAATGTTAAACCATTCAGTGTAGGACCCGTTTATCCTTACGCAGGGTCTGTAATCCTTATAAATGGATTTCAGCGCCTGAATAAGATGGCCATTTACCCCATACATAGATAGTACCGACCACAGTTCATTCCTCCTCACTTTGTCATAAGCCTTCTCTAAATCAATGAAAGCGCAAAAGACTTTCTGACCTTTAGCCAAAAATTTTTGCGCCATGCATCATAAAGAGAAAACTTGATCCGTGCAACCCATACTCTTTCGAAAACCCGCTTGTGCATCCCATATTTTCTTTTCGGTCACTTTCACTACTCTTTCAATCAACACTTTCGCATACAGTTTGCCGACAATGCTAAGGAGGCTTATGCCCCTGTAGTTTCTACAATCTTGCCGTGAACCTTTCCCTTTGTAGAGAGATACAATTACCGCCTGACACCAGTCTATAGGTACTTGGCCATTAGTCCAGCAAAGATTGAAGAGCTGTTATAATGTATGCTAGAAATCCACTAACACGATTTGAAGTCGATGCCAAGCCAAATAGGTATACTATATCGCATTCAAACCACGCTGCGCTTGTGACTGAAGTGATCTGAACGCGCAAGCGATAAGCGATTTAATCCATACGGGCAGACGTCGTTCACGGTTGTGTCAAATGGTATTAAATTTGTAGCGTTATAGTGTTCTGAATACATCTTTTAATTCTTATTTCCTTTAATAATTTGATTTTATAAATTTTTCACCCTGTGTGTATATCATTAAGCGTATTTTTTTTTGTTAATTTAAGCTTGGCACTGACTTCAAATCGTGTTAGTGGATTTCTAGCATACATTGTAATTATATTTTATAAAAATTATTACATAATTAGAATTAGACAAAAATTAAATAGTTCATCTCATTTTTCGGTTTTTAGTGTTTTAAATAAGTATGGTTTTTGGCTGAACCTATTTTGAAGTCGGTTTACATTTTTTTTTAAGTTTTTTTATTTTTGTATTTTTAGGGGTAATAATTGTAGTTAAGTAATAATTTTAACTAATTCACATAAATTAACATAATTATTTATTAAATATAGCACTATATACTATCTAAATGAGATTATCACTGCCAGATGCAAATATTTGAATAGCTTTGGAAAATATATGAGACACGGAATATGTGCCTATATAACTTGAAGGCTGCCCTCGATTTCCATGAATTTCCATCATCAGATCATGATTTGGTGACAATGGGACCACCTCGGGAGTTAATTTGAAAGAATACAGCTAAAGGTCTATGCGTGCGTATGATATTAAAAGAAATATCCTCCAACTCCTAACCACTAAGGAGATGTACCTTCCATCACCAGCTCACCTAAATGAAATGTTCACTGCCAGATGCAAATATTTGAATAGCTTTGAAAATTACATGAGACACGTAATATGTGCCTATAAAATTTAAGGGTTGCCCTCGATTTCCAAGAATTCCCATTATCAGATCATGATTTGGTGACAATGGGACCACCTCGGGAGTTAACTTGAAATAATACAGCTAAAGGTCTATGCGTGCGTATGATATTGAAAGAATTATCCTCCAACTCCTAACCGTTCAGGAGATGTACCTTCCATCATCAGCTCACCTAAATGAGTTTATCACTGCCAGATGCAAATATTTAAAGAGCTTTTGAAAATATATGAGACATGTAATATGTGCCTATAATATTTGAGGGTTGCCCTCGATTTCCATGACTTCACATCATCAGATCATGACTTGGTGACAATGGGACTACCTCTGGTGTATACCCTTTAGAAAGAAAAAAGAACTTTAAAAATCGGCCCACAATTGACAAAAATATCGCTGAACATAAATAAAAAAAAATAGATACAATGAAACATAGAACCTCCTCCTTTTTGAAGTCGGTAAAAACTCAAAATAAAAAACCCTATACCACACTATGTTTGTTCAGCGTGATATATTAGGTAAATTTTCCTTCTGTTTTGGAGAAGATTTGAACTAAGTAGTGATGAATAAACTTACTTATGCAAATAACATCTAAAGAGCGTATTCTTTAAAGACTTCATTGACAATGCATACCAGTCACAGAACTTGGTAATAACGATTAGTAATAAAATAAGCAAATGTATGAGTAATTATGCAAATAAATTACCTTTTAAACTGCTATTAAATCTTAATCCTCTACGAAGTTAGACTGTGGTTTGATGACATGATAAATTACTCATAATGCATTTGTAATTTATAAAACGAGAACAAACAGTAAGGTCGCCGTAATAACTACGTACAAAGGTGTGTGCTAGAAATAAATAAAGACGAATGGAATTAATTCAAAGAATCTATATGACGGATTGAACTTTTTAGACAGGAAAGTCGAGACTGTGATTCAGGTAACCGGCTCAATAGATGGAGATGAAGTATACAATGACTTATAGGACTCAATGCAGTCAATATCGTCGCCGCTAACGAGTGATCATTTGATTTGTATTTCATCCAGTGTCAAACAGGACAATATTTTGTGCGAGCCATGAATTATTGTTCTGGGTCTGAGTGCAATATGTGTCCGTTAATCTTTTTATTGTGGTGGACTTCACAAATATATTTATTTGTGAAGTCCTCCGCAATAAATTCTTAATGTACTTAGTGTTCTTACAATAAATTCTTAGTGTTTCTTAGTGTACTGCGTAATAAGTTTTTAGTTAGGCATTAATTTCTTAGGGAGGACTAGAAAAAAAATCGTTGTTGGGTTCAAATCATAGAGGTTTGGAACCGAAATTGTCCTATACCACGCTGGTTAAACGGGTTGATACAAGATTTTAAAACAGTCCGTTTTAATACTAATATAATAAATCTTCTAGTGTCCTTTAAATGTCTTCTATGATCACCTGTGGGGAAAGGAAATAGTGGGGACACATTATATTCTTATTTAGTCACTATATAAAAGGGCACCGTAGCCGACTCATTAAAAATAAACGATCGACATTTAACTAACATGTCTTTATAATATGATTGTCGAGAAAATGTGAGTGTAATACCCCTTTAAATTATAAACGGATGACTTAACATGTTTCGTTGACGACCAAGGTGTCCGCGTGCGACATAGTACAGGAAGTCAGGCGGTTATCGCTTGAACTAACTACTTGTAACTACGTTAATGTACTCACGTTATATGAGAAAATACATAAAAAATAGATCGCATATATTTATTCTATTAATTGTGAAAAATATTTGGATATAAATAATAAAATATGGATTAGACAAAATTGTTGTTACCTGATTTAAATAATATGCTAATATTTACGTAACTTCACGTAAGATTCGTGTGGTGACGGAGTAAGAATTTCTCCAATCCTTTTCTTGCTTGTGGATGTTGTAAAAGGCTAAAGGATACGCATATAATATATATGGAAGAAATTCGAAATATAAAATCTTATACCAACCTTTCTCACTATCGTGGTATAACTAGGTCATTATGGAGGTGGCTCGAGGTCAATAGTGACACATACATGAGAGGATAGAGGCAACAAAAATGTTAAAAAAATACATTAATAAACTTTTTATGTTTACGGCGAGTACGTAGGCGATGCGTAAGGGAAATCCATTATTATTCTAAAATGGAGGAAGGGAAGGAAGACACCTTAAGAAAGAAAGGAATACGGGATGGGTCAAGGTGGAATAGGATATAAGTAAATCTTACTCCTGTGAAGAGCACCCTTCAGAACTTCAACTTGCAATTCCGCAGAACTTCGAATATACAATCGTTCAGCGCATTTGATGCCGAACCGTCCTGAGGATATCTCGTTTAGAGGCGAAACACGTGTCGAATCATATTCAAAGTTCTGCGCAAAATTGTAAGTTGAAATTCTGGAGGGTGTTCATCACAGGAGTAAGATTTCCTTATATCCTATTCCACTTTGATCCCATCCCGTATTTCATTCTTTCTTGAGGTGTGCGATATATTGATTATCTGTGGAAAAGTGGTAGGTGTTCCTTCCTTTCCTTTAAAGATAAGACTCAGGAAGAGAGACTCAGAGGAGTTTATAATTTTATAAAAGTTTGATGAAAAGATAATTTAATTATAAAGTAAATAGAAATATACAACGCTAAGAGTTCAACATTCCTCCATTCCTCAATAGGACTCTCTGACGAAAGATAAAGCAAATGAAATATGCAAACAGAGTAGTTGTTAAGATACCGACCTACCGTTCCAAGTATCGCTGATTCAATTCTCACGTAGGTCAATACTTGGTGTGATCCACGAATTGTTGTTCGGTTATTGTGTAATTTGTTTGCGTTAATTGTATATTTGTAAATTCCCTCCTACATACATCTCTTTTTACATCGTAAATATTATCAAAAGTCTTAGCAATAGTTTTATGTAATGATTTCTAATGTTTACGCGAATATTACACATTTGAAATAAAACTATTTTTACGGATTCAGTTTCCTTGGTATTTGATTTTTAATTGCCCGACGTTTTGAACACTTTACAGCGTTCATTGTCACGGGAAGACCTGACCTCTATTTAAAATAGTTCTATGACTGACCGTCCGCCTGACATTCACGTTAAGCGTTCAGTCGTCTTTCATGATATCCACAAGCAACAGAAGTGTTGATATTCGTAATCGCCACCTCACAGCAATAAAAATCAACAAATCAGTCTAAAAACATAACATATAAAATGTCATTGACCAGTGCGAGGTCCCATACATAAACATATTATATGTTGTTCCAACTCGTTTTTCTGATAATTCAAGTTATGATAATTCATATATAACACATGTTGAGGCGCCATTTTTAATTAACATATTTAAATGAATATTTGAATTCGTTCAATTATATTATGTATAGATATATATGGCGGCTAAAAAATACGAACAACTGTTCATTCATATATCGGTTCGTCACAGACTTATGACAAGGATTCGGTAGGAGATGCCAATCCAAATGGTGATAGAAAGGCATAGTATGAGCTGTTTTTGGTTTGCATACCACGTCTAGGCCAGTTACAACCCGTAAGTGGATCATTTCCTGTAACACAAAAAAAATATAAAAAGAATATTAGCCGTTCCAATGCTTTACCATTTGCCAGTAAACAAATATAATAATTTCTAATGTTTACGCAAGTATTACACATATGAAATAAAACTACTTTTACGGATTCTATCGCGTTTGTATTTGATTTTTAATTTCCCGATGTTTGAACACTTTACAGCGATCCTTAGTCCTCCCGTGACAATTATCGCTGGAAAGCGTTCGAAACGTCGGGTAATTAAAAATCAAACACAAACGCGATAGTAATCAAACAGATAAAATTTTATTTTTAGGAGAAAGGTTAATCTTTGAACAAATTCCTTATGAAAATAGATAATGCTAAAGTTTTAAATATTGAACTATTGTTTTAATATTATCATCATTCTACTCTTATACCAAATATTTGTATTCAAAGCAATTTGTATTCTTCTTATATCGTAAATATCGCAAAGGTTTTTGTAATACACGAGATAAATAGAGAAAGAAATTGATCACCAAGAAGCGTTAGAAATAATAAAACACTAGACCGTATTTATGCATTGTCTTCCAAGAAATATACGATTAAATTTAAAAGAAAACTAATATTAACACTACCATTAATAAAGTACTATACTACACTCATCATTCTCCTACTCTTATCCCAATTACTTGGGGTATGTATAATAATACAATATGTACTCTTCTTTTATAGTACATATTGTAAAAGTTATTGGCAATAGTTTTATGACCGGCCGCCTGCCAGACTTCAACCCTCATTGGAAATTTAATTGTTGAACAAACGGCATCAGGTGGAGTTGGCCCAGGTCGTTATAAGGCTCTTAGTCGTCTTTTATGACATCCACGAGCAAAGTAAGGGTTGGTAGTATTCGTAGCCGCTACCACACAGCAAAAAGTATTATACTCCACTATTATATTAAATATTTTGAAATTAATTAATAACAAGGTAATAATTGGGGTGTTCTACAATGAAATATAATAATAAAAAAGATTTTCCGTGTGGTGACGGAGTAAGAATATAATTCATCACCACCACCATCTTACCTGTGGGTGATCGTAAGAGACGACTAAGGGATATAAAACGCATATAACATTTATGCAAGAGAAAGAAAACTTGAAACAAAACCCTATACCAATACGTCTGACTAGTGTGGTATAGTAGGTCATTTTCCCTCCCATTATGGAGGAGGCTCGAGCCCAACAGTGGGACATATATGAGCTGAGATGATGATGATGAATGAAAAAGAAATTTATTTTTAATATTTTTTTTTGTATTTTTTTTAATATTATTTTTATTATTTTTTCTTCACTATAGATACAAAGTCTTTGAAACGTATATATTTTAAAAATAATAATAGAAAAGAAATTTTAATAAAACTAAATTTAAAAATTACTTTGAAAAATTTAGTAAATTTTACATAGTGAAAAAGAAACTTGAGTTTAAGGCTTATATTAAGTTTCATAAAACAAAAAATAACAAAAAAAAATAGAAGAAATACATAAATATACAAATGTTGCTATGTTGTATATTTATTTATTTGTCACAAAATAATTCCCAGGCTCATATTGTAAAAGCTGTGACAGTTACACGTAATATCTATATAATGTATAATGATTATGTTCACAAAATTGTAACGGATATCCTCTTGTTGAAGTAACTACCTTTCCTCAATATACGTAACTTGTTTTGGATACAACTTTGATTTGACAATTTAAATATCTAATGATGATTTTTTTGAAGTGATAACTTCTTATAGGAGGATAAACCGCTTCGTTACGTAACGCGTAACGGCGCCAGTCTGTCTAGCTTCCCTTTCTCTCATGCCTTCCTTTCATTCCTTATATTATCATACTAATATACATAACATTTAAGTAATAATTTAAACTTTTCTCAACTCAAACAATTTCGATTTCTATTTCGACAGCGTCAGGAACTGGGACGCGGTCGCAACCTTCTGCGAGGCAATAGTCTCGCGGAAGGAGGCGGCGGAGCGCGTGTGCGAGGAGCGTCTCCTCGACGACGCGAGCCGCCGCCGGCGACTGGGGCGGCGCAGGCGCGATTACCTGCGCCTGATGCCGCCCTAGTCGAGGCCGCGGGTGGCTGGATCGGGGAATTAGTCCGTCACCCGCCGAGAGGCCGACCGCGTGAGGAAAGACCGACCTACCCGAGGGGGGGGGGGCGTCGGTCGAGGAGAGGGTACTCCTCAGGGGTATTCCGTCGGGCCGACCACTGACGTCAAGTCACTCTGCTCCGGTGGTCGGCCCAACGACGAAGGCGACCTCACGGGTGGGTTACGACGGGTGTGCGTGCTTACGCCCCTCTGTCACCCCGGACGGAGCGAGAAGTGCGCCGACCATAGCGCACCCCAAAAAAAAAAGTCAAACAATTTCAATATTAAATACCTAGTCCAATTTGGATTAGTTTAAATTATCACTTCTGTCGGTTCCCGAGGCGCACACGTTTCTTTTTTTGTTATTGCTATATGATGGCAAACGAGCAAGCATCACACTTGATGGTAAATGTTACTGCTGGTCATGAAGCTTTGCATTACAAGAGGTTTAGTTAGGGCACTGCCTACCATCCAAAACGCTCTCAAGTTAGACTGTCGGCTCTCTCGCTTACCGAACGAAGCGAAATGGCACATTACCATTGCTCAGACGTCGATCTTCTGCGAGAGTGTGGTACTACCCCGGAAGGACCGGCCCGTGGCTGTAGATAGAAAACTGTCAACACCGTGGCCCTACCATTCACAATGAAGTCAGTCATACATACATATCATCACGCCATATCCCTTGCAGGGTAGGCAGAGAGGACAGAGTGCCAGAGAACTCTATCTCTGCATACTTCACTCGCTTCCTCAACATTCATAATTCTCTTCATACACGCTCGCCGGTTTCGGAGATTCTTGACTCCACCTTCCTTCAGTACATGACCGATCTGGTCTAGGTAGGTTAGTCTCGGTCTCCCTCGGTACCTACATCCTTCCACTTTCGCATTGTATATCTTCTTAACCAGATGTTCGTTCGGCATTCTTTCCACATGTCCGTACCATCGGAGCATTCCCTTTCGCGTCTTTACACCAATACTCTCTTTTATACCTACACGCTCTCTTACGTCGTCGTTACGAATGCGGTCGGTCAGCCTAACTCCACAGATTTTCCGAAGTTTAGAAGTCAGTCATCAATTATTATAAATCCGAATGTGTTTGTTTATTTGTTTGTTAACCTTAACTGCACCTTTATTACTTATTGTGGCAAACAAGCAAGCAGTACACCTGATTTCCCATCACTTGTGTACTGCCGCTGATAATATGCAATAAACCACTCAGAATGTTGCTGGTTGGCGAATCAGTCTCATCGAATAAAGTGCAATCACACATTACCATTACTCAGACGTTGATCTTCTGCGAGAGTGTGGCAACTTTACCCCGGACGGACCGGCTCGCGGCTGTAGACAGAAACAGTCAACAGCGTGATCCTACCACTATTAATTATTATATACTAGCTTCTGCCCGCGGCTTCGCCCGCTTAAAAGGTTACTTTCCTAAAGTTTTTGATCCCCTATTTTTATTTTTGACCGTTGGTAATACAGTGCAACGGTATTACAATACTCAGGGTTGGAACTTCATTACTGGACTGCTAGATGGCGTTGAAGAAGCTAATAAAAGGTATAATCGGATTTTATAAAAAAAAAAAGGTATCCTATGTTACTTTTAATACCTCCACGAATATGTGTACAATGTTTCATGATGATCGGTTGAGTAATTTTAGGGTGAAAGTGTAACAAACAAACTTACATTCACATTTATATATTAGTAGGGATACGTTAACGAGAATATAGAAGAGGCTATAGAGTAACTTTCATCCCGTAAAAAGCACTATTCTTAAACATTTATATCAACATGAGCGTAACCACACAGCTAGATATCTAGTTGTAATAGAAGTTAAAAAAAAGAACACTCCAAGATGTCTCAAGAAAATATTTACGAAGAAGAAAATTTTTTTTTTTTTTTGTTTAAGCGAGTGTTACACATTTGAAATAAAACTACTTTTACGGATTCTATCGCGTTTGTATTTGATTTTTAATTGCCCGACGTTTCGAACACTTTGCAGTGATCATGGTCACGTGAGGACTGACTTTTTTAATTTAATAAAAAGACACCACCCTGCACTAAGGAAATAATCTCTGTATTGCGGGGGACTTTAAAAACGTACAATTAATTTTGTAAATACACACGACTTATTATCTATACAGGGCTACCTTTCTACAAGGTAAGGAGAACACCAGGCAGTGAACACACCAGACTTTCACACAAATATGATCCTTAGTGCTATGAAAGTAAGGGTCATACGTTGGTACCAATGCGTGACACGGCACGAGCCAAGGTGAGCCAGTCGTGACTGCGAACTTGACATTACGAATGTTACGTACATAATGGTAATAACTATATATACTTTTGTTATATTTGATACTGAACAGTTATTGTGGTCTAACTAGTAATCTCACTGCTAAGTGGCATAGGTTCGAACCTTGTCAGGGATATATCGTAGTGGCCACCGAAAACAAAGATCGGGTACCGGTGGCCCACTCGCACGGTGAAGAGAGGAGAGTTGCATAGTGGGTCTATGGGGTCACGCGCTGCCTTTTCCGTCACCCCGGACCTATTTGGCGGGGCAAGACCACGTCCATAGTCCACCGCAACAAAAAAAAAGGGTTATATCGTTGTACAAACCACAAGTGTTTGTTCTGAGTTTGGATGTTATGATTGTCTGTTTATAATGTCTATTGCCATTCACATAGTAACCGAATAACAACACAAAGTGTCACTACTCCCTTATTTTCCCTCAAGAATCATGAATATCAGCTGAGGAAACACCAAAGATTCAACAGTCTCCTGGGAAACTTATCAACTTTATTCGTGAATCTGTACTCCAATCGTAATGGTAATGGCCACCAACAATGATGGTCGAGATGCTGATGGATGGATTTATTCCTTATGAAAAATATTCTTTTGTCAACGTAATCAGCAGAAATAGTCCAAGGGTAAAAATGATTATTGTCTGACCGAAACGGGACTTTCTACTGAAACCGTAAACAAATCTGCAATATTAGTTTCAATTTCGGCCGAAATCGAAACTTTTTCAAATTAATCAATCTCGAGATTCACGAACGCAGTTTCAATGCGACCAAAGATTCGATAGATTTTCTGCCGAAACTGAAGCTCGAACCGAAACTAGTTTTTCTTTTGCCAAGACTTGCGGCAACCGTAACCACAGAATCTTCAATTGTTCACTAAAAATTACACCAAAACACAAATAGAACTATCATTTACGAATCACACATAGAATTATCCAGCATGGTATCGAACTCACGGCATGATTTTTAGGAGACAGTGCAGAGGAGATTGTTACTTACAGCACTCTTCTGATTATGCAACCATTATATTGAACTTTACAAATAAAGTAAAATGGTGACGTCAATTTTTTACCACCGTACCACTCGACGCGGTACCAGTGGCTGGTCCAATGGCGATGGGTAGAGAATGCGGTGGGTTATGGGGCCACGTGTTGCCCTTTTATCGCCCCGGAGAGAATGGACGGCGTGTGTCCAGACCATAGCCCGCCGGAAAAAAAAAATTCAGCGGTTTTTTCTCCCACGTACGTGATCTTCATCTTCATCATTTTACTTGCTATCCCTGTTTCCCAAGCACTATAGCATATCCATACATACATACATACATATCATCACGCCATATCCCTTGCAGGGTAGGCAGAGAGAACAGAGTGCCAGAGAACTCTATCCTTGCATACTTCACTCGCTTCCTCAACATTCATAATTCTCTTCATACACACTCGCCGGTTTCGGAGACTCTTGACTCCACCTTCCTTCAGTACGTGACCAATCTGTTCTAGGTAGGTGAATCTCGGTCTCCCCAGGTACCTACATCCTTCCACTTTCGCATTGTATATCTTCTTAACCAGACGTTCGTTCGGCTATAGCATATCCATCTTTAATAAAGATTAAGAAGTGCACTTTTTTTAAAATAAGCAGTGGCCTAGCTGTACCTTTGATATTGCAAAGGATGGACCTTTACGACAGTAGTATCACTTACTAGCAGGTGTGATGCTTTCACCGAAGACAAAGATCGAGTACCGGTGGCCCGCTCGCACGGCGAAGAGAGGTGTTTGCATGGTGGGTCTATGAGGCCACGCGCCGCCTCTGCCGTCACCCCAGACCGATTTGGCGGGGCGAGACGCATCCATAGCCCACCAAAAAGAAAAGGTGTGATGCTTTAAAAAAATGCCAGTATAGGCAAAAAAAAATACTCTACGTTAAACTTAAGAGTAAGCAGTTATCACAAATAATATCTAAACACGTTTGACCGCTGGCAATAAAATAAAAATATAACTGCACTTGAATAAAACGGCATTTATGTGGACATTAGAGTAATATGGTTATATACAGAGACATAACTTGTTCATATGTTTTCTTTCTGTGAGGAATATATACTATTTATTAGTATTTTTTTTTTTTGGCGTTTATGACTTGGTTACTAAGACCTTTAAGCCAAATCTTTGTTTATAAATTAACTTCATTTAAAGTCATCGTTAGAGGATTCGATCGAAATCCCGGGATTAGAAAAATCGACCGGGATCCAATCCTCTATCATCGTCAGTCAGTAAGTTAGATCGTCGCCTTCAACAGTGTCATGGCCATACTCTTAAAGGTATCTTTTTGGAATTTTAGTAGAAAACTAAAACGTAAACATATGTAAGGCACTGTTATATCATATTCACTACACCTCAGTACTTCTTGCGCATTAAATTACATAAAATGCCATCAAAATTACTTAATATAACACATTAAAACACTTATATATTGAATATAATACAAGAGCACTACATGACACGTTTTTACCTTTCCCGCTAAAACTCCATACTACTTATTAGTATCCAGCGGCTTATAGATAATAAATAAAAGAAAAAAGTCAAATAAAGCCCTTTAATGTCGTTGCAGATTACACAAAAAAAAATCTATACGAGTATTACAAATTTTAATAATTGTTTTTTTTTTGTTTAAACGGGAACAGTGCAAGGTGCGCTAAGAAAATAAGACTTTACAAACATATAATTAAACAGACACTAACTGCATACACTTAGACTCAGGCAAACATTTACGGCTCGAATAATTAAAACGCAATTTTTTTTTTTTTTTTTTAGATACCTCCCTGCACTAAGGAAAATAATCCTTGTATCGCGGGGGACTTTACAAACATGCGACGAATTACACCCAGACTCAGAACAATACTTTGTGAATCGCACAAAGTATTGTCCTGCGTGGGAATCGAACCCACGGCACTGGCACGGAAGGTCGGTATCTTAACCACTACGCCATCTGTGCAGTCAAATTAAATTAAATTCTTCAATTTCATTGTATACGCACACACATCTGTATGGTGATGTAGTAAGCATACAATTCACTACCCCCTACTTACCCGTGGGTGATCGTAAGAGACGACTAAGGGATATAATACGCTTATAACATCTATGCAAGAGAGAGAAAATTCGAAATAAAACCCTATACCAATACGTCTGACCAGCGTGGTATAATACGTCAATTTCCCTCCCATTACTAAGAAAAGGACCTACATATATATAAATAACTTTGATTAACTCGTATCACTTTCACCTATATAGAGCTTACACAACCATAACGTCGCACCATAAAGGGGAGGGCGACAGTTATCGCGCCACAAACTTATCGCCGGTGTATTTAAAGAGTCCTAAACAAATATTTGTGTAAGCTACACCCCATTTACTTACACTAAAATGTACAAAAAGGGGTGTGATTTCAACACCGTTTTCGAAACATTTATTATAAATTATTTACAACAAAAAATAGCCCAACTGCGTATCTGTGTACATTTTAATATTTAGCTTTTAAAGCCCTTCTTTTGATAGAACATATAAGGTAGGCCTTTAGGTCTCACCGCAGTCAGGTAGATTTTTCTTGGAATTTATGGCTTGGTTACTATGACCTTTAAGCTAAATCTTTGTTTATAAATTAACTTCATTTAAGGTCATCGTCCAGTAAGTCAAATCGTCGCATTCAACAGTGCCATGACCACACTGTTAAAGGTATCTTTTTGGCATCTTAGTGGAAAACGAAAACGTATGTGAAGCACTGTTATATCATATTCACTACACCCCAGTACTTCCTGCGCATCAAATTACATAAAATGCCATCAAAATTACTTAATATAACACTTTAAAACACTAAGATATTGAAATATTCAATATCTTAGTGTTTTATGAGGCTAACAACTAAGTCACACACAAGAAAAAGAAAATTTGTGTCAATCATTTATCCTTTATTAAAAACAAGCCATATCACAAAGATTTCTTTTGCTAAATGTATTGTTTAACAAAAATAAGATAGGATAGGATGAGATGGATAGGACAGGACAGGAGAGGATATGATAGGATAAGATAAAATGTAGTCCGCCGCCAAAAAAAAAAGGATAGGATAAATATTTAATCACTAAGAATATGGTACAAAAATATATATATATAATTACAAGGTAAAAGCCCTACATATTCGCCATTAGAATTTTTAAATATTACATTTACCTATATGTACCTATATAAAAATAATAATAATAACTAGCTTAATTTATATTTTAAATAACAAAAAATATTTAATGTATAGATAAGTTATAGCAACCTCTATAAACGCGTCATAGATCATTATAATGGTTGGTAGTATTTTGAAACATTAACTTCAGTCTTAGCGTGCCTCTAAAACTGTGTCACTGATTGTTCCCGCGGTAATAATTTATCACAACTATTGTTAAGCCTTTTGTATTATAACAATAATTACTATATACAGCTTGATTTCAATTCTAACATGTATTTTTTTTTTTTAAATAATTATAAAGTTAAGCGTTATGGCAACTTGAAGTCTGTGCGCTAACGTTATTTACCGGTAAGGACATTGTGAACCGCGAAGGCAGACCGCCGGGCGGGCCACCGAAGACAAAGACCGGGTGGCGGTGGCCCACTCGCACGGCGTCGATAGTTACGTTGTTGGGCGGGTCTATCTATCGCGCGCCACTTCTTCCATCGCCCCGGACGGATTAGCAGGGTGTGACAACACTATAGCCCACCGCCGAAAAAATTAAAAAGAAAAAGACATCGTGAATGGGGAATTATATGAATTCATAAATTATTTTTATTCCTATGATAACCAATTCATGAAGCGGATCAAAGATAAACCTAGTAAAAATCTAGGTTTTTTATATATATCGGGTGTAACATAGAATGGAACAGCTGGTCCGAATGGTGGTAGTTAATGATGGTGGGAACCTACAACAAAAAATTTAAGGCAAAATGTCGATTCGTTAATGAATTAGAAGGATTTAAAATTTTCATTTTTGGTATTACTTTTTCGTGAGAAAATCTGAATAAAATGTGCCAAGTAAATGATAAATAATCTGCTACATACTCATACTTTCTTAAATATTCATTAAAATCAATGATTACGTTTGCTACAGTATGATAAACGTCGCCTCAATGACGCCTGACGGGTCAATGACTCTTGATATTTTCACTACAAATTTTTGTTATGGGTTCCTACCATCATTACCTACCACCCATATGACCAGCTGTTCCATTCTCTGTTACACCCGGTATACATAGCAGAAAAAGTGCTAAGTTCGTATCAATAATTGTTTTATTTTACTTCTTTCTTTTTCTTTTATTATTTTCTTACTGACTATTCATTACAGAGATCTATCAATAGATTAAAAATACAAATTGTATAAGAGTAGATGATCTTGTTGCTTTATTCTCATTGAATTTTTCAAAATATGTTTTCTTTGTGTATATTTGTGACATTTTTCATTATTTTCTGGGCTGTTATTAAGACTGGACCTTGAATACAGATGATAAAAATAACTGTATCATAAATAGACAATGAATATAAAGGTAACCCATCATCATCATCTCATTTGTGTCCCACTGTTGGGCTCGAGCCTTCTTCATTATAGGAGGGAAAGTGACCGTGTAGTAGGTCAGACGTGTTGGTATAAGGTTTTGTTCTAAGTTTTCCTTATCTTGCATAGATGTTATATGCGTTTTATATCCTTTAGTCGCATCTTACGGCTAAAATAGGGGGGTGGTGAAATGTATTCTTACTCCGTCACCACATGGATAAGATAACTACTCCATTGCTTTGAGAATACTCGCATATATCGAAATTTATCCAGACATTGAAAAAGTATTTTTGTATTATCCAGACTTTAAAAAGCTGTGTAGTAGCGGCTACGAATACTACCAACCCTTTGCTCGTGGATGTCGTAAAAAACGACTAATAGCCTTATAACGACCTGAGCCAGTTGGCTCAGGTCATTCTCAAGTTGGCTCAAACGCCATCAAATGGAGTTCCATTTGATGGCGTTTGGTCAACAATTACATTCCCAAGGAGGGTTGACGTCGAACGGGCGGCCGGTCATAAAACTATTGCCAATAACTTTTACAATATGTATTATGAAAGAGGAGTACATATTGTATCGACCCCAATTAATTGGGATAAGAAAAGGAGAATGATGATAAGACTTTAAAAAGTTATTACATATTATTTTAAACGAATGCCTATATTTTTAAAACGGTTTAATAGATTTCATTTGCACAAAAATGATTCAACCTGTACATCCATTGTACTATTATAATAATTAATTGAATTGTGAATGACGAAAGCGCTAAGCAATAGCTCAATAACAAAACATCTATTATTGATGATCAACTTGTGACAATGATTATAACGTCTGATGTCATAGCATTGTTCAATTATAAATGATGATTAGATTATCATGAAATTATATACCGATTCAATTATATAATATTTAACGTTTAATAAAAAAATAACAACTACCATATTGTCATCATAATCTCAGCTCATATATATCCCACTGCTGGGCTCGAGCCTTATTCACAATAGGAGAGCAATTGACCTACTATACCTTGCTAATCTGACAGGTTGGTACAGTAATTTATTTCAACTTTAAATATTTATAATATGCATATAATTTCTATACCTTCTCTTGTATAGATGCTATATGCATATTATATACCTTATTCGCCTTTTACGACACCCACGGGCAAGGAAGGGGAGGGGAAAATGTATTCTTACTCCGTCACCACACGGACAGAAATATGAGATATTCATATGTAACCAATGCCATTTATAATTATTAAAAAAAAAATACAAAGCAGTCACGAGGACCGCCGACAGAAGTGAAAACTTAAACCTATGAAAAAAACCAAATACCTACCAAAAAAAATAAAAAGCGTGTCATAGCAATATGTATGGGTGTGACCATACAATAAATACAGATATTAAATATACATCTTCACCTCAGCCCATATATGTCCCACTGCTGGGATCGGGCCTCCTCCATAATGGAAGGGAATTGACCTACTATACCACGCTGGTCAGACGTGTTGGTATAGGGTTTTCTTTCGAGTTTTCCTTGTCTCGCAATAATGTTATATGCGTTTTATATCCCTTAGTCGTCTCGTACAATCACCCACGGGTAAGATAGGGAGTGAAAAAATTCACCACTCCCTATCTTACCTTCTATTCTTACTCCGTCATCACACGGAGAAAAATATACATATTATATTATTACTTCATCTCCTACGGTCTATTCTCCCTCCGTCTTACGAATTTACGATCAGGTTACGTGTCCTGACGCGAGTTTAACATTTTTTACCCATCCCAAAAAAGTGCCGCTAAAGAAGTATTCCCTTCAAAAATGCTAATATCTATTGATATTTTGATTGGATATAACGTCCTCAGTATTACAATTGAATACCTTCCAAGTATCATGACCTCACTTCATCACTTAGCGATCCATCAGATCGTATTGATCAGCTAATCGCAGTTAATTACATAATTATTACCGTGATGACCTACAACTGTCTTTGTTTCTTGATCGTTTAACCTTCACTAATACAAAACCCATTGTCTATTTATGAAGTATTAACATGATGAGAAATTATTTAGATATTTCTTAATATATATAAATTACGCGTCACGTTGTTTGTCCGCGATGGACTCCTAAAGTACTTAACCGATTTTAATCAAATTTGCACAGCATGTGTAGTTTGATTCAACTTAAAAGATAGGATAGCTTCTATCTCAATTTATAGTCGCAATATTATTTTATTGCAAATTATTTGTCTATTATTTGACAGTCACAATTATCTGTTATCTCCAAATGATTCTAATATATGGCGGTATCTGTTGACTGGATTGAGTATATATTTAATAGAGGGCGCTATGTTAAATGTACAAACGTTTCATATAAGCTACAATTTATTAGCATAACCACCACGTGTTACTGAAGCTACCTTAGCCACAGCAACGCGTGGCCGAGTCTGCTAGTTTCTTATAAAACTATTTTTTTTTTTAAATTTATTGCGTTTATATTTGATTTTTATATTTTAGGGAGTCGATGGATGCGGGCGGCATAGAACCGCATTGCGTGTGGCGTAGTATGAGGGATGCGTACGTCCAATAGTAGAACGAGAGTGGCTAAATAATGATGATTTAATTTATAATTTCCCGACGTTTCGAACACTTTATAGCGTTCATGCTCATTGGATTGCGCTAAAATCAAATATGGGGAGGAAATCAAAATCATATACAAACGCGATAGTATCGGTAAAAACAGTTTTATTTCAAAATTGTAATACTTGCGTAAACATCAAATATATTTTCTTTTTTTTTTTAAAGACACCATCTTTTTTTTGTTTTTGCGGTGGGCTATGGACGTGTGCGCGCCCCGCCATGTGGTCCGGAGCGACGGAAGAGGCGGCGCGCAACCCCATAGACCCACCCTGCAAACACCTCTCTTCACCCTGCGAGCGGGCCACCGGTACCCGATCTTTGTCTTCGGTGGCCCGCCAGGCAGTTTACCCTCGCGGGTTCCTCTCGTGTCGACGCCCCGACGGCGAAAGCTGTTCCTTCCTCACGCGTTAAAAGACATCACCTTGCATTAAGGAAATAATCCTTGTATTGCGGGGGACCTTACAAACCTATAATTAACGCAGACAAATTACACTGTTGAGGAGCTCCGAGCATAATAGTACGACATTTGTGGGCTGAGATGATGAATTTATTATATTTATATATCGCCTCTTTACTTCAATATTGTGTTATCTTGAAATAAAATTAAAATAAAATTTTAGAAATGTGTTTCAATAAATAATTGATATATAAATCTATGATTTTAATTATTTAATTATTCTATAATTAAATCATCTATGATTTCATCATCTTGAAATCAGATTTACGATAAAAAATATTCGTTGCGAGACAATTATTTTTGAAACTTGAACCTCTTTGCAAGGTGGACCATGGATGTGGTCGCACCCCGGCAAATCGGTCCGGGGCGACAGAAGAGGCGGCGCGCAACCCCATGGACCCACCCTGCAAACATCTCTCATCGACGTGCGAGCGGGCCACCGGTACCCGATTTTAGTCTTCGGTGGCGCGCCCGGCTTAAAGACACCACCCTACACTAAGGAAATAATCCTTATGTAATACAAGACTTAGGGGGACTTTACAAACATGCAATCAACGCAGACAAATTATACCCAGAATCAGAACAACACTTTGTAAATCGCACAAAGTATTGTCCTGCATGGAAATCGAACCCGCGGTACAGGCACGGAAGGTCGGTATTTTAACTACTACGCCATCTTTGCATTCAAATTTATATAAGCCGTGTGTTTTCAAAGTTCTCATGATGTGATAATCATCATGGTTTATTCCTTAACGTGGGGCTTTGCGATTTTTATAAACAACTATCATGGCAGACCTTGTCTTACTCGGTAAAGCAACATCATCATCATTCTCCTACTCTTATCCCAATTACTTGGGGTCGATACAATATGTACTTTTCTTTCATAGTACATATCATAAAAGTTATTGGCAATAGTTTTATGACCGGCCTACCAAACGTTAACCCTCCTTGGGAATGTAATTGTTGGCCAAACGGTATCAGATGGAGTTGGCCCAGGTTGTTATAAGGCTCTTAGTCGTCATTTACGACATCCACGAGCAAAGTGAGGGTTGGTAGTATTCGTAGCCGCTACCACACAGCAAGCAAAGGTAAAGCAAGACCATATTGTATATATATATTTAAATTTGTCAATTGTACAGCAAATAAAATTTGTCATATACAGACAGCAGTGCCATCTACCGGCTCCAATTCTATTTTGAAAGCATCCAGGAACAAAATTGAAATATACATACAAACAATCATAGAAATTGGTCTAGCTAAACAGCTACACCGATTTCTATGGAGGAGGAGTTATGATGTACACGCGATATTTTTATATAATGAGGATGGTGTCCGATGGTTTACTGTGTGAGACACAAGGAGATTTCAGGAGTGGAAGGGGATGCATGGATCAAGTGTTCTCTCTGCGCAACATTGTGGAGAAGTATCTGGCTCTAGGTCAGAGGGTTTTCTGCAGTTTTGTGGATCTGGAGAGAGCATTTGACACGGTTGTACGAAAGGAACTTTGGGACATTTTACCGGAGTATGGTATTAGCGGTAAACTGCTACAGGCTGTGCAGTCCAGTTACATGGGCTGTAGAGCCTGTGTGCGGCTGGATGATGGAATGTCGCCTTGGTTTGACGTCAATATCGGCGTTAAGCAGAGGTGCGTTCTATCAGCCAGGCTGTTTATCATATATCTGGATAAATGTCTCCAAAGGTTGAACGATATGAATGTGGGAGTCCAGATGTGCGACTCAGTGGTCACTGCTCTGCTTTATGCAGATGATGCAGCCCTGCTGGCACAGTCAGCGACTGACCTGCAGACCCTAGTCGACACAATGACAGAAGATTGTAAGAAAAGGGGTCTACGCGTTAATGTGAGCAAAAAAAAAATTGTCTTTGAAAGAGATAAAACCAGAACAGATGTAAGAGTAACAATAGGTAATGATGTACTAGAGCAAGTGAATGAATTTGTATATCTTGGATGTGGATTTAGCCGAGATGGAAGGTACACCACTGATATAGAGCGAAGAGTGAATGCGGGAAATAGAATGAACGGAGCGTTGGGGCAACTTCTCGGCAGCCACCACCTCAGCCAGAAGCCACGTGTAGCCAGTAGCGGTGTTAGGGTAGGGTGAGGTTGGGCGACCGCCCAGGGCGCCGGGTAAAAAAGGGCGCCGCAGGCCATTCTCATAGTTCGAGGTCGACTTAGTCGTAAAGTCTTGAATTGCAGTTGGAGGGCGCTGTAAAAATCTCGCCCAGGGCGCTGGTAGTGTTAAAACCGGCACTGCGTGTAGCAATACATAACGCAGTGCTTGTCCCAACATTACTGTATGGAAGCGAGAGTTGGTTATGCAGAAAAGAGTATGATAGTAAAATTAATGCGGTCGAAATGCGATCTCTGCGGAAAATCTATGGAGTTAGGCTGACCGACCGCATTCGTAACGACGACGTAAGAGAGCGAGTAGATATGAAAGAGAGTATTGGTGTAAAGATGCGAAAGGGAATGCTCCGATGGTTCGGACATGTGGAAAGAATGCCGAACGAACGCCTGGTTAAGAAGATATACAATGCGAAAGTGGAAGGATGTAGGTGCCGAGGGAGACCGAGACTAACCTACCTAGACCAGATCGGTCATGTACTGAAGGAAGGTGGAGTCAAGAGTCTCCGAAACCGGTCAGCGTGTATGAAGAGAATTATGAATGTTGAGGAAGCGAGTGAAGTATGCAGAGATAGAGTTCTCTGGCACTCTGTTCTCTCTGCCTACCCTGCAAGGGATATGACGTGATGATATGTATGTATGTATTTTATAGACTCACAATTTCCCCTCCAAAACGACAAGCCAAAACGTGTAACGAGCACATATTTCTATTAAATATTCTTTTCTTATTGTAGGAAGATATGTTTTTCCGTGTAGTGACATAGAAAGAAATAAGAATACAATTCACTACCCATATCTTACCCGTGAGTGATCGATGACGACTAACGGATAAAATATGCATATAACATTTATACAAGAGAAGGAAAACTCGAAATAAAACTCTATACCAAAACGTCTGATCAGCGTGGTGGAGTAGATCAATTTATCTCATAGTGTAGATGAATGTGCGTCACATACTACAGTACCAGCCTGAAACAGAAGACTGACATTCCATCCATTCCACTAACACCCGCCAAAAGTCTTCTACGTTAAGAGAATCGAACCGAGGCCGCTCCAGCCCCATTGCCAACGAACAATGACGTACCACTGAGCTTCAAATCTTAGCAAACCTAGCACTATCTTCTCATACTCAAATATTATTACATGAATGATGAAGGGCTCCTCCTCTAAATATTAAAACAGATTTGCAACAAAGTGACTGTACTACCGCGTTCTCAACGGTTCATAAGCAATTATCACTTTCCATCAGACCTAGTGTTGCCCAAATGCAAGACCAAGACTTGCTGCAAGTCTCGCAGTGCTTCCTTATACAGCGTTTTACGATTCCTTTGACAAAGAAAGGATTGTCAACATTTTGTATTTTTAATACCACTACATGGGGAAATAATTCAATGTTATTTTAAACAGTCTCATGATAGATAGGTGTCATTATAGCCCCACTCCCGTTAAGTGGTATGTACCTAATTATAGATAGCTGTATAGTTAGTGCCACTAGATGAATGGAATTTCATTCATTTAGTTGGATTTCTCATTCATAGAGTTGCAAGACTTGCGAGACTCCCAAGAGTTTTGCATTTGGGCAACACTAATCAGACCCCTTTCCCGTCTACTACCGTAGGCAACAAAATATCCTACGTTTATATCTTTTGTAAATTCTATTACTAATAAAAGTTTTATGTGTTGAATGCAGATATTTATAAAGTTTGTCGACCTTTAATAATGGCACTGAGCTTGAGGAAAGGTGAAAATATTTGTATAGGATACGTATCTATACGGGTCACGGAGGGTATACGCAATGCGTCATTCGTCGCAACACTAGGACAGAAAGACAATATAAAAGAAAAAAATATTCTCTTTTTACAATATTTATTGCGAAAAATACTTAAAACAAAACATAAATTAACATCTGACAACTAATATGGACAGTATATATCTTACATTTTATAATTTTTTCTCTATCAGCATTTCTTTAATACGTTTCATATGTATAAGGCAATTTCATATCACAATTGTAAAGAATAATGAAAGAAAAATTACTATAATGTTTCATATAAATAAGATTTTGTATTTACGAGGCCTCTTTTTTTATTATTATAAATACCTTCACGATTATAAATACAAATAAAACTTATAAAATATAACTTATAAAATATTGCAACAATTATTTCTATCAATCTCAGTTATTATTTATTTTGATCTATGTACTAACACCTTTTAATATTAAATTGACTAATTGTATTATTATGCTAAAGGAAATGTTTCGTTAAGTACATAATATTAAAAAAAATATATATAATTTACACCTTGTAGTACTAGTGACGTAGTGTTGCTAGTGCTAAATTAAATTATATTTACTACGCTTACGTGTTGCCACTTGCTAATTTATTATAACGATTAACGAAGACGATAAACTGTCATTGATAAAGTATAAATTCGTGTTTTTTTTTAAAATTTTATTATAAAACAATACTTTTTTTATATCGCATACCATTTTTTTTGCTAACCTTTTTGTACAATAAATTAAATATATGTCGTACATCTTCATTAATGATAATATATATATTTTTTTCAAATATTTAATAAAAAGAATGCACATTTCTAGACAAAATCTTTGAATAATTGTGCTTACTTCTAAGTGTAAAAGTAAGGCACTGAACATTTGACACTTCTAAATATTAAATAATTTTATTATAATATTTCGTATAGTACCTATTTATACTGAAAGTACAACAGTAAATATCTTCTATATATTTGGGGGGCATAATTTATCATTTCGTAAATGCTCAATTCGTTTAATAAATTCGAATATATAAGGCACACGACATATAGACGATTTCAATTCACTAAAAGCGTTTAAAATAAAATAAAAAGTATTAAGATCGAAATCGAATATGTTTTAGTTAGCCTGACGTGGGTAAAACATTTTTTACAAATAAAAAAAATATATAAAATGTTTACATTAAATATTCGGTCGGTATATAGCTGGTAATCTACTGCGATGTATATAGGCTACGGTCGCTTTGGACTCAATACCGCGGACCGTCACGCTAAACAAAGCGACGGCATGTCACACCGCGGCAATTATTATGTGAAGGAATGTTATAATCCTCCAAGTGTTGAATTAATCATACAACCGCGTGTCACAGTGAATGCAAACGAAAGTACAACAGATAAGAGCTAACATCGCTCACGGAATGAACAACTTTATTTAAAGCGAAAGTAAATTCTAGGTATTAAATGTTCGTCGTAACATTTTGACGTGTTTATGGAAACTAAAACGACGTAATTATAATTTACAAATTAAACCGGAAACGCTTAGTAATTGGTCGTAAATCTACTAGAGTGTGATATCTCAACAATACTGGGAGCTGGTTTGAAGGTGTTGCTTAGTATTTTTTTACATCCAATGAATTTTCTCACAATAAATAATACAGCGCTGTCGGGCTCGGTGTTGCACAGACTTGAGTACCGCGAAAGCGTCCGAAAAAAAACTCCAATCAAGTTTTTTCAGTTCACGGGACCGACTCGCAAGACAATAGGAAGAAATCATTTTACTCACACTTCAGAGACGAACGTGCGCCGTGTTTCGGTCGCTTTCCAACAATTCGTACACGGAGCACGGTGCGGTACTTTTACGTTGCTACGTTATTACGGATAACCATAATTTATATTGTTCTCAATATAGAGAAAATTATTTTGCTCCACAATCGATTGATCGAGCTGAACTATAAAGTAAATTCATTCCAATAAACTAGACGTTTACATAATACACTCACGCGGCCGATGTTGAGACGATCTCATCCGAAGCGGAACCGTACTCACACCTGACCGTCCACGAACAATAACCGATGCGCCTCAAACGTTGACACTTTCGACTTTACATATAATTTCACTATGCGCTTGCAAACAATACATTGTTTAACTTATCGCCCGTTATACACACATATGAACCAGTTAGCCATTAACAATATTTGTTGGGATTTTAGGCGGCACCGGCCTCTTGTTTCTGCTGTATAAGTGACTCCCATTTAGCGATGAGACGCGTAGAGCTGGGGGCGAGGAACTCTTCACCGGGACCTAGTTCACACAATTCCGCTAAAGATTTTGCTGGCTTTAGGCTACCGATCGACTCGTGTCCTGAACTATTCCTAGGTGATGGCGACCGTAACTCTTCATTTAGAGCTTCATACAACTCACCTATAGACTTAGCTGGCTTCAATTTACCAGGCATTGGTATTTCCTCGTCCTCAGACTCTGATGTGGTCTCATTGTCGCTTAGTTCTAACTCGAAAGGTTTTTGCTTCTTTCTCATTTTCTTCAGTTCGTGTTCTCTATCTTTCATCTCCTGTAATTCTTTCTGTATTTTCTCTTCAACGGGCACATAGCCCTTTCTGACAGGTTTGCCCTCAGGTGTACGGGTAATGATAGGTGGGGAGACCACAGGTGCAATAATTGGTGATGTTGGGAAGACGAGAGGTGGTGCCATAGCCAAAGGGGTTGTGGGCGTTTGCGGAATAGGACCTCCTCCCGGTTGATTCGGTAATTTGCCTTTGTTTGCGATAAACCGTTGCATGATGCCTTTTGTTCCAGTTTGTGGCGTAAAACGACGCGTGTAACCATTCGTGTTTAGAAGTGCCGGCGCGACTGGGGGTGACGGCGCTATGGGACCGAGCAGCTGCGATGTGGAAACAGCTCTGTTAAGAGTTTTAGGCGGTTTGATCTCGGCATCGCCATTAACGTGTCCATTTTGATGATTAACTTCTATAGTAGACTCCGACAAGAGTCTGTTGATTCGGAAGTGTCCCTCTTTGAACTCTCTTTCTCTCTCAGTTACTTCTATAATCTCCCGCTGGATCCTGGAGAGAGGATCTTCCTTCAACAGCGACTGTAAAGAAACAGAAATATGTTCAGTTAAATTGAAATAACATATACTCGTAACAAGAATTACAATTACAAGTTAGATAGATATGGCCATCGCATTTACTGTTTACAAGAGTAATAGCTAGTGGCAGACTTAAACAATGCTAAAATGATCGCAGCCTCTTTTCCATTCTCAGTAAGTGCATGAATTTCAGATTTTACCCGTATTCAAAGTAGTGCTTCCCAAATTCAAAACTCTGGCGAGTCTCGTAAGTCTTGCAACTTCCGCTATTAGTATAACACAGAGTCACTTGTTTTGTTAGAAATGAAAAATCCACTTAGAAATGAAAAATCTAACTAAACTAATGAAATTACATTCATCTAGTGGCACTAACTGACTAACTATCAATAATTAGGTGCATACCACTTAACGGGAGTGGGGCTATAATCATACCTATCTATCATCTAATCATACCTATCTATCATGGGACTGTTTAAAATAACATCAAATTATTTCCCCATGTATTGGTATTAAGAATACAAAATGTTGACAAGCCTTTCTTTGCCAAAGAAATCGTAAAATGCTGTATAAGGCCAACATTTGCGAGACTGCGAGACAATTCAGCGAGTATTGGTCTTGCATTTGGGCAACACTAATTCAAAGTGCGATAAAAAACGTCCGTGTGATGACGAAGTAAGAATACAATGTACTATGTACGCACTCTCTCTTTTTCTCGTGGATGTCGTAGAAGACGGCTATAGGATATGATATGCAAATAAAATCAATGTTAAAGAAACTTTACATAAAACCTCATGGCAACTCATCTAACCAGCGTGATATAGTGGGTGTCATTTATCGCCTTTTGAGGTTGTATATGATAAAATTCTTTTTTCATGTACATCTTATGTTACAAAACGAAAATATTGTCTACAATTTCGTGCATGGAGTTTCAGTAGTCTCGCCTCTGTGGTGATAAGTCAGTCAACCAGCTTCTTTATAGGTATAGATTAAACGAATTACATTAAATAACTTATCGTAATTCTGCGCGTCCGCCATTTTACATAGAGTACGGTAACTCTTCGTCTGCATATATCAGTTAAGCTTGAAGTGACATGAACATTAATTAGTTACTTTGTAAGCATTATAATATATTAAGAATACAATATTTCAATGTATTATGGATGAAATTCTTAACATCGTCTAGACTATTCAACTATCTGAAAAAAATATGAACGCATAATTCACAGTCTCCCACTGTGAATTATGCGGACAGATGGTATATAACGAAGATTGTTTTACTATTTTTTTGGTAGGCTATGGGTCTAGACACACCTATAATGACCTGCCACCTCCATCTGATACCGTTTGGTCAACAATTACACTCCCAAAGAGGATTGACGTCTGGCAGGCGGCAGGTCATAAAACTATTGCCAATAACTTTTACAATATGTACTATGAAAGAAGAGTACATATTGTATCGACCCCAAGTAATTGGGATAAGAGTTGGAGAAAAAAGAAGGGTCTAGACACACCTTGTCCAAATTTGCCGCTACGGAAGTCAGCGTGCGGTCCTATATTACCAGATTTTCCCCCTATCAGCAGTTCCATTCATTTCACGACTTCGGTAACATGTTATATTACTTTTTTTGATAGGCTGTGATCTGGACACACGTCGTCCATGGTCCCGGATGGCCCCATAACCCACTGTATTCCCTCCCCCATCGCCCTTGGGCCGGCTACTGGTACCGTAATCCTTGACGTCCGTAGCCAGTAAAGGAGGTCCTAGCCCAGGGGTCGCGCGAGCCACAAGCGGTTTTCTGCATGTAAGTTGTGGCTCTTTAGTTCTATACGCAAAAAAATATTTTATAAAGAAAACATAATAATGGTTCTGAATTGATTAATGAGGATTAGGCACAAATTATTGTTGGCAAAAAAAAATTGTGGCTCTTTAAAAACTTTAAACCTTTATAAATTCTAATTTTTGACTCTTCCGACTCAAAAGGTTGCCGACCCCTGCCCCAGCCCAACAATGGGACATATAATATGAGCCGAAACAATGATGACCCACGGACACTATTCTAAAATATTGTTACTTTGTTCAAATGGAATGTATCGTCTTGATTTTTATTAAAGCAAACATATATATATATATATATATATATTTATATATATATATTTATATATATATATATATATATATATATATATATATATATATATATATATATTTATATATATATATATTTATATATATATATATATATATATATATATATATATATATATATATATATTGTGTGTATATTTCTTCTGATATCAATAGCCGATATCTGTAAGGTCGTTGCGAGTGGCTCGGCCGCGATTGCCAATGTTGCCGAGACACGCTTATCTGACTCACCTATGATGTTGAAAAACCTGTATTTTATAAAGTGCTTTTATAGCATTGACCGTAACTATATTAATATTATAAACTCGCTAATATACATTTAGTATTATTTTAAAAATTAATTTTTTATCCAAGATGGCGTTTTGTTTATCTATTATCGTTTGGTTTTGGAGTGGCAGAAATTCGTCACCTCGGATGGAATGGACGGGTGTGTCCAGACCATATCCTGCCAAAAAGAAGCCTCCTTCACAATAGGAGAGAAAATGATCTACAATACCACGCTGTTTTCCTTCTCGTATATTTTCTTAGTATTTTATAACACCTACAGGCAATGGAGATGATTATTTGAATTCCTATTCCATTATCACACGGAATGTCGTTGGGTCGTCTGGATATAATTTAATCGTATTTCTTTTTCTTGTAATAGACAATTAACTCGCACTATGGTATTCTTCTGTCGCAGGTGACGTCAAAAGCTTGGAATTCCATCCATCAGCCCGTAGACGTCCATTAAAATCTACCATATAGTGCCAGGATAAAATATAATGGGTTATCAACCTTTACTTATTCTTGGGTGTAGAAAAAACCGTCTAAGAAATCAAAATACATAGGCACATAGCACTACCTGGCAAACTTAAAGCATCAACTGAAGCATAGCGTTAGGTATGCCCTCTGAGGAAAGTCTGTATTGCCACAGAGATCAAGGTATGGATTACAGAGGGCTGGCGAAAGGCGATGGGGAGGGCATGCAGTAGCTTGCACCGCGCGTTAACCTTTCATCGTTCCGGACGAAGTGGACGGGATTTTTTTAGACTCCCTAAACTGGATATAAATTTTCAGATCTGGACACTGATATTAGAATAACAATATACTAGTTTCAGATATGATTAACCAACAGTTACGGTTAAAGTTACAGACCTTCAAAATATCCCTAGTCCAGATCATAGGCTTCAAAAAAATAGGAACACCCTCATTGTCAAAAATGAGCTACTAGCATAGTACTCATAATTTAATTAGGCGGGCACATAATGGTCATAATTTTCTTACTCTTGTCCCATCTACTTGGGGTCGATACAATATGTACTCTTCTTTCATAGTACATATTGTATAATTTATTGGCAATAATTTTATGACCGGCCGCCTGCCAGACGTCAACCGACCTTGGGAATGTAATTGTTGACCAAACAGACCTCTGATAAGATGGAGTTGTCTCAGGTCGTTATAAGACTCTTAGTCGTCTTTTACGACATCCACGAGTAAAGTAAGGGTTGGTAGTATTCGTATCGGCACCACACAGCCTACGAACAGAACCAAGAAATAAAAAAAAACAGTATACCACACACCTCAATGAATAAAATAATACGAGATAGGATTAAAGTGGACTAGGATATAAGGAAACAGTGCTGGGAATGCTTCGTCTCTACGAAACACGCGTCAAAACAATATTCGAAGTACTGTGGCAAATTGCAAAATGAATCTCTGTGAGGATTAGGATACCCAAGATTATGATATAGACCATATTGTTTTTGTTAAGATGTGAGGTATCTTGATTAACCTTGGAAAAGTGGTAAATCCTTTCTTTCGTTCATTTTAAAATGGCAGATTCTTGTCAAAATCTTATTTATATCAACATTTATACACAATTTCCTAGCTGAACCTGGTAGAATTTATTTATAACTCTAATGGGTGGCCACCGAAGACATAACCGGATTCCGGGGGCCCGCTCGCATAGCAGAGGTACATACATATAGGGTGGGTGTATGGGATCGTGCGCCGTTCTTTCTGTCGCCCCGGATGGAATTAACGGGTCGCAAAAAAAGACTTTAATGGGTAATTACCGTCCAATTAAAGTTGTTTTTTGACTAATTACCAAATGTAATCTATTGTTTTATTAATCAACAACGATTATATCTATAGATTAAATATTTCCCGAAACTAATATTAATGCTTATCTATAGATATATATATATACAGTAAAATAATATATTGTGTTCGTGACGTTATATTCTTCGTATCACGCCTTGTGCTTCATAAATAACGTACTGATTACTATCAACACTTTTAAAAGAATTTAATTTATTTATGATTTAAAGATTGCGGCTTCCTGTGTCAATTGCATTAAAATTACATACATACATACATTACATACATATCATCACGCCATATGCCTCGCTTCTTCAACATTCATAATTCTCTTCATACACACTCGCCGGTTTCGGAGACTCTTGACTCCACCTTCTTTCAGTACGTGACCAATCTGGTCTAGGTAGGTGAGTTTCGGTCTCCCCCGGTACCTACATTCTTCCACTTTCGCATTGCATTAAAATTGCTATTATTAATATCTTCGTATGGCGGTAGGGTAAAAATAAAATTGTCGTCAAGCCTTACATGTATTGGAATAAAACTATTTCTACGGATTCTATCGCGTTTGTATTTGATTTTTAGTTTATTTCTTTCGAACTTTACAGCGTTCATGGTTACGGGAGAACTAGAGTGTCTCATGTTACCGAAGACAAAGGTCGGGTACCGGTGGCCCGCTCGCACGGCGAAGAGAGGAGTTTGCATTGTGTGGTGTCCACCGCAACAAAAAAAAAACGATGTCTCACGTCCAACATGTGATCGTTATAACTTGTCATCGTTATCATTTGTTGAAAATCAAGTACAAACGTGTAAAGTGTTCGAAACGTCTGGTAATTAAAAATCAAATACAAACGCGATAGAATCCATAAAAGTAGTTTTATTTCAAATGTGTAATACTCGCGTAAACATCAGTAACCATTATCTTACAAATTCTTCTTCTTTTTTTTTTTAATAATAGACACCACCCTTTTTTTTTTTTTTTGCGGTGGGTTATGGACGTCGCACCCCGCCAAATCGGTCCGGGGTGACGGCAGAGGCGGCGCACAACCCCATCGACCCACCCTGCAAGCACCTCTTCTTCGCCGTGCGAGCGGGCCAAATAATAGACACCACCCTGCACTAAGGAAATAATCCTTGTATTGTGAGGGACTTTACAATCATGTAAAACATGTGACACACATGGGAAAACGTTATGTGGTGCTCTTGTATTATATTCGATATCTTAGTGTTTTAACGTGTTATATTAGATCATTTTGATGGCATTTTATGTAATATGAAGCGGCGGAACTACTGGGATGTAGTGAATATGATATAAAAGTGCTTTACAATGTTTTCGTTTTCCATCGAAATTCCTACAAGATACCATTAACAGTATGGCCATTGCACTGTTGATGGCGACAATTTGACTTAGACAATGACTAACTTGAAAGACTAAAAACGTGAAAATATTTATAACTTGACACTGGCACCAATTGCTCGTATATGTAGCTGATTGCCAATACATAAGAAGAAGAAGAAGATAGTTACAGAACTTACATTAGACAAATTTAAGTAATGTAAATTTTGTGTAAGCTTATTACTCTGAGACCGAAATAAATGTATTTTCTTTCTTTCTTTCGTTTCTATTCATTCCAGATCCTACACGGGTGAGAGAGAAATGATAGCCGAAAACGCACAGTTAAAGTACGGTAGTAAAGAGATGAGGCTAGGACCGAGTCAAGAAACTATTTGTATGTTGTAAAATATCAGAAGTACAAGACGAGTAGGCCGACAGATTGTGACCTGTTTTATTTTACTATTTATTACGATATGTTGAGTATACAATTATTATGTAAAACTATTCCATTATTACTTTTATTTCCTTTTTATTTGTATTATCTCTTTCTCTCTCTCACACGCCTGTATCGCAAAAGAATACGCAGAATTTAGCTTAGACTTTTCAAATGCAAAATGTGTACCATTCCCAGCTAAAAATATCGTAATTTTATAATAGTTAATTCAAATTACTGAAATTTAGCATTTAATATAATAGGTTATTTATAAAAACTTGATTACGAACGAAAAATAAGTATCATACGTAGGACTCGAACACACACCTATTGGAATACCGTTCCAATCGTCCTACCATTTAGACAAGTGTGAGCTGTCGTATGATATCAAATTTTCGGCTCGTATATGTACTCGTAATAGTTTTGTACTTATGGGAGACGTATGCCATCTACCCGACAATGTTTTTTTTCATTGCTTATGGTGGCAAACGAGCAAACAGCACAACTGTTGGTAAGCGTCACTGCTGTCCATGGACCTTTGTAATAACCAAGGTTACAGCTAGATCGCTGCCTACCATTACAAACAATGCCCCAACCCACTCCAGTTGGGCTTCCGGCTCTCTCGCACCGAACAAAGCGCAAGCACATTGCCATTACTCAGACGTCGTTCTCCTGCGAGAGTGTGGTACTACCCCGGACGGACCAGCCCGCGGCTGTAGACAGAGAACTGTCAACAGTGTGGCCTTTTTTTTTTTGCTGTGGACTATGGACTTCGCACCCCGCCAAATCGGTCCGGGGTGACGGAAGAGGCGGCGCAACAGTGTGGTCCTGCCACTGCTTATACAGATTTTTTTAATGATAGTCGAGTTGTAAGTAAGTATAGAGTTATGCTGTCACTCTCTGTTTATATTTATTTCTATTTCATAATAGTTACTGTTAGATACGAGCACGATGATTGATCTACTTCTCCATTTAAAAGGATTGGCATAGTTTTATTTGGAGTTCATTTTATCTATCGATGTTCTCATATATTGCGCGGGCAATGTGTTCCATATTTGCCATATTGACTCAGGCATAGACAAATAGTTTTCTTAGCTTTTTCTTAACTTTTTTTTTTAAGACAACACTGAACTTAAAGGTATAAATAATCCTTATATTGCGGAACCTTTAATATGCTCGTGAATGTAAAAGACGATGGTTTATATTGACCTGGAACAACTCCAACTGATTTGGTCAACAATTACATTCCCAAGAAGAAAATTGACATAGATGGCCAGTTATAAAACTATTGCCAATAAATACAATGCCATTTGCAATATACCTATACGACGAAAGAGTAGTACATATTGTCGACCCCAAGTAATTGCGATAAGAGTAGGTAATAAATTAATTTGTTCTCCTACTCTTATCCCATCTACTTGGGGTCGATACAATATATACTCTTTTTTTCATAGTACATATTGTAAAAGTTATTGGCAATAGTTTTATGACCGGCCGCCTGCCAGACGTCGACCCTCCTTGGAAATGTAATTGTTAACCAAACGGCATCAGATGGAGTTGGCCCAGGTCGTTATAAGAGAGTAGGATAATTAATGAATTATTAGTTATATATTCATCATCATCATCATCTCAGCCCACATATGTCCCACTGTTGAGTTCGAGCCTCCTCCATAATGGGAGAGAAATTGACCTACTATACCACGCTGGTCAGACGTGTTGGTATAGAGTTTTGTATCGAGTTTTCCTTCTCTTACATAGATGTTATATGCGTTTTACATCCCTTAGTCGTTTTTTACGATCACCTACGGGTAAGATATGGGGTGATGAATTGTATTCTTACTCCGTCACCACACGAAAAAAAGTGCTGATTATTTGCATATATGTAATCAATAAACTGAACTATTCGAACATCACAACCGACATACTTATCAACTAATAACATCTTTATAAACTGCAATGGAGGTCAGAGGAAAAAGTATTAAGTCAATAATGCGAATCTCTCACGTACAATATACATATATCCACGTTTACAATTGATTTTAAAAACATTCATACGAAAACTAAATTACTGTTTAATATATATATTATTATTTTCGTTTCAATTCCGTATTAAAAAATTATTTCCGTATGAGATAATGGAATAGGAACAGATAAACATTAGTCGCCCGTATGAGTTGTAAAAGTCAACCAATTTGCAAAGATCTATGGAAGAAAACTGGAAATAAAACCTCATCTACACCTTTGGCTATAATAATCATCATTCTCCTACTCTTATCCCAATTACTTGGGGTACAATATGTACTTTACTTTCATAGTACATATTGTAAAAATTATTGGTAATAGTTTTATGACCGGCCGCCCGTTCGACGTCAACCCTCCTTGGGAATGTAATTGTTGACCAAACGGCATACATACATATTTGAACTATACGATGGTACAATTTTTTTTAAAGACACCAGTCTGCACTAAGAAAATAATCCTTGTATTTTACAAACATATAATTAACTCAAACAAATTACACCCAGACTCAGAACAACACTTCGTGGATCGCACAAAGTATTTTCCCCACGGCACTGGCGCGGAAGATAGGTAGCTTAACCACTGCGCCAGGCGTGCAGTCAAATTTGATTGATTTAAAGTGAGTTAACGGGTAGCTTGATAGTTCATTCTGAAGTTCATAGGTTTAATGAAAAGAGCTCAAGTTCTGAATCCGTTACCTCATGATCGCCAGCGACATAAGTCTACATACAATGCAAATTCACCAACGAAGCAGTCTCGGCCATAAAAGTAAATATACATCAGCGATATTTACTATAGATAGGTATATTTCATAATATGTATATAATTACTGGAAAACAGGTCACAGTTGGCACACATATGGCGAGACAGCATGTTGACCTACGCACTACCGTGTTCAGTTTCACCGGAGTGCCGGGCGGTCAGTGCTGCCATAATTCTTAATATAAAGACTGAATAAATATATATTATATTTTATATCCAATATATCGTGACTTTGACCACGTAGGTAAAATAATATAACAAATAAATATTGTACATAGATTAACACAATCGATTTTACCTAACGCGTAATCTATTAATTCCAAATGATAAGACAATTGTTATTGCAAGATTGTTCCAGCAATATGTAAAAATATCAACGATAATATATCAGTTATCAGATGTCGAACAATGCCAGTTGCGAATTGTTTTTGCTATGGGACTTCTCGGAGCTTTCTACCAGGCTGTTTACACACGGCACACATACATCATTATTCTCGCGTATGAGAGCGTTAATTTGACGGTAGTCGCGATCGACGACCCGAGACAGCACCATCGCAGACCTACAACTGTGCTTACTGTACATCATGCCGACGACCTACGAACCAATGATTACGATCTCAGGACTCTCACAGCGGTCTAAACTAGAGCACGCTCGCATTCCAAAACTCAAGAAAAAAAATACTCACTTCACCCATATTGTTATAGAAAGGTATCCGACAATCCGCACAGAGTTATAATAAAGTTTCACACGATATATTACACAGTTTAAACCATCACGGCACTGACACTTGCCACGGTTGTAATCCACTCGGAGGACCGACACGTACGTTATTGCTGACGGTCGCGGGCTAACGTCCTCCGCCGCTACTACACGAACGAAGCCTGTAACGCTCACCTGGCTTAATTAGCGAGCGAGCGAGATGTAGATAACGTAACGTACAACAAAACGAGAAAGCGATATCAACTGACAACACCTGGTACTGTTTTGTCGACGTCGTTTCTGTTTTATCGACAGTGTGAGAGGGCGCGCGTTTGAAATTTGAGCGAGGATTTACGCGCCATTGACTTCAGAGGGTCTAGCAGTGGTCGCTCCCCTACTAACAAACAGGAAGAGGGCTTTATTAAAGTGTCTGTTAATAATTTGTGTAACAAAATGCATGCCACAGGTTTACGTGTAAGAACAACTAAATAGAATTAAGTCTGTCTATTGGATTGGTACAAGTTCAATTGCAATAATGGTACTTAGGTTGAAAGGTTTGGCTTGTGACTGGAATCATACAGTGTAGTTACTCATTCACATATAGCAAATATTTGAGTGAGTCAAGTTTAGTATGACTCAAATATTTGTAATGACGCTAGACATATTGTTAATTTCTCATTCTTCTTTTCTTCAGCCTTCATATCTCACTGTTGGGTATAGTAGTGGTAGAACCACATTTTTCGTCTGGTGACGGAGTAAGAATACAATTCACCACCCCCTTATCTTATCCGTAGGTGATCGTAAAAAACGACTAAGGGATATAAAACGCATATAACATACATATATGCAAAAGAAGGAAAACTCGAAACAAAACCCTGTACCAACGCCAGCGTGGTATAGTAGGTAATTTTCCCTCCCATTGTGGAAGAGGTTTAAGCCCAACGGTGGGACATATATGCTGATATGATGATGAGAGTCACATTGTTGACAATTTTCTATCTAAAGTCGCAGGCCGGTCCGGTTAGCGACGGCGACGGGCGTCTACAGGAGAGGAACCCGCAAGGGTAAACCGCCGGGCGGATCACCGAAGACAGAGATCGGGTACCGGTGGCCCGCTCGCACGGCAAAGAGAGGTGCTTGCAGGGTGGGTTCATGGGGTTGCGCGCCGCCTCTTCTGTCGCCCCGGACCGATTTGTTAGGGCGCGACCACATCCATGGTCCACATTGCAAAAAAAAAAAGGCCGGTCCGGTTACTACTACCTACACTCTTGTAGAAAATCAATGTCTGAGCAGTGGCAATATGCTGTTATGCTTCGTTCGGTGAGCGAGAGAGCTGGAAGTCTAAGTTTGTAGGTGGGTTTTTGGTTGGTAGCTAGCGACCTAACTATACCCGTTTTTTTTATTGTATATTTTTTTTTTTGCTTACGGTGGCAAACGAGCAAGCAGCACACCTGATGGTAAGTGTCACTGCCGCCCATGGACCTTTACAATACCAAGGGTATAGCTAGGCCACTGCCTTTTCTTTTTTTTTTTGGGGTGGGTTACGGTCGGCGCACTCCTCGCATCACTCCGTCCGGGGCGACAGAGGGGCGTAAGCATGCACACCCGTAACCCACCCGTGACGTCGCCTTCATCGTTGGGCCGACCGCCGGAGCAGAGTGACTTGACGTCAGTGGCCAGCCCGGCGGAATACCCCTGAGGAGTACCCTCTCCTCGACCGACGTCCCCCCCTCGGGTAGGATGTCGGTCTTTCCCCACGCGGTCGGCCTCTCGGCGGGTGACGGACTAATTCCCCGATCCAGTCACCCGCGGCCTCGGCTAGGGCGGCATCAGGCGCAGGTAATCGCGCCTCCGCCGCCCCAGGCGCCGGCGGCGGCTCGCGTCGTCGAGGAGACGCTCCTCGCGCACGCGCTCCGCCGCCTCCTTCCGCGAGACTACTGCCTCGCAGAAGGTTGCGACCGCGTCCCAGTTCCTGACGCTGTCGAGCATCGCCCTGGCGATGGTCGGCAGCGTCAGGTCAGCACCGATGATTGCGAAGAGTTCACGACGCTGCTCTGCCTAAGCGGCACAAACCTCGAGCGTATGCTGCGCCGTGTCCTCGTCGCAATCGCAGTGGTGGCAGGACGGTGTACTCTCCCTCCTGACGACCGTGTGCAGGTATTTGGCGAAGCATCCATGCCCCGTCAAAACCTGCACCAGTCGGAAGGAGAGCACCCCGTGCCGCCGTTTTAGCCACTGCATCAGCACCGGCCGCAAGGCCTCCACGGTCCGCACACCAAACCGAGGCCTCTCCAGCCGGACTGCCCAACAGGCAATGACGTCTCAGCGGGTGTCGACGCGCCAGGCGGTGTGCTCCCTCAACGAGACCACACCGCCCTCCACTCGCACCCCCAACATCCGCCGATACAAACCGGCGAGCATTTCCGCTTCCAGGTCCCAACTAGGCCACTGCTTATCAATACAAAATCTAAACCCACCCAATTGGGCTTCCGGCTCTTTCGCTCACCGAACGAAGCGCAATAGCACATTGTCATTACTCAGACGTCGATCTTCTGCGAGAGTGTGATACTACCCCGGACGGACCGGCCTGCGGCTGTAGATAGAGAACCGTCAACAGCGTGATCCTACCACAACTAAATCTGTTATTATAAAGGTCCATGATCGGCAGTAACACTTACTATCAGGTGTGATACTTGCTAGTTTCCCACCATGTACAATAAAAAAACCCTTACAAACATTCAATTCAACGGACACAAATTATAAGCAGACTTAGAATCAGGGGCGGTTTTACCTATAGTGCAGAGGGTGCGGTGCACCCGGGCGCCGGGTGTTAGGAGGCGCCGATAGCCACTCATTCATAATCCGATCGCGTTTACCTGGTTTCGTGTCCAAACCACGAGACTAAACATGCGACAACGCATTCTAGCGAGATTCGGAGTTTAGTCGAACGTGTTGTAATTATCAACCTATTTCATTTTGGTTATGCATTTTGATACAAGATGGTGCCAGGTTATTGATTGCAACTGGGCGCTACATTTACTAGACCCTGCTTAGAATAACAATTTATGAATGGCACAAAGTATTTAAAATTTACCCTACATAGGTATCGAATCTTGGCACGAATGTCGGTATCATGACCGCTAAACCATCTGTGCAGTCAAGAAGTAGTTCACGGGTTATTTATAAACTAATCATTTACATAAACATTCTTGATCTCAAAGCACAGCATTAAATAATGGTCATTTATCAGCATTGTATTCACAATTAATTATAATTTCATTCATCATCATCATCTCAGCTCATATAGGTATGTCCCACTGTCGGGCTCGAGCCTCCTCCACAATGGGAGAGAAATTGACCTACTGCACCGCCCTGGTCAGACGTGTTGGTATATGAATTTTCATTATCTTGCGTAGATGATAGATGTTATATGCGTTTTAAATTCCTTAGTTGTCTCTTATGATCACCCACGAGTAAGACAGGGGCTGGTGAATTGTATTCTTACTCCGTCACCACACTGAAAATAGTTTCATTAGCAACAACTATTTTGTGAAGTTTTTAATCATCAAAATCACTTATGCTGATCGGTTAATAGCGGTATTCGTGTCTTCTTCATCTCCTTTTTTAGTATTGGCAACCTGCTAATATGAAGCCATTTTCGCTGGACTCCAATAACATTTTTTTTAAAATACATGTTCCTTTATATTAGTCATTGCCCGTCAGTAAGTCAAACTGTAGTCTTCAACAGCGCTATGACTGCATTGTTAGTGGTATTTTCGTGAAATTTTTGTGCAAGATGAAAACATTTGTATCGTATTCGCTACAGCCGAGCAATTCTTACGCATAACATTGCATAAAATATCATCAAAATTATTTAATATAACACGTTAAAACATTAAGATACTAAATATAATACAAGACCACTATGTACAATTTTCAGATGCCCACCAAAGTCCACACGAGCCTTGTAATTAAAAAGATATCTTAATATTTCTATATTTTCTATGCAAGGATTTTGAAATTCTGATCGTTATTGTGCGCCGAAACTTCTCTAAAAGGAGACCTTTAAGCGACTCCTATATCGCGTACTTACGCGTATTATACATACATTTATTTCTCGTAAACTTTAGAAGAGTGAGACATACGCTGGTCCCGCTTTTGCTGTCGCAAAAGTGATTGATTACATGTTTAATTTATGTTAGCTCCAGTGACATGCCCTTCGAGTATATATTTATTTTTTTAAATTTTGTATAAAATACAAAATTAAACTAAGAATATTTATAAAACAAAAATGACATAAAAATGGCTGGACCAGATCCCGTAAACGGCACTCGATCACGTGTTAACTATTAGAGCAGCCATCACGCCCCTCAACCACGTTGGAGGGAAGGGAGAGACCCGCTCCACCTAGCTACCGCAAGCAGAGACCTTTTCAGTGAGCATGACCACACCATAATCTATAAATTTGAAACAGATAGCTTGGATAAATAAATACATAACTCGTTAGGCAAAACACGCTACACTGTACAATTAAGACAATACAAATAATACAAGAGTATAAGACGACAGTGGGGATCAGCGTCAGAACGCTGTAAGAGATAAACATTAAAAGGGCAATTGCTGAGAGAAGAGCTGCTCATAACCATTCCGTATTATCATTTAGATAATCCGAAATGCTATAGGTAATATCCTTTTCTGCAGTCTATTTTTGATAGCCTTTTTGAACTTATTCATTGGCATATCTCGGATATCTTTAGGCAGTTTATTGTAAAAGCGTATACATTGCCTCATGAAAGACCTACTATTTTTTTGTAGGCGAGTATGATAGATAACTAGATTATCCTTATTCCTAGTGTTCACACGGTGAATGTCACTATCTTTATCAATATTTTTTTTACATATATGTAGTATGTTTTCGAATATGAATTGTGATACAACGGTTAGAATGTTTATTTCCCTAAATTTTTCTCTCAGTGAAGCTCTTGGCCCTAGATTATATATCGCGCGGACAGCCCGTTTTTGAAGAACAAAGATGTTATTCAAATCTGCAGAGCAACCCCATAGCAGTATGCCATAAGACATAAGACTATGGAAGTAGGCGAAATAAACACTTCTAGCCATTTCAATGTCGGTTAACATTCGATTTTTTCTTATCGCATAAGCCGCTGAGCTTAGCCTAATTAATATTTTTTCCATCTGAGGACCCCAATGGAGTTTATTATCAATGGTAATACCCAAAAATGCCGTGGACTCCACAAACTCTAGGGCCACATCATTCATTTGAACATTGGTTTCCACTAGTCTCACATTAGGTGTGGTAAATTTAATACATTTGGTTTTCTTTTCATTAAGAACCAAGTTGTTTGTACTGAACCAATGAACAACATTTGACAGAGCGTTGTTCACATCGTCATAATTAATCATTTGTCTTTTAATTTTAAACAATAAGGAGGTATCATCTGCGAACAACGCAGTTATGTTTTGGTTATCCCCTACAAAATAAGGTAAATCACTAATATATACGAGGAACAAAAATGGCCCCTGAATGGATCCTTGTGGAACGCCCATTTTTATAACAGAACCAGATGATCGTACACCATTAACATCGACCCTCTGAATTCTGTTGTACAAATATGATGTTAAAAGTTCTATATTACATTAGTAGATACTGACACAGGTCAGTGTAACTCTCTTAGATGGTGTTTACAACACCTCTAGCAATTTATTTTATATTTCTTTACATCTCCTCATGGGCACTATGCGACTACAATGACAGGTAAACTCCTTCTCAAAGAAATAAAAGCAATCTCGTAAATATATATTTATTTCTTAAAATACGACTAGCAACAATATTAAAGAAAGAAAAGTATAACTACAATTACGTATATCACTATAACAGATATACCCGGCGTTGTTCCGATGCATAAATTCACTACAGACATTTGTTGGTTTCGGGAAATCGTATTGCAATTAAATGGCATAACGCTACCTGTCGACGCATAAGGTAAATTGCAACCCCCTGTATTTACTACCTGAAAAATTTATTTAAAAGATTGAGTACAACCATAGAGTTATATGCCTCTAGGGGTGTTATACATCACCGAAGACAAAGATCGGGTACCGGTCGCCGCTCGCAACGGCGAAGAAGAGGTGCTTGCAGGGTGGGTCAATGGGGTTGCGCGCCGCCTCTTCCGTCACCCCGGACCGATTTGGCGGGGTGCGAGGTCCATGGCCCACCGCAAAAAAAAAGAAATAAAAAAAAAGGGGTGTTATACATAATATTTTATCAAATTTGATAAAAATCTGACAGCTAAATAATGAAAAGAATTTTATTTTACTAATTTTATAGCCTTTATCATCCTTTTTCTTTTTTTTTTTGGCAGTGGGCTACGATGTGGTCACTTAATTTCAACCGGGGCAACAGAAAGAACGGCGCACGAACTCTTAGACCCGCCCTACATGTACCTCTCATTGCCGAGCAAGCGGACCACCAGGACCCGGTCTACATCTTCGGTGGCCCGCCCTCCCGTCCGGTTTACCCTCACGGGTATCCTCTCAAGTCTTCACGCGGTGAGCCTTTATCACCCTAACTGAAAGTATTCGCAGATACTTTTTAATACGATATTAAAAGTTTAATAACAAGGACACTATTGTGATCAATTTTATATGCATTTAGAGTAACCTCATGTATTAATAATAACTACTTATTTCATAGATTGACTGACCTTTTGATATATAAAGCCATAGAAATAGCATGAAATCAATTGTTTCAGCTTATTAACATGAATGAAAACTAGTTTTTTTTCTAAACTAATAAAATATTCACCCTTATTAAATTAACCCAATATACTAAAAAATGTCTAATATTCCTAATATAAATTGCACAATGACTATTTATGCTCCAAAAATAGTAATTGTGTATAGGAATGCAAATCACTGTGAATATACAACACTAATATACAATACGACGTAAGAGAGCGAGTAGGTATGAAAGAGAGTATTGGTGTAAAGATGCGAAAGGGAATGCTCCGATGGTTCGGACATGTGGAAAGAATGCCGAACGAACGCCTGGTTAAGAAGATATACAATGCGAAAGTGGAAGGATGTAGGTACCGAGGGAGACCGAGACTAACCTACCTAGACCAGATCGGTCATGTACTGAAGGAAGGTGGAGTCAAGAGTCTCCGAAACCGGCGAGCGTGTATGAAGAGAATTATGAATGTTGAGGAAGCGAGTGAAGTATGCAGAGATAGAGTTCTCTGGCACTCTGTTCTCTCTGCCTACCCTGCAAGGGATATGGCGTGATGATATGTATGTATGTATGTATGTAATATACAATATTTGACCCAATGGTAGGATTATTATGACTACCTACATATAAAATAAATAAAAATAAAAAATAATAATAATAAGAATAAGGAAGCGTTATCCCTTTTTAATTTTTTTCTATATGTATATTATGTTGGTATAAAAGTAAACAGTTGTCTTATAAGTTATTAAAGGAATGGAATAATATTATATATCAATAGTGGCTAGTATTGTGCCACCCTTTCATTCATTGTGTAGCAAAATTTTATCGGGATTCCTAATGGTGTCCATATGGCTCACTTTGAGATGTCGTGACAGATCACTGGTCCTGAAAAATCCTCTAGCACAATGATGGCAAATGTACGGAGTACGATTAGTATGATGTTTCAGTAAATGAAATTCTAACATCATTGCCGTCGGAAATGTTTTGGAACATTCACCTATAGAGCATTTATATTTGGATGCATTGTCATGTTTGAAACCCATATGATTTGACAAGCTCCTTTTGTTAATGAAAGCCTGGTCACAGAGCCTACACACAAACGGTTTTTCACCAGTATGCCGTCTCATATGAGCTTCTAAATCCGGAAATGATTTTAAACACACATTACATTCACCCGATTTCTCTGAATGAATACGTCTTATATGTACTTGGAGATTACCCTTCAGAGAGAAAGGCATGCCACAATAGTTGCAGATATTATGTTTCTCATTGGAGTGAGTCCTCATATGTGTTTTAAGAGCGTTTCTAGTTTTAACCGACTTATTACACAAGTGGCAGGTGTAATTCTTTTCATTGCTATGAACTGCCTGGTGTCTTTGCATATGACTCTTGTCTGTGAACTTTTTGAAACAAATAGGGCAGGAATATGGTCTCTCACCAGTGTGCATACGTTTATGTCTTATCATAGAAGCAATCTGTCTAAATGCCTTTGGGCAATATGGACATTTATATGGCCTCTCATCTGTGTGAACTCTCATATGAGTAATGATACCATTTTTACTGAGAAAACTATTACCGCACGTTTCACATATGAATTGTCTTTCTCTTTCAGTGCGATGTATGAGTATATGTCTTTTTAATGAGCCTTTCAAATTGAACCTGGCATCACAGTAATGACATATAAAAGGTTTTTCACCAGTATGAGTCCGCATATGACTCTCCATTGCTGACGGACTCGCTGTGATATGACCGCATACAACACATATAATAGGTCCTATTTTAGGTTTCAATTTTCTACGATCTATTTTTGTTTTGAAAGTTTTCCCTTTTTTATATTTTTTTTTTGGAGTTTTATTTTCGTATATATCACAGGGATCTTTAGAGTCTTCCAATAAGAAGTTATCCAAATCATCATTAGTTTCATGAGGCAATTCTAATTTGAAATCCTCTAATTTGATTTCAGTTTCCACTTTCGGTATAATATCTTCGTAGATTTCAGTTACGCTGGTGCATCGGAGTACCTTGTCCGAAGTTTCGCATTTATTCACGAATTCGTAAAAAGTACATAGCTGTTCTGTGCAGAGCGTACATATCATATCTGGTAATGTGTCACCTTCCTCTACCATAATATTTACACACCGCATCAACTTCGCACTGTACTGCATTTCATCATGTTTATCAAATAGTGAAATCGTTGCTGGCTTATTAAGACAAATACGGCATATTTTACAATCCATATCGGTAACGGTACTAACGACTATATTATATACATAAATAGGTAACTTATTAATTCCATAAATAGTACGCTTATATAAGAATCAGATGGCTGAGTACAGGATATTATAATTAATAAATGAAGTGTTTATTTCTTCTTCTTAATGAATGGCCTCTGTGAGTGATTAACCACAACTTCGCCAATGTCAAGTAAAATAAGTTTAAAAAATTATAATAGATTTATATTTTAGTCGTCAATTATGTCGGTCTTCTTCTTCTAGTCGTTCAAGTATTTATTTGTATAAAGTAAATGAGTATTTACATTAAACAACATCAACAATGAAGGAGACTGACGTTTAATCGACTGACATTTAACGTCATTTTTTTTGTTGATCTGTTCGCCCGTTCGGCCAGGGAAAGAAAACAAAGCGCATCGAGCCAAGTCAAATTTAATTTTCTTCATATATTATTTAATACTTCTTTAAATTATATAGCTTATTATAGTCACTGTCAGTCAGTAATTCAAGTCGTTATCATTTATTGCATAACCATACTCTTTGGGCATTTTGAAAAAATCATGAAAATACACATAAGCCACTTCACTACACTTCAACACTTTAACTATATCATATATCATAAATACTAGCAAAATTATTCAGTATAACACTATAAAACACTAAAAAAATGAATATCCCAAGGCGGTTTTTTAAAACTATGGTTCTTAAGATTTTCTTAATAAAAAGGAGAGAATCGAGAGCTTTTTAACACGGGTAGTGTACTTTATAGATAGGTTCTCAGAATTACCAAAGAGCATTTATTGAACTGAAAATTATACAGGTTTATACTGACGCGACGTTTGATACGCAATTGAAATGATGAAACAACTTTTATAATGATAAAATTTATTATGTCTTCTAATGTTTACGCGGGTATTACACATTTGAAATAAAACTACTTTTACGGATTCTATCGCGTTTGTATTTGATTTATAATTTCCCGACGTTTCGAACACTTTACAGACTCTGTAATAACAATGACATATTGGACGTAAGACACCTCAGTCCTCCCGTGACCATGATCACTGTAAAGTGTTCGAAACGTCGGGAAATTATAAATCAAATACAAACGCGATAGAATCCGTAAAAGTAGTTTTATTTCAAATTTATTATGTGTTAGTGACGAAGGATGCAATGAAAGTGACGAATTTCTGTGTGGTGATGGAATAAGAATACAATTCAACACCCGCCTTTCTTGCCCGTGGGTATCGTAAAAGACGATTAAGGGATATAATATGCATATGGCATCTGAGTAAGAGAAAGAAAACTTGGAATAAAACCCTATACCAACATGATTGACTAGCGTGGTATAATAGTATGTCATTTTTTGTGGAAGAAGCCCAAGCCCAACAGTGGGATATATGTGATCTGATATGATAATGAATGACGAAGGAAGAATATAATGGTCACAAAATATATAATACATAATGGAATATAATAAGATATAAGAGTGCTTTAAATGTGTTATGAAAGTCTACCAAAATGTCGAAAGGGTTCATAATTGAGAAGCCAATACTTAATTAAAACCAAAATAATGGGATTTTATGTGTTTTGGTGTTCTGCCGAAATTTCGAGCGGTATCTACGTTGCGTAGCTAACGCTTAATTAAAGGCGATGACTTATAAAGGAACGTTATGAAGACTTGGCTGTACGGACTTTACTCCCGTTGATTCACTATACGGACAAACTGAACAAAAAAACATACATACTAAGGATGTTCAGGCAAAAAAAAAATTTATATTTTTATCGATTTAATATATCAATTCACCACCTTCTATCTTGCCCGTGGGTGACCGTAAGAGACGACTAAGGCATATAAAACACATAAGACATGTTTGCAAGAGAAGAAAAACTCGAAATAAAACCCTATACCATCACGTCTGACCAGCGTGGTATAGTAGGTCAATTTCCCTCCCATTATAGAATGTATGGAGGAGGCTCGAGCCCAACAGTAGAACATATATGAGCTGAAATGATGATGATTGATCTATCGATATTTTGCGATATATACTAAAAGTATATCGATATCTTCGATATATCGTAAAAAATGTAACTAGTCTATAATATTAAATATTTGATAGGGATCAGGTTGATATAAGTAAAAAAAGTTAGGGTAAAGAAACAAAAAATCAACTTTATTTATTTATTTATAATTCCCAATATGTTTTCTCTAGATCCTGCGTAAACAAAATTGTATATTTTATTCTTTTGGCTCTCTGATTTTCAGCTGAGTTAGAACCAGTGCGGCTTTGAGAAAAGTCTTTCGGATGGAATAAAGCTATCTACTCAAAATTGTAATGGTTTTTCGTTAAAACTAGTAAAAAGCTGAGCTCTGTGAGGGCTTGCTTAATTTTTCAAACGGGTAATAATTTTCTTGACTTTTCAGATATTTTATTATTTATCAAACATTAGTTAGTAGTACCTAATTATATTAATTCTGTGATATGATGTTATTGAGTATTGAGTTTAGTTCTGTTACAGCGATGTTAACTCTTTGGTTGTCTAACAGATAGAGTTAGTAGTACAATAACATTCCATCCAATGTATGAATAATTGTTAATGTTTTTAATGTTATAAAATTGATTAATTTTTGACAGATAAGGGGATGTTCATTAATCTATACTATGAAGGTTTAGGACTTCGTGATTTTTGTCAAAGCTCTCCCCCACTTTCAAACCTCACGTGATTAATGGACGGCCCCTAACACACCTAGATACAAAGCTAAGTTACTATGTCAAAGCACAAATCTATAGGCGTGATAGCTTTTCAGTAAAGTGTACCACGAAAGTGTTCAGGTTGTGGGATAGTATTAAGGCTCACTTCACTCGCCCTGACTATTCACTGGAGCTTTCGAATAAAGCGATATCTCATCACAAACATTTTCATCTGTTTTATTTGTTTTTCTATTCTTCTGAACCAATTTATGGTGATACCTCCAGAGACTATAATCCAATGACACTCATTTATGCGATTATTATTGTGCAGGCTAGTTATAATAATTAATAGGTAGTTACAATAATTCAGGGTTATAGGTTTTATTTTTACTTCAGTTAGTTGCCAACCATAAATCAGTATAAAAAGTAAAAGTATGTTCTTGAATTTCTAACGATATTTGGAAATGTATCAATTGTAGAAACCGGTACTAGATTATTCGATAATATCGGGTGGAAGCATTATATCGATATTTTATGAAATATCGATTTATATCGTGTAGGTACTCCTAATTCGTACACAGACACACACCAGTGTTGCATAAAAATCGATAGTTTGACTATCGATAGTTAACCTCAAAAAGTATTCATACTATCGGTAGGACTATCGATAGTATCATACATATCAATACTATCGAGACTATCGATAGTATCGATAGCTCTCCACGAGCAATACCATTAATAACGGCGATACTATCGATACTATCGATAGTGATTCATTCGATAGTATCAATACTATCGATAGTATCGTTAATACCATTAGTTTTAGCGTAAAACTATCGATACTATCGATAGTATCGACTATTTCGGGCTATCGATTGCCAGAAAATTTTCAATAGTATTGCTTAAAAATATAAATACCGTAGTTGTATCCCTGTTGCTTGTTTTCAATGAATTTTGTGGTGACTTTTCTAGCAGTAACGTGCATTTGCGTTCTTACTTTGAAGCCCAAGTTAGCTAATAATGGTTAAGATCAATAGCCATTGAAAGTTGAGTAAAATTATAATGCTGCGAGACTTCTGGACAATTGGGTCGGAATGTGTGAATGAATGTAAGTGGTACCTTGTACTTGTACCACCCTGTTGACAGTTTTCTGTCTACAGCCGCGGGCCGGTGGTTCCGGGTTAGTACCACACTTTCGCAGAAGATCGGCGTCTGAGTAATGGCAATGTGCTATTGCGCTTCGTTCGGTGAGCGAAAAAGCTGGCAGTTCAACTGGGTGGGTTTGGGGATTTTATTAGTAGGCAGTGGCCTAAGCTATAACCTTAGTATTGCCAAGCTCCATGGGCGACTGTGACACTTACCATCAGGTGTGCTGCTTGCACGTTCGCCACCATAAGCAATAAAATGAAAAAAAAATGGTTTGTTGCAGTATACTAATGAAACTCAGAATGTCTATTACTATAAAATTTTAGTGTAATTATTAGCTTTGAAAGTTTCGGTTAAACGAAATTATGAAAAACATAATCAAGAATTCTGAGTTACAATTCTACACAGAATTATGGCCGTAATTAGTCATTAGATTTGTTGTATTTATAGCGATATTTATCTAGTGAAGTAAATTTAACAGGGTCCGAAAAACATAAGTTCTCTGTATGCTCGATTGCAATGTGATCCATCTAGAAGGCTCTATTAAAAATATGCTTACATATATGTAACTTCACATTATAGGGATATAGAAATATATATCTAATTGAATCCAGAATATTTTTTTAATTGTATATTATATACAATTGAAAATGAAATGAGCGAGATGCAACGTTGACATCAAAATTCCCGAATTGAAAACATTTAAACCATTGTGTTACTCTCTCTGACACCACATTAGGTCCATAAACGTCACAATTTGTTCACAGCTTGCGTTGCATGTATCTTTTTTGTAATAAAGTTTTAAAATATGTCGAATTTCTTCATAGGATTGACCCATTTTAACAAAAAGAAAAAAAAATGTGTGCGTGTAAACCTTTACGCGCGATTGAAGTAAAACTTCTTTGGCGTTGACGACATATATCACTGAAATGATTAAATATTAACTTAAATAAATAAATATTATATTATAATTATATATATTATTCATGTGCTTTACGATGATTATTACAAATGTTATATTAATATTATTCATTCGAAACAGGTAATTGAAGCAAGTACAGTAGTTCATTATAAATTTTAATATATATAGTTAAAATTTGCAAAAATTACTATAGCGCGATTTAGACTCTAATACATGTCCTCTTAGAATCCATTAACTTTGTTACAGCGCCATCTAGTAATAAATTATGATCCTATTTAAAAAAATCTGTGTTACTCCCTAGTCGCGCCTAAAGAAGTTTTACTTCAAAAAGAAAATAAATAAATGAAATAATCCAAGAATATGACATAATACTTCCACATTCCCACCGAAACTCAAGAAATATTGACAGCAGCAAGTATTGCTATTATAATTGTTTCACTTTGTTAGTATCACAAATTTAATATTATTCACCTGACTAAAATTTGTTCTACTCTTCTTCTTCTTCTTATGTATTGGCAATCAGCTACATATACGAGCTATTGGTGCCAGTGTCAAGTTATAAATATTTTCTCGTTTTTAGTCTTTCAAGTCAGTCGTTGTCTAAGTCAAACTGTACCATTAACAGTGCAATGGCCACACTGTTAATGGTATCTTGTGGGAATTTTGATGGAAAATGAAAACGTTGTAAAGCACTTTTATATGATATTCACTACATCCTAGTATCGCCGCACATCACATTACATAAAATGCCATCAAAATTATCTAATATAACACGTTAAAACACTACGATATCGAATATAATACAAGAGCACCACATGACGTTTTCAAATTCCCGTCAAAAGTCGTCTTGTTCTACTCTATGATGACGCAAATTTAAATAAATTTCTTTAATAATAATGTCAGTACTTGGCTTACCACATAACATAACTTTAGACAACAATACTATCGAATAGTTGCTTGCTATCGATAGTCCAAAATAGTCGATACTATCGATAGTATCGATAGTTTTGAGTTAAAACTAATGGTATTAGCGATACTATCGATAGTATTGATACTATCGAATGAATCACTATCGATAGTATCGATAGTATCGTTGTTATTGATAGTATTGCTCGTAGAGAGCTATCGATACTATCGATAGTATTGACGTATTACAATACAATCGATATACTATTGATACTATTGCTTATACGTAAACTATCGATAGACAATTGATTGTCTATCGATTATACCTGTGTCGGTCGGTCATTTTCAGTGACCTCGGTCGTTCGCGACCGACACGACAAGTGACCGATTAAAAAGATTCGATCAAAACGTCGGTTATCGGTCACGACAACCAGACATGCCCTCCATCTATATTTAGTAAAATAAATAGATTATTATATATTAATTCTTTAGTTTTCTAACAGATGGCAGTAACAAACCCGATGTTAATCTACACGCCTTAATTGTTTTTACAATTTTCGATAGACAGCGTTAATTATTAAAAACACAAGAAGAAATCTAATTAATAAAAAAAATATATATTTTCTAAAAATGTGGATAAAATATTATGTTCGTGATAGAATTTATCACTCTTCGCTCGCTCTGATAATATTATAAAGGCGAGCGAAGCGCGATATATAAGTAAAGAAAATAAATGTTTTTCAATGATGTTGACAGTTATTTATTCACGAAAAGCACAAATAAGAAAACTACTAAATAAAAAAAAAACAAAAAGTAATTTTTCTTTTAATTTTTCGACTGATGACGCGCCGGTCAATCGGTTATTTGATTGTATTGGATCACGGTCGTGCACGTCGGTTATTTGATCGTATTCGATCTCGGTCGTGCACATCGGTTATTTGATCGTAGTCGATCTCGGTCGGTCGCCGTTCACAAGGATCGAGGCGGGTTGTGTCGGTCGCTCGCGATCGATCGATCACGAAAGATCCGGGTCTCAAACGATTGGTGACCGAATCGGTCACGCAGAGAGCGCGATTCGATCTTTTTGATTCGTTCAATCACGACCGACACAGGTATACTATCGATAGTAGACTATCGATATGCAACTCTAACACACACATCGTTTATTTTTATGAAATGGAAAGCGAATTATGTAGGATTTGCTGCAAAAATAAAGCCTCGTTATTTATTTTCCAAAAAGATCATGATAATATAGATTTAAGTACAAAAATAATGCACTGTTGTGCTAAAATTGATATAAAGAAAGGGGATGGTCTTCCTTCATTTGTATGTGAATTCTGCGAGCAAGAATTAGAAGTTTGTTATCGATTTGCATTGAAATGTGAAGCTTCTGACAAATATTTACGTTCTACATCATTTCTAAATGTTTTACAAGGAGTTAATTCGGATAATTATGATACTATACCAGTCCTAAAAGCTGAAGCGAAATATCTAAGTAACGACGAGAACGACTATGAAGAACCTCATAACGAAGAAGTTTCTATCGAACAGCTAAATCAAGAGAATGTAAATATAAAAAATTCTGTACTTCATATAATAAAACATAACTCCAAGAGAAGAAGCAAATACAAAAATGCTGGACCTAAGAAATGCTCAGTATGTAATCGGGAATGCGCCAACCAATCCACTTTAGTGACTCACATGAGAACCCATACAAATGAGTATCTATTCCCATGTACTTTATGTGATAAAAAGTATAAGGATGGTGGCAATTTGAAACGTCATATGAATAGACATCATTCAACACCTAAACGAATAAGAAACTTTATATGTGAGAGTTGTGGAAAAGGTTTCTTTAGTAAAAGTGATGTTACTATACACATGCGCACCCATACTGGTGAAACTCCATATGCATGTAGCCAATGTTCCGCCAAATACACACAACTCGGTCCATTACTCAAACATAAGAAACGCCATTCCGGTGAAAAAGACCACTTGTGTTCTATTTGCTCAAAAACATTTTGGTCAAAACAGGCACTAAACATGCATCTCATTGCACACTCGACAGAGAAAAAATACAATTGTCCGTTTTGTAACACAAATTTTAAATATCAATCTAATTTAACTAAACACAAAAGACTTCACAGTATAGATTCTCGTAGTTTTATATGTAATCACTGTGGGCGTATATTTAAAGTTAAAGGTAATTTAAAGTTACATATTGAGAGGCAACACTCTGAAAAGTCTGGTTATTGCGAGTTATGTTTAAAGCACACTTCAAATCATGAAGCTCACATGTGGAGGCATACTGGTGAGAGGCCATTTAAATGTGATTCATGCGCGAGCACCTTCTATGAACGTAAAGCACTGGCTCGTCATATAAACTTTAAACACATAAAGACAGACAAATATAAATGTGAATTTGAAGATTGTTTAAAGATGTTTCCATCACGGCCTATGCTTAAGTTTCATATATTAAAAGTGCACAGTACACAGGTTCCATTTCCTTGTGATCATTGTACAAGAGCATTTTATAGAAAGGGTGATCTTGTCAGGCACAAGTCTGGTACGCATAAAGTAAATAAACAGTAATTATTGTATGTGATTGTATTACCTAGTCAAGTAGATATTACACAAAATATTGATAGATCATCAAACAGATGTTTTATTATTAATTTTTTTTACATTAAACCTTAATAGTTAATTTAGTTTATATATAGAAATATATGTATATATTTTATACAAACCCTTACTTTGCTCGTGGATGTTGTAAAAGATGACTATGGGCTTCTTATCAACCAGGGCCATCACTACCTGATACCGTTTGATTAGCAATTATATTCCCAAGGAGGGTTGTTGGCGGCCAGTTATAAAACTATTGCCAATAACTTTTACAATATGTAGGAAGAGGAGTACCTATCGTGTCGACTCCAAGTAATTGGGATAAGAGCAGGAGAATGATGACATTTCTATCCTAAGTAACTTTGTTTTAGAACTAACAGGTCACTTTTATATAAACATTAAGCTTTATAAAAGCATTTCAGATACTTACCAGGACCTAGCTATGACAAAACTGCATCTTATTTAAGTTCTTGTACAATGTTTTGAAATAAAATTGATAAAACTTCAGTTACCATTTTAGATAAAAAATAACTTGCAAAACAATATTTAACTATTATTTTATTAAAACATTGCATTTATGGTCCATTTTCAATATATAGACTGAATGAAATTTTAAACTGGTTTATATCTTTGTAATATATTATAGAACTATCTCTCTATCCATCAGCCGGAAATGTTGGATATTATCCATCCTATTGACACTCAGGTTAGAGATCAGTATAGTGTCAATAAATTCTCCAGTAAACATGACCCTCGGCCGTTCCTTAAGGTTCATTTCCGTGCATCGCGTTTAAACGCTTACGACAATAATCAATGTATGGCGCCGTTTCTGAGTTTCGCGACAGTCGTAACTTCGTAAGCGACGAATGACGTAAGCTGCGCCATACGTTTTCATACATTGGCTATTGATGAATGAGGCGCGCGCGACAGTCGTAAGCGTTTAAACGCGATGCATGGAAATGAATCTTTACAATTCCCACATAAAAGTTAAGTTGGTGATACACTATATTCTCAATTTATCACTAAAAGGGGAACACATACAACTATAAATCAACAATTTTGAATTAACACTTCAGTTGAATGAAATTAAATTTGTGTGGTATGGTGATGGAGGATAAGACGTGTGGTGACAGTAAAGACGTAAAGGAGTAAGAATACAATTCACCACCCCTCTACCTTACCCCGTGGGTGATTTTACGATCACCCTTCACCTTACGGTCTCTTACGAGACGATTAAGGTATACAAAACGCATATAACATCTGCAAGAGAAGGAAAACACGAAACAAAACCCTATACCAACACGTTTGACTAGTGTGGTATAGTAGGTCAATTTCCCTCCCATTATGGAGGAGGCTCGAGCCCAACAGTGGGATATGTATGGGCTGAGATGACGATGATGAGACGACATCAGTTGATAACACAAACAAACGTACATAATATCGTATAATATTTATTTTAGTGCTGATTGAATAACCACATTCATAAACAAACCGTATCACAATTCACCGCCGACTGTTTCGTGAACACAAGTTAATAGAAATGGACATCCCGATGTATACATTGAAGAAACAATAAATATTGTACAATTTGCTAATCAATCCTGTTGGCTGACATTTTAACAGGATATCATCATAAATAATCCACCATTAGAACAATCACCATAAATCAATATATATTTTTTTTTCAATAATTAATCATTTCATTATATGCATTGACACATTTATACAAAACAATAACCCTTATAAATAAAATGGGAACTATTTATTTACATTAATTCTATAATATACATATAGATAATATATTGCGTAAATAAAAAAAAAATAATAAAAAATATGATATAATAATAATAAAATTGCACACGTTACAATCAGATTTTTGATCCAGTCAAAACTGCTGAATAATAAAATATCCATTTAGATTAAATAATAATTATAATATAATAATAATAAAGAGTTTGCGTAATGCCCAAACTATTGCATTACGCAAACATCAGTCAACAACTTTTTAACAACTAATGCACACTTACGTTACGGGGACGAGTCAGTGGGTACCAACATTACAACACTTGTCACTTCACACACAACAATTATATATATATTATATACTCAAGTAATACCACAATAACGATAAAATGTCTAGTCGCATAACATTTTGACTTAAAACATATTTATAATGCACATACTTAAGCGGAAAATGACTTAAACCCATGGTAAATATAAAGTTGCAATTGCTACTAGTATCTTATGTCAATTGACATCCCTTAAGGGTAATAAAAAGGGTCAAAGTTATTTAAATATCTGCAAGTTATAATTCCTTGGATATTGTTGAACCTAATAGATTGCAATTGTAATAAAATGAGGTAAATAAAAAAAAAAATTGAAAATGAAGGTATTTATAAAAAAATATTTTTTATATTTGTCTAATCAGCAATGTTTGCTACTTAACATCAAGTAGGCCGTCGGTTTTATTTGTCAATGAAACCTTATGTTGTTTTGTGGTTTAAGTCACTTAACGTTTATGACGATGCGTATCCCCCCAATAGATAAATAATTATGCGACAAGACCAATTAAATCTAGCTACAAATAAAAACTTGCACAAATTAGCACCAGAGAAATTTAGGACACGAGATGTATAAGATACAGAGTCGATGTCACCGATTTTTACACTAGCATTATAACTATATAACTTGACGTCCAGTTATAGAGGTAATACGTTTGACAGTCAACATAAATTGTAAAAAAACATTCAACTGTAATCAGCTGATTGTAATTAAACTAATAAAATTCATAGTGAATTATGAAATTAGTATTCAGATTTTTAACGTTTATGATAAATATCAAACGCATTCTTCCCCAATCGCAGGACTGTAGCTTCCAGAGGGGGGTATAACAGTTTCATAATTGGGTATTTGAATACAAATATAGATTAAACTATTATTAGTTTATGCAGAAAATATTTTTAAAAGCACACTTAGGCCATTAAATATTATTTAAAAAATTGCAGGATTCCTTTAAGTTTTTTTTTTGTGATTTATCACGTATTTCAAAACACATTTGATTGGCTATGACGTTGGCCGCTTGTTTGCAGTTAGTGTTGCCATTTTTTTCGTATAAATAAAATACATTGGTCAATGAGCACAGAAAAAAAAGTATATTGTGTATTAAATTTATTTAGCAAGTATACCGACTAAAATTTATTTACAAGCGCGTGACGTCATGTAGCATTTTATTTTATTAAAGAATGTCACAACGAAGAAAATTGCAAACGTTATATACTTTAATAAATATTTTTCTAGATATTCTGAAATCTATCAAATACCCAATTGTTTGTTTTTTTTAAATGTGGGTAGGTTGTATAAAAGCTATTTTACTCTATCTAGTCCATCATGATTTATATTACGGAATTTCTCTAGCTACAATGGATTCTAGAACAGTCAAATTAAAACGTGAAATTGATTAAAAAAATCAAGGCAAACTCACAAGTTTTGCTCACCCCCTTTAAAGAGTACGGAGGATAGAGTCAGTTCGGGGGTTGCAGTCAATAAAATAGAGGGTGGTCCGTCAGAATGTCTCCGGAACATAGAGACGACTGAAGTTGAGGGTTGGAGTCCATCGGACCGTCGTCGTGGGGTATACAACCGTCCGCTTGACGAGGTATTGTCAAGCTGACGGTCGGTTGGCAGTCAGTTGATGGCTTGCTCCGTCATCTGTAGGCAGAGCGCGTCGAGGCTCGAGTAGTCGTCTAAGGGTGTGGACGGTACAGGGCGGAGGCGTGGCGCGTGTGGGGGGTACGAGTGCGATTTGGCGCGGGGCACCGCCGGACCCCGGCACCCACCCCCACTGCCACCCGTATTGCCCCACATTCGCTTCTGCATCGGCTTTTGGTAACCATTGTGTGGATTCATTCGCCACCTGTGTAGAAATATTTAACTGTGCTGTATTTTTAAAAGACAATAAAAATATTTGAAGTCTCTCGCCTTTATCTGCCTTATTTATATAACATGGTTTAATTTAGGGGTAGGACCACGCTGTTGACAGTTTTCTCTCTACAGCCGCGGGCTGGTCCTTCCGGGGTAGTACAACACTCGCAGAAAATCGACGCCTGAGCAATGGCAATTTGCTGTTGCACTTCGTTCGGTGAACGAGAGAGCAGGAAATCCAACGGGGTCGGTTTGGGGTTTGTATTGGTAGGCAGCGGCCTACCTATACCCCTGGTATTGCAAAGGTGGTCCTTGGGCGACAGTAACACTTACCATCGAGTATGCTGTTTGCTCATTTGCCACCATAAACAATAAAAATATATATAAATCTTACACAAGACTTAGACCAAACTTGCTATTGCATATTTCCTGTTTGTCTATCCGTACGTCATTAAGATAACTATTGAGAATCAACTTTGCAGTTTAGCGCATAGGTCTATTATCACTTTTTTTCTTGTTTAGTGATTATAGCTAGGTTTGGCTATTATTTTAATTTTCTGTTACACAACATGTATAATATAATCCTTTCGATTTACCATAATATCCCTACTAATATTATAAATGTAAATTTGTTTGTTACGCTTTCACGCCAAAATTACTTAACCGATTATCAGGGAACTTTCTACACATAGTCTTCGAGGTATTAGAAAGTCCATAGGTTACTTATTATTAAAAAAAATCACGGAGCGTAAAAAAATGTATTTGCAGCTGTCATCTTTGATATTTATTTAAGGGCTTCAACGCGAGCAAAGCCGCGGGTAAAAGCTAGTAACAACTACAATTAAGTCAAGTGTCAATAAAAATATTTTTTTCTTATTCTTCTGAGAAAATTCTAGAAAATCGATCAATTTGCAGAAAATCGCAAGCATTTTTTGCCAATCCATGATTCGAACACGGGACTACTACACGTATTTATGCCACTGAGCAAGCGAGTTACTCAAGTAGTATGTATTGCACAATACATCCACAATTATGGTGGAGGCTAGGCAGTATACAAATTTCACCCATGGATGTCATCCTAGGGTTTTATTTCCAATTCTTATTTCTATTCCTCTCTATTTGGGACCGTATTAAGAACACAATTCTGTCACTATCCTCTATTTTCCTATGGAAATCCCTAAAACCCAAAAACCCAGCATTACTATTTTTTTTAGGTAATGTAACCTCTCTAGGGAAAGTTTGTTTAAGTCTCTAAGAGATGACATGTATAGGCGGATGGATTACCTAATAATGACGAAAGATATAAATTGTACCTAGGTTTCGGACATCGCCTATTGAGCGGCATATCACTGACGTGATGGAAGAACTGTCTCGGCGGTAGGCGGTGCCGGAGCCCCTTGAGGGAATCCCGTAAGTCCGGACGACGGAAGGCTTCGTGGTGTAGGGCTCGTTCCACCAGCCAACAGTGCAATGACAAAGGTTCAACGGGCGCTTCGCCCTCCTCGTCGCCCACGGGGAGACGTGTCGCTGATCCGACACAAGTGTTTAGGCATTTTGAAGCTGAAACAAATAAAATTTGAATTTATTAATTTTTACACACGTGGACTCTAAATGTCGGCCTCATAAAAAACCTCAAAGTTGCTCAGCGTGCTATGGAGAGGGCTATGCTCGGTATTTCTCTACGCGATTAAATTCGAAATACGGAAATCCGTAGAAGAACGGGTGTAACCGACATAGCCCGAAGAATTAGCACGTTGAAGTGGCAATGAGCAGGCCACATCGCTCGACGAACCGACAACCGTTGGGAAGAAAGGTTCTCGAGTGGCGACCACGAATCGGACGACGCAACGTAGGACGAGCCCCCACTCGGTGGACTGATGACATTATCAAGGTCGCAGGAAACCGTTGCATGCAGGTGGCCAAAGCCGTTGCAAATGGCTTTCTGGTGGGGAGGCCTATGTCGAAAAGTGGACGTTTACGGGCTGATGGATGGATGGATGGTAGGATCACGATGTTGACAGTTTTCTGTCGACAGCCGCGGGCCGGTCCGTCCGGGGTAGTAACACACTCTCGCAGAAGATCGACGTCTGAATAATGGCAACATGCTATTGTGCTTCGTTCGGTGAGCGATAGAGCCGGAAGTCCAACTGAGTGGGTTTGGGGTTTGTATTGGTAGGCAGCGGCCAGCCTAGCTTGAGACCCTTGATATTGCAAAGGTCTATGGGCGACAGTAACCCTTACCATCAGATATGCTGCTTGCTCGTTCGCCACCATAAGTATTAAAACAATATACTCTAATGAATGTCGCTGTAGAACATTTTCCTAAAAAAATGATTAAAAAAAATCAAAAAACCCGACTGCGTAAAAAGTCACCAAAACTACGTACATAATAAAAAAACTGAAAAGAAAAAAACAAGCACTTAGATGTCCGGTGGTCTAGAATTCCATAATATATTATTGAATAAATACTATTGCAGAAAATGAAATATATTTTAATAATAGAACATGACAACTGAACAGTCGGGATCCATTGAAAAATTAGATTTGCTGTCGAATAAAAGATCCCGACTGTTCAGTTGTCATATTCTATTATTAAAATATATTTCATTTTCTGCAATAGTATTTATTCAATAATATATTATGGAATTCTAGACCACCGGACATCTAAGTGCTTGTTTTTTTCTTTTCAGTTTTTTTATTATGTACGTAGTTTTGGTGACTTTTTACGCAGTCGGGTTTTTTGATTTTTTTAATATTTTTTTTTATTTTACACTTTTTAGTTATAAATACCTAGGTAACTATAGTTATCTTATTTATTAATAAGTTGGTAAGTACCTAACTATATATAGTTTTTCGACTGAAGTTGAGTACTAAATCGTTAGAAATTGGAGATGGGCGACCGCGTCAGACATTAGATACTTTAGGTAGGACTACCTATGGTATATTGGATAATATACCTACTAGATACTTCAGTATATGTCCATCCACATCCAGTTATATGAATTTTTCGTCTTTTCATCGTAAATTTCTACTGTCTAAAAAACCTATATGTGAGAAAGGTTGTTACGAAACTTTAAATCGATATAGATCCTAAACGGCCAGTCAAATCGAAAAATGTTGAGAGAAAACTAACAATGATTTTTAAATACCTATTTAACGATATCCCACTCGATATAGTTTGTTGATTTTTTTTTTTAATTTTCACAATATGGCGTCCAGTAGTCGCCATATTGAATTTTCAATAACGTCATATCTTTAGTGACACTCGCCGGATTAAGAGGAATCGATTGACGTGCGAATCATAAAAATCAGCCCAGGCGTTTGGTATATATAGTGCTTCAAAGGAACATACAAACATACATACATACATAGACTGTTAAACACAATACCACTCCTTTGCAGTCGGGTAAAAAAGAAGATTGCGAATGACAAAGCAGAGTTGGTACAAATTTCAATAAGTATGGATTCAATAAATAAATTAGTTTATATGAGTCAAATTTAACAGGGCTATGGCCATTGGCCATTCAAATATTGGAATCCATCCGTGTGGTGACGGAGTAAGAATACAATTCGCCACCCCCTATCTTACCCGTGGGTGATCGTACGAGACGACTAAAGGATATAAAACGCATATAACATATGTGCAAGAGAGGGAAAACTCGAAACAAAACCCTATACCAACAGGTCTGACCAGCGTGGTATAGTAGGTTTATTTCCCTCCCATTACGGAGGAGGCCCGAGCCCAACGGTGGGACATACATGGGCTGTGATGATGAAATATTGGAAAAGGTCCAAAGTAAAATACTAGAATTAGCCAAGCCAAAATATTAGAAAGCACCAGTTATGGAGTAAAAGAGTGAATGTCTGACTGACATATCCGTGTGGTGACGGAGTAACAGTAAAATCCACCACTGCTATCTTACCCGTGGGTGATCGTAGGAGACGACTAAGAGATATAAAACGCATATAATTTTATACAAGAGATGGAAAACTCGAAACAAAACTCTATAACATGTTTGACCAGCGTGGTTATAGTAGGTCAATATTAGACATGCGCGAAACAGTACTTCGCGAAGTGATGTTATATGGCATTACATTTCGTGCCGAGTAATATTACATTTTACCATCACTTCAAACATCACACATGACATTTCATGTCATGTGTGATGTGTAATGCGATAGCGCTCTATATATACGGCAGGCGGCGTCAAGAAATATATGCCTTAACGTTCTGAAAATAAAGCTCAAAGTAAATATTGAATTGTCAGACACCGAACATTGCAGAAATGCAGAACAGTACACGGGTGTTTGCGTCAGGTTTAATGTGATGTTTAATGGGATGTGTTGTTTAGTCGCGTAATGTGTAATAAGTACGCGGTTAGGTAATATTACATGTGATACATCACTCGCATTACTTACACATGTCTAGTCAATATCCCTCCCATTGTGGAGGAGGCTCTAGCCCAATAGTGGTACAAATATGAGCTGAGATGATGTACGACTCACTTGGTATGAATATGTTAAGAGACGGGATGAAAGTAGTGATATGAGAAAAGTTTTAAATATGAGTGTTGAGGGTTTTAGGGGTAAGGGCATACTGAAGAAAAATGGATGGATTACGTGAAGCTTGGATACATGTATAGAAAGGAAGTGAACACAGAGAATATTTAATAACGTTTTATAGAAAGAATATATATATATTGTACCTAGGTGTAGGGCTCGTACAATTGCGTCGGGTAGGTCGCTGGCTGGTGGCATGGGGCTGAGTAGTACGCCCCGCAGCCGCTCGAGCGCTCGTCCCACACCACCCGCGCGTAGCTCCGCCTCAACACCCTCGAGTACTGTGCTGCGTTCACTCAACTTCTTGATAGACAACAACAGCTTGTGTCTAGCGCCCTTCGTTACACCTGCAAGTGTTGCATATACTTCAACCAGCCGTCACTACAGCTTCTCCTGTGTTCATTATATACCTATTTATTACTATGTTTACACACACAACGTAATACATCAATCAAAATTTTTGTTATCCCAACAGTTGTAATGACAAAATATGGGCATATGCATGATTTTTTTTTATTTTTTTAAACGTTTCTACTAGTTATTACATTACCAAAAATAAATATAACACATCCAAAATATAAACCATTAAGCTAAATTTTTTTTTTATTAAAATCACTATCATTTTTGGGCGATTTAAACGCGGCTATTATGGCGCGCTTCTGTGACGTCGGTATACACACACAAGTTGGATGTCAACAACGAAATGTTTGGTTCACGAAGTTATTGAAAATTAAAAAAGTGAGTGTAAAGTCAACTTATTACCATGGAAAAGAACAGAAAACCGTATTATAAATATTGTGTCGTTCCTATGTGCATGTTCCTAAAATATTATCAAAACTGCACCTAACAAAGTACCTATATTTCCTTATGCCGAGAAATGTAATAAATAAGAAAAAATGATGCAAGGCGATGAGAAGAGACAATGTGTCGTGTTTGAGTAGTTTATACTGTTGTGAAGATCATTTTAACGTAAGTAAACACATTAGAGAAGTGATGAAGTAGGTACATAAAAGAATCATTTTTCCTTAATTACATGCATAGGTATACTTGTTTTGTTTACAAACTTCGACGTACACATACCTACCTAGTTTACGTGAAGTTCTTAAAGATATATTCTCAATATCTAATAAGTACATGGGTCTTTATCCATAAAAGTAATATATGTTTAGTCATCTATGATACCTATGAATGAAAACATGTAACTTATTAGAGTAAGAGAAAAGCTCGAAATGATTTATTATTTATCTTTTTATTGGGTTTCATATACAGAGAATTATATGCAATACAAAATAATGGCATTAGAACAGGGACCAAAAGTGACGTTTGTTAAGTCTCTCATTCACAAGGATTAATAGTTGAACACAGAAAACTAATAACTCATGAAATAACTGGGTAACGATACAAAATAATCACTAGAAGCACCTTGATACCAGGAAGACTCGAGTGTACGATGACGTCACGTTTTAAACAACCAATCGCGTCGCGTTTTAGAAATTTACGAGCTAATTTCGAAAAAGCCGATTTTTGATAATTAAATTTCATTATTAATGACGAATTTCAAAAATAATTGTATAGGTATGTTTTTTAAGCAATAAAGATTACAAAAAAAAATATTTTGTTTATTTTGGAGTCACGTGCATATTCCCTATTGCCGAATGCAATGTGAATGTAAATTTGTTTGTTACGCTTTCACGCCAAAACTACTTAACCGATTATCATGAAACTTTGTACACGTAGTCTTCGAGGTATTAGAAAGGACATAAGATACTTATTATTACCAAAAAATAAATATGGAGTGTAAAAATGAAATATTTTGGCAGGCATGATAGCTGAAGCTATAGTCAATAAGTTTTAAATATGTAGTTAGAATTCAAAATTATTTATTTTTGTTGTAGTGAATTACATTTTAACTTTTGTTATAGTAAATTATTTCAATAAAGTATGTTTTCAGTTTTCAAACTTCATTGTATGTAGTATTTTTTAAATACTGAATCACATTCATTCAGGATATATAAGGAATATAAAAGATTGGCTCGTAAAAAGATATGAGATACGTCCCACTACTTGACGCAAAGCATATGTAGGAACATAATGTAAAAGAGATTGACTTATTATTAAGAGAAAGATATCTCAAAATAAAAGCTCCTCCATAATATGAAAGAAATTGAGTTATTATTAAGAGAAAGCGATCTCGAAACAAACGCCTGTGCTAATCCATAGCTAACTAAGATATATTTTAGTTTCTTACTTAGTCTTGAGCCAAACATTGGAAAGTATTTAATACCTCTAAACAAGCAGAGTTACTAATTAATTCTATATATTCAGAAACGTAATAGTAATAACTTTAATAGTGATAGGATCACGCTGTTGAGAGTTCTCGGTTTGCAGCCGCGGGCCGGTCCGTACGGGGTATTACCACACTCTCGCAGAAGATCGACGTATATGGCAATGTGCTATTGCGCTTCGTTCGGTGAGCGAAAGAGCCGGAAGCCCAATTGGGTGGGTTTGGCGTTAATATTGGTAGGCAGCCTATACCTTATACTCTTGGTATTGCAAAGGTCCATGGGCGGCAGTGACACTTACCAACAGGTGCGCTGCTTGCTCGTTTACCAACACTAGCAATAAAAAAACTGGGAAACATCTCCAACGATTTCCATGAAGATTTCTAATGTTTACGCGACTATTGATGTAAAAAAAAACCGGAGGTGTCAAGGGACACCCGGATGGAACGAAGTTCTATTTTAATTATATAATTTTTTTCTGCCTTAAGCGATTTTTATCGTTATATTTTAGCCAATTTGCAAAATATCTTTATAAATTATAGCCTATGTGTTATTCTGATGTGCAAGCTATATTACTATAAACATCAAAATCCATTCAGTAGTTTTTACGTGAAAGAGCAACAAACATGTTCACATCCATACATTATTACAAACTTTCACGTTTATAATATTAATAATAGGATATACAATTCCACTAGACTACCAAAACTTTTCGGCCCCGAGCTCGAACGCGAGCCGGCCACGCGGCCCGGTCACGGGCGAAAATAATTTCGTTGCGCATTATTTTGATTTTGCTATATCTCTTAAGGTATTGATTTAATTTGCATGGTCTGAAGGAAAAAAAATATCTTCATGAAATGCTCAAGCCAACTAATGTATTTAAAATGATAAGGATTAATACAGTATTTGTGTAAATAGCTTATCAATTATCGTTTTATAATAGAACATTTTTTAAAGTATTAAAATGGATATAGTATGTTATCCTTAAGAGATAGATATATACCATCGCGGACTTTTTTGTAGGCCTTTTTAAGCTGTATAATACTGTAGTACTTTATTTTGATCTATTTCGTAGGGTTCAGCCAGCGTTTGCAATGTAAGCGCAAAATAATGTGTTTATTTACGACATCACATTAGAAACCTCTAAAATTATCAGTGTTTCTCTAGTACATTATGCATATATTATACATATAAACCTTCCTCTTGAATCACTCTATCTATAAAAAAAATCGTCGCGACACCACACTGTTCAATGCGAAATAGAAATGAAAATATCTGGCTTGCTTTCTATAAGAGAGCCGACGAGCGACGCCGCACAGCTTACAATAGCTTACTATAGCAAAAAGTGTCGTGACAACTTTTCGTAAGAATTTTTTCCGTCTAGCCCCTTTTCACAACGCGCGATAAGGAACTTCGTTCCAATATTTTTACGGATTCTATCACGTATCTATCGGGAGGACACTCCTCCCGTGACCATGAATGCTGTAAAGTGTTCGACACGTCGGGAAACAAGTAACAATAGTTCAATTTCTATAAAATTTACTGTGCATTAAATTTTGGGGACGGTTAATCAATCTAGCCAGGATTCATTTAGAAAAACTTTTGTTTTGACAATATTTTCAGCCAAAGAAAAAAGGTTTTTCTTTATTAAGGTAGAGACATCCATTAGCTGGACTCGTATGAGCCTTGTCGTAGTTTCGACCACGTCACTATAAAACGAATTTATTTCGAATAAAACAAGACGTATTTATTCCAATTGTAATAAAGTCGAATATCGTATCCCAACGTAAATAATTGCAGTTTATTTAACGCGAACAGCTTCAACTAGGTCAGGTACTTATAAAAACCGATGACTCATACAGCAATCAAGTCATTTTAAAAGTTATTAAAATCAACATAAATAAACATACAAGTGTTTCTCATATATTTTTAGAAGTAAATTATTTGTTGTTATGTTTCATCATTGCAGATTATATATCTCCCACTGTTGAGCTCGAGCCTCCTCCTTGGGCGGGAAATTGACCTATTATAGCACGCGGGTCAGATGTGTTGGTATAGGGTTTTGTTTCGATTTTTCTTTCTCTCGCATAGATGTTATATGCGTTTTATATCCCTTATTGGTCTCTTACGATCACCCACGGTTAAGATAGGGGGTGGTGAATTGTATTCTTACTCCGTCACCATACGAATAGTTATGTTTACGCGAGTTTTATACATTCTATATGTTATTTATTTGTGTATTTTTAGTGTTTGTATTTAACTTGCCGGATGCGTCGATTATTTTTCAACGTCCTCCCGTGACTATGAACGTTAATCCGTATTTTATCTTTTTAACACCCTGCACTAAGAAAATAATCCTCGTATTGCGGGATACTTTACAAACACGCAATTAACGCAGGCAAATTACACCCAGACTCAGAACAACACTTTGCGGATCGCATAAAGTATTGTCCTGCGTAGGAAACGAACCTGCGGCACGGAAGGTCAGTATTTTAACCACTACGCTATCTGTGCAACAGTTTATTGGTTCACATGGTTAAATCATAATGATCTCTAATGCGAATGTGGGTTCGTTTGTTACGCTTCCACGCCAAAACCACTTTATACTTTTTGTTTGATTTTTACTTTCTTTTTTATCAGAACTTTTCTTGTACGACACCTAAATCATTTTATTATTTATTATTATATTGAAAATGAAATACAATGTGAGCAACTATATTACGCTTCTTATATACTCAGTGACAGACATACAAACAGACGGACGGACAATGAAGCTAATAAACTGATACATACAAAAGTTTTTATTTTTGATGTGATGCCTAGTTGCATAGCTTGTAAATCTCGTGAATGTTTACATCAAACATGACCTCATACATATTACATTCGTAGATGAATAACTCGCAAACACCAATGCGTTATTATTGTAACATTTTTAATTTTATAGTACAGGAAAACACTAAAGTATTAAGTTCTAGAAAACCTAATGGATTATTATATGCGCTTTTTAACCTGTCTCTAACATAATGAATTCCAATGTTTACGCGAGTATTACACATTTGAAATAAAACTACTTTTACGGATTCTATCGCGTTTGTATTTGGAATTTTAAATGCCCGACGTTTCGAACACTTTACAGTGATCGTGGTCACGGGAGGACTAAGGTGCCCCACGTCATATAAGTCATCGTTATTACAGTAATTTATATCTACCCACTAGAGTCACTGAAACGTTTGGAAATTAAAAATCAAATACAAACGCGATAGAATCAGTATAAGTAGTTTTATTTCAAATCTGCCTCTAACATTTAAAATACAAATATATCTAATTTGGGCAAAGAATACAATTTTATATAAGTAAAAACGTTGCAGATATGTCAGCAAATGATAGGTACTACGTTTTGCTCACCCCTTAAATACAGTGCAATCTATAAAACTGACGTCGTTAAGTCCGTGATCTTCAGTAAGTCGGAAAACAAATACAAATTTCCTACCGCCGAGCCCCTAAATGCGCAGTATCTCGAATTATTTAAACATTGTAACTCCAAAAAATGTTGTAAGTATTACTCTATAAGTCGAATTTCGAGAATCAGGCTCCATATGTCATAGTTAGAAAAACATAATAACATCATCTTTTATGTCATATCAATAAAATTTAAAGGAATCTTCGGTGCATCTAATTCGTTGTCTGTATTTGATATATATGCACGAATAGGGTTTTATGGATTAAATCCTCTGTACCTCGAAATATTTGTTCAATAAAAACTCATTAAGTCGTTTTTTTTTACATTCGTATGACAACCGAGTTACAGGTTGGAAGTAGACCGCTCCCGAAAACAAAGACAGGTAACCCTACTAGTCCTTTTTTTTTCACCACGCGAGGTCGTCGAACTCTTGAACATATGATCGTGAGTTTTTAATAGTTTGCGTCTTTTCTCATCTGAGTAAAGTTACGTATTTTTTATGGAATTATCGTTACATGACACTGTCCTAATACGATGGAATGTGAAAAAAACTTAAAATTCGTTGTGAAAGAAAAATATTTTTCATCCGAATCGATTTTTTTCTAGCCTATCAGTACAAGTAGGACTAGTAGAGTCACCTTGTCTTTGTTTTCGGGAGCGGTCCACTTCCACCCTGTATAATTGAATGTAACCAGTTCTTTGCAAATCACCACCAAATTGATATTAGTAAAATATTGCAAGATATCGCATCTTGCAATATTTTTGTCAATTATCAGGAATTTCAAGTTATTTCTTATGAAACTCACAACTCGAAGTTCGCTAACGATACTGTTTTATGATAATTAACATCTCATATATATGGCTTCGTGTCTTTGCCATAATAAGAGGGTAATGGACTATATCGTTGTTGACAATTAAATATTCTAGTTCTAAGGGTAAGGAATCAGCCAGTAATGTAAGTAATTGTAAATCTTTAGAACATTCCTCTCATATACATATGTCTGAGCAATTAACTGAGCAAACTATTGTAAGCTCTGATACTTCATCTTTCACTAACGGTTCCCTGCGGACACCCACTACACACATACCTTTAAATAAATTGCAAAATATAGGTGTTAAAAGCACAACTGTCATGTTTAGTGATGAAATTGGTAAAAATATGGGTGTTCTTTTATCACATAAAGGACATTCAATTGTTAATAACTGTTCGCCGGGGTTGTCTTACCATGATATAATGCAAAAAATATTTAATTATAAGTTTAGTCCTGGTAGTACATTATTAATACTTGTAGGAAATAAAGTAAATGTGAGCAAGAAACAATTATTACAATATAACTGTAAACTTAGTAATTTATTAAATGTAGACAAAATTGTTATGTTCACATTTCCTTACAGGACATGTTTGACACAGATGGAAAATGAATCCATCTATAATTTAAATTTGACATTGCATAATAGTAAAACAAAAACAAATTATGTTTTAGAAAATAAAATTCATGTTATTGACATTAACAGTTATGTTAATAAGAATTTTTTTATGACAAAAGATAGTTGTTATCTTTCAAAATATTTTAAGAATTTGATAGCTGATTCGCTATCTTATTTTTTTTTTACATCAGCCAAGAATTTGGCTAAAAATGTTGCTTTTATTGAGCAAAATAATATTGACATCACTAATTTAAATTGTAACATTTCCAATTGTGGAAATAATGACATTCATTTAAATTACTCAATAAGACAATAGAGAATTCCTCTTGCTTTAAAAATAGCCATAACAATACATATAAGTCAATTAGTCTGGTACATCAAAATATTCAAGGTATGTTAGGTAAAGATTTGGAGATTGAATTATTTTTGAATGGTTGCCATATAGATTTTCTCTGCATTACTGAACACTGGCTTAAAGGCAACCAATTAATGTTCAATTTTCCCAATCACCAGGTTGTTAGCTCGTTCAACAGAACCAATATGATACGAGGTGGCTCTTTAATAATTTTAAATAAATTAATTAAATCTAAGGAAAGAAAAGATATTGTAAGATTGTCTGTTGAACGTGTTATTGAAATTGCTTGTGTTGAGTCTGAGCAGTTCATAGTTGTATGCGTATACAGACCCCCATGCTCCCCATATGATGATTTTGAGAAATTAATGGAAGATATCTTACTCAAAACCTCGGCCTCAAATAAAACAGTTGCTGTTTGCGGGGATTTTAACATTAATTTATTAGACAATAATAATATAACACAAAAATTTAAAAATTTAATGAATTCTTATAACTTATATAATGCTTTCCTGGAACCTACTAGGATAACTGCTGGGAGTGCAACTTGTATAGATAATATTTTTATAAATGCTAAACTGATTAGTAAATCCATTATAAACACATTAGAATCAGATCACTGCGGACAACTTGTTGTACTTCCTAGAACTAATAGGATTCCACGAGAATGCATTACCTTTGTTCCTATTAATGTCAGCCGCTTAGAGCACTTTAGACACAATTTGAGTATGAAAGTACCACTATTGCCTTTTCATGATAACCCCAATGAATTGTATACATCCCTATTTCACATAATTGATGATGAATTTAGTAAAATATTTAAACCTAAAACTGTAACAATTGGAGTACCTGCTGGCTTTAGTGAATGGGCAACTTGTGGTATCTACAAGAGTAGACGAAGGTTATATGATCTTTATGACGAAAAGTCTTATAACCATAGTCCAGTGTTCCTAGAATATGTAAAAAAATATTCTAAAATATTCAAACGTGCCTGTTCCTCTGCTAAAGCAATTTATCTGAGAAATAAAATCAAACGATCTAGTGATGTAATTAAAATGACTTGGAACGTGATTAATAGTGAAACTGGTAGAAATACTGTACGGAAGAAGGACTTCAATTTAATTATTGATGATAAAAATATATGTGCGGACGAAGAAGTGGCAACCGAATTTGAAAAATATTTCAGTAATATTCCTTTACTGACAACTAAATCATTGATGTGTTCTCCTATTTTAGCCGAGTCACTCTTGAAACAGTGTATTGTAAAATGCGACACATCCTTTGAGTTCTCAGATGTCAGTAGGAATGATATCATAAACTCTTTTAAAAATCTTAATGTTAAGAAGACAGCTGATTTATGGGGCTTTTCTGTAAAGACAGTAAATTCTATAATTGATATTATTGCCCCCCATCTGGCATCTGTGTTTAATGGTTGTGTTGCTCGAGGCGTATTTCCTGATCTCATGAAAATTAGTAGAGTGATTCCCTTGTTCAAAGCGGGTAGTATGTCTGATCTTAATAATTTTCGACCAATTTCCATACTACCCACACTTAGTAAAGTTTTTGAAAGACTTATGCTGAGTCAAATGTTACATCATTTTAAGAGACATGATATATTTCACAAACAGCAATTTGGCTTCACTAAGAATTGCTCTACTACTGATGCGGGTGTAGAATTATTAAAAAATATCTTTACAGCCTGGGAGAAATCGCATGATGCTTTAGATATATTTTGCGATTTATCCAAGGCGTTTGATTGTGTACACCATGAAATTCTCGTCAAGAAATTATACCACTATGGGATCAGGAATAAGGCTCTCGAACTTTTAACATCATATTTGTACAACAGAATTCAGAGGGTCGATGTTAATGGTGTACGATCATCTGGTTCTGTTATAAAAATGGGCGTTCCACAAGGATCCATTCTGGGGCCATTTCTGTTCCTTGTATATATTAATGACTTACCTTACTATGTAGGGGATAACCAAAACATAGTGTTGTTCGCAGATGATACGTACTTATTGTTTAAAATTAAAAGACAAATGATTAATTATGACGATGTGAACAACGCTCTGTCAAATGTTGTTCATTGGTTCAGTACAAACAACTTGGTTCTTAATGAAAAGAAAACCAAATGTATTAAATTCACCACACCTAATGTGAGACTAGTGGAAACCAATGTTCAAATGAATGGTGTGGCCCTAGAGCTTGTGGAGTCCACGGCGTTTTTGGGTATTACCATCGATACTAAACTCCATTGGGGTCCTCAGATTGAAAAATTATCAAGTAGGCTAAGCTCAGCGGCTTATGCGGTAAAAAAAATTCGAATGTTAACCGATATTGAAACGGCTAGAATTGTTTATTTCGCCTACTTCCATAGTCTTATGTCTTATGGCATTCTGCTTTGGGGTTGCTCTGCAGATTTGAAAAACATCTTTGTTCTTCAAAAACGGGCTGTCCGCGCGATTTATAATCTAGGGCCAAGAGCTTCACTGAGAGAAAAATTTAGGGAAACAAACATTCTAACCGTTGTATCACAATTCATATTCGAAAACATACTATATGTAAAAAAAAATATTAATGAATTTGATAAATATTGTGATATACACCGTGTGAACACTAGAAATAAGGATAATCTAGTTATCTATCATACTCGCCTACAAAAAATTAGTAGGTCTTTCATGGGGCAATGTATACGCTTTTACAATAAACTGCCTAAAGATATCCGAGATATGCCAATGAATAAGTTCAAAAAGGCTATCAAAAACAGACTGTGCAGAAAAGGATATTACAGCATTTCGGATTATCTAAATGATAATACGGAATGGTTATGAGCAGCTCCTCTCTCAGCAATTGCCCTTTTAATGTTTATCACTTACTCTTGTATTATTTGTATTATCTTAATTGTACAGTGTAGCGTGTTTTGCCTAACGAGTTATGTATTTAATTATCCAAGCTATCTGTTTCAAATTTATAGATTATGGTGTGGTCATGCTCACTGAAAAGGTCTCTGCTTGCGGTAGCTACGTGGAGCGGGTCTCTCCCTTCCCTCCAATGTGGTTGAGGGGCGTGATGGCTGCTCTAATAGTTAACTCGTGATCGGGTGCCGCTTGTGGGATCTGGTCCAGCCATTTTTCTTTCTTTTTTGTTTTATAAATATTCTTAGTTTAATTTTGTATTATATACAAAATTTTAAAAATGAATCTTTACTCGAAGGGCATATCACTGGAGCTAACATAAAGTAAACATGTAACCAAACTCTTTTGTGAAAAAATATAATAATAAAAAAAATGACGAGCCCACTGAGTTTCTTGCCGGATCTTCTCAGTATGTGGCTGCTTTCCGATCCGGTGGCAGATTAATTAAATTTAATTATAAAAAAACAATGTAAAATTGACAATATGTAAGTGCCCCTATGGGGCTTATGCAAAATAAATGATTTGATTTGATTTGATTATCAAGCTGGTCAAAGACGGGGTTTATTTCGAGCTTCTATCGCCACTTGCATAGATGTTATATTTATACCTTTTATTTTTTTTTGGAGTTTACTTCTTAAGAATCGATTTTCATATAAGGCGCCCGGTATGAGAAAAATTTGAGGAGTAAAATCTAGTGATCGAATGACCTCATTACGTTTTTGGTGCGCAACCTATTCTGCGCACCTTTCACTTTCTGACGCGAGATAATACTTCACAGAACAGTTTTAATAAATGTAAATAAAAATATATATATTATTTTTAGTCAAATGAGCTTTTTTTGCGCCTGTCTTGATAATCGTACTTAAAAACTCCAGCCGTGCGTCGGAGCTGACACAGACACTTGTTTTTTTCGCAAGGTGGACCATGGATGTGGTCGCGCCCCGGCAAATCGGTCCGGGGCGACGCGCAACCCCATGGACCCACCTTGCAAACACCTCTCTTCGCCGTGCGAGCGGGCCACTGGTACCCAATCTTTGTCTTCGGTGGCCATGTTATATTTATGCCTTAGTCGTTTTTATCCACACCTACGGGCAAGATAGTGGGTGGTGAACTGTAATTTGACACTGTCACCACACGGATAAGAGTATATAATAGTTGAACTAGAAATTACATGGCGAATTGTATTATAACTGTCCCTCCTTTCAGACATAAAAGTATGACACTGTAAATAAAACATATTGAACAAAAACATAAGACATTATATATACTCACCAAGTTTTTCAAGGTACTTATCGTCCATGGCCAACATTTGCTCATAACTCATGTTAGTGAACAACCACACGTACTTGTGTAGCCTCAGACTCTTCAACCACTGTGCAACTGTTGACATGCCCGGATGCTCGACGAAATTGTGCGATCTCAAATCATCTAGTCGAGTCTCACTTCCCGTCGTCCCGTACATTATACTAATAGGCCTAATTTGACTTAAACTGTGTTCACTAGACAACGAAAAACTTCTAGGTTTTTGTACAAACGGTTCATCGCTCAAGTTCTCCGCTGACGATGACATATGGAGGAAATTACTCGAAGGTGGCGTCAGACTGTTCGATCTCTGGGACTTGGGCTGTGATATCGCCGGCTCAAAGTTCGGTTTGTCACTATCGATACTAATATCTACGTCTCTGCCGTTCTTAGAGAACGACTCTTGTAAAAAGTCTGTACTACCGTAATCTATGTCGAGGATGCCTCTGAACTCAACGTTTTTGCCTATGGTCCGTCTGAATGTGCTGTTTGTACTCCAAATATTATTGTCCGGTATAAGACATGTGTCTATCCTCTGTTGCCACACACTTTCTGGATTTCTATTGCCAGAAATGTGATTTTCAAGGTACTTCAACCATTGCGTCAATGTCCTGTAATAGTTTTGGGAATATTTTATTTTAAATATTTCCATTCATTGATGATGACAAATAGTTAGTATTGTGTCCCGGATAGTGACGGAGTAAGAATACAATTCATCACCCTCCTATCTTACCCGTGGGTGATCGTAAAAGACGACTAAGGGATATATAACGCATATAACATCTATGCAAGAAAAGGAAATCATATGTTATCACTCGATGAACGGTGTAGGAGATGAACTAAGAAGTTGTGCCTGATATTGCAACCAGAAATCCTAACATGAAATTCGAATGAAAATAGATTCGATAATAATCATTTTGTTGGACGGATTCGATAATTTATTCTCTCAGAATTAAAATCCTTTGTACTTCAATCCGCCGATCAATTTAATACATTCACTTTCGAATTTTATAGTAAAACTATCATCATCATCATCTCAGCTCATATATATCCCACTGTTGGGCTCGAGCCTCCTCCACAATGGGAAGGCAATTGACCTATTATACCACTCAGCGTGGTATAATAGGTCAATTGCCTTCCCATTGTTCAGACATGTTGGTATAAGATTTTGTTTCGAGTTTTCCATATCTTGCATAGATGTTAGGGGACGTCCATTAATCATGTGATCTTTTTCTAAGCATTTTTAACCCCCCTCCCGCTTGGTGATACTTGGTGAGGTTTAAGACTATGACCCCTCTTCCCCACCAACATCATGAGAATTTTAGTACCTACAAAGAAGTAGCCCATAGCTCATTATATTACATTTTAAATGCATACCTTGATTTGATCGATTAAAGCTATAAACAGCAGAGGGAAATTGTTTTGGTCCCATCAAACACTGTGTGCTGGTCAGACGTGTTGGTATAGGGTTTTGTTTCGAGGTTTCGTTCTCTTGTATAGATATTATATGCGTTTTATATCCCTTAGTCGTCCTTTACGATCATCAACGGGTAAGATAGGGCTGATGAAATATATTCTTACTCCGTCACCACACGTATTATTACAAATAACCTAATTTATGGTAAATAATTGCGTCACCATTCGCAAAAATATCATCGATACTTTTGTGACTAGAGAAAATAGGAAATTTCTATTTGGCGTCAGTCAGAATAAATTGCTTTTGGGACAACATGGAACATAGAAAAGCAGTGTGTCCAATGGATCTTAAGTAAGTATAAATAAAAACAATTATAAATTACCTTTGGTCGTGATGTGTCAATGCTGGATGTACTAACAAGTACGAGATCAACTGTCGGCATAGATCGGGCGCCACGGAGCACATTCGCGGTGCGTCCACACACTTCTGCACCAGTATTGGTGCAGCTGTCACGTATAAATCCTTCACGCGATCATTGTCCATACGCAGAAGCGGTAGTAGCGTCAACAAGCGACGTAGACGTTCACCACCTGTAAATGCCACTGATAAAGTTTTACTGCGGTTTATAGAATCTAAGTTGTGAATAAGTTTAACATATTCCTTGGGGGGAGAGAGTAAGGATACAATTCACCACCCTCTATCTTACCCGTGGATATCCTAAAAGACGACTGAAGGATCTAATATGAATATAACATCGTTGAAGAAGAAGGAGAACTCGAAATAAAACCTTATACCAACTCATCTGACCAGTGTGGTACAATAGGTACACTTTTCTCCTATTGTAGAGGCAGCTGGAACCCAGCAGTGGGACCTGTACATAGGTAACCTACAAAAGGGGCTATAAAACATGTTATTATCAAGAGCAAAATATGTTCCCATGTGGGACCACAGCATTGTACGTCAATGTTATAAATATAAGCGCAAATAAAATGAAGAAATATTTTCCTATACAATATCTGGGCATATGGGAAAATAATACCAATTCCCTCGTAATAAGGAGCCTTGTGCCCAACATTGGAAAAGATACATTGCTGAGAAGAAGAAACGAGATAACACATTCATATATTACTTACTATCAATTTGTGACTATATTACCATTTCTTTTTTCTTAATATGTTTTTTTATTGCTAATGGTAGCAAACGAGCAAGCAGCACACCTTATGGTAAGTGTTATTGCCGCCCATGGACCTTTGCAATACCAAGGGTATAGCTAGGCCGTTGCCTACCAATACAAACCCACCCAGTACGGCGTCCGGCTCTCTTGCTCATTGAACGAAGCACAATAGCACATTGCCATTACTCAGACGTCGATCTTCTGCAAGAGCGTGGTACAACCCCGGATGGACCGACCCATGGCTGTAGACGGAACTGTCAACAGTGTGGGCCCTACCACTAACAAATATCTAATACTATAATGCTTTGAAGTCATTTGTGCGATTTTTTTTAAGTTTTTAAGTAAAAGCAGGTGCTATGTTCATTTCATTTTTTATTTTTTATTTATTTGAATGCTGATTAATGAATTTATTCTGCCTAATAAAATAGTTTGATGGTCATCTTCATAAAATATATTACACCACATGTTTAAAATGCACTACACGCTCAGCATTTAGACATAACCTCACATGCAGCACTAACAACTTTATTCAGTTTAAAAGCAATAACTTATAAGACAATATAAATAAATAACAAAAAATTTAATCCTATTGCTCGAAAGTGGTGGACATGTTGAATACAAGCTGAGACTTTGTTTGGTGTTTGAATTCTACGCCACAGCTCTGTGAGCCCGTGCTTAATTCCTAAGATTTGAGTTTTAACTGCTTCTCTATTTATGTAGAATTAATACAATATGTCTTTTTCCTCCATGCAAAAGTGGAAGAGGACACACAATATGAACATTGATAAAACTTTATTTTATTGCTTATGGTGGCAAACGAGCAAGCAGTACACCTGATGGTAAGTGTCACTGCCGCCCATGGACCTTTGCAATACCAAGGGTATAGCTAGGCCGCTGCCTACCAATACAAAACACACCCAGAAAGATGGACTTCCAGCTCTCTCGCTCACCAAACGAAGCACAGCAGCATATTGCCACTGCTCAGGTGTCGATTTTCTGCGAGAGTGTGGTAGTACCCCGGACTGACCAGCCTGCGGCTGTAGACAGAGAACTGTGAATGGTGTGGTCATGCCACTATTGACTTTTTTGATATTAATTATAATATTATAAATTTTTGAGTTTTCTATCAGCCAAAATTTTAAAGCAATATAAACTCTTAAAAAGCATACTGTAGACATAAGTTGCAGATAATTATAGTTATACTTAATTTAATAGCACAGATGGCGTAATGCTTAAGATACTGACCTTCCGTGCCAATTACATGGGTTCTATTCCCACGCAGGACAATACTTTGTGCGATCCACAAAGTGTTATTCTGAGTCTGGGTGTAATTTGTTTACGTTAATTGCATGTTTGTAAAGTCCCCCGCAATACAAGGATTATTTCCTTAATGCAAGGTATCTTTTTATAAATAAAAAAAACTAATCATAAGATTTATAAATGCTAATTGATATATGTAACAAAAATTTGGTTACCATATTAATTAAATCATATAGGTATTTATGTTTTTAGTAAAATCTATAAAATCATAACAAAATAAAAACAAAACTGGTTTTAGTCACACTAATAAGTATCTTCTTAATATTAAATTCATCATCTCATCATCATGTCAGCTCATATATGTCCCGCTGTTGGGCTCAAGCCTCCCCCGTAATGGGATGCAAATTGGCCTACTATACCATGCTGGTCAGATATGTTGGTATAGGGTTTTCCTTTCCTTGCTACATGTTACATGCATTTTATATTCCTTAATTGTCTCTTATGATCACCCACAAGCAAAGCAAGAGGTGGTGAATTGTGTTCTTACTCCATCACCACACAGATATTAAATTACATTATGTGAAAATACTAATTTATGATAATAAATAATTGGGGTTGACGCAATATGTGCTTGTACATATTATAAAAGTTATTGGCAATTGTTTTATGACCAGCTGCCTGCACGACGTCAATCCTCCTTGGGAATACAATTGTTGATCAAACAGCATCAGATGGAGTTGACCCAGGTCTATATAAAGCTCTAAGTAATCTTTTACGACATCCATGAGCAAAGTAAGGGCTGGTAGTAATCGTAACCGCTACCCCACAGCAATAATCAGAAATACTACTAATACTAACACTGTGGATGTCATAACGGTCAACTAGAAGCTCTATCAGGCAGTCAGCCAATTGTATAAGTTAACCTAAATGCTACACAGCATGTATAGCTGTTGTGCCAGCTGTGTTGGGAGATGGAGGATAGGTGACATTGGTAGATATAAGATATTTTGTATATGTCTTTGACACTGCAGTAGTTATTAAATAATTACAGATAAGACACACTGCTCTATCATTATTATTATGCAATCCCAGCTGATATGAAACAAAATACACATTCCTCACAGATACCAATACATAGATGTAAAGGAGTAATAACACTACTAAAATATGAAATTTTAAATAAATAGAGAGGCAGTGTCATGTACCTCTAAAAGTGGATACAAGCCCTTGAATAATAGTTTGTTGTTAAAGTAACGAGTCACTCAATTAGATTCATTCAATTAGCGGAACTGTAATAAGATTCCTCATAAGGAAAACTTATAACAAAATATTCTAATACATACCGTCTTCGTCGTCATCTTCTCGCACGGTGAGTAGACTGGTGAGAAGTATCTCATCGTTGGCGTCTCGCTCCAGACGCTCATCTTCAGCATGGCTACGCAGAGCTGCCTCCACGGCCCGCTGTACCAGCTTTAAGCCCGGCCAAGGGACTCGTCGAGCTAGTGTACACGCTACTACTGTCTGCTCGCACACACCCCATTGGTCGAACACCCCGGCTACACCCCCGAGCTGCTCGTAAAACGTGCCGTTCATGGTGAAAACAGCATAGCAGCCTCAAAATATCTGATTTGTTTGTGTTCTACACGTCAGTAATACGTGACAGCTGATCGTTGAACTACAATTTCGACTAGTTTTGAGATGTGCAGCACACGCGGCGGTATTGCTAATGTAAGTGCGGTGGTTATGTCACGTATTCGGCACGTTAATTTATTATTAAAGTTACAGGTATATTGAAAACATCAAAATTGTTTCATCGGTCAATCAAATTATCAAGATCCAAAATGGCCGACCACAGATAACAAAAACAAATGATAAGTTATTTTTTTTTATACTAACAATAAAATGTAAGAGTTTTATTCAGTGATCATTGCAAATATATATGTTTCATAGTCGAATCATAGTCAAATAAGTACATGATTTTAATTCTGTTGCGATTTGTCCAGCTCTTATTAAAAACAATAAATTCAAATTTAACTGCCTGCCATCTAGTGGTTAGTAGTAACACTTTATTTCATAATTTTGATTTGCATACTAGATGTCACCGTAGATTTTTCTAAACAAAATTTTGTTTTATCACATGAGGGTAGATGGCATTGGCTCTGCTCAGGATAAAGTACTTAGCATATACAACACTTTGTAAAAGTCGTGGTCACCACGTCACGCCAGATGTGGACTAGCTACATTTATGTAGATACACATTCAGAACAAAAATGAATCAATTTTCTCCATGTCACCACTACTGGAAATGTCTCAGACATGAATAAATTTTTTTAAAAATGTGTTTCCCTTCGGCTGTCAGCCTAGGTATAGATATTAGAAATTGCCCTAAAGTCGTAATAATAAATCAAATTAAGAGTATAAGTCAGGTTAAAAGAGAATGTGACAGTAAAACCTTAAACACACTTTTTCATCATACCTAGAAAAATGATATGCAGCTGATGAGTTTATTCATGATGACTTGTCGGCGACGGTCAACAGTCTCGAAGAGAGGCGACCGCTGTCTATCTGTGTCACTAATATAGGTGGATATAATCCAGTTAATATTTCCGTTTCCAAGTCCCACACCACCCGATTCACAAAGATAGACTGATCTGACTTCGAAGTTGTAGGTATTAAAAACAGTGTACTTATACATGTATACATTTGAATGAACATAGCTATTTAAATAATCAGCTGAATTACTTTCAGGAGAATTACTTTCAAATTTAGGGAGATCTTCAAGACAAACATATCAGAATGGCTCATAACACAGGTCTATAATCAGCGATGATTAACTGCAATAAAAATTTTGACTTCACAAAGAATCTTAAAGTAACACAACATGCCTTGAAGGTTGTGCTTCAAATTTTCCTACCAGATAAAATGAGTAGGTAGTAATCTATAAAATCCGATTACGAAATGAAAAATGATGTCGCAAGCGGGATTCGAACCCGCGCCTATTGGGATGCCGGCCCAATCGTGCTGCCACTACACTACCGCGACTAATTGTAGGACATGCAAATTTCATTTCGTATTGTATTTACGTCTTAAGGTGACGGTGTGCTATCTACCCGACAATGTTTACACATTGTTATAGGCTTAATACTTCAAACTTTACAGTTAGAATTGTATTAAACGATGACACAACCTTGTTATTTAAATTACTGAAATTTAGCATTTAATATGCTTAATTATTTATAAAATCCGATTACGAAATGAAAAATGATGTCGCAAGCGGGATTCGAACCCGCGCCTATTGGGATTCCGGCCCAATCGTGCTGCCACTACACTACCGCGACTAATTGTAGGACATGCAAATTTCATTTCGTATTGTATTTACGTCTTAAGGTGACGGTGTGCTATCTACCCGACAATGTTTACACATTGTTATAGGCTTAATACTTCAAACTTTACAGTTAGAATTGTATTAAACGATGACACAACCTTGTTATTTAAATTACTGAAATTTAGCATTTAATATGCTTAATTATTTATAAAATCCGATTACGAAATGAAAAATGATGTCGCAAGCGGGATTCGAACCCGCGCCTATTGGGATTCCGGCCCAATCGTGCTGCCACTACACTACCGCGACTATTATTAAGTCTATAACAATGTGTAAACATTGTCGGGTAGATAGCACACCGTCACCTTAAGACGTAAATACAATACGAAATGAAATTTGCATGTCCTACAATTAACATCATTTTTCATTTCGTAATCGGATTTTATAAATAATTAAGCATATTAAATGCTAAATTTCAGTAATTTAAATAACAAGGTTGTGTCATCGTTTAATACAATTCTAACTGTAAAGTTTGAAGTATTAAGCCTATAACAATGCGTAAACATTGTCGGGTAGATAGCACACCGTCACCTTAAGACGTAAATACAATACGAAATGAAATTTGCATGTCCTACAATTAGTCGCGGTAGTGTAGTGGCAGCACGATTGGGCCGGAATCCCAATAGGCGCGGGTTCGAATCCCGCTTGCGACATCATTTTTCATTTCGTAATCGGATTTTATAAATAATTAAGCATATTAAATGCTAAATTTCAGTAATTTAAATAACAAGGTTGTGTCATCGTTTAATACAATTCTAACTGTAAAGTTTGAAGTATTAAGCCTATAACAATGTGTAAACATTGTCGGGTAGATAGCACACCGTCACCTTAAGACGTAAATACAATACGAAATGAAATTTGCATGTCCTACAATTAGTCGCGGTAGTGTAGTGGCAGCACGATTGGGCCGGAATCCCAATAGGCGCGGGTTCGAATCCCGCTTGCGACATCATTTTTCATTTCGTAATCGGATTTTATAAATAATTAAGCATATTAAATGCTAAATTTCAGTAATTTAAATAACAAGGTTGTGTCATCGTTTAATACAATTCTAACTGTAAAGTTTGAAGTATTAAGCCTATAACAATGTGTAAACATTGTCGGGTAGATAGCACACCGTCACCTTAAGACGTAAATACAATACGAAATGAAATTTGCATGTCCTACAATTAGTCGCGGTAGTGTAGTGGCAGCACGATTGGGCCGGAATCCCAATAGGCGCGGGTTCGAATCCCGCTTGCGACATCATTTTTAATTTCGTAATCGGATTTTATAAATAATTAAGCATATTAAATGCTAAATTTCAGTAATTTAAAGGTAAGGTAATCTGTAGAAGAATGGAAGTAGCATAGTCTGAATGAAAGACTGAAAGTTGAATTTTATCCATAGTTAAGTAGTAGATGCAATAGTCAGAGATGTACAAAATACACTGCATAAAGTATCTGGAATACAAAATACAAGATACTTTTAAATTAAGTATTTCAGATACCATATACAAAATACTTTTGAAAATAGTATCTGAAATACTAGATACAAGATAGGTATCTTCCAAATACTTCTTAAGATGAAAATACTTTTGTAAGAAAACAAAATTTTATTTTAATGAATTTAAGTTTATTTTGTCATAAATTTGACATTACTATTATTTACGAATAAATCGTGTTAATTGCTGAAATGAGAGGTATAGTTTCATAACCCTCTAAAGTGATTTTTGATACATTTTTACATTTTTGTACCAGAGGAAAGATTATTCTATTTTATTTGCTATAAGTCAATGCTTATTAATCTAACTCACTAAAATTTGCTATAAATTCAATCTAAAAAAAAATTATGTCAGTAGCAAATGCCGCTAAAATAATTATTTTCAAAGTCACCTAAAATGAAATTGACCAATAACAGCACTTCATTTGAAACTCGCGACTTGTAAAAGTGTATGGTGATATTATTTGTTTTGAGTTGCTCGCGGATTTTAAAAGAAAGGCATTAAAAATTATGAAAGACCTAGCACAGGCACAGTTTGTTAAAAAATGTGACATCAATGAGATGCTGGACTAATAATTTTATAAATATCTGCTAACATATTACTAAAAGTATTTTGTCAGAAAAAGTATTTATAAAATACTAAGATACCAAACAAAAAGTATCTAAATACAAGATACAAAATACATTTCTAAAGAGTATCTTAGATACAAGATGGAAATACGTATTTTGTATCTTGTATCTGTATTACAGATACTTGTATCATAGATAAGTCACATCTCTGGCAATAGTTACATACTTTTCCACTTCATCACGCATGCATGGTTAATACAGAAGTTTGTACAGTTAGCTACATAATCTTACGCATCTTTTTTAATCGCCTTTATCACCAGAGTACGGTTGCATAAGATATGTTTCTTTTAAAACGTACTGGGCTGGTTCGTTGACAATTTATTATATTTACATCACTGATGCTAGGGCCGCACCTGCGTGTATCGTCCCGAAGGAATGTGTGGCGAAGCTTTGTACGTTTTGTACACTAGAATATTATCGCGATAAAACTGTGGTCATATTAGCGACTTCGGTATTTTACACAAAGTATCGTGCAATAATTAAAGATGGCCGAAATCATTTTCATGCGATTAACTATGGATGACGAATTGCTTTACTTTTATAGCTATATTATGCTAATAATTACATAATGATTTTTTTGGATCCCTTCATGGATTCAGTTTCATAATGGTATAAAAATTCTAACACCGTTTCATCGCTCCACTCCATATTTATTGATTAACTGGAGAACCTCGAACGTGTCTTAACACATCGGAATTGCCGCCAAAATGAAAAACGCTAGTGTGACCACAGAGCGCGATATATTAGCGCGCTAAAACCCTTTGACTTATCGCTAACCAAGCACACACACGATGCCCGAATGTTCGCGACGATAGCCGATAATGGCCGGTTACATCTGCGTGTATCGTCTCATTGCACGAAGCTTCGTGACGATACACATGCAGGTACGGCTCTAGCATGAGTATATATTTGAAATTTGTCTATGCATCGAATCGTATGCTTAATGTACTACTTGTTTGTCAGTTTATAATACAAGCCGCTCTCGCATTGCATCGGTATTCGGTCGTTGTTACGCATTTTGAATCTCCGATAACATCTATCTACCAGGTGCTGGTAGAATATCAGCGCTATCTTATAAGAATAAAATAGTAAAAGCTGAGCTAATAGCCTTTTTTGTTTCTCGTTAATATTATTTTATATCGGAAGTTATTTTCTTTAGTTCTGTTTATTTTTATTCGTTTTTAACGAGAGCAAAATAAATGATTTTCTTCCTTTATTTTTTTCCTTCTAGAATAAAAGCATTAAATTAAATATTTAATGCTTTAGTACAGTTTGCAATATAAACGCATGACATTTTTCATCATGGTAACAAATCTTTCAAATTCTCGGCTTTCACCTACTATAGGCACATGTAGGCACATGCCTATGATGAGAAAATTTGTATGTATAACATATATTATACATACAAATGTCCTGTATCGGGGAGATAGGCCTCGTTAGCATTGGTCTGCAACCTATCTAGGAGAAGGAAAACTCCAAAACATAACCCGAGGAGATGGACCTCGTTAGCATTGGGCTGCAACCTATCTTTTTTTTTTTTTTTTTTTTTTTCTTTTTATTGGTGGGCTATGGGTGCGTCTCGCCCCGCCAAATCGGTCCGGGGTGACGGAGAAGGCGGCGCGTGATCCCATAGACCCACCGTAAAATCTCTCTCTTCGCCGTGCGAGCGGACCACCGGTACCCGATCTTTGTCTTCGGTGGTCCGCTCGGCGGTTTACCCTCGCGGTTTCCTCTCGTCGACGCCCCGACAGATTTCGCCGTCGGTGCGTCGCCCTCACGCGGTGGCCTCGCGTCGGGTGACCGGACAATTCCCCGGTCCGATCACCCGAGGCCTGGGTTAGGGCGGCATCAGGCGCAGGTATTCGCGCCTGCGCCGCCCCGGCCGCTGGCGGCGGCCCGGGTCGCGGGAGTCCTCCCTGACTCGTTCCGCCGCCTCCTTCCGCGAGATGACAGCCTCGCAGAAGGCGGCGACCGCGTCCCAATTCCTGACGCTGTCGACCATCGCCCTCGCGACAGCCGGCAGCGCCAGGTCGGCACCGATAATAGCGACGAGGTCGCGGCGCTGCCCGTCCCAGCCCGAGCATTCCTCGAGCGTATGTTGCGCCGTGTCCTCGTCTCTACTGCAATGATGGCAGCCCGGAGTCCACTCCCTGTACACGACCGTGTGCAGGTATTTCCCGAAGCACCCGTGCCCCGTCAACACCTGCACCAGTCGGAAGGTGAGGACCCCGTGCCGCCGCTCCATCCATTTCATCAATACGGGCCGGAAGGCTTCGACGGTCACGATACCGTGTCTAGGCCTCTCCAGCCGCGTAACCCAACGGGCGATGACGTCTCGGCGGGCGTCCTCGCGCTAGGTGGCTGTCTCGCTCGGGCTGCAACCTATATAGGAGAAGGAAAACTCCAAAATATAACCCGAGGAGATAGGCCTCGTTAGCATTGGGCTGCAACCTATCTAGGAGAAGGAAAACTCCAAAATATAAGCTGGGAAGATGAGCCTCATAAGCATTGCGCTGCAACTCATCTAGGAGAAGGAAATCTCCGAAATATAACCCCCCATCCAAGGTGTTAACCGACCCGTGCTGAGGGATTCGCGGCCAGAGGGTAAGCTGGTCAAAAACGGAGGGTGCATGTGTTGGTGGTCACAGGGCACAGCGGTGATTCCACCTTGCCTCCACACAAAGGCTCTGTGGGGGTGGATCGTTTAATACCCTACTACTCGTGGGAACGCTATGGATTGTATGAAAAATTTTAAAAGTCCAAATGACGGCGATGCGGTTTGCAACCCTTCACGTCTCGATCCCAATGAGGGCGAAAAGCGGTCTACGGAGTGCCGTTTTGCCACGTTGAATGTAGGAGGAGGAATGAAAGAGAAATTAAACGAGGTATGTCAAATGATGGATGATAAAAAGATTGATATTCTTTGTGTGAATGAAACGAAGCGAAAGGGATGTGAGATAACTAGTCATGGGCCTTATACGGCATACTGGTCCGGGGTACCAATGACTACTAGAGCCTGCCAGGGAGTTGGTCTCCTTCTTTCTGCTCGAATGGCGCAATGTGTGAAAGAGTATGATTGTGTGAATGCTAGATTAGTATGGTTAAGAATGAAAGTGGGTCTGACCCGTATTTTTGTTGTAGGAGTATATGCTCCTGTAAACACGGGTTTGACTAAAAATAAATGTGAGCAGGATGGAAGAGAAAAGTTTTGGGAGGAACTAAGAGATGTTTTAAGATTATGTCAGTTAAATGAAAGGTTGATTTTGCTAGGTGATTTTAATGGATGGGTGGGAGTAGGCCGAAAAGGATTCGAAAACATTTTAGGAAGGTTTGGTGATGAAAGTGTGAATGAAAATGGTCAAAGTCTACTAGAGGTGTGCTTGGAATGGAACCTTTGTGTTACAAACACTATGTTTGAACACAAAAAGATCCATATGTATACACGCGAAGCAAAGAATCTAAGAAAAAGTATGATTGATTTTATAATAGTAGACAAAAGACTCAGAAACAAAGTTCTAGACACCAGGGTGTATCGCGGTGTTGGTATCCATACAGACCACTTTCTAGTAATGACTAGAATAAGTGGTCTCATAAAAACCTGGCGAAACCGGATACATAACCCGACAAGTGTACTAGAAAGGATAAAAGTAGAGAATTTGCAAGATGAGATTGTTAGAGAGAAGTATAAAAGTAAACTGACAGAAAAATTGTATGATTCGGCTGATATTAGTGATATGGAAGAATTATGGAAGACTTTTAAAGAAAATGTGGTAAATGTTGCTACAGAAACATGTGGCGTGACCAGAAGAAGGAAAGTAAATAAGATGAAGAATATATGGTGGGATAAAGATGTGCAGAGTGCAGTTTGTGAGAAGAAGAAAGCCTGGATAGATTGGCTTGCTATCAGAGCCACTGAGAGAATAGAGAAAGCAGCGATTCATGATATAGACATAGCCAAAGAATAGTACAAGAGAAGAAAAAGAGAAGTGAAAGAAATTGTCAGAAAAAAGAAAGAGGATCAGAAAGACGAGTACGATAGAAGATTATCGCAGGATTACCAATCTAATTTAAAGATATTCTGGAAATCTATAAGATCAGATCGAGGTAAAGTTCAAAGTACCGAGCTTGCCTCGATCAGGGATAAGTATGGAAGGATAGTGAATAGAGAAGAATGTATACTAGAGAGATGGAAGGAGTATTTTGAAAGCTTATTTGAAAGAGAAGAGCCACAAGATCTATCATTTGAGAGTGAAAGAGATCTTGAGGATGGAAAATGTGTTACTATGGTGGAAATTATGAACGCACTGAAAGGTATGAAAGCGGGTAAATCTGCAGGATACGACAGGATTGCAGTTGAGATGCTAACAGCTGGACAGGATATCATAGCTAACATGCTATACCAGCTCTTCAATCTCTGCTGGACTAATGGCCAAGTACCTGACGACTGGTGTAAGGCTGTAATTGTACCTTTGTACAAAGGGAAAGGTTCGCAGCAAGATTGTAGGAACTACAGGGGCATAAGCCTCCTTAGCATAGTCGGCAAACTGTATGCGAAAGTATTGATTGAAAGAGTAGTGAAAGTAACCGACAAGAAAATATGGGATGCACAAGCAGGTTTTCGAAAAGGTATGGGTTGTACGGATCAAGTCTTCTCCTTACAATGCATGGTGCAGAAATTTTTGGCTAAAGGTCAGAAAATCTTTTGTGCATTCATTGATTTGGAGAAAGCTTATGACAAAGTGAGGAGGAATGAACTGTGGTCGGTACTGTCTATGTATGGGCTGCCTAAGGGGAACGGTAAGCCCCTAACTGATCCGAAGGCTTACCGTCCTGTCACGCTGCTACCTGTTCTGGGAAAGCTTTTGGAACGTGTAATATTAAGATGCGCGCCGGAGATTACCAGGGGGATCTCGGTCTACCAGCATGGTTTTTCGCCGGGTAGATCCACGACAACGGCCTTGCTGAGCGTCACCGGCGCTGCCGGCTCGTGCGTTTTTAAATACCTGCAGGCAATTTTCCTGGACATCTCGGGGGCATTCGACAACGCCTGGTGGCCCATGATATTGCTGAAGGCGAAGGCCAGGGGGTGCCCGGCCAACATCTTTAGGATGTTATCCGGCTACTTCGCTGGCCGCCGCGTAGGCATGTACGTGGGTGACCAGGTGGTGTGGAAGACCTCCACTATGGGATGTCCGCAGGGCTCGGTTTTGGGGCCATCCTTGTGGAATCTGCTACTGGACGACCTGCTCCGGCTGCCGCTGCCGGGGGGTTGTAGCATGGCTGCGTATGCGGACGATGTGACTATCCTGATCGGAGCGAACACCAGGGCGGGGATAGAATCCCGCGCGGCGACCATTCTCAGGGACGTCGGAGAGTGGGGGGTCCGGAATAGACTGGGCTTCTCCCCTTCCAAGTCACTAACAATGACGATAAAGGGGAAGTTCCAGAGACCTCCCACAATACGCCTTGATGGCTCTTCCGTGAGGAATGTCGCATCGGCAACCGTCTTGGGGGTGGTGGTGGATGCGGGTCTTTCGTTCGGGCGGCATGCACAGTCGATCGGAGAGCGGGCGGCGGGCTGCTTCGGTAAAGTGGCCCGCATATCTGCTTCGTCGTGGGGGGTCAGGTACAGATCCCTTCGGGTGCTGTACCGCGGCACCTACGTGGCCACGATTGTGTACGCCGCAGCGGTATGGTTCCACAGGGCTGGCCTACACGTGGTCAGGAGCGCTTTGTTACGCTCGCAGAGAGCGGCGCTTGTGTTGCTCACCAAGGCATACCGGACTACCAGTACGGCTGCGCTTCCGGTGATAGGTGGCGTGCTACCGGCTGATCTGGAGGTCATCCGTGCTGGGAAGCTGGCGGAGGCGCGTAAGATCGCGACCGGTCAGGAGCTACGGGATAGGCGTAAGTCGATTGAATCGGATATCGTTGACCAGTGGCAGGCGAGATGGGTACGCGAGGAAAAAGGGAGGACTACTTTTCGGTTTTTCCCGGATGTGCTGGCTCGGCTCAAGGCGACTTGGGTTGAGCCGGACTATGAAACCTCCCAGCTACTCGGGGGGCATGGGTGTTTTCGTGGGCGGCTGCATGACCTGGGTTTGAGCGACCGCGCCGATTGTGAGTGCGGCGAACCGTACGAGGATGTCCACCATGTCCTATGGTTGTGCCCGATGTACGGGGAGTATAGGGAAAGGATGCTTTCAGGTGTACGCCGTGACGGGGAAGGCCCGGTTTACTACATGGATCTCGTCTCCTCTGAAGCGAACTATCGCAGGCTACGGGATTTCGCGCACGCCTGGTACAAGGCCAGACGGCTGGAAGATCAGGTTGGCATAGAGCGCCAAGAAGGCAGCCAGAGCAGCGGGTTAAGTGGCTAGAAGAGATTACCGCGGGCGACGAAGTTCGTTCCGTGTGCTGTCCGCCCTAATGATACAGGGAGAAGGACAAAGGGACAAGGACGAGAGAGAGTTAAATAACTTGTAGAGATTCAAGAAGCATGTGCATGCCAACGCAACGAGCAAGGCGTGTACATGTATCTCGATGCTTCGGCCTATATGACCTTGATGTCGAACAGGCCATGGGTGGTTGGTGGGATTTGTCTATGTATGGGGTGGACAGCCATCTTATTCACGCGCTGAAATCCATCTATAAGGATTCCAGGGCATGCGTAAGAATAAACGGAGCCTACACGGAGTGGTTTAATATCGATAAAGGTGTTAGACAGGGATGTGTAGCGTCCCCGTGGTTGTTTAACCTATTCATGGATAGCTGTTTGAAAGATCTGAAAAATAATGATTGTGGTTTACGAATGAATGAGTTACTTATCAAATGTCTTCTTTATGCCGATGATCAGGTATTACTTGCATCATCGACAGAAGATTTGCAGGCGATGGTAACTACTATGCATCTGGGACGCGGTTGCCGCCTTCTGCGAGGCTATCATCTCGCAGAAGGAAGCGGCGGAACGGGCCAGGGAGGATTCCCGCGCCCCGGGCCGCCGCCAGCGGCCGGGGCGGCGCAGGCGCGAATACCTGCGCCTGATGCCGCCATAACCGAGGCTTCGGGTGATCGGACCGGGGAATTGTCCGGTCACCCGACGTGAGGCCACCGCGTGAGGGCGACGCCCCGACGGCGAAATCTGTCGGGGCGTCGGTCGACACCGTGCGGTATCCCCAGATGGCTCTGACCGCCATGGCTCTCTGTGGGCGCCACAGAACAGCCCTGAGCTGGGCGTTCAGAGCCCTCGCCCACACGGGTGCTCCGTACATGGCCATTGAGCGGATCACCCCCGCATACAGCCGTCGGCCCTCGAAACTGGGTCCACCCACATTCGGCAAGAGCCGCGATAGGGCGGATGCCGCGCCGACCAGCCACGGAGCAATCCTGCGGAAAAGCTCCCGGAACCACCAACGCCCGTCGGGCACCAGACCCAAATACTTCATATTCGCCTGGATACTGATGTGGATGGAGTTGACGACTAACGAGGCGTCGATAGGCAGCCTTACGCGGGGCCCATGGAATAGAAGGGCCTCCGTCTTATTTAGGGCTACCCTGAGCCCCAGCGCCTCGATTCGCCTGACCATCTCCTCGGTGCCGAAAGTGGCCAGGCTCGCCGCCTACCCGGCGGTCTACCCTCGTGGATATCATTGAAATAGAAGGATAAACACAACCACATAAATATGGTAACCCGAGTGACCATGGGTGGACGATCCAGGGATTAGTCCGCCTTCATATTTTCGCCACTTGCAAAATTTTGGCATCTCTAATAATTTACCGCTTTAGGGATGGGCCTCGCAGGCCTAAGTTTATATTTGTTTACTGTTATATAGGCACTGGTACTATTTGTAGTCTTGTCCCCATTTCAGGACTTCTCTACTTGTATGAAAGTATAGCTGAAAAAAAACTTTTGAAACTACTATGTACACTTAGTCACAGTTTGATACAGTATGTGCACTAGTGTTGCCCAAATGCAAGACCAAGACTTGCTGCAAGAGTCTCGCAGTGCTTCCTTCTAGAGAGCATTTTACGATTGCTTTGGCAAAGAAAGGATTGTCAATATTTTGTATTCTTAATACCAGTAGACGGGGAAATAATTTAACGTTATTTTGAACAGTCTCATGATAGATATGTGTGATTATAGCACCATCCCCGTTTAGTGGTATATACCTAATTATTGATAGTTGTACAGTTATTGCCACTAGATGAATGGAATTTCATTAATTTAGTTGGATTTTTTATTTCTATCAAAACAAGTGACTTTGTGTTATTCTAACAGCGAGAGTTGTAAGACCTGCGAGACTCGCAAGAGTCTTGTATTTGGGCAACACTAATGTGCACACGTCACTTACTAACATACAATAATGAAATATAGAACCTCCTCCTTTTTGAAGTCGGTTAATAAACGTGTCAACTTATAATGGCAACAACTACGGTAAAGGTTGATGCGGCGTATTCGTATGAGTAGGTATCAAAGCGTATTGTATTTTACACTAAATGCGTGTTAACTATAAGGTTGTTATTTGATTCTTGTTCCATGGGCCCCGCATGGGCCCTCCCATCGGCGTCTCGATCACCGTCAATTCGGTTGATATCAGCATCCGGGCCCATATGAGGTATTTGGGCCTGGTGCTCGACGGGCGATGGTGGTTTCGGGAGCATTTCCGCAGACTCGCTCCACGGCTCGTCGGCGCGGCGTCCGCCCTATCATGGCTTATGCCGAATGTGGGCGGACCGAGCGCTACCTGCCGACAGCTGTACGCAGGGGTCATCCGGTCGATGGCCCTGTACGGCGCACCGGTGTGGGCGGGATCCCTGACCGTCCGACTCAGGGCTCTTCTGTGGCGACCACAGAGGGCCATGGCGGTCAGGGCCATACGCGGGTACCGCACGGTGTCGACGGAAGCAGCGTGTCTGTTGGCCGGGACCCCTCCATGGGACCTGGAAGCGGAAATGCTCGCCGGTTTGTATCGGCGGATGTTGGGGGTGCGAGCGGAGGGCGGTGTGGTCTCGTTGAGGGAGCACACCACCTGGCGCGTCGATGCCCGCCGCGACGTCATTGCCCGTTGGGCAGTCCGGCTGGAGAGGCCTCGGTTCGGTGTGCGGACCGTGGAGGCCTTCCGGCCGGTGCTGATGCAGTGGCTAAAACGGCGGCACGGGGTGCTCTCCTTCCGACTGGTGCAGGTTTTGACGGGGCATGGATGCTTCGCCAAATACCTGCACACGGTCGTAAGGAGGGAGAGTACACCGTCCTGCCACCACTGCGATTGCGACGAGGACACGGCGCAGCATACGCTCGAGGTTTGTGCCGCTTGGGCAGAGCAGCGTCGTGAACTCGTCGCAATCATCGGTGCTGACCTGACGCTGCCGACCATCGCCAGGGCGATGCTCGACAGCGTCAGGAACTGGGACGCGGTCGCATCCTTCTGCGAGGCAGTAGTCTCGCGGAAGGAGGTGGCGGAGCGCGTGCGCGAGGAGCGTCTCCTCGACGACGCGAGCCGCCGCCGGCGACTGGGGCGGCGCAGGCGCGATTACTTGCGCCTGATGCCGCCCTAGCCGAGGCCGCGGGTGACTGGATCGGGGAATTAGTCCGTCACCCGCCGAGAGGCCGACCGCGTGAGGCAAGACCGACATCCTACCCGAGGGGGGGACGTCGGTCGAGGAAAGGGTACTCCTCAGGGGTATTCCGTCGGGCCAACCACTGACGTCAAGTCACTCTGCTCCGGTGGTTGGCCCAACGACGAAGGCAACGTCACGGGTGGGTTACGGGTGTGCGCGCTTACGCCCCTCTGTCACCCCGGACGGAGTGGTGCGAGGAGTGTGCCGACCGTAACCCACCCCCCAAAAAAAAAAAAAAAGGTTGTTATTTGATTGTAATAGTGAAGTGCAGATGTGTTAGTTTTTTTTTAAAACCCTACCCTCTCTACTCAGGTAATAATATTTGTATTACGGGGAACTTTACAAACATGCAATTAACGCAGACAAATTTCACCCAGACTCAGATCAACACTTTGTGGATCGCACAAAGTATTGTCCTGCGTAAAGATTGAGCTCACGGCACTGGCACGGAAAATCGGTATCTTAACTGTTTACGATGGGAACAAAAGGAATAAAAATAGGCGAATCTTATAATAATTGTATATTGTATAACATTCTACAAATCGTTAGCCCGACTATCTTTTGTACGAATGTGTCGGTGTTCTCGTGTAATGTGTATAAGATGGCAGACTCGTAGTCTGTATGAGTGAAGTGAATGTGTAAATGAATGTAATGAATTTGAAGAGTAAGTGCGTGTATAAATATTGTTATAATTGTATCGGCGGCGACATTAACCATTACGCCATCTGTGCAGTCATTGCAGTGAATTTCCGTATTTATCAACATTACTTCCCTGTTTCACGCGTAACGCTTGGTTTGGACTGCTATGAAAGAATCACTATTGATTGTGAGTTTGGAAATTCTAAAATCCGAGTAATGTATTTACATACATATATATATACCATCACGCCATATCCCTTGCAGGGTAGGCAGAGAGAACAGAGTGCCAGAGAACTCTATCCTTGCATACTTCACTCGCTTCCTCAACATTCATAATTCTTTTCATACACGCTCACCGGTTTCGGAGACTCTTGACTCCACCTTCCTTTAGTACGTGACCAATCTGGTCTAGGTAGGTTAGTCTCGGTCTCCCTCGGTACCTACATCCTTCCACTTTCGCATTCGCATAGTAATGTATTTATTAGTAAATAATATTCAAAGAAAACATACTACGAGTATAATATTGTAATTACGTCAAAAACCTACATTGTATATCAATGTATGATACAATAACTGTTGCCTGACCTACGCGTTTGTGATTTTTTTTATTGTTAGTTGTGGCAAACGAGCAAGTAGCACGCCTGATGGTAAGTGTCACTGCCGCCCATGGACCTTTGCAATTCCAAGGCCGTTATCTACCAATATAAACCCCAAACCTACCCAGTTAGGCTTCCGGCTCTCTCGCTCACCGAACGAAGCGCAATAGCACATTGCCATTACTCAGACGTCGATCTTCTGCGAGAGCGTGGTACTATTTTGGACAGATCGGTCCGCGGCTGTAGACAGATAACTTTCAACAGCGTGGTGGTGGCGGTGGAGTATGTACGTGGTCGCGCCCCGCTAAATCGGTCCGGGGCGACGGAAGAGGCGGCGCGCAACCCCATAGATCCACCCTGCAAACACCTCTCTTCGCCGTGCGAGCGGGCCACCGGTAGCCGATCTTTGTCTTCGGTGGCCTCAGCAGCGTGGTCCTACCACTAAAAGTCACGAAATGTTCTGAATTCTCTTAAAATTTCGTAGTTATAATCTGTAATAATAATATTCCGGTTTATATATAAATTATATCATCATCATTCTCCTACTCTTATTTATTCAATTCAATTACTTGAAGTCGATACAATATGTACTCTTCTTTCATAGCACATATATTATTGTAAAAGTTATTGGCAATAGTTTTATGACCAGCCGCCTGCCAGACGTCAACCCTCCTTGGGAATGCATTACGCAATTGATAACCAAACAGCTTCAGATGGATTGGCCCAGGTCGTTTTAAAGCGCTTAGTCGTCTTTTACGACATCCACGAGCAAAGTAAAGATTAGTAATATTCGAAACCGCTACTACACAGCAAACCGTTTTATAATTCGATATTTAACATAAATCATTCAGGTCAATGTAAAAAGCTTATATAAATTACCTATATATCAGGTATTTGTAATAGACAAAAATGCTGAAATTCTTGCGAGATCTTCTCAGTGACGGTCGAGTGCCGACGCGATAGAAGTTTATTTATGTCATCATCATCTTAGCTTATGTATGTCCCACTGCTGGGGTCGAGCCTCATCCTTATTTGGAGGGAAATTGACCTACTATACCACACTAGTCATACGTATTGGTATAGAGTTTTGTTTCGAGTTTTCCTTTCCTCTTGCATAGATGTTATATGCGTTTTATATCGCTTAGTCGTCTCTTACAATCACCCACGGGTAAGTTAGAGGGTGGTGAATTGTATTCTTACTCCGTAACCGAATTTTGTCAATAACTATTTAATCATTCTGGCATGATTTCAGTTACAAACATCCATTCAAACTTTCATCTATCTATACATATAATAAAAATGTAACGGATCGCTGTCTGTACATGGAAGATATATGAGATAAAATATTACTGGGACCTTTATTAACACGAATAGAACCCTAAACAATGATTGTTAAATTTTTTGTCTGTTTATCTGTTTGTCTGTTTATCTGTTTGTCTGTGCGTTTGTGCACCCTAATCTCAGAAACAGCTTATCCGATTTAGACGCGGTTTTCATTAAAATATTGTGGTAAGCTTCTCTTAAGATTTAGGCTTTATTTTATGTTAATTGGTTTATAAATAAAAAAGTTATGTCAATTGAAAAAATGTTCGAAAAAAAACATCTTTATCGATTCTTTTCAAATTACGTACATTTGTACGTAAAAATAAATAAACATCTATCTTCAGTAAAAATAAATAAACACGTGTTTCAGCATTTGTTGATTTTCACTCTCTGGGGGTGTAAATTAGGCCTGCAAAGCGGGTTGGATGACTTATTAAGTCATTAGCGCCATACCGATATTATTGAAGCTGGCAACTTGAAATGTTGACAGTGGTTTCTTTCTATGACGTAAAGATGCACTAAGAAAGAATTTTACGAAATTATACCCCTAAGGGGTGAAACAGAGTGGCAAAGTTTGTATGGGGAGAAAAAAATCTTTATTGATTCTTTTCAAATTACGAGTCGAATCAAATGTTCTAGGGTAATATCCAGCATTTGTCAATTTTCACCCTCTGGTTGTTTGTGTAAATTAGGGCTGTGAAGTGGGTTAAACGACTAATTACCGCCAAGCCGGAACTATTAAAGCTAGAAACATTAAATTTTGAAGCACGTTTTTATTTATGACATACCCGACTAGAAATTTTTTCGTCTTCCTTAGCAGGACCGGACCGGGCATGCCCGATCTGGACCAGATAAGGTATGTAACGTAGAAGACATATCTGGACCCGATCAGGAAAACCTTATCAGGTCCAGATCAGGCATTGCTGATCGGGTCCAGATCAGGCATTCCTGATCGGGTCCAGATTAGGCATTCCTGATTGGGTCCGGATGAAATTTTACTGATCGGATCCAAATCAATCATCTGCGTTATATATCTTGCCTGATCCAAAACGAGTATGCCCAGTCCGGTCCTTTTAAAAAACATGAATATCTTAAAAAACATGTTTAATAAATAAAAATATAAATTAATACTAGACGTAGGCACCGAATGCAGTGTTATATTCTTAACACATAGAGTCCCAGTGAGCCGTTCCAATTAGGGCGCAACTACCAGATGCTAACGACTTCTACTGTCGCCTCAATTTCTCATTCATGACCTGATCGATCTGTTTTGATCTGATTCGATAATAACTAATTTAATATTAGGCGATGTCATTACGCTTCGAAGAATCTTAAAACCGCGATTCAGATAATGACGTCATTTTGCTAACGCCATCAACAATTTATGACCCAAAACATTAAATGTTAGAATGGTTGTTACGATATTATTATATTTATGTCTATCTATGTTTTCAAATGTACCTATTATTTATTTTTGTTTTTACTTTAAATATAAATTATTTTTATATTATTATTATTAATTAAACATTATTATTATTATTAAATAAATATGATTAATTAAAGATTTCAGATTTATCTCCTCTGATGCAAATACAATTTACACCGTGGCATAAATATGACAATCATGATATGATACTTTTTTTGAATTTTGATTGATATTTTTTTTGTATTACGAAAACTGTTTCTTGTCCTGATATACTACATGCCTTACCATATACTTGATTATATTTTACATCAGGCTGTCCTTATTTGGTCCTGATCTGGTCCTGATCCGATATGCCTTACCATACTTGATGATATTTCACATCAGGCTATCCTTATTTAGTCCTGACCTGGTCCTGATCCGGTATGGTTTACCATACTTGATGATATTTCACATCAGGCTATCCTTATTTGGTTCTGATCTGGTCCTGATCCGGAATGCCTTACCACACTTGATGATGTTTCACATCAGGCTATCCTTATTTGGTCCTGATCTGGTCCTGATCCGGTATGCCTTACCACACTTGATGGGATATATTCTCATCTCGTCTTGCACTGGGATATATTCTCATCCCACCGCTGCCACCAAATGTTAGAATTGGAAACAGAAATCCTTTTTTAAAAAATAAACTTTTATTCGACCCTTTAAATACAATGGGTTTCAATTGTGAAATAAGGAAAATTCGACAAACGTCCAACTATTACGGCTATCTGATCCGAACTGAGGCACTCGCCGTGATCGTTCCCGACGACTGATGGGAAGAGTGCTGACTCGGCGACAGATAAGCTTTTATATGAACAGGCTAGGGATGTAACAGAACGAAGCGCAATAGCACATGGCCATTACTCAGACGTCGATCTTCTGCGAGAGTGTGGTATTACCCCGGACGGACCGGCCCGCAGCTGTAGACAGAGAACTGTCAACAGTGTGGTCCTACCGTTATTAAATTCTTTTTTTCTATTGATGATGATGAGACTATGATATTCTTTTTTAAATAAACAGTACCCTTCGTGTTATCGTCGGCACCAATCTCTGGGAATCTGGAGGTACTGCGTATAAAGTAGAGCGTAATGTGACCCATCCCAACCACGATCCCGCTCTGAGGACCAACGACATCAGTCTTCTCATTACCGCTAATAACATGGAGTACAGTATCAAAGTGCGACCCGTGCCATTGTCTTATGATTATATCGGAGCCGGAGTTCCATCAAAAGTAGCTGCTTGGGGTAATACCAAAGTAAGTATGGAAACAAGTGATTAATAGGTAATAGGTACCGGGGGAGACCGAGTCTCACCTACCTAGACCAGATAAGTCACGTACTGAAGGAAGGTGGAGTCAAGAGTCTCCGAAACCGGTGATTTAGAAAGAAACATTCATAATTCTCTTCATACACGCCAACAGAATTATGAATGTTGAGGAAGCGAGTGAAGTATGCAAGGATAGAGTTCTCTGGCACTCAGTTCTCTCTTCTCTGCCTACCCTGCAAGGGATATGGCGTGATGATATGTATGTATGTATGTACAAGTGATTAATTAACAAGACATTATATATATATATATATATATATATATATATATATATATATATATATATATATATACGGGTTATTATATATATATATATATATATACACGGGTTATTTTTCTAAGAGTACCCAATTTTTTTTAGGATATTCTACATATAAATAAGGTTATATTAAAAATATAAAATATTTAAAATCACTAGTAATTACCTAATTATTTACATTTGAAAATATCTAAAAATATTCATGATTTATGGACAAACTTTTTTTTTACGCACGGCCATTCATAAGTAAGCAATTATCGAACGCACACAAGTTCATGTTAGAAGTTATGGACACCTATCTACCTACATTGTAGTGAATACACACACTAATACAACAGACACAACAGTATCAGTTATTGTGTTGGTAATTAACCAATTACCAACACAAGTAACATAGTAAATAAGTTTATGATTAAAATTTTCTTTTATACTATTTAAAGGGCTTAGAACTGCCATAATAAACAGATACATTAAAATACTAGTTTATTATTTAAAACCACATACATACTAATGTTCGTATTTATTAAGGTGTATTTAAAAAGTGGAATGTACTATTTACAACTAGGTATTAAACTTACCTTTTCATTTAGTTCCATGAAAAAACCCTATCGTGTAGTGTGTATAAATGTACAATTCGTTTAACACTTGCTTAAATTGTTTTTTAATGTTATTTGTTTCGTTCGATCACCTTTCACTTCACTTAAATGCAGTAATCATTTTGCTATGAAGGGCCTCACTATACTTACTCACTAATTGCATTTTTTTTACTTCGCATACCACGTAACTTTCAGCACTAAGAAAGTAGCCAGCACCATACACACATTCTTTAATATTCGCGGTTCGAATATCTTACATGATTTAATAACCATCATTGGATATTAAAAATAAAAATTAGCGCGCGCTCATAATTAGGTCACGGCCAAGACTAAGATTTCACTGGGGTGAACATCGGCGTGTGCGCAGCGGGTACAAGGGGGGGTTACGAATTTTGCCGAACGCTTACCGAAATACCGACAAAGAAATATTTGAGTACCTAACTGATTTATCGGGAGTGTTTCTTTGTGTGCGTGGCGTCTGTGTTTATAATTATGAATAACTAACGTAGTGTCATCAAATTTAGTGTATCTCGGAATGTTTAAAATGTAGAATGTATTTTTTTTTTAAAATAAAAACATATGTTTTTATTTCACTAATCAATTATACTATCGAATCTGAACCTCCTATGTAAATTTGGGTACCTCTTGAAAAAAAACCCTGTATATATATAACTATTTTCTCCAATTCCGTATTGGAGTATTGGGGATCTTTAATAATTAAATTAAGACATCGCATTTCATCCATCAATGGTTCATCACGATCCACTACTGAATATAAGTCTACTTACGAAGGTGTGGATAGCATAGTCGCCACGCTTGATACGCGATTGATGACAGCAGTTGGTATTACAGCTTTCACAAAAGAGGACTGCCGCCCACTTATTTGGTGTTTCTTTAGCCAGTTATTTTGATGCCCAAAGGAAGATAAGATGGAGCGATATAATATATTCTTACGTCATCATCACATAGGAATTCAGCGTTATTAATTAATTATCATCAAATATTCATTTGCTATCGACTAACTGAATGTGGGCGTACTCCATAGAACAAACGCCACAAGACGCGGACAGTCATTAAATCTTCGATCTACCTTGTTGGATTAAAGGTTAATACTATATCTTTATTCAAAATTCTAGGCAGGCGGTGATCAAGCTGACGAACTTCGGGAAGTAGACGTCGATACTATGGGTGGCAAAGAATGTGTAGATGCTGCTGCTCAGGCTGTTATTGAGCTCAAAATGCAGGCACCACCCGTTGAGCCAACTCTCCAGGTCTGCACTTTCCATTCAATAGGACACGGTACTTGCAATGTGAGTAAAAAAATTTAAACAATCTTTCTATAGAAATAAGAAAATAAAAAAAATCTAGAGAGGAACGCCTGTTACTGATATATACGGAGTAATTATTACGCTGAAGTGGTAATAAACTGGCCAGATCGCTTGATAAACCGACAATCGCTGGGAAAGAAAGTTTCTCGAGTGGTGACTATGTATTGAAGTAGTGTGGGATTAAGTCACTGGAAGTCGGTTCCATAAACTGCCTGAAAGTCGCTAGATTTGAACGGCATAAGACGTAAGAGAGTATTGGTGTAAAGATGCGAAATTGAATGCTCCGATGGTTCGGACATGTGGAAAGAATGCCGAACGAACGTCTGGTTAAGAAGATATACAATGCGAAAGTGGGAGGATGTAGGTACCGGGGGAGACCGAGACTCACCTACCTAGACCAGATTGGTCACGTACTGAAAGAAGGTGAAGTCAAGAGTCTCCGAAACCGGCGAGCGTGTATGAAGAGAATTATGAATGTTGAAGAAGCGAGTGAAGTATCCAAGGATAGAGTTCTCTGGCACTCTGTTCTCTCTGCCTACCCTGCAAGGGATATGGCGTGATGATATGTATGTATGTATAAGACAGCGCTTGCTAACTATCATGAGAGAGGTTTACATCCAGCAGTAGATGGCAAAAAAATGAATATATGATGAAAAACATCACTAACGCCAACCTAACCGTTGAAGCATAATCTTTTTTAGTCGTGATTACCCCTTTATCGAGGAATAAGCCAGAGGGGCTTAGCCTTAGGGGTCCTTGTGGAAACTACAAGCCTACAATTCTTCATCATCTCGGCTCATATACGTCCTACTACTGGGCTCGAGTCTCCTCCATAATAGAATTGAAGGTTGCCTTTATTTCGAGTTTTACTTCTCTTGCACAGATATTATAGACGTAACATCTATGCACGAGAAGGAAATTTATCTAAGACATTATATCGTTTAGTTGTCTTTTACGATACCCAAGGGCAAAACAGATTTGGTAGGAATGGTGGGCCCAATAGCGATGGCGAGGGAATACTATGAGTTATAGGATCAGCACACCGCTCTTTAGTCACCACGAATGGAATGGAAGACATGTGTCCAGATCATAGCCTACCAAAAAGTAATGTGCATGCATTATATTTTCAGTCGGTAATGAATGGGAAATTCTAATTTGAATTACAGGGAGACTCCGGGAGCGCCCTCCTCAGACGCGAAGATGATAACCAGATCGGTATTGTTTCATGGGGATTCCCCTGTGCTCTTGGAGCCCCAGATATATTTACTCGTATAAGCGCATACCAGGACTTCATTAAAGCCAATATGGTCTAAATACTTAAAAAGCCTTAAGGTAAAATGAAAACTATATTTTTGATTTGATATTATTCAATAAATATTTTTATGTTTTGCATTTCTATTCTATTCTATTTTTTATCTCTACAAAAACACCTCACTCGACATTTAATCTGTAAAAAATATATGTATAAAGTAGTTGGTTGATAGAGTTATCAACATAACGCCGAAATTTTTAGCCGTTTGTGATGTAGAAATTAACTAAGTGGAATTCTACGAAATTGAACCTCAAAGTGGATGAAACATAGTGACAAATTTTGTATATGTAAACGTTAACTTATCTTTATCTTCAAATTAAGCAAAGTCTCTCCCATAAAAATAAAATATTAACAAAAATTACGTGTTTCAGCATTTATCAATTTTCATCCTCTATGAGTATAAAATGGAGAATAAATTTTGCGGGATTATTTTACTTGTTTTCTTATTGATTTAAATATCAGCATAAATAAGTACTAGACAAAGTTTTATTAAAGATTAAGGGTACCTTAGGGTATAAAAGAGTGGATGAATTTTAGTTTAATATAGCTATTGAAAATCATATTTATTGGGGACGTTACAAATGATTTCTATGAGGACAACATCGCAAGCAGCTCTTGCTTATTAGAATATAAAACTCATTTCATTATCAACGTTATCAACTAACGCTCTATACAGTTGAAGCCTAACCCTAAGGGGGTGTCACAATTATCGCTTTCTAAATAGTTTGGCAATTCCAATTAGTGGATTTTTTTCTTTTTTATTGTACGTTGGACACCTGATGATAAGTGTTACTGCCCACCCACTCAGAGATTTGGGCGGCCGGCTCTCTCAATCACCGAAAGGCACATTGGCACGTCTCAGACGTTGATTTTCCGCGAAAGTATGCTACTATTCCTAACGGACTGGCCCGCTGTACAGAAATCTGTTAACAATATGGTTCTACCAATACTTTAGTGATTAAGTTTCGCAGCAGAGTTCTTTTTTTATTGCTTATGGTGGCAAACGAGCAGACAGCGCACCTGATAGTAAGTTTCACTGCCGCCCATGGACCTTTGCAATAGCTAGGCCACTGCCTACCAATACAAACCCCAAACCCACCCCAGTTGGGCTTCCGGCTCTCTCGTTCACCGAACGAAGCACAATAGCAAACAGCCATTACTACGTCGATCTTCTGCGAGATTGTGGTACTACCCCGGACGGACCGGCCTGCAGCTGTATACAGAGAACTGTCTGCAGCGTGGTCCTGCCATTATTAAAGTGTGCTGTTATAAAAATTAAGTTCTGCTGCTCATTTTCACGATGATTTCTCACCTTACTCTTGCGGCTCGCGAGTTATTATAAATCCCTTCTAACACATCGTTCATTTCATCATTCCCCTACTCTTATCCGAATTACTTGGGGTCGATACAATATGTATTCTTATTTCATAGTACATATTGTAAATGTTATTGGCAATAGTTTTATGGCCAGCCGGTATTTGGCCGGATTGCATCGACCCCAGGTAATTGAGATAAGAGTAGGAGAATGAATGAACTTATAATAAGGTAGATTATTGTGGAAAAATTGCATCTCAAATATTCAGGAGGTTAATATAACATTGGGCATCCGTCATAAAAATTTATTGCAATGTAGGTTGTAATAGACTCAAGTCCTATTTTAGATAATTATATTTCGCTCGTAAATATATCGTTTTTTATAAAACTATACCTAAGTAACAAACTTTAGCTGAAGTAAGTTACGAGAACACGCACATTACTAATTCTAAGAATTAAAAAAACAAATTAGAGATATAATCTATAATTTTGAACGAATTAAAATTTGAACAATTCATTATTAGGACCAAAAACCATCCTGAATATAAAGACAATACTCCTCGCTACAACCACTAAAAACCGACGTCGTCACGTCCTCAATGATGATGACGATCAAATAATACTCCCCAAACAAGAGCCTACGCCGCCCGCGAGGCCATACATTCAAATATCCGCTTAGTTTACCTTATTCGGGTTGAGAGCCCATAAGGCTCGCCCATAGTCCGGTTCAGCTGTCAAAGCCCCAACGGCTAACAGCTCGCAGTTGGTTTTTTTTAGTATGTATTCAGTGACTCCTTCCGGGCCTGTGAGTCCCACATACCCTGCCCGGGCGGAAATGCGACAAATGCAATTTTTAGCCACTGCGTTACCAAAAACAAAAAAAAAAACAAAAAAAAAACTACAACCTCTACTAGCTGTGTGGTAGAATACTACCAACCCTTACTTTGCTCGTGGATGTCGTAAAAGACGACTAAGAGCCTTATAACCACCTGGGCCAACTCCATCTGATGCTGTTTGGTCAACAACTACATTCTCAAGGAGGGTTGATGTCTGGCAGGCAGCCGGTCATAAAACTATTGCCAATAACTTTTACAATATGACTGTGAAAGAGAAGTACATATTGTATCGACCCCAAGTAAATGAGATAAGAGTAGGAGAGTGATGATGACTCCTCGCTACTACCAAAAACAACACTGAATATAAAAGAAAATTCTTTATTACGATCACACTCAATATGAAAGAAAATTCTCAATAAAAATGATTAAAAAATCAAAAAACCCGACCTCGTAAAAAGTCACCAAAACTACGTACATAATAAAAAAACTGAAAAGAAAAAAACAAGCACTTAGATGTCCGGTGGTCTAGAATTCCATAATATATTATTGAATAAATACTATTGCAGAAAATGAAATATATTTTAATAATAGAACATGACCACTGAACAGTCGGGATCCTTTATTCGACAGCAAATCTAATTTTTCAATGGATTTTCTTTTCAGTTTTTTTATTATGTACGTAGTTTTGGTGACTTTTTACGAAGTCGGGTTTTTTGATTTTTTTAATCATTTTTTTTTATTTTATACTTTTTAGTTATGAAACTAGGTAGCTATAGTTATCTTATTTATTAATAAGAAGGTAAGTACCTAACTATATATAGTTTTTCGACTGAAGGTGAGTACTAAATCGTTAGAAATTGGAGATGGGCGACCGCGTCAGATAGATTTAGATAGATACTTTAGGTAGGACTACCTATGGTATATTGGACAATATACCTACTAGATACTTCAGTATATGTCCATCCACATCTAGTTATATGAATTTTTCGTCTTTTCATCGTAAATTTCTACTGTCTAAAAAACCTATATGTGAGAAAGGTTGTTACGAAACTTTAAATCGATATAGATCCTAAACGGCCAGTCAAATCGAAAAATGTTGAGAGAAAACTAAAAATGATTTTTAAATACCTATTTAACGATACCCCACTCGATATGGTTTGTTGACTTTAATTTTTTTAATTTTCACAATATGGCGTCCAGTAATCGCCATATTGAATTTTCAATAACGTCATATCTTTTTTCCGCAGACTCGCTCCACGGCTCGTCGGCGCGGCGTCCACCCTATCATGGCTTATGCCGAATGTGGGCGGACCGAGCGCTACCTGCCGACAGCTGTACGCAGGGGTCATCCGGTCGATGGCCCTGTACGGCGCACCGGTGTGGGCGGGATCCCTGACCGTCCGACTCAGGGCTCTTCTGTGGCGACCACAGAGGGCAATGGCGGTCAGGGCCATACGCGGGTACCACACGGTGTCGACGGAGGCAGCGTGTCTGTTGGCCGGAATCCCTCCATGGGACCTGGAAGCGGAAATGCTCGCCGGGTTGTTACGGCGGATGTCGGGGGTGCTAGCGGAGGGCGGTGTGGTCTCGTTGAGGGAGCACACCGCCTGGCGCGTCGACGCCCGCCGCGACGTCATTGCCCGTTGGGCAGTCCGGCTGGAGAGGCCTCGGTTCGGTGTGCGGACCGTGGAGGCCTTCCGGCCGGTGCTGATGCAGTGGCTAAAACGGCGGCACGGGGTGCTCTCCTTCCGACTGGTGCAGGTTTTAACGGGGCATGGATGCTTCGCCAAATACCTGCACACGGTCGTAAGGAGGGAGAGTACACCGTCCTGCCACCACTGCGATTGCGACGAGGACACGGCGCAGCATACGCTCGAGGTTTGTGCCGCTTAGGCAGAGCAGCGTCGTGAACTCGTCACAATCATCGGTGCTGCCCTGACGCTGCCGACCATCGCCAGGGCGATGCTCGACAGCGTCAGGATCTGGGACGCGGTCGCATCCTTCTGCGAGGCAGTAGTCTCGCGGAAGGAGGCGGCGGAGCGCGTGCGCGAGGAGCGTCTCCTCGACGACGCGAGCCGTCGCCGGCAACTGGGGCGGCGCAGGCGCGATTACCTGCGCCTGATGCCGCCCTAGCCGAGGCCACGGGTGACTGGCTCGGGGAATTAGTCCGTCACCCGCCGAGAGGCCGACCGCGTGAGGAAAGACCGACATCCTACCCGAGGGGGGGACGTCGGTCGAGGAGAGGGTACTCCTCAGGGGTATTCCGTCGGGCCAACCACTGACGTCAAATCACTCTGCTCCGGTGGTTGGCCCAACGACGAAGGCGACGTCACAGGTGGGTTACGGGTGTGCGTGCTTACGCCCCTCTGTCACCCCGGACGGAGTGGTGCGAGGAGTGTGCCGACCGTAATACGCCCCCAAAAAAAAAAAAAACGTCATATCTTTAGTGACACTCACCGGATTAAGAGGAATCGATTGACGTGCGAATCATAAAAATCGGCCCAGGCGTTTGGTATATATAGTGCTTCAAAGGAACACACATACATACATAGACTGTTAAACACAATACCACTCCTTTGCAGTCGGGTAAATAATGAAAATTAAGGAAAGTTCTTAATTACGACCAAAACGCACTGAATATGAAAGAAAGACTATTAATAACTAGAAATCACACCAAGCACGAAAGATAGTTCTTTATTACGATCAAAACCAACACTAGTAGGTATATTATATTAGATATCAATATTAAGATATTTTAACAAACAACTTAATCTCTATAATATGGACGTGATGAAACTTATGTAAACAATTTAATTATGGAAAGACATGATAAAGATTTGTTCCGTTGGTCCATTGGTAACGTACAAAAAAAATCACAGACAGAGAAAGAATAGTTTGGAAAATCCAAAAGTGCACACCCCATATTTTTTTTTATTAATTATCATTTACTATTAGTACATACATACATATCATCACGCCATATCCTTTGCAGGGTAGGCAGAGAGAACAGAGTGCCAGAGAACTCTATCTTTGCATACTTCACTCGCTTCCTCAACATTCATAATTCTCTTCATACACGCTCGCCGGTTTCGGAGACTCTTGATTCCACCTCCCTTCAGTACATGACCGATCTGGTCTAGGTAGCTAACCTACCTAGACCAGATCACATCCTTTCTCTTTCGCATTGTATATCTTCTTAATCAGACGTTCGTTCGGCATTCTTTCCACATGTCCGAACCATCGGAGCATTCCCTGTCGCATCTTTACACCAATACTCTCTTTCATACCTACTCGCTCTCTTACGCCGTCGTTACGAATGCGGTCGGTCAGCCTAACTCCACAGATTTTCCGCAGAGATCGCATTTCGACCGCATTAATTTTACTTTCATGCTCTTTTCTGCATACCCAACTCTCGCTTCCATATAGTAATGTTGGGACTGCGTTATGTATTGCTACACGTGCCGTCTGGCTGAGGTGGTGGCTCCCGAGAAGTTGCCCCAACGCTCCGTTCACTCTATTTCCCGCATTCACTCTTCGCTCTATATCAGTGGTGTACCTTCCATCTCGACAAAATCCACATCCAAGATATACAAATTCATCCACTTACTCTAGTACATCATTACCTATCTCTCTTACATCTGTTCTGGCTTCATCTCTTTCAAAGAGCATTATTTTGGTTTTGCTCACATTCACGCGTAGACCCCTTTTCTTACAATCTTCCGTCATTGTGTCGACTAGGGTCTACAGGTCAGTCGCTGACTGTGCCAGCAGGACTGCATCATCTGCATAAAGCTGAGCAGTGACCACTGAGTCGCCCATCTGGACTTCCACATTCATATCGTTCAACCTTTGGAGACATTTATCCAGATATATGATAAACAGCCTGGCTGACAGAACGCACCCCTGCTTAACGCCGATATTGAGGTCAAACCAAGACGACATTCCATCATCCAGCCACACACAGGCTCTACAGCCCATGTAACTGGACTGCACAGCCTGTAGCAGTTTACCGTTAATACCATACTCCGGTAAAATGTCCCAAAGTTCCTTTCGTACAACCGTGTCAAATGTTCTCTCCAGATCCACAAAACTGCAGAAAGCCCTCTGACCTAGAGCCAGATGCTTCTCCACAATATTGCGCCTAGAGAACACTTGATCCATGCATCCCCTTCCACTCCTGAAACTTACTATTAGTACACTTTACTATTAGTCAATGCCATTAATGAAAGAAAAACGAATACTTTTAAAATTTGGCGCCATTCTCAACGTAGCATAAAACATAGCTTGCAAGCATTGTAAACAAGCCCAATTTTCATAAGGTATACGACACTAAGGCTTAAGCAATTTAGTATTTTATTAATTGTAATTAAACGACAAAGAATTATCAAGCCATTTTCGAAAAGAAAGAGCGCGTTGCGATTTTGAAACTATTAAAACAATACTTTGATAGTTTAATTTTTACGGTCGTGAGAATGCCAGATCCATACGGACAGACATCTCGACGTTCTCGAATATATTTTTTACTCAATTTTTTTTCCTTTAAACAAAATAATTGCTTTTTAAAAATACCAAAAATGTTTAAACTAATGTTTTTTTTAAATATGTATGATAATATTATCATATAAGAGCAGTATGAGAAAATACAGTCTTTTTTAGTTTTGAAAAGTTCTTGATTTTCATATATCGGGAGTAGAGCATCACCTCAACGCTTCTCTTATGAGGCGTGCCATAAACTAGTAACATCGTACCCGTGGGCGATCGTAAAAACTGACTAAAGCTGCTTGCTTTAATATCATTATTATATTAGCTAACATCATTGCATGAGAATGGGCAATTCGAAATACAACCTTATACCATTCAGCCTGATCAGAAAATATTGTTGAATAATTCCGCTTCCATTCTCTGGAGGATGCTCAACACCAACAATTTTTTTTTTCTGAGACGATGATGCTGATGTATGTACAAAGTTTATCATCAACTATTGAGTATAGGCTTCCATACATAGAATAATGCCCTTAGCAGGCAATTTGCGGTCACAATTGGTGTTATACGTTTCTCGTGAGAGGACCTATCCTTCTAAATCCTCAGACGTTAGTTTATAAGACAGCCAGGGGAAAGTTAGTGGTGACACAAGGTATTCTTAGCCACTTACTATTCTGCCATCCTCATTTGAGCGCTATTTAACACCCGAAGCAAAAAGAGGGTTGTTATAAATTTCACATGTCTATATGTTTGTGTGTGGCATCGAAACATCTAAACGAATGGATCTATTATGATGCGGTTTATTTTATTTAAAAGCTAACGTAATCGAGATAGTTTTTAATTACTATTTATGAATCTGTTCAGGGATTTTAATGTTATCAAATCTTTTTGTTAGTTGACGTATATATAAAAGGTAGGATGCATAATCTTGTATTTGTAGCGCAATTCCTATCAAGTTTGCCCATTAGACTAGCTTTATTTATTAGAGATTTTTCAAGCCTTAATTTTACTTAGTACATTGTCAAATGCCCCAACCTTTTTGTCAAATTAATAGTCCTCTTTAGATCTTTTACATCATAATTACTGCTTTAAATTCATGTAAAGTATTAAGACATTACAATTTAACACCCCGTTTTCTTGCCCGTAGTAAAAATAATATGTGAGCAAGAGAAGAAAAATTAAAAAAAAATCTTCTATCTAATTTGAAGTATATTCATACAATATTTTTACTATGCAAACATTTTTATTGAAAAGATGACTATGAAGCCGCGACGGGATAAGAATACCGATGTTGCCACCCCTTACAAAATCAACGATACCTACCTGTACGATAGGATATCTACCAGTAACATAAAGGTACTAATATACAGATTCGGTGGAGGGGTTATTGGAAGATTAGGCTGCGACACTCTACTGAGATACGTACAACATCTTGCTATAATTACTAATCTGCTTGCTATGTATGGTGATTATGCCAACAGCCTTCCAATGAATGACTGCTCCTTAATCTATGGGGAAGTCCCATGTCCAGGAAGCATCTCAGCTTATATCCGTCCCACTGTTAAGCTCGAACCTCCTCCATAATGGGAGGGAAATTGACCTACTATACCACGCAGGTGGAACGTGTTGGTATAGGGTTTTGTTTCGAGTTTTCTTTCTCTTGCATAAATGTTATAGGAATTTTATATTCCTTAGTCGTCTCTTACCCACGGGTAGGATAGGGGGCGGTGAATTATGTTCTTACTCCGTCACCATACGGATAAGGAATGCAACAGCAAAAAGGATTCAACATGAAATTGAGTATATTAGATAAAGTAGAACATGATATTTCAATAAAAAAAATCGGCCAATCGGAAAATTTGCAGTAATTTGCTACATAAACAGCCGTAACTTTTGATTGCGTTAGCTTAGAAGTTAGATTTTTTGACAGCTTTAAGAGGCAGTAAACCTGAGTATTTGATATAAATTTCTTGCTTGATACTTCCACGTGTTCCTGAGAAAAAGGGTCTTGACAGACAGACGGACATACGGACGGACAATAAAGTGATCCTATAAGGGTTCTGTATTTTCCTTTCGAGGTACGGAATCCTAAAAAAAATAATATTATAATAAAGAAATACCAAAATAAACGTGGCAGCTATCAATTCGTCGGTGCATTAGAATCTTTTATCTACGGCAGACCGGTATCTATCATAAAAAATACAGTTAAAATAAAAAGAACAATAATGTAAAACAACTAAGTACGTTGTTGCTATAAGGGCTCCACCATTTATCAAACAACACACAGAGAGTTCATATTTCAGGCTATCTGTAAAGGTTACAGATAATTCAACGACTAATTATATAAATGTATTAGTATGATAATAAAATTTGCTAAATAGTCATCAGACGTTGTTTAAAATGGACTTTAAAATTGGGCTTCTGTTGTTCACAATACTGGCTGGCTGCTACGGTGAAGAAGGATCTGTAAATCCTACAGGTAGATATATATCCAATTAATTTGATATTAAGTTTGATAGAAGATTTATTTAAACATTTATTTATTGGATTGACATGGTATGGACATATGATGAGACGGGATGAAAGTAATGTAGTGAGGAAAGTTTTAAGTATGAATGTTCAAGGCTTTAGGGGTAAAGTAAGACCAAAGGAAAGATGGATGGACTGCGTGAGGCATGACGTGGATAGACAGGGACTGACTGCAGAGATGACGTCTGATAAGACTGTATGAAAGAAGATGACATATTGCGTCGACCCCAAGTAATTGGGATAAGAGCAAGAAGATGATGATGGTGAGAAGATTTATTTGAAACGTTATAATTTATTTAATGCGTATGAAAGTTAAAATTAAATGGTATCTGTAAACAAAGTTGTCTATTTGAAATAAAACAATTTTTACGGAAACTATGGGACCACCAGTGACCATGAACACTAAAAAATGTAAAACGTTCGAAACGTCGGGCAATTAAAAATCAAATACAAACGCGATAAAATCCGTAAAAATAGTTTTATTTCAAATGTATAAAATTCGCATAAGCATCAAAGTTCGTTAGATGACGGCGAAGTAAGAATACAATTCACCGCTTCTCTTGTCTGTGGGTGTCGTAATAGATGATGAGGTAATAGATAAGAGATATATTATCCAAATAATAAATAGATAAGGAAAAAAGGAAATAAAACTCCTCAATACCAACTCGTTTGACCAGCGTGATTTGGTACGTCAATTTCCCTCTTGGCGTGAATGCGGCTCCAGCCCAGCAGTGGGACGTGCCTATATGAGCTGAGATGATAATGTAAACATATGTGTATAACGATTTTAAAAGGTATACTGTTTAAAAGGTTTAAAATATTTTTAAAAATGGAAATCTGAGGACGGATTCTTGTTCAGCGACTCCGAAAACCCCCGAGTACCCACGGGCGAGCCAATCCTAGTCGTTTTAGCCAGATTCTAGAAATCTGGCCAGTCACGTGACCCATACCGGGCCTGCCATCTGGGATTTTGAAAATCTGAGGACGGATTCTTGTTCAGCGACCCCGAAAACCCCCGAGTACCCACGGGCGAGCCGATACTAGTCGTTTTAGCCAGATGCCAGAAATCTGGTCCGCCATCTTGGATATCGAAAATCTGAGGACGGATTCTTGTTCAGCGACCCCGAAAACCCCGAGTACCCACGGGCGAGCCGATCCTAATCGTTTTAGCCATTTTGCAGAAACATTGTTGAAAAATGACCCTCGACGGTGGTCACTTCCGGCCGCCTCAGATTTCGAAAGTTAACGTTATTACGAACATTTTGAGCCCGCATAAGCCCCATTTGTCCCCAACCAATTCTGGCCGGGCCGGGTGGCCGCTTTCACGTGAAACGCCTCATATATATATATATATATATATATATATATATATATATATATATATAATATATATGGTAAAGCCCTCTTGGCTTTGATTCGGATCTCTCTATGTGGTAATATCCGAAATACAAAAAGCCGTATATGGATAACCCTTTCAATTAGCATGATGAAGCGATAATGGGCAGGCTACATAATATGTGGGCCACCGAAGACAAAGATCGGGTACCGGGGGCCTGCTCGCACGGCGAAGAGAGACGGTTTGCAGGGTGGATCTATAGCTACGCGGCTGGAGAGGCCTAGACACGGTATTATTACCGTTGAGGCCCTCCGGCCCGTACTGATGGAGTGGATGGAGCGGCGGCACGGAGTCCTCTCTTTCCGGTTGGTGCAGGTCTTGTCGGGGCATGGTTGCTTCGGCAAGTACCTGCACACGGTCGTGCGGAGGGAGTGAACTCCGTCCTGCCACCATTGCAGTAGCGACGAGGACACGGCGCAGCATACGCTCGAGGTTTGTGCCGCTTGGGCAGAGCAGCGTCGTGAACTCGTCACAATCATGGGTGTTGCCCTGACGCTGCCGACCATCGCCAGGGCGATGCTCGACAGCGTCAGGAACTGGGACGCGGTCGCATCCTTCTGCGAGGCAGTAGTCTCGCGGAAGGAGGCGGCGGAGCGCGTGCGCGAGGAGCGTCTCCTCGACGACGCGAGCCGTCGCCGGCGACTGGGGCGGCGCAGGCGCGATTACCTGCGCCTGATGCCGCCCTAGCCGAGGCCACGGGTGACTGGCTCGGGGAATTAGTCCGTCACCCGCCGAGAGGCCGACCGCGTGAGGAAAGACCGACATCCTACCCGAGGGGGGGACGTCGGTCGAGGAGAGGGTACTCCTCAGGGGTATTCCGTCGGGCCAACCACTGACGTCAAATCACTCTGCTCCGGTGGTTGGCCCAACGACGAAGGCGACGTCACGGGTGGGTTACGGGTGTGCGTGCTTACGCCTTAAGTTCGGAAAAATAATCTATCAAACAAATAAGTTCTGAAATATAATTTCAAAACTTTACTATATTTTTAGGTCTATATCTACCTTGAGAGGCTGATAGAAGGAAATTTACATTTATTTAATCTATAAAGTGTACTCTAATATATATTCCTTCTTCATAAACATGGGTCTATGCTAATAGTGGCGAAAGGCTAATAAATTTATTTATTTTATTTAATTTCATTATTGCTAACAGCGTGCCATACACAATAATAGACAATATTTTTATACAAACTGAGGAGAATAGCATATTATAAAAGATGTATTGAATAATTACAATAAAGATAAAATATAATAAACTTAGATCAACATATACTACTGCTAATGGTCAGTGCCTCCACATACTTCTCAGCTACAGACATAAAACATCTCTCTGTACAAGAAAATAAGTCTAGTGAGGGTTCAGAGGCTAGTATCTCATTGATGTAGTGTATTGATGAATGAATGAAGAAAAATTGTCGTATAATTTCAGCAAGTTTCATAGGAATTAAATTTTATTACAGGTATTCCAAATCCATCTGTATTTTTTCAACCCACGGATCGACACTTCGTCGTCGGCGGAAAGAGATCAGTCCACGGCAGCCATCCATACGCAATAGTCATAGTCATTGGATCCCCTGTTAGAGATTATCTTTGTGGTGGCTCCCTCATCTCAAAGCGAAGTGTTCTGACAGCAGCACATTGTATCGACGCTACATACATAAATGGTGTGGTTTACGAGTATGTTGCAATCTACATGTTATTTTAGTAATGTTTATTTTAACACAATATTCCCCTCCAAGGAAAAAAATCCCTTTGTCGCGGGCGGCTTCGCAAGCTTATATTTTCCTTGACTTGGCGGACGGGTAAACAGAAGATAAATGGTACGTAGATAATGCTTGGAATTGTACAATATTAAGAGCACAGTCAAATCGCTGCTTGAATTATTGACTCTTAGTCAAGCAACAGAATTCAGAACGTCGATGTTAACCAAGCTCGCTAATCTGGTTCTGTTATTAAAATGGGCGCTCTACAGGGGTTCATTCTGAGACCATTTCAATTATTAGTATATATGACTTACCCTATTGTATAGGGAACAATCAAAACACTATATTATTCAAACATCCTTTTGTTTTTTAAATTAAAAAAACATATGCTTATTATATATGCTAATTTAAAGTAAAATATGACAATATGTAAATGACTCGGTGGTATTTATACATTAATATCTGGATGACCAAGCTTAGCTCGGTATTTGATATTAAGTGTTTTTTGGCAAATGTATTTAGATGTTAAAAACATTGAATAAATTATTAAAAAAAATAAAAAAGTGAAAGCCAAGGATCGAGAGGGATCGAAATCTATTCTTGTTAATGCGTGTCTGGTCAAACTTACTTTCATATTATAATTACTGAAAATATTAGTTTTCATTGGCTGAGACTACTGACAAAACAATATATTTTTACAGATGAAACCTAGTTAGATCTATTTAGTATCCCCAAAACTTATTGAATTTCATGAAAATCGTTGGTGCTATTACAAAAAAATGTTCGTTTAAAGTTATTAGATAGATAAATAATTTTGAATGTGAATAACAACGTTGATATATTTCTTATTCTCAATAAACAGAAGCGTTCGTGTGGTCGTTGGCACCAATCTATGGGCAGTTGGAGGCACCGAGTACACCGTGGAGCGCAATGTGACACACCCTGATCACGATCCCGGTCTGAGAACCAACGATATCGGTCTGCTCATTACCACTACTGAAGTAGTGTTCAGCGAGTTGGTGCAGCCCCTGCCCTTGACTTATGAATATATCGGAGCTGGAGTTCCATCCAGAGTAGCAGCTTGGGGTAATACCAAAGTAAGTCATCGAAGTAACGGACTGATGACCGTTTTCACCAACAAACTCTAGATTTTAGGTGACAACTAAGGCAATATAAATGACATATATAGAATAAATGTTATTTGTCAAATATTTCGCCTCAGTACACCTATAATATAAATGTATTTAACATAAATAAAATTATTAATATTAATGTCGTTGATATTGACTCAGGTGTCACCTAAAATTTAGGGATTATTAGTGAAGACAACAATATATTACTTTTAGTAATATAGTTCCATCGTATCTACAGATTCATAGAAAAATACTTTAGTATATTTAGTACTGATGCAGTCTATATACGGCGTAGGCACGAGGCTATCTATGCTTGCTGCAGATAAAAGTTTATTTATTTTGCTTCGCTATACTTCGAACTGTTGTATATTGCTGCTTCAGGTACTTCAATAGTTGCAAAGTCCTTTATATTTTATGTATTGTATTACGGCGATTAATTTCGGCTTCGTGGAGCGCTGTCTCTGTAGCACACTACCAACCAAGATATCGCACTGAGCACTGACAGTCTGGTATCTATTAGAAGCTGTTAAAATAATTACGAATTTTTATTACTAAATAAAATATACCTTTTCTTTCTAGGTAGGCAGTGGGGAAGCTGATGAACTCCAGGAAGTGGAAGTGACCACTATCGGTGGTCAGGAGTGTGAAGAGGCATCTGCTCGGGCTGTAATTGAGCTCAAAATGGCAGCACCCCCAGTAGTCGGTAGCCTCCAAATCTGTACATTGCATGAACCTGGACGCGGAACTTGTAACGTAAGTCAAAATTTAATCAATCATTTCGTAGAATGGCTAAAACACATCCTTTTTTTTTCATTTTCTTTCATATAAGGCCCACTGTCAGTTACATGCCTTTTTGGCTATAAAAGGCAAAATAGTTTACTAATACGCTGAGTTAGAAGTGTTGGATGAAACAGAAATATATTTTAAACGATTTTCTCTGCCAAAAATAAAATCTGCTTTAGGCATTTAGTCGGCTCCTACGATATCGTCAGTTGCCATTAATTAAAGTTTCTGGTCAGTTTTCATCTTTAGATTTATCTATGTTTCCTAAATGATTATTTTATTAATATTTCTGTTCATATAATTTTTACGTTTCCACTCATATAATTTTTACGTTTCATCCATCTATTCATTAATAAACCGACCGTCATGGAAGTTAAGGAATCAGAATAACGTGGTCAGCCCAATGGCGATCATGAGGTAATAATTATGATGAGTTATGGGGTTACACGCTGCTCGGGGCGGATAGGGCGAGATGTGCCCAGCCTGCCAAAAATAAAAAGAAAACATAAATGGAGAGAATGCATCTATCATGTTTGCCAGGCAGGTTGGCGATCGCAGCTAGTGTTATAAATCTCCCAAAAAACTATTGTTGCCTACTTTACTGGTCACCCCTTGTGAATACTAAAACTTACGGGAAGATGAACAAACTTTGTAATTCATGGATCAACCCACAAACAAATATTGAAATTATCAAGCAAAAAGAAATATAAAGAAAATTCCAAACAATAACTGATGTTCTAATCAAATTTGGTTCCAATATAGAATTTTAGTTACCATTCTTTTAATTTATATTACAGGGTGACTCTGGTAGTGCTATGATTAGACAATCAGACAATCATCAGGTTGGCGTTGTATCATGGGGCTTCCCATGTGCTCTTGGAGCACCCGACGTATTTGCACGTGTCAGCGCCTACAAAGAATTCATCCAGAATAATATCGTCTAAATACATATGAGGCTGATGACAAAAGGGTAACAGGAATTTCCTTTGAAATTTGATATTATCAAATAAATTTTATTGCCGAATTTTGCGTTTTGTTTACATATTTCTATCCATTTATCAGTTTATCCAGGTCCCTTGTTGGTCATAGGCCTCTATATAAGTGGTGGCAATGACATAATTGTTATTAATATATATAAATACTATGCTTGGTAAGCAGATTGGCGGGCGTAGTTAGACTTAATAGTTCATACATACATACATATCATCACGCCATATCCCTTGCAGGGTAGGCAGAGAGAACAGAGTGCCAGAGAACTCTATCTTTGCATACTTCACTCGCTTCCTCAACATTCATAATTCTCTTCATACACGCTCGCCGGTTTCGGAGACTCTTGACTCCACCTTCCTTCAGTACCTGACCGATCTGGTCTAGGTAGCTTAGTCTCGGTCTCCCTCGGTACCTACATCCTTCCACTTTCGCATTGTATATCTTCTTAACCAGACGTTCGTTCGGCATTCTTTCCACATGTCCGAACCATCGGAGCATTCCCTTTCGCATCTTTACACCAATACTCTCTTTCATACCTACTCGCTCTCTTACGTCGTCGTTACGAATGCGGTCGGTCAGCCTAACTCCACAGATTTTCCGAAGAGATCGCATTTCGACCACATTAATTCTACTTTCACACTCTTTTCTGCATACCCAACTCTCGCTTCCATACAGTAATGTTGGGACAAGCACTGCGTTATGTATTGCTACACGTGCCTTCTGGCTGAGGTGGTGGCTGCCGAGAAGTTGCCCCAACGCTCCGTTCACTCTATTTCCCGCATTCACTCTTCGCTCTATATCAGTGGTGTACCGCCCATCTCGGCTAAATCCACATCCAAGATATACAAATTCATCCACTTGCTCTAGTACATCATTACCTATTGTTACTCTTACATCTGTTCTGGTTTCATCTCTTTCAAAGACCATTATTTTATATCTTGTGCGAACGGGCAAGCAATAAACTTTATGGTAAGTGTTACTGCTGCTCAGGGACCATTATAATACCAGTGGTACAACAAACAACAACAAATACAGCTAGGCAGCGGCTTACTAACCAAAACCCACTTAAAAAGTTGGGCGTTCGGCTTTCTCGCTCAGCAAATGAAAGGCGACAGCATATTGTCACTGTTCAAACGTTGATTTTCTGCGAGAGTCTGGTATTACCCCGGATAGAGTGACCTGCGGCTGTAGACAAAAAAACTATCAACCGTGTGGCCTTACCATTACTAGTGGTTCTAAAAAACGTAGAAAATAATACTTTCAGAATAAAAACCAATTTGGTTTAAGAAAAGTACGCTCAACTTTTACAAGTATAAAGAAGTATTGGAATAAACTGAAACTTTGGAATGAAAATTAAGGTCAGAGATCAAGTTTAGATTGAGAAATTAGGTGAGAGAACATAGAGGACATTCTCCATTTTGACATAATTTGCTGCAGGCGGCACAGGCGCTAATACCTGCGCCTGATGCCATCCTAGATGAGGTCCTTGACGGGCGTTTGGAGCAGAGGCAAATTTCGCTGTTGAAATATGTGTTGAATTATTATTCGAATATCTGCAGAAAACTTCAAGTTGAAGTTCTTGAGGCTGCTCATCACAAAGAAGTAAGACTACCGTACAACCTATTCCACCTTGATCCTATTCCGTATTTCATCCGATCTTGCGGTATATTGATTAACTGTAGAAAAGTGTTAAGTTCCTTACCTCCATTTTAAAATAATAATGGATTTCTGCCATGTATTGCCTAATTTAATCAATTATTCTTTCTTAATACATATACAACAAGGTTTTCTTCAAGGTTGACTGATGTTAGTTCCTGAGATTAATGCGTTCAAACAAACAAACAATCTCTTCAGTTTTATTACATAATATATGAAAGATAATAAGTTTGTTAAGTCAAAGGTTAAAAATATCTAATGAATACATAAACCGTTATAATAACATCATACAGCCGCTGAGTGATGAAACAAACAGCTCCTGTTTGTTTCATAGCGTTGTTTATGATGGATTTCAAAACTGTTGTTCTGGTGTTACTTTTCCTAGCTAATTGCGGTGGTATAGTGGCAGCACGATCGGGCTGGCATCCCAATAGGCGCGGGTTCGAATCCCGCTTGTGACATCATTTTTCGCTTCGTAATCGGGTTTTATAAATAATTAAGCATATCAAATGCTAAATTATACAAAACCTTAATAAGGCCTGCCGTATTGTATGGGTCAGCATGTTGGGCTACGAAAGCGACGGATGAGAGACGGCTGCATGTAGCAGAGATGCGAATGTTAAGATAGATGTGTGGCCTGACGAGACTGGATAAGGTAAGAAATGAGTATATAAGAGGAAGTCTGAAAGTGGCGCCACTGACGGAAAAGTTGAAAAGTGAACGCCCGACTTGGTATGGAAATGTGATGAGACGGGATGAATGTAATGTTGGGCGAAGAGTTTTAAGTATGAATGTTGAAGGCTTTAGGGGTAAGGGAAGACCGAAGAAAAGATGGATGGATTGCGTGAAGCATGATATGAATAGAAAGGGAGTGAACGCAGAGATGACATCGGATAGGATTGAGTGGAACAAAAGGACATATCACGTCGACCCCAAGTAATTGGGATAAGAGCAGGGTAATGATGATGATGATTAAATGCTAAATTTCGGTAATTTGAATAACAAGGTTGTGTCATCGTTTAATACAATTCTAACTGCAAAGTTTGAAGTATTAAGCCTATAACAATGTGTAAACATTGTCGGGTAGATGGCGCATGTCACTTTAAAGACGTAAATATGATACGAAGCGAAATTTGCATGTCCTATGGTGTTCTGGTGTTCTATTTCCTAGCTAATTGCTTGGGTAAGTAAATAGCTATCTAATTGTGAAAGGCAATATATTTGCATAATTATTTCTGATATACGTGAGTATTACACATATGAAATAAAATTATTTTTACAAATGCTATCACGTTTGTATTTTTGGACTTTTTAGCGCTGAAAATTTTTAAAAACATCGCGAAAGTAAAAGTTTATTACAAATGCGAAGACATCTGTAATAATTTTTTTCTTTTCATTAATTCAAAGGAATATTCCTTTTTTCTATATTCCTAGGTGTAAAACTAATCTTGGCATGAACTCTCCTATCTCAAGATTAATGTCTACTTATAATAATTGGTGGAAAATCTTAGGGCTTGATATTTTCCACGATCAGCCTACAAGATTTAAAAAAAGTTACTGGATTCATAATTTTTTATTATTAGTACTATTGCTATATCTCTTATAGGTTGACGTGCGGTGTCCCACAGGGGTCGGTCCTTGGACCCACCCTGTGGAACATCGGCTACGACTGGGCGTTGAGAGGGAGCCTCCCACCCGGGCTGGGCGTGATCTGTTACGCCGACGACACGCTCGTCACAGCCCGCGGTGGGACGCTGGAGGAGGCGGCAGGCCTGGCGACTCTCGGCACCGAAGAGATCGTCAGGCGGATCGAGGCGCTGGGGTTGAGGGTGGCCCTGGACAAGACGGAGGCCCTCTTGTTCCATGGGCCCCGCATGGGCCCTCTCATCGGCGTTTCGATCACCGTCAATTCGGTTGACATCAGCATCCGGGCCCATATGAGGTATTTGGGCCTGGTGCTCGACGGGCATTGGTGGTTTCGGGAGCATTTCCGCAGGCTCGCTTCGCGGCTCGTCGGCGCGGCGTCCGCCCTTTCATGGCTAATGCCGAATGTGGGCGGACCGAGCGCTACGTGCCGACAGCTGTACACGGGGGTCGTCCGGTCGATGGCCCTGTACGGCGCACCGGTGTGAGCGGGGTCCCTGACCGTCCGACTCAGGGCTCTTCTGTGGCGACCACAGAGGGCCATGGCGGTCAGGGCTGTGCGCGGGTACCGCACGGTGGCGACGGAGGCAGCGTGCCTGTTGGCCGGGAGTCCCCCGTGGGACCTGGAGGCGGAAATGCTCGCCGATTTGTATCGGCGGGTGTCAGGGTTGCGCGCGGAGGGCGGTGTGGTCTCTTTGAGGGAACTCACCGCCTGGCGCGTTGACGCCCGCCTAGATGTCATTGCCCGTTGGGCAGTCCGGCTGGAGAGGCCTCGGTTCGGTGTGCGGACCGTAGAGGCTTTCCGGCCGGTGCTGATGCAGTGGTTGGAACGGCGGCACGGGGTGCTCTCCTTCCGACTGGTGCAGGTTTTGACGGGGCATGGATGCTTCGCCAAATACCTGCACAAGGTCGTCAGGAGGGAGAGTACACCGTCCTGCCACCACTGCGATTGCGACGAAGACACGGCGCAGCATACGCTCGAGGTTTGTGCCGCTTGGGCAGAGCAGCGTCGTGAACTCGTCGCAATCATCGGTGCCGACCTGACGCTGCCGACCATCGCCAGGGCGATGCTCGACAGCGTCAGGAACTGGGACGCGGTCGCAACCTTCTGCGAGGCAGTAGTCTCGCGGAAGGAGGCGGCGGAGCGCGTGCGCGAGGAGCGTCTCCTCGACGGCGCGACTGGGGCGGCGCAGGCGCGATTACCTGCGCCTGATGCCGCCCTAGCCAAGGCCGCGGGTGACTGGATCGGGGAATTAGTCCGTCACCCGCCGAGAGGCCGACCGCGTGAGGAAAGACCGACATCCTACCCGAGGGGGGGATGTCGGTCGAGGAGAGGGTACTCCTCAGGGGTATTCCGTCGGGCCGACCACTGACGTCAAGTCACTCTGCTCCGGTGATCGGCCCAACGACGAAGGCGACGTCACGGGTGGGTTACGGGTGTGCGCGCTTACGCCCCTCCGTCACCCCGGATGGAGTGGTGCGAGGAGTGCGCCGACCGTAGCCCACCCCCAAAAAAAAAAAAAAAAAAAAAATAGGTTCAATTCATTGGTTAGTTAGGAAATATGGTTATTTTATAATATTATGCATGTTTTACAAATTCTAGTCGCTAATTTTTACGCATTACTTACATCTTACTTATATTATAAATTATTTTTCTATATAACTAACTACATACTTATCTTAGATTTTACTTACCTTCTAATTATTTCTACTCGTTATTTTATTTATTAGATAATTAATTAATACTTTTCTTTTTATCTCTAACATTAATTTACGCATTGTAATATATTCCTAAATGTTGTGCACATCTGTAATTGATATAAACACTAGTTTTAAAGCACTGGAATGATATTAGCATATGTTAGTGTTTATGTCGTAGATGAGCCTTATATAAATAAATAAATTTCATAAATATATTAGCAACTAGTACAATTACTGTAAGTTTTTGTAAAACAGTGAATTCTATTTATTGTTTAAACAAAACACTATTCACTGTACTTAGCAATATTTTTTTGTATCTCGACACTGGTCAAAACGAAATAGCACGATGAAGTCGAATAGGTAGGTCACATCATTCTACGAACCGATAACTGATAGAGAAAAAAGAAAAAAGGAGAAAAGAAGATGGGTTCTTAAGTGGCGACAGCGTATTGGACAACGCAGTGTATGTGGCTCTCTACCAGGTGGACTTGGTGAAGATTGCTGAGAGTCATTGGATGCGGGCACTACAGGACTCCATTTTATGACAGTGCAGTATGAAGGAGGGTCACATCCAGTAGTGGCTAGCAAAAGGCTGAATGATGGTGATAATCTAATGAAGTACGTTAAGAACTTTTCACCTTCAGCTATCCTCTGGCCCGATATATGTCCTGGCTGTCTAGTGGAAGGTGGAACTGCAGCAATAATAAGCAGACACAAACACATGGCAGCAATATATAGCGGAGTTGGTGTCAGAAGTGTTCTGAGCGGTGGCTCTCTTATATCGAAATGTACTATCTTGACCGCCGCGCACTGCGTTAACGCTTTGTATAACAATGGTTCCCTATCCAGGTATAAAATATATATTAAGTAACAGCTTAAAATACAACTACTTTACAGTGATCATGGTCACGGGAGGATAGTCCTCACGTGACCATGATCACTGTAAAGTGTTCGAAATGTCGAGAAATTAAAAATCAAATACAAACGCGATAGAATCCGTAAAAATAATTTTATTTCAAATGTGTAATACTCGCGTAATTATCAGAAACCATTAACTAACAGCTTTTTTTCAATTGACCCTCATGTTTCAGAATCTTTAAGTTTTCTGTACAGTTCTATTATATAGTGAAAATGTATGTTAAGTGAATTTCTAAATATAAATTCTTTTTCAATTTGGGAAAACCGAAAAATTAGATGAGTCGCGCCTACACGAAATAGTTGCGGTTTCTAGTAAATATTTATAAAGAGGATGATAATGATGTCGTGGAAGAGTACTTTTGTGTTTCCTACTATTTAGAGCCGGTCTTAGGGTTTTTTTGGAGTTTATTTAGTATGAGTATTTATTAATATAATATCTAAATTACAAATGACATAATATATTATTTTTAAAATTCAAATAAATTAAAGTATCAATTATAGTAGTTAAAATATAGCTTGATCTCTGTGACAGATAGCGACAAAACCGATGAAGTAATTATAAATGCGCGTCATGTTTACAATTTTATTTTGTATCGCCTATATTTTCATTTTTTTACATGCCACTTATATCTCAACTGAATTATGAACATAAAAATATGAATATTTAAACCAAAACATGTACCTTACACGTTTTAAAATACTTAGTAACCATTTTATAAAAATATGATGCTTACGCAAGTACAAGGTCACACTGGACTGAGAATAAGATAGAGATGGGGCAATCGATAAACGTAAATCGGTAACATTCTTATTAATTATTTATAAAACAAGTAAAACTAGTACATGCACCACATGATTACTCTATAAAATAAGTAAATTGTGTTAATTTAATATTCAGACATCAGTTATAATAATTCAAATTCAAATTTATTTATTGTGGGCATAGGTTAACATTAAGTTGTACATAATTGGTAAGGCTCTCTATGTCCTGCTACACTGAGCATACAATATTATCAATTTATTATAAACATGTCATTAATTAATTAATTTATCTGATCATTTAAAAAGTCATCAATATTATAATAAGTCTTATTAATTAAGAATGTCTGTAATTTATTTTTAAAACTAAGCAAATTTGTTGTCTTCAAAATATCAGCAGGTATTTTATTAAATATTCTTGATGCCATTCCGAAAAAGCTTTTGTCTAGCATTGCTGTTCTGTGAGGTATAGCAGGGATTTTGAGTGCATTTCTCTTAGAAATAAGCTCGCCAAATAGCAGTTTGTTAGTTCTAACAAAGATTCCTACCTCATATATATAAATACATGTAAATGTCATTATGTTATAATATATATATAATTATTATATTATATTATTAATTTAAAATTATATTATTATAATATTATTATTATATTATATTATTAATTTAAAATTATATTATATTAGTGTTAAAACTTTCACTCGACTTTTTGTCGGATTTTTATAAATACCCCGTCCCGTTGCCTACGGGAAAAGAGATATCTATATCCCCACTCTATTTCTTGTGTGATGTGTGCGTGTTGTTGATGTTGCTCTGGGGCCTCTTCCTCTTATCCTGCCCTGTCGTGTGTTTATATTCGTTGTTTGTTGCGTGTCTAGTCTGTGTGTGTGGCTTTCTTCTTCTGGTGTATGTGTAGTTTGTGTATTTGCTGTGTTCTGTGTGTGAGCTGTCTGATTGCTACGTCTGCCCCTTCCTCCTCTAACTGTTTCTGGAATGTCGACTGTTATGTTTGTATCCTGAGTGTTTGTTGTTAACTGCGTATTTTCTGATTGTTGAGTGTTTGATGCTTGTTGTTCATTTTGTGCGAGTTCTTGTTGTGTGTTTGTGTTATTTACAAACACTGTATCTCCTAGAACTTTACTAATTATGGTTGATGAGTGTATGGCTGCCTGTTTTTGAAGTATGGTTATATCTATTGTGGTGCCTAATTTTTCTAAATATGTATTTATGCTTTTCGCTACTACTCCTGTTGCTCCTACTACTATTGGAATAACAGCCGTTTGTGTGTTCCACAAACGACTGATTTCTGTTTTCAAAAGGTCATATTTACTTAATTTTTCTATCTCTTTAGCTCCGATGTTATAGTCTGATGGTACTGATATATCTATTAAAAATGTTTTATTATTTATTTTATCAATATAAATTAAATCTGGTCTGTTGTGTGTCACTGTAATGTCAGTTTGTACAGGTGTTTCCCACATGATTTTGGTTGTGTCGTTTTCTTTTACTTGGGGCTGGATCATGGTTTCTTTCCACCATAAGGGTGAAACTTCTATTTTATGTTTTTTTGCGAGACACCAGTAGACGTATTGAACAAGATTATTATGCCTTTTGACATAATAAGTGCCTGCCAATTTTTCGCACCCGGAGATGATATGTTGGGCTGTTTCGTCTTTTACGCGGCAAAGTCTGCATTTTCCATCCACTGCTGCCCTTAGTATGTCCCGCTGGTGTTGTAGTGTCATAACTGCCTGATCTTGTATCGCGAATACAGCAGAAACTATTCCTGGAGATACGTGTTGTTTTTTGATCCATTTAAAAGAGAGTTCTGTGTTTATGTTGGCCTGATCTAATACTTTTTTAGGGAATTGTCCGTGTAACTGCTTACCTCGCCATGATGTGTTTTGTGTTTTAACTATTGCTTGTTTTATCTCTGTGTCTGTGTGTGAATTGTTTTGTGGTAAGTTTAATTGTTGCTCTATTTCTCGTGATTCCTTTATTATTGAGTATTTATCCTTATTAATATCATGTTGTACTATTGCCTTAATCATATCATCGAATTCCGTCTTCAAATATTGTTTATATTTAACTATTTGTGATTTGTACATGTATTCTACGTTTATTAAACCTCTTCCCCCTTGTGTTATCGGTAAGTATAATCTTTCGACTTCTGCTTTCTGTTGGTGTGCTTTTTTAATTGCTAGTAGTTTTCTGGTTTTCGTATCTATTTTCTTTAAATCGGTGATTTTGTAGTTTATAATTCCAAATGAGTAGAGTAGTACTGGTATTGCATATGTGTTTATTCCTTTTATAATATTGCGGGCGTTGAGGTGTGTTTGTATTAGTTTTTTAACTCTTTTAGTATATTCTTTAGTTATTTGCTCCCTAATTTTGCTGTGTTCTATTTTTCCTGATTCGTGTATTCCCAAATATTTATAACTATCTCCTACTTGAAGTTCCTTAAATTTCTCCTGACTTAGTAGAATATGTCCTTCCCCAGATACAGTACTTCTGTGACCTGCCCTAATGTGAATTACGTTACATTTATCCAATCCAAATCGCATCCCTATGTCGCTAGTAAATATCTCTACACTATCTAACAAAACTTTAAGATTACTTTTATTATTTGCGTAAATTTTGAGGTCATCCATATATACTAAATGGTTTATCCAGAAACTATCCTTGAGTTTGTATCCTTTCAATTCATATTTGTTAAGTATAAAAGAAATAGGATTTATTGCTAAACAAAACAGTAGTGGTGAGAGGGAGTCCCCTTGGAAGATACCGCGCTTAATATAAATCGGTTCAGTAGTTATCGACTCTTGAGAGCCCCGAGCTGTCATTATCACCTTCCATGCTGGCATTGACCACTCCAGAAACCTTTTGATCACAGGTGGACATTTATAGATATCGAGTACTTTAAGTAGCCATTCATGGGAAACAGTATCAAAAGCTTTCTGATAGTCGATCCACGCCATACTCAAATTCTTTTGGGATTGATGTGCATCCTCCAATATTGCCTTATTTACCATCAAATGGTCTTTGCACCCTCTAGCTCCGCGCCGGCATCCTCTTTGTTCTATTGACATTATGTCATTTGAATCGCAGTGGCTGTACAGTATGTCTGCTAAAACGGATGTTAACAATTTATATATATTAGGTAGACATGCTATTGGTCTCCAATTTTTTGGTTCTGCTGTGTTACAATTTTTTGGTATCAATATAACTTGGCCAGTGGTAAACCATTCTTCGAGTGGTTCTTGTCCTGTGATTATTTTGGTGAATAACAGAGATAGATATTTGTGTGTGCTAGTGAGGTATTTTAGGTAGTAATTTTGTATTTTGTCTATACCCGGGGTCTTCCAATTTAATAGCTTCCTTATGGCAGTTTTTACTTGTTCTATTGTAATTTCTTCTATGTTTGTTGTATCTATTGTATTAGTTGTTTCTTCTACTTCTTTTATCCAATTAGCTTGTGTGTTGTACTTTGTAGGTGTTGATAGTATTGACGTCCAAAATTCTTCTATTCCTTCCTTAGTCGGTAGTTTGATATCTGAGTTATTATTGTTTCCTAAGCTTCTATATAATTTATGTTCATTTTCGGCAAATAACTGATTTTGTTCTTTCCTGCCGCTTATTTCTTCATATCGTTTTATTCTAGCGGCTAGTGCTTTTTAGCAGTTGCGTATATTATATTGTTTATGGATATAAGGCCGTTGTTAGTTATCAATAGGTTAGGTATGTATTTGTTAATAGTGTGTAAGTTGTCTATAAATTGTTTGTTTATTTTTGCTTTTGGTAGGAATAATCGATCGGCTAAAGTAGTTTCTGTGGTTTCTGCTAAAATTTGTAAGAATTGCAAAATTAATGGATTCTGATCTTCGTTAACCTCTATATTACTAGTAAGTTCGTCTATTGTAGCTGCTTGCTCTGGTGAATTGTGTGTTTGTTGCGTGTTTGCAGTTGTTGTGATTGCGTGTATGTTTGGTGCTGTATCTGCGTGTTCACTGTCAATTGACACATAATCTGTGCTTGTTGATGGTAATGTAAGTGTACCTTCTGCTTGTCGTTTTATTCGATCTTGTATCTCTTGTGAAATAACATTTTGTTTGATAATCCTGCGTGCCTGGTTGGATAACTTATTTCCATCGAATTTTCGAATTTTGGGATTATTCGGATTTCTGTCTTTGAAAAGTGTGTATAATTTCCTAATGTAGCCGGGTCCCGCAATGCGGGCTTTAAAGTAACAGTAAAGTAACTCCTCCGTCTCCTCGTTTGACCACTTTCTTCGTCTATCTTCATTACCTATTGTGGTCGATGCAGACGAGCCGACAGAGTCTGTGGGCGAAGCCCTACTCTGCAAAGCATCGTCCGCCCCCTCCCCGCCCCGTTGGTCGGCTGTAGCATCTTCGGTCCTCCCGACTCTCGCCCGCCTGTTCAGCAGAGAGCCGGTTATAATATTATTTTAAATTATATTATATTATATTATTAATTTAAATTAATTATTATATTATTATATATATAATTATATATAATCATTAATAAGACCATTTCTTTTATATTAAAAAGATAATTTCTTTTATAAAATAAACATGATTTTCTTCATTAAATAATCTGTGACCAAGAACTCATCATCAACCTACAGGAATGCGCCAGCGATGATGATAATAGTGACGATGAACTTGGATGTATTCCTTTCGAATAAAAAAAAAATTAACAGCTTTAGTTTAAATTAAATAAAATCCATTTATTTAAATTCTATAAGATTTACATAGATTGTTTTAAATTTATAATAGATTCATCCATCTATTTGATTAAAATTCAATAAGATTTTCATACATTGTTTTTCAATTGCAGTAGCATATAACTTTAAAAAATAAGGAATTATATCGACAAATATACGGACTGCATCGTAAGCGTGCGGAACTAGTGAGAACTGTCACAGAGATCATGTTATATTTTATAGACTATAACAATAAACTCATCATATATAAACGACCAGTATTGAACGAAAAACAGGTGAACCGACGACCTAGTGAAAGTTGCTGGGAATTGTTGGATGCGAGTGGCGCAGGACTACATTTTGTGGTAATATATAGGAGGCTTACGTCTAGCAATGGACGACAAAGGGCTGAATGATGATGATGCTCAGCGAGAGTTCTAGTATGCATACTTTATTTTCTGAAAGACAAAATGTGGGTCACGAAATACTAATTATATAATTAACAATGTACTTATGTACATTGGATGCCAGCATATGTGAGAAGTTGGTTAGACGGCCCATTTAGAGCCAAGAATGGCGCGTACAGTACACGGCAATAAATACTATAAAACAACCCTTGGCAAGAAATAATTAGCTAATTTCGGTTTCGTAGAGCATTGCCCTTGTTGCTCACTAACTGTGTAGCGCACTATGCACTGACAGTCTCCTATCTACAAGAACTGTTAAATCATCATCATCTCAGCTCATATGTGTCCCACTGTTGGGCTCGAGCCTCCTCCATAAACGAAGGGAAATAGACCTACTATACCACGCTGGTCAGATGTGTTGGCATAGGGTTTTGTTTCGAGTTTTCCTTCTTTCGCATAGATGTTATATGCATTTTACATCCCTTAGTCGTCTCGTGCGATCACCCACGGGTAAGATACGGGGTGGTGAATTGTATTCTTACTCCATCACCACACGGAAAAGTCTCCTATCTACAAGAACTGTTAAAACAATTATGAGTTTTTGGTACTAAATAAGATACATCAGTTCTTTATGCTTTCTTTTTCGAAATTGTTGCAGTTTTAACCACTTTTACTTTCATCGTCATCCTGGTCCTATCTCAATTATTTGGAGTCGATGTAATATGTCCTTTTCTTCCATATAGCCCTATCAGACGTCATTTACGTGATCACTCCCTGTTTATTCATGTCATGCTTCATGTAGACCATCTATCTTTTATTCCCTTACCCCTAAGCCTTCAACATTTATATTTAAATCTTTCCTCACAACATTACGTTTATTCCCACTCATCAAATGTTCATACTACGTCAACCGTTCACTTCTTAACTTCTGTGTCACTGGCGCAACTTTGAAACTTTTTCTTTTACATCCATTCCTTATTTTATCAGTCTCGTCGTGCAATATACCCATCTCAACATTCGCATCTTCACTACATGCAATTGTCTCTAATCCGTTACTTTTGTATCTCAACATGCTAATCCATACGTAAATGATATTAACATTCTTATACTGAACATTTTACAGCAATCTCCGCGTGATTGTCGGTTTAATGGAAGCATCAGGTACACGGCGGTACGTAACGTGACACATCCTGATTATAATGCCAATCTCACGACGAACGATATTACACTGCTCATTACCAGTGTTGATGTACAACTGGAAAGTACTGTGCAGCTTGTAAGTTTAAGCTATGACTATATTGGAGCTGGTGTTCTTGCTAGAGTAGCTGGTTGGGGCGCGCTTAAATTAAGTGTCAAAAAAAAGTTAAAATAGGCATAAATCTTTCAATACCTATTAGTCGCTGCTTACGTGGTATTTTCTATTCCAATCAGCTAATTCTCGTTCTTTACAAAGCTTTACAAGTGTAGTAGTCGATAGTTCACTTGAAATTATGGTTAATAAGCACAATGATCACGGAATAACTGCTCATCAAAGTGTTTGCACAGTGCCGAAATATCGAAAACTCGTAAATAATGAAATATTTGTTATAAATCCGGTTAACCACAATTTCGCGAGTATTGGTGATCATGATAGTTTGAAATCCTAGTGCGGTTTAGTATTGAGGTATTGAATTTGCTTTGTTTTGGGATGTTGTTATTTGCTTATTACCTAGTTACTCGTACATAGAAGGCACGAAGGAAGAGCACTCAGCCAGAAGGCACGTGTAGCAATACGTAACGCAGTGCTTGTCCCAACATTACTGTATGGAAGCGAGAGTTGGGTATGCAGAAAAGAGTATGAATGTAAAATTAATGCGGTCGAAATGCGATCTCTTCGGAAAATCTGTGGAGTTAAGCTGACCGACCGCATTCGTAACGACGACGTAAGAGAGCGAGTAGGTATGAAAGAGAGTATTGGTGTAAAGATGCGAAAGGGAATGCTCCGATGGTTCGGACATGTGGAAAGAATGCCGAACGAACGTCTGGTTAAGAAGATATACAATGCGAAAGTGGAAGGATGTAGGTACCGAGGGAGACCGAGACTAACCTACCTAGACCAGATCGGTCAGGTACTGAAGGAAGGTGGAGTCAAGAGTCTCCGAAACCGGCGAGCGTGTATGAAGAGAATTATGAATGTTGAGGAAGCGAGTGAAGTATGCAGAGATAGAGTTCTCTGGCACTCTGTTCTCTCTGCCTACCCTGCAAGGGATATGGCGTGATGATATGTATATATGTATGTACTCGTACATTGTAGCCGTATCGCCTACTTAGAAAAGAATTGTATGTTCTTAATATTTTTAAGGAGTTATAATGTGGATAAAATGATGTAAACACAACACAGGATATAAAGTATTTCAAAAGTGATGCTCCATTACAAAATTCGAAGGATATAATAATATAAATAAGGATATATATACATACATACATACATATCATCACGCCATATCCCTTGCAGGGTAGGCAGAGAGAACAGAGTGCCATAGAACTCTATCTCTGCATACTTCACTCGCTTCCTCAACATTCATAATTCTTTTCATACACGCTCGCCGGTTTCGGAGACTCTTGACTCCACCTTCCTTCAGTACATGACCGATCTGGTCTAGGTAGGTTAGTCTCGGTCTCCCTCGGTACCTACATCCTTCCACTTTCGCATTGTATATCTTCTTAACCAGGCGTTCGTTCGGCATTCTTTGTTCATGTCCGAACCATCGGAGCATTCCCTTTCGCATCTTTACACCAATACTCTCTTTCATACCTACTCGCTCTCTTACATCGTCGTTACGAATGCGGTCGGTCAGCCTAACTCCACAGATTTGCCGCAGAGATCGCATTTCGACCGCATTAATTTTACTTTCATACTCTTTTCTGCATACCCAACTCTCGCTTCCATACAGTAATGTTGGGACAAGCACTGCGTTATGTATTGCTACACGTGCCTTCTGGCTGAGGTGGTGGCTGCCAAGAAGTTGCCCCAACGTTCCGTTCACTCTATTTCCCGCATTCACTCTTCGCTCTATATCAGTGGTGTACCTTCCATCTCGGCTAAATCCACATCCAAGATATACAAATTCATCCACTTGCTCTAGTATATCATTACCTATTGTTACTTTTACATCTGTAGGCTTACTCTTGAATACAGTTTCGATTTCGATTCCGATTCAATTCCAATCTCACCAAATTTATATTTGGTACTCTTGAACAAAATCGAAAATGAAATTGAAATCGTAAAAACGATCGACTCGGAATATTAAGAAATATTGCGATCAACACTATAGAGTGTGGCCATATAAAATTAAACTTAACCCACCATTAATAAAATTATAAAAATGATAATATTTCTTGGAAAATCTTTACGATTATTCATAAAATTAATTATTATTAAATATAATATAGCATTATACTAGTTTATGACATCTAAACAGAATTAAAGCTTACAAATGTATAATAACTGTGGCTAATAGTGTCAATACTACAAGTTTTAAAAATAGTACGTAGCAAAATTGTATGAAGACAAAGAAGAAATACCAGCTGTTTCGACAAATTTGAAATTTTATATTAAGACGAGATGAAAATTGTTCTATTTTTGCGATTTTGAAGTAGTTATTTAGCAGTAGGAGGGTGAAGGCTTAGGTAGCTTAAGAACAGAAGTATCTATTTACATATTACTTCTTAATTTTATGATTCCAAGTAAATACGAATGTTACAAAAATGCAATTACATATATGCTTTTAAATTGTGACCTAATTTCTTTTTGTAAGGCAATTTCAAAGTATCGACCCACTGAGGCATCTCATGATGTAGCAGTTGCCCGAAATGGCCTTACAATATTACACTCATTTGCAAAAAAAACGGGCACCTAAGCAATGAACCATTTCAAATGTTAATATTTCTTTGTTTGATAATTATAGGTAGTTTTATCCACACAATTTGGTAAATTAATAAGAAAATAATCGTTTTCATCAGTATTTCATAAAATTTAGATACAATTTATGGGAAATAATGCTAAACCTCGCTAGTAGTGTATATTCGCTAGTAGTGCATATGCTCATGAAGTAAAAATAAAAAAGTTTTTTTGTTTGTTTTTCTTTAATAAAGTAAAAGCAGATAAATGTTTAGTATCGAGTGTGACCCCCTCTAGCTAAAATCACAGCTGGAATTCGTCTGGGCATGCTAGCGAGTATATCCCGGATACTTGCTTGCGGAATACGTTCCCACTCCGCAGTAATCACATTCTTCAGCTCTCTGATGGTCTGCGGAGCCGGGTGTACTGATCTCACACGCCGTTTCAGAACGTCCCAGACATGCTCTATGGGATTGAGGTCGGGACTTCGAGCTGGCCAATCCAAACGACGAATGCCGACCTCTTGCACATACGCATTAACATCGCGGGATCGGTAGGCGCGAGCATTGTCGTCCATAAAAATCGAGTCTTCACCTAGAGCGGCCAATGCGGGTTGTGCATGAGAAATTAGAACTTCCGTTATGTATCGATGCCCAGTCAGTGAGCCGTTTTCAATGAAGACTAACTCTGTACGATCCATTGAATTTATTCCTGCCCAAAACATAACAGAGCCCCCACCATAAGGTGTGATTTCTTCGAAACATGCCTCTGCAAAGCGTTCTCCTTGTCTTCTTAGCACTCGCCGACGTCGATCTTCACCGAACAGAGATATCCTGGCTTCATCAGAGAACAAAACCCTATTCCAATCGTCTTGAGTCCATGATTCACAATTTCTAGCGAACCTAAGCCTGTGAACTCTGTGCTCACGGAGTAATTTGGGGCCGCGGGCCGGGCGGTGACTGCGTATATTGGCAGCGAGAAGCCTCCTCCTGACCGTCCATAGACTAATATGCACATTTCTTACTTCTTGGAGGTTGTTCTTAAGATCCACATACGAAGATTTGCGATTTCTCAATGCGCGACTCACAAGAAAACGATCATCCCGTGGTTGGGTACATGGTTTTCTTCCAGAACCAGGCCTTCTCTCGACGGAACCAGTCTCCTGATATCGCTGCCAGGTCCTTTGGACTGTCGAGCGACTAACATTTAGCCTCCTAGCCACGAAACATTGGCTGCAACCCTCTTCAAGCAGCGCGATAATTTTGGTAGCTTTTACCACTTTATCTACCATTTTTGATACAGCCAAACAGCATTAAATAAAGCTTTGACAGTCAAGGATATGAAATTAATCGATAAAAATTGAATAAAAGTTATGAAAGTCGATGTTAACTTCTGGAACTTCGCGCCAAAAATGTAGGATAAAAAGGGGTTTTCTGTAAAAATTAACATCAAATGAAAAATTGAATTTAGAACGTACTTTTTTAAATACCACAGCATTTTTAAAACCGGCCAGTAACGTGTACAAACGATTGAAACCTTTTTGGTATTGTATCTTTTTAAATATGAATGAAAATCAAAACCGCCCGTTTTTTTTTGCAAATGAGTGTATAAGTCTGCCACAAATACTATGGAATTCAGTGTGGTGACAGAATAAGAATTCAATTCAACACACATATTATCTTACCAGTGGGTGTCGAAAAAGATGACTAAGGTATATTATATTCATATAACATCATAAGTGATGTAAGAAAAGAAAATGAAAACCTCAACAACCTGCCTGTTATAGTAGGTCAATTTCCCTATTTCTATTGTGGAGAAGGCTCGAGCCAAAGAGTAAAGTTATTAAATTGAAAAAGAGTGGCAACTCGATGATAAAATATGCATGTATGGAAAGTGCTGCCACCCAGAGTTTAGGCGGTGAACTAAAGTTGAAGTAATATATATACATATCTACATGTGTATGTGTAATTACATAGAATTTTCTTTTACTATGAAAGCTACCCTGAAATAAAAAAAAAACATATCAGCTGATAATTGAACAATAATAATATCAGCCTAACATTGAAACTTGAGATAATTTTCAGAAAAATATCAATAGCCGAAAATAGATCGATGACAATAAGTACCTACGCTGGGAACAAAAAATAACAATTTTCAGTTGTCAAACGTTTGACAGGCAGGACAAAATGGCAGCAGTTAAGTTTGTACAACCAATCTGTAGGCGGCGCGGCGGTCAGTAAAAATAAGTAATGTTTTAAGTGTGCCCCCCCAGGCTCGAGCCAAGCAGTGGGAACTATATTAGCTGAGATAATGAATGACCAAAGAATAGTTGCTATTATATTCATAGCACATGTATCTAACACAGACATACCTATATTCTGGGGGGGCACACTTAAAACATTTCTTATTTTTACTGACTGTCGCGCCGCCTACAGATTGGTTGTACAAACTTAACTGCTGCCATTTTGTCCTGTCTGTCAAACGTTTGACAACTGAGAATTGTTATTTTTTGTTCCTAGCATAGGTACTTATTGTCATCGATCTATTTTCGGTTATTGATATTCTTTCTGAAAAATATCTCAAGTTTCATTGTTAGGCTGATATTATTATTGTTTAGTTATCAGCTGATATGTTATTTTTTATATTTCAGGGTAGCTTTCATAGTAAAAGAAAATTCTATGTAATTACACATGCACATGTAGATATGTATATATATTTCTTCAACTTTAGTTCACTGTCTAAACTCTGGGTGGCAGCACTTTCCATACATGCATATTTTATCATCGAGTTGCCACTCTTTTTCAGTTTAATAACTTTACTCTTTGCCTATATTATTTCATTATATGAATTTTGAAGAAAGGTAGAAATATAGTAAAAACTGTTTCAATTTTAAATAAAAAGTATGATATTTAATCTTTCAATCATACATAATTAGAAACTTAAGATTTAATATATTAGGATATAGAATAGTAATTTTTCTTTTAAGTATAGATTAAGCTTAAGTAAAAAAAAACAATAACTATGTAATATTTCCATGAAATAAAAGGCTTTTTATTTTAAATTTATATTATTATTTAATCTTTAAAAAGTTATTTTTTTATTCTTATATAACTAAATAATGGAAAAATGATTTACAAATCACTATTAAATTAAAACATTAACATTTTATTGAATATGCCATGCAACTCACAGCACTTTCTATAGTGTGACATTTTAGTCTCCTGCAGCTCCAAAGAAAAATGTTCTTCATACTCAGCTGCTTCTTGATGAGGACATGCTGCTCTTGAGGATTATGTGGCCATATCTTCATTATCATCTTGTTATAGAAGCATTTCATTACACTTCATTACAAATCTATGAAAATACAATAACTGCATTACAAATCTATGAAAATACAATAAGTCTGATGATTTATAAGTTTATTATTAGCCAAACCTATTTTACCTTTACTGTTACTATTATGATATAAGGTAGATGACAGCAGGGAAAATATATAATATTATTATACAACCAATATAAAACACTATCAACATTACAGTTAGATATGAAGCGCTAAAATAAATATATAAATTAACAATTCCCAAGGCAATTTTTTAAATTAGTAATGATTGTTCTATAAATTTTTTATTCTCTAATTGGTATATTTTATATAATACAATAGCGCTTACTCCTGTTATAAAAGTTTAGGGATGATGGTGACATTGTATTCTTCCTTTGTCACTGCCTAAATATCAGAAGTTTACATACTTCTTTCATAAACAAATAACAATTATTTAACATACTGAATTTCTTATTATTCACTATCATTTCATATAGAAGAATCACATAGGGCCTAGGGGAAACTAACCTACTAATATGTCTATTTCCAACTGTTCATCAAGTTATCAATATTCATTATTGAATATAGGCCTCACCACAGCGGGTATATAGTGCAATAATCACCTAGGGTACACAGGTTGAAGATCACAGTTACACCAACTATATACATAGCTTTTTCTGTTGATAAACCTTTCCTCATTTTATGACAGTCTTATTATGGTACTGTATGTGACTGTATATGACATCAATACAACTTACAACAGATGGAATATTATAGTTTTCATAAAATTACTGAAAATCTTTCACAAGCAACTAATGGTTTTTAAAAATTAAGTCTATTGTTCTTATTTATTAAAACGTATGTAATATACCTTCATTTGCATCAATTTTGATTTCCATTTATCTAGAATTTGTTGTCTATTGAGTACCAATGTATCTTCGTGTATGGCCTTCACAACAATTGTTGTCTATCAATGTATATCAGTAATACTGGTAACTTCCAGTAGCATAGAATGAAAGAGCAGCTTATACCTTAAAATAGAAATGGGACTAAATTATAAAATACCAAGCACGAAAACAATCTTTTATAAATAAGTAATAAGACTATACATACTTTGTATCGTGTGGATATATCGTTGCGGCCTTTAACATTAAAGGCTCTAATTCACCATCTAACACTTTAAAAAGTTCCTGCAAGATCCTTGTCGTCTTGTGTAAATAATTGTCAGTCATGGAAAAGGATTTTTGATATAACTGGCAGTTCTCTTCAATCTTCACCCTATAGTACTTCTATCTTATGAGTATTATCTAAAATATTCAATATTGGTTCCAAACGTGCCTTACTTTCTTAGAAAATTATTACAATCACAGAACTCAATCGCCAAAAAGATGCTTTGGTGGGATCGTGAAATTTTTACGATTCCAACGTGAATGTTTATGTCAAAATCGCGTCAAGAGTAGCAAATATTTGACTCTATCGTGAAAAGTCGATCTCATTTAGTTTAAAAAAATTCCACCTAATTTGAAACCAATCCTGCGCTAGTGTCGCTTTCAAGAGTACCAAATTGCTTAAATTCGAGGTGAAAGCGTATTTAGGATTGGAATCGAGATTCAGTAGGTACTGTTCTGGTTTTATCTCGTTCAAAGACCATTATTTTGGTTTTGCTCACATTCACGCGTAGACCCCTTTTCTTACAATCTTCTGTCATTGTGTCGACTAGAGTCTGCAGGTCAGTCGCTGACTGTGCCAGCAGTACTGCATCATCTGCATAAAGCAGAGCAGTGACCACTGAGTCGCCCATCTGGACTCCCACATTCATATCGTTCAACCTTTGGAGACATTTATCCAGATATATGAGAAACAGCCTGGCTGACAGAACGCACCCCTGCTTAACGCCGATATTGACGTCAAACCAAGGCGACATTCCATCATCCAGCCGCACACAGGCTCTACAGCCCATGTAACTGGACTGCACAGCAGACTGTACACCTGTAGCAGTTTACCGCTAATACCATACGCCGGTAAAATGTCCCAAAGTTCCTTTCGTACAACCGTGTCAAATGCTCTCTCCAGATCCACAAAACTGCAGAAAACCCTCTGACCTAGAGCCAGATGCTTCTCCACAATGTTGCGCAGAGAGAACACTTGATCCATGCATCCCCTTCCACTCCTGAAACCTCCTTGTGTCTCACACAGTAAACCATCGGACACCATCCTCATTCTCCTTTCAATAATTTTACCATACATTTTTGCTGCCAAACTGGTCAAGCTTATGGCTCTGTAATTTGCGCAGTCACAACGTGAACCCTTGTTTTTAAACAAAGGCACGATGACTGCGCTATTCCAGTCCCCGGGAACCATTCCCGAGCTCCAACATAAATTGAGGAGCAACAGGAACGCCTCCCAGACACAAGAGCCACCAAGCTTGATCATCTCGGCAGACACCATATCAATGCCCGCTGCCTTATCATTTTTCAAACTTCTTATCGCCCATTCAACTTCATCCATACTGATGCCATCGGAGGACGCCGTTGTCGAATGTTGATCTACTAAACCACATGCAACACCGGCGCCAACCGTAGCATCCGCATACATATCACCAAAATATTCACTCCATCGGCTTAACACGTCTTGTGTTTGTGTAAGAATGTCTCCACCTTTAGACCTTATTTTATTCATTCTGAAGGCTGACCAACCACCCCGAGACTTCTTCACATCCCTCCAAAAGAGTTTGGTGTTACCCTCGAAGTTTTTAGTCAGCCTATCTTCTGCACTCATACTTGCTCTATCACGTTTCTCTTTCACTAAGGCCTTGGTGTCATTCTTACATTGCCGATATATTTCTTTCTTCTGTTCAGTCATACTGTCATTCAGATTCAAAGAAGAGACATAGTCCAGCCACGCTTTCTTCTTTTGATCTACGGAAGCTGCCACTTCCGCATCCCACCATGCATCACCATTTGTTTTTCTATGCTTCTTTGAACTTCCACATACTTCTTTCGCTGTATCTACCATACTCTCTTTCAATACTCTCCAGCATTCTTCAATGTCCGATTGCGGCTGGCTTGCCATCGTCAGCCGTTCTCGGACACCCTCTGTATACTTTTCTCTTACACACTCTTCTTGCAACCTTTCAACCGTTATTCTTTCAAACCCTCCGAAGTGGACACGCTCTCGCCAGTGCCTCCACTTTCTGAACAGACCACTAAATCTCGCAATAACGAGATAGTGGTCCGTATCGACTGTGGGGCCCCTGTAGGCTCTTGCGTCCAATATTTTGCTTCGGAGGCGACTGTCTACCAAAATTAAATCTATTATGCTTTTCTGTTCATTCCTTCTCCATGTATACATATGGATGTCCTTATATTGGAAAAATGTATTTGACACAATAAGGTTTCTCTCCATGCATACATCCGCTATGAGCCTACCTGCGTCGTTCACTCTCTTATCACCAAATGGATCAAGTACGTCCTCATAGTCGGGACGCTTGGTCCCCACCCATCCGTTCAAATCTCCGCATACAATCACGCGTTCACTGGTTTCTGCCATATCCAGAACATCCCTAACATTGTCCCAAAACTTCTATAGGTCTGATGCCACCGAGGATCCTACGGGAGCATATGCTACAACCATGAATACCTTGGTGACACCTAGTTTTATACGGACCCAAAGAAGTCTGGGATCATACATTCCGTCATACATTTCGTAATCCTTCACACCTTAGGCCAAACGAGAGGACAACAGCACTCCTACCCCCATGCTGGCTCGATCGCTCTGTGGTACACCTGACCACAGAGCCATCCCGCCACCAGGAAGATCGCAGGCGTCGCTGCCCCTTTGCTTGGTCTCTGTTACACAGAGCACGTCTAGCTGTTTGTCCGCCATGACGGATATCAGCTCGTGCAACTTACCTTCCACACAACCTCTTACATTCCACGTGCCCACCCGGCACTCTGCTCTCCCCGACTCGCCTAACTGGGCAAGGCGTGATGGGTGGCGGCCCCCATCGCCGCAACTGCCGATGTTCGTACCGACGGGGGCGGGTCGGTACGCGTCGCCTCCGGGGGACGCCCTAACCCGCATTGCGGTACGCATATCGAGCCGGATTAGCAGTCTAATTAGACTGGCAGGGGACGCGAACGAGCACGCTCCGGACAATGCTCCCCTATATATATAATATATTAAATAATTTAATTTAATTAGGCATATTAAATGCTAAATTTCAGTAATTTGAATAACAAGGTTGTGTCATCGTTTACATATACAATTCTAACTGCAAAGTTTGAAGTATTAAGCCTACAATGTGTAAACACTGTCGGGTAGATGGCGCACGTCACCTTAAAGACGTAAATATGATACGAAGCGAGATTTGAATGTCCTACAATAGTTCACGGTGGTGTAAGTAGCAGCACGATTGTGCCGGAATCCCAATAGGTGCGGGTTCGAAACCCGCTTGTGACATCATTTTTCGCTTCATAATCGGGTTTTTATAAAGACCATAAATATATTGAGTTTATCGTAATATGTATGTCTATCCTTTACAAGTTAGGCTAGGTCTAAGTTTCAATTTGAATTTATAAATGACAGAAGTATTACTCTAAATTATATTTTTCAAAGATAACTGTACTTCAATATATTTTTCATATTCAGGTTTGCTTCCTCACAGTTTTCAAGAATTAGACGTTACCACGATCGACACTCAGAAATGTGTGGAAGATGTTGCTAACGCTGTTATTGAGTTAGATATGTATGTACCTCCAGTTGATCCTGTTAAACCCACAGCACCACATTGATAACATTTGAATTCTTTATATCTGCACGTAAGCACACCATGACTGCTACTGCCAACGCTGAACATTTACTTACTGACATCTTGAGTACCCTCGATTCTGGGGCCTGCTCCCGAGTTCTCTCCACGGCCTCGGCGTCTCGCTCAGCCGCTTCTAAGGTATCAATTCCGCTATGTAGTCAGATATTGTTTCTCCATGTACCTGACGTCTTTGTCTGAATTTATATCTCTCTGCTAAAAGTGACGGTTTCGGTTGTAAATGCCGTTGCAATATATCTAGCGCCTCGGCATAGGTTAAACAGGAGGGCTTCCTGGGGCTGGATAATGTGGATAACAATTCGTAGGCTTGTTCTCCTAGTAATGCTATTAATGTCGGTAATCTCAATTCTTCCGTTATCTTATTCGCTTTAAAATACATTTCCAAACGGTCAACATACGCAGTCCAGTTTCCATTTTTAATGTCAAATTCGCGCACCTTTTCTACTGACATTATTTATTTATTGTTAAATCGTCTTATTATCACACTTTTACAATACTATTTAAACCGATTTTTATCCTCGTCGCCACTGTTAAATAAAAGACGTGTATTCTTTGAACGTATATAATTGACTGTGCTGGCAACTGACAAGCCCCCGCTAGTGCGTGAGCTACCCGCTATTACAATATATGCAAGAGATCCCATACTCCAGGTCTGCACTATTCACTCCGTTGGACACGGTGTTTGCCATGTAAGTAAAATAATTTCTGTTCAATAGTTCTATAGAACAGGGGCGATTAAGCAATTCATCGCGACCAAATGAACGATTGCAATTAGTGAAGATGTCTATGACAAAGTATTAAATAAAGGTTAACAGATAGGATTTCACTTAAAAAGAATTATACAGCATTAGCTGCAGCATTATTGCAAGTAGTGGTTAATTAGTGGAACCATTTAGAAAGAAAGAAAGAAAAGTATTTATTTTATGCCACGAAGGAGAAACGTTAGGAACGCACAGAAAGAAAACCTTACAATAAATGAAAAACACATGAAACTATAAACTAAATAAGGAGACATAAAAATTATGTCGAGTGAACGTCTCAGCTGCGGCAGAAAAAGGATAACTGCTCAGCAATTGTTGTGATGTCAATGTAACACCACAACGCTGATTTTCAGCAATGTCCTTTTTTAGCAAACCAAAATAAAATATATCTTAGTAATATTAGCAATGGTATAATGGTTAAACTTTTCTGTAGCTTTCATGACGTGGTCATGCTGTGCAATAAACAAACCAGCGGTTAGTGGCTGAAGATTATACTTTATTGAAAGTTTATCAAACACTCATAAATAATTACGGATCTGTAGATCCGGAGTCGTCTGACCGCAGCTATCCAACGGCCTGAAGTCACGCCGCATTTTCAAAATTCATTGCACTATATTATGTAATAATGTGACAGATTAACGAAAAACGAAATCTGTACAAATGAACAGCTTAGTAGGAGGAAAATGGCATTTACCATCTTTTAGAAATGACGCAATTAAGTATAAGCAGATACTATAATGATATTTAAGGATGAAGTTTATTACTGTGGATCGTTTAGTTCCTCACATATGCAATAGATGACACTATCTGATATTATTAAAGCTGTTTATAATAACACAATGGTTTCGTTCTATTAATATTGCAGGGTGACTTTGGTGGACCTCTGATCAGACGTGAAGACGGTCGTCAGATCGGTATTATATCATGGGGCTTTACTTGTGCTCGTGGCGTCCCCTATGTATTTACACATATCAGCGTATACAAGGAATTCATTGAAACTAACACTGTACCTAAAAATTACTTCTATAATAGTATACATAGCACAGAAAAGGAGCACTTAGAGTAGTAATAAAAAGTAATACAGTGATAGTTACAGGCTTAGAGAATAGAAAATAGTTGATAAACGCAATATTATTAATGTAAGCGCATTAAAACATGAGGCATAAATTACACAAGCAAAAGTTTCCTACCAAATGGTGCCTGATCCTGGCGGCCGTGCAACTCGCATGGTTGGGTAAACACAAAATATCGGTTTATTGCAGGTGTCCACTGTTATACTATCCTTATTAATATCATAAATGCGAAAGTAACTCTGTCTGTCTGTCTGTCGCTCTTTCACGCCAAAACTACTGAACCGATCTAAATGAAATTTGGTACACAGATAGTCTAGAGCCTGATAAAGGACATAGGCTACTTTTTAATGTAAAAAAAGAGTTTTAAGGGGGGATGAAAGGTTGTAAGGAATTATTGTCATTTTTAAAGCCAGAAGCTTGAAACTAACTTTTAGGCTATTGATTAGATATAAATAAATATGACATTCAAATTTCGTAAAAATTTACCCTTAAAGGGTAAAATAAATATAGGGGATGAAAATATTTAGGAAAGTGACATTTTACGCGGGCGAAGCTGCCCGCGGCAGAAGCTAGTATTAAATAAATATATCACCTATCTGTTTGTGTTTTAATGTTGCAAATAGTGTTATAAGTATCATCATCATCATCTCAGCTCACATAAGTCCCACTGCTGGGCTCGAGCCTCCTCCATAATGGGAGGAAAATTGACCTACTATACCACGCTGTTTAGACGTGTTGGTATAGGGTTTTCTTTCGAGTTTTCCTTCTCTTGTATAGATGTTATATAAGTACGTTTTTATCCCTTAGTCCTCTCTTACGATCACCCACGAGTAAGATAGGGGTTGGTGAATTGTATTCTTACTCCGTCACCACACGGAAAATTTATAAGTATATTAATATATAATATATTAAGGAATGTAGGTATTATAATGGTTTGCATATTTATAAATATGTATTTGAAATAAACTCTCTTTAAACGGTTTTATTTAGCTTGAGGTGTTTGTTATTTATTTGGGCAAAATTTAGTAAATAAAATTTTACCTCTTTCCTGTTGACAGATTGACCTAATATTTGGTACACAAATAGAGTTTTCATAATAATAAAAAATATATATATTCAGTCCCATAATAAATCCAAGAAGCTGCTAGAAAATGGCGGATTACATATTTTTTACAACTAATTTAATATGAGTATTCATTAATAATGCTAATTTTAGATTTATATGGTTTTCTCATGGGTACCATTGTCAGAACTGGACCAAATTAAAATGGGACCACACGGGAAGCACCAGCTTTCAAATAAAAAAAGAATCATTAAAATCGCTTCGCCCAATCGAAAGTTATGAGGTAACAAACATAAAAAAAAAACTAACGAATTGAGAACCTCCTCCTTTTTTGAAGTCATTTAATAAAAAGACTTGACTAGTAGAAATCCTATAGCAAATTTCAAATCTAAGATGAACGCTGCTACAAAATGGTGAATTACCTATTTTACAAATCCCTCAATGTGAGTAAAAAAAATAAATAAAAGGACTTGACGAGTAAGATGCTGTACATATGACAAATTTCGTATCCAAGATAGCGGTTTCTTCAAAATGACAGATTATATTTTGCTCAGCTCTCTCAACATATATATCAAATGAAAGGCAATGTCCCGCAATTAGTTGGGATAATCGACGCTCCGCTGTAATTGAATTTCTCTCGTATTTACGAGTGTATGATATCAAAGCATGTAAACCCTACATAATATCATATGTAATATCTGCTTTATTGTCAAAGGATTTGCGTCATAAATTATGTTATTTAGTAATCAACTCAACAGTTGAATTTTTTAATCATCATCATCATTACAGCTCATACACGTCTCACTCCTGGGCTCGAGTAAATAAGGTCGAGCCTCGTCCCCAGCGAGGGAAATTGACTTACTATACCACGCTGATCAGACGTGTTAAGGGTTTTGTTTAGAGTTTTCTCTCTTATATAGATGTTATATTCGTTTTATATCCTTTAGTCGTCTCTTACGATCACCCACGGGTAAGATAGAGGGTGGTGAATTTTATTCTTACTCCGTCACCACGCAGGTTTTTAGTAATTAATAAGTGATCAAAGAGCAAGTTTCTCATTTCTGTAATTTTAGGCCCCGTCTGTTGGCTAGCAGTCGATAATTGGCTAAGGTTCATAGGATATTCGGTAATGATCGGTCCAATGGCGACGAGAAGGGATTACAGTGGGTTACAGGGAAGCGCAGACAGATCACGACAATCATTTTCTTTTCCCCTCCTCACATGCAAGCAATTATCGTATACTCTAAAAATAATATAAAATAGAGTAATTTTATAAAGAAATTTAATAATATAATTTATGCGATTTTATTGCACGATGTTGGCTGTAATGAATTCTTGGAACGCACTGATACGTGTGAAAACATCCGGGGCGCCACGAGCACAGGGGAAGCCCCATGACACAATACCGAACTGGGCACTGTCTGCACCAATAACGAGAGGGCTGCCAGAGTCACCCTGCAATATAATAAAATGTTTAAATTCACGAATTTATCCCTGATTAGACAAATGTGTAATACACCCACGGCTGACTTTCGTAGTTTCAGGACCTTTTTTGCTGCTGAGGAATTTCTATAAACTCGAAATCGGTTTACATGAATCACGCTCAGGGTGATTAGTTGCATGTTTCTGATGATAGATCAAATGAAGCACAAAAAAATCAGGCTAAAATAATACTGCATCATCTCAATCTACATATATAAGTTGAGCTCACTGTTGAGCTCACTGTAGGAGGCTCGGGCTCTAAAGGATGGAAATGGACCTAGCATACCGCTGTTCATATGGGTTAGCACAGGGTATTATCTGAGTTTGCCTTTGTTTTCATCGATGTTATCTGCATAACATCAAATCATTTATTATGGATCCACGGGACATAAAGGCCTTTTCTCAAACATGCTTGGAAATTTGAGCATTATTTTGACAACCTTCTTCGAGATAAATCGAATTTGCTGTACTGAACAAATACTTGCGAGCAGCGGCCGGCAAAAAAAAGTATGAAAATCTATATCTGTCGTGTTTTAGCGGCCAAATAAATATATATGTAAATTCATATCCATCGCGTATTTTAAAAATGGAACGATTTATTACTTCAAATCATAGTAACCACATAGGCAACTTATCAGAGTTTTATTTACATTTCGAACTGGCTTGAATAAGAAAGCTGTTTAATAATGAAAAAAAATATTTTATAAAAAAAACAAAAACCGACTTCAAAACTATACTTACGATAAACGATATACACCACCGACTCCAAAAAAATAGTACTTGTAAATAAATATTAATAATTTCATTTATTATATTTCAATGCTCCTTGCTTTGAAATACAAAATATAGTATTATTATCCACTTTTCTTGACATAGTATAAGTTTAAATTACTGAAATTTAGCATTTAATATGCTTAATTATTTATAAAAGCCGATTACGAAATGAAAAATGATGTCGCAAGCGGGATTCGAACCCGCGCCTATTGGGATTCCGGCCCAATCGTGCTGCCACTACACCACCGCGACTAATTGTAGGACATGCAAATTTCACTTCGTATTATTTTTACGTCTTAAGGTGACGGTATGCTATCTACCCGACAATGTTTACACATTGTTATAGGCTTAATACTTCAAACTTTACAGTTAGAATTGTATTAAACGATGACACAACCTTGTTATTTAAATTACTGAAATTTAGCATTTAATATGGTGCATATGTTGTTCGTTATTCGTCATATATACAGTTCTACTTAATACTACTTTATTTTAATTTCCGCGCATTATTTGAGAAAAGCACTATACAAGCCTTGGCCACAAATAGGAATTGAAGGACTTACGTATATGTGCCTCGGCTACGCCTCGGCCCACATTTACACGTTCGTCCATCAATACCTCTTTTGCTGGACCCTGCAGTAATGTACTATTACATACTACTGTCAATTTTATATTTTGTAAACTAAAATACGAGAACTCGTACTTATTTGAGATGTAACTCAAATAATAACGTAAATTTTAAATAAAATTGTAAGTTTACATATTTTGCAAGTATTAACTCCAGTAAAATGCTCTTCAAAATAGGATACTTTTTTAAATGTAAAATACAAAAACATAAAACGCCTGTACCAGATCCCGCAAGTGGCATTTGATGACAAGTAACCTTCTACAGCAGCCCTCACTTCGCTTAAACTGCTTTTGAGGGAAGAGAGAGACCCGCTCCATGTAGCTACCGCAAGCAGAACTTTTCAGTGAACATGACCAAACCATAAACTACAAACTACAGTCAGAATACTTAAATAAGTAAAAGCTAAAATCATTCAACAAAACACACCACGCTGTACAATTTTCATAATAATAACTTAAAAAAAAAAACAGTGCAGACGATATTGAGGATCAGCGTCAAACACTTGTAAAAGTTAGAATAATATAAAGCAAATGCTGGGAGAGGAGTTGCTCATAACTACTCCGTATTATTCAGAGAATTTCGAAATGATTGATGATAATGTATTTTACGACACTTCTGAGTTAGAAATGGGGTGGTGAATTTTATTCTCACTTATTGTTACTTCAGGGAATAATACTTACATTGCAGGTACCAAGACCAGCAGAGTGGTATGTACAAACTTGGAGATGGGGTTGAACTGGAGGGGCATGCATTTTCAAGTCTTTTGTAGCCTGAAGTGCACGTTCCGCGCAATGTTCACCTCCGATGGTGTCGACTCTTATTTGCAGAAGAGTAGGTGAGTCAGTACCGTTTGACTAAAATAAAATATGTAATTCAATTATGCTTATAGAATGTAGACATGTATACGCATTTAAACACATATTACTATAGTATGTTTATGGCACATTAAATACATATTACGTATATATATATACATTAAATATAATAAATAGTATGCATAATAATATAACTGTGTGGTAGAGGCTACAAATACTACCAACCCTTACTACCAAGACTTTGCTCGTGGATGTCGTAAATAAAACTATTGCCAATAACCGGTCGGTCATAAAACTCCTGCCAATAACTTTTACAATGTGTACTATGAAAGAAGGGTACACATTGTATCGACCTCAAGTAATTGGGATAAGAGTAGGAGAATGATGATGATATAGTACGCATAAAGATGTCTTCATATTTTCTTATAAAGAGAGAGAGAATTTATATCTTACAGAAAGAAAAAAATGAGGTCGACATGTGCTTCCTTGAGCAACATTTAATAAAATCTCCTTCTAGGATTATGTAATTATTTGAAATTTTCGTATGTTTTTGTTATACAAGTTTCTCAATCTCATAGACTATCATTGAGGTAGTTTATTAAATCTTACGTTAAATCACCCATACAATAAAACAATATGGAATGCCTTACTCTTAATAAAAAAAATGACGCAGTTATTAGATCTTTATTTTATTATTTTTTTTTAAATCTGTATTGAAATGAAAAAGAGGGCTTTATCTAAGTATGTAATATTGCCCTTATTATTAATTTCAAATTGTTTGGTAATTGAGTTTCATTTTAATCCCTCAAGTTTTCTATTCATAATATTTTATAATTCTTAAAGGATGATGATCTCTTGTATATTGTTTTTATCATCAGAAAAGAGCAAATATTATTTTTAATTAATTATTTATATTCATTTTAAATTGTCACTTACCGCTGTCATGCCCCAGCCAGTTACCATGGATGAAACTCCACCATCAATATAAGCGTATGTCAACACTACAGGCTTCACTAGATTAGTAAATACCACTTTGTTGACCGTGATGAGCAGGCCGATGTCATTAGTGACGAGGGAGGGCACATAATTAGGGTGTGTCACATTGCGCTCGAATTTGTAACTTTCACCTCCAGTTTCCCAGAGATTGGTACCGACGACTACGCGAAGACTACTGTTTGAAAAAATATAAGACTTCTAAAATATTTTATTGTTTATATAGGTAAGTCTGAGCTATATGTAAATTCTATTTTAATTCTTAATTATTACTTGATTTAACAATAAAACAGAAAACATTTCGTAGAAACAGATTTAAAACTACTATTTGTGTACTACTCTAGTGGTAGGACTACGCTGTTGATAGTTCTCTGTGTACAACCGCGGGCCAGTCCGTCCGGGGTAGTACCACACTCTCGCAGAAGACGCGACGTCTGAATAATGGCAACGTGCTATTGCGCTTCGTTCGGTGAGCGAGAGCCGAAAGCCGAACTGGGTGGGTTTAGGGTTTGTATTGGTAGGCAGCGGTCTAATTGTACCCTTGGTATTTCAAAGCTCCAAGGGCAGCAGTAACACTTACCATCAGGTGTGCTGCTTGCTCGTTTACAATAAAAAAAATACTGAATACATAAAGACACGTTCAATGCCGACCACTCGGATCCGTGTGGGGTGGGATATAGTCCCGCAGCGGTCCTCGTAGCGGCGCCTCCCACTCGGATCCGAGTGAGCGTCCCGTTCATTTTGTGGTAGTAGGATCCGAGTGGTCGGCACCCAGTGTGCTGTGTGCCGACCACTCGTATATATAATATATGTACTTAATCAAAATTCGCCTTAAAAAGTTTAGGCTCCTAGGTAAAGTTTTTATTTATTTTGTCGTCACTGAATGTGTTTGAAAATGCATGAAAAATTTGTGCTTCAGAATATATTAAGCTGTAGTTCGCTGATATCATAAACATCAATGACAGTTGATATGAAAAGTCAGTTAATTCCAAATATTTTGACACCTGTTCAGATCCTAAAAGTTTGTTATCTCTAGCTATTGCGGACTTCAGATAGTTTCGCCTGTAGAGAAAGGGTATGCTGCAACATATAATTAATGGACACAAATTACAACCAGACTCAGAACAACAACTTGTGGGTCAAACAAAGTATTGTTCTGTGTGGGAATCAAACCCACTGCACCGGCAAAGTAGGTTAAGTTAGCCACTTCGCCATCTGTACAGTCAAGAATTCGTACCTTGGGTAATAATATTACAATTTTCTTAATGATGATGAAAATGTTAGCATGGACTAAAAATGGTACGTACATTTGTGACAGGTTACGGGGTTGTGTATCATTCCCTCCATCGCCTAGGACGGATCGGGCAGGGTGTCACTATACCATAAAAAGCGTGGTCCTATCATTAGAAAAATGTTTTCTTTTCTAAATTTATAATTAAAAATTTTGGCAAACCTGTCAAGTGCATTATCCTCGTATACAGCGTCAATGCAGTGGGCGGCTGTCAAGACAGTACGTTCTGAGATAAGGGAAGCACCGCACAGGTAATCCCTGAACATCTCTCCAATTATTAAAGCCGACATGTATGGATGGCTACCGGGGAGTGCTATAGTTCCATTGACAAGAAAACGGTTGGGGTGTGTGTGGTCGAAGAAATGTGCCATTTCATGTTTGGATACTCGAGATCCTGAAAAAAAGTGTCCAAAAATTATTCCTCAGAAGAAATTTGGCTGTTTGCATCCTCTTTACTTACATACATACATATCATCACGCCATATCCCTTGCAGGGTAGGCAGAGAGAACAGAGTGCCAGAGAACTCTATCTCTGCATACTTCACTCGCTTCCTCAACATTCATAATTCTCTTCATACGCGCTCGCCGGTTTCGGAGACTCTTGATTCCACCTTCCTTCAGTACCTGACCGATCTGGTCTAGGTAGGTTAGTCTCGGTCTCCCTCGGTACCTACATCCTTCCACTTTCGCATTGTATATCTTCTTAACCAGAATCTTATTATATCTTCTTAATCCTCTTTACTTAAAACAGACAATGTGCATCGTTTAGTAATGAAATCAATGATTGCTGTTGAAGTTATAACTTAAATAGCTAGTATTTGCGGCCCCCACCAGAAAGTTAGGGATGGTGGAACATTGTATTCTTAACCAATAACTACGCAGGGAACAGAATGTTAAGTATTACCTAAATATTTCATTCTCCAATCATCATTCATCATCATTCTCCTGCTCTTATCCCAATTACTTGGGTTCGACACAATATGTACTCTGCTTCCATCGTACATATTCCAAAAAGTTATTGGCAATAGTTTTATGACCGGCCGCCTGCCTGATGTCAACCCTACTTGGGAATGTAACTGTTGTCCAAACGTCATCAGGTGGAGTTGGCCCGGGTTGATATAAAGCTCTTAGTCGTCTTTTACGACATCCACGAGCAGGGTAAGGGTTGGTAGTATTCTTAGCCGCTACCACACAGCAATGAAATCAAAAGAATGAAATATTTAATTCTCCAATAGCCTGTGTAAAATTTATTGTCATTTTAAATCCTGGCATCGATTGATATTGATACATACATACATACATATCATCACGCCATATCCCTTGCAGGGTAGGCATAGAGAACAGAGTGCCAGAGAACTCTATCCTTGCATACTCCACCCGCTTCCTCAACATTCATAATTCTCTTCATACATGCTCGCCGGTTTCGGAGACTCTTGACTCCACCTTCCTTCAGTACGTGACCAATCTGGTCTAGGCTGGTGAGTCTCTCCCTCGGTACCTACATCCTTTCTCATTCGCATTGTATATCTTCTTAACCAGATGTCCGTCGGCATTCTTTCCACATGTCTGAACCATCGGAGCATACCCTTTCGCATCTTTACACCAATACTCTCTTTCATAACTACTCGCTCTCTTACGTCGTCGTTGCGAATGCGATCGGTCAGCCTAACTCCACAGATTTTCCGTAGAGATCGATCGCATTTCGACCACATTAATTTTGCTTGCATGCTCTTTTCTGATTAATATTGATACGATACTATATAGACAGTACATAATAAGATATTAACTCACCAAAGCATCCAGCTAGGATAGTGAACAGTATAAGTACAATTTTGATGTCCATTTTTTACAACGTTCAAATACTAATTGTTTCGTTTTCACAACGACACCTATATATCAAGTATTATATCATTGACCTTTAACTGTTCCTTCACCCATCTTACACACGTTATCACTCTTATTTATAAATATTTTTTTATTTTATTATTGAATATAGTTTATACTTATATTGCTTGGTAACGAACCTTTCCATCCATCCATTCATCAGCCCGTAAACGTCCATTGTTGGACATAGTGCTTGCCATCTGTAACGGTCCTGTGCCACCTGCATCCAACGGTTTCCTGCGACCTTGATGAGGTCATCAGTCCACCGAGTGGGGGGTCATCCTACGCTGCGTCGTCCGATTCGTGGTCGCCACTCGAGAATCTTTTTTCCCCAACGATTGTCGGTTCGTCGAGCGATGTGGCCTGCCCATTGCCACTTCAACGTGCTAATTCTTCGGGCTATATCGGTTACACCCGTCCTACAGGTTCGTTTCTACAGATTTCCGTATTTCGGATTTTATCACGTAGAGAAATACCGAGCATAGCCCTCTCCATATCACGCTGAGCGACTTTGAGCCTTTTTATGAGGCCGACATTTAGAGACCACGTTTCAGTGCCGTAAGTCATTGCTGGTAACACACACTGGTTATAAACCTTTGTTCGTTCCTTTGTTTTTAACGAATCTTTAGCTTCGGATAAAAAATACTGTATCGTTTGATTTAACTCCTGTGGGCAGTAAGGAACATGGTAGTAGACAATTCAATAGATTTCTTCATGGCAAAAAAAACTTTGTGCTCAACAGCGGGATATACGCATGTCCCAGTGTTGAGTACAAAGTTATATTTCTTTTGGCGCGTTAGGGAAAAATGATGTGAGTAATTTTTTGGGATGCGCGCGCACACCGTCACGAAAAACCGACACCCTAAAGTTAGCTATAGTCAACATTTTATTTTTTTTGTGATATTTAAATAAACTCTATTTAACTAGATAATGCGTTTTCATAAAACTTTCAATGTATTAAATACCTTTTTTCTATTGTTGGTGTCGTTTTTTCTTCAAATTTTTGAAAAGATTTTTATCTTGTTACGCCAAAGAAGTATAACTTCTAACACGTGTACATAAGTACACACACTATTTTAAAAAAAAAATGGTTCTTACTTGTATCTTACGGATTAAACGGGTTTGCATTCAATTATTTCATTTTTTTGCAGAGGTATATAATTTATATATATATATATATATATATATATATATATATATATATATATATATATATATATATATATATATATATATATAGATATGCGTACCGCAATGCGGGTTAGGGCGTCCCCCGGAGGCGACGCGTACCGACCCGCCCCCGTCGGTACGAACTTCGGCAGTTGCGGCGATGGGGGCCGCCACCCATCACGCCTTGCCCAGTCAGGCGAGTCGAGGAGAGCAGAGTCCCGGGTGGGCACGTGGGATGTAAGAGGTTGTGTGGAAGGTAAGTTGCACGAGCTGATATCCGTCATGGCGGACAAACAGCTAGACGTGCTCTGTGTAACAGAGACCAAGCGAAGGGGCAGCGACGCCTGCGATCTTCCTGGTGGCGGGATGGCTCTGTGGTCTGGTGTAACACAGAGCGATCGAGACAGCATGGGGGTAGGAGTGCTGTTGTCCTCTCGCTTGGCCTCAGTTGTGAAGGATTACGGAATGTATGATCCCAGACTTCTTTGGGTCCGTATAACACTAGGTGTCACCAAGGTATTCATGGTTGTAGCATATGCTCCCGTAGGATCCTCGGTGGCATCAGACCTAGAGAAGTTTTGGGACAATGTTAGGGAAGTTCTGGATATGGCAGAAACCAGTGAATGCGTGATTGTATGCGGAGATCTGAACGGATGGGTGGGGACCAAGCGTCCCGACTATGAGGACGTACTTGGTCCATTTAGTGATAAGAGAGTGAACGACGCAGGTAGGCTCATAGCGGATGTATGCATGGAGAGAAACCTTATTGTATCAAACACATTTTTCCAACATAAGGACATCCATATGTATACATGGAGAAGGAATGAACAGAAAAGTATAATAGATTTAATTTTGGTAGACAGTCGCCTCCGAAGCAAAATATTAAACGCAAGAGACTACAGGGGCCCCACAGTCGATACGGACCACTATCTCGTTATTGCGAGATTTAGTGGTCTGTTCAGAAAGTGGAGGCACAGGCGAGAGCGTGTCCACTTCGGAGGGCTTGAAAGAATAAAGGTTGAAAGGTTGCAAGAAGAGTGCGTAAGAGAAAAGTATGCAGAGGGTGTCCGAGAACGGCTGACGATGGCAAGCCAGCCGCAATCGGACATTGAAGAATGCTGGAGAGTATTGAAAGAGAGTATGGTAGATACAGCGAAAGAAGTATGTGGAAGTTCAAAGAAGCATAGTAAAACAAATGGTGATGCATGGTGGGATGCGGAAGTGGCAGCTTCCGTAGAGCAAAAGAAGAAAGCGTGGCTGGACTATGTCTCTTCTTTGAATATGAATGACAGTATGACTGAACAGAAGAAAGAAATATATCGACAATGTAAGAATGACACCAAGGCCTTAGTGAAAGAGAAACGTGATAGAGCAAGTATGAGTGCAGAAGATAGGCTGACTAAAAACTTCGAGGGTAACACCAAACTCTTTTGGAGGGAGGTGAAGAAGTCTCGGGGTGGTTGGTCAGCCTTCAGAATGAATAAAATAAGGTCTAAAGGTGGAGACATTCTTACACAAACACAAGACGTGTTAATATGTTACGTGATATGTATGCGGATGCTACGGTTGGCGCCGGTGTTGCATGTGGTTTAGTAGATCAACATTCGACAACGGCGTCCTCCGATGGCATCAGTATGGATGAAGTTGAATGGGCGATAAGAAGTTTGAAAAATGGTAAGGCAGCGGGCATTGATATGGTGTCTGCCGAGATGATCAAGCTTGGTGGCTCCTGTCTCTGGGAGGCGTTTTTGTTGCTCCTCAATTTATGTTCGAGCTCGGGAATGGTTCCCGGGGACTGGAATAGCGCAGTCATCGTACCTTTGTTTAAAAACAAGGGTTCACCTTATGACTGCGCAAATTACAGAGCCATAAGCTTGACCAGTTTGGCAGCAAAAATGTATGGTAAAATTATTGAAAGGAGAATGAGGATGGTGTCCGATGGTTTACTGTGTGAGACACAAGGAGGTTTCAGGAGTGGAAGGGGATACATGGATCAAGTATTCTCTCTGCGCAACATTGTGGAGAAGCATCTGGCTCTAGGTCAGAGGGTTTTCTGCAGTTTTGTGGATCTGGAGAGAGCATTTGACACGGTTGTACGAAAGGAACTTTGGGACATTTTACCGGAGTATGGTATTAACGGTAAACTGTTACAGGCTGTGCAGTCCAGTTACATGGGCTGTAGAGCCTGTGTGCGGCTGGATGATGGAATGTCGCCTTGGTTTGACGTCAATATCGGCGTTAAGCAGGGGTGCGTTCTGTCAGCCAGGCTGTTTATCATATATCTGGATAAATGTCTCCAAAGGTTGAACGATATGAATGTGGGAGCCCAGATGGGCGACTCAGTGGTCACTGCTCTGCTTTATGCAGATGATGCAGTCCTGCTGGCACAGTCAGCGACTGACCTGCAGACCCTAGTCGACACAATGACAGAAGATTGTAAGAAAAGGGGTCTACGCGTGAATGTGAGCAAAACCAAAATAATGGTCTTTTAAAGAGATGAAACCAGAACAGATGTAAGAGTAACAATAGGTAATGATGTACTAGAGCAAGTGGATGAATTTGTATATCTTGGATGTGGATTTAGCCGAGATGGAAGGTACACCACTGATATAGAGCGAAGAGTGAATGCGGGAAATAGAGTGAACGGAGCGTTGGGGCAACTTCTCGGCAGCCACAACCTCAGCCAGAAGGCACGTATAGCAATACATAACGCAGTGCTTGTCCCAACATTACTGTATGGAAGCGAGAGTTGGGTATGCAGAAAAGAGTATGAAAGTAAAATTAATGCGGTCGAAATGCGATCTCTGCGGAAAATCTTTGGAGTTAGGCTGACCGACCGCATTCGTAACGACGACGTAAGAGAGCGAGTAGGTATGAAAGAGAGTATTGGTGTAAAGATGCGAAAGGGAATGCTCCGATGGTTCGGACATGTGGAAAGAATGCCGAACGAACGTCTGATTAAGAAGATATACAATGCGAAAGTGGAAGGATGTAGGTACCGAGGGAGACCGAGACTAACCTACCTAGACCATATCGGTCATGTACTGAAGGAAGGTGGAGTCAAGAGTCTCCGAAACCGGCGAGCGTGTATGAAGAGAATTATGAATGTTGAGGAAGCGAGTGAAGTATGCGAGGATAGAGTTCTCTGGCACTCTGTTCTCTCTGCCTACCCTGCAAGGGATATGGCGTGATGATATGTATGTATGTATGTATGTATATATACATATATATATGTGTATATATATATATATATGTGTAGAAGAAGGAATTAGATACGAGGAATATAAATGCGTATATAAAGTTGCAATTGACCGTACTGCAAGTAATCACGATTACCTTCACACGTATACACCAATCACAACTCACACCTTAAGTGAACTCACAGGACAGACCCAGGCAATCGCCTTTGTACAAACAACTATATGGTATGGATGGATGACACAGGATAGTCTTGTCCGTGCGACCACGGGACAAGACCACAACCAGCGCCACCCATTTACCTACTCGTGGATTCCTCAGCCAAATCACCCAAGGGTTCATTAAGAGAACGAGCAACAGCTCTTCTCCGGAGAACGTACAGCATCCAGCGCTACCACCAGTCCACCTACCAAACGCAGCAACCATGACACCACTCTCTCACAAGTGACTACATGAGAGAGGTCCACAATTCTAACGTGAGTATACGATATGCGACCAGTGCACCGGGCCACTCGCGGGCTCAGACTGCCGAACGGACATTACTCGTTTAGTTTTATTCGTCTCTTAACCAAGTTTGTGCTAGGTGGCGCGATTATTGAATACTTCGTTAACATGTTTCCGATTAGCACGTATGATAACCGGAAGTACCGTCATATATATGTGGGATGTAGGCTTCCAGAATGAAAACAAAGTTTTGCAATGCTTACCTGACTTCTTCGTTTATTATACATACATACATATCATCACGCCACATCCCTTGCAGGGTAGGCAGAGAGAACAGAGTGCCAGAGAACTCTATCTCTCCATACTTCACTCGCTTCCTCAACATTCATAATTCTCTTCATACACGCTCGCCGGTTTCGGAGACTCTTGACTCCACCTTCCTTCAGTACATGACCGATCTGGTCTAGGTAGGTTAGTCTCGGTCTCCCTCGGTACCTACATCCTTCCACTTTCGCATTGTATATCTTCTTAACCAGGCGTTCGTTCGGCATTCTTTCCACATGTCCGAACCATCGGAGCATTCCCTTTCGCATCTTTACACCAATACTCTCTTTCATACCTACTCGCTCTCTTACGTCGTCGTTACGAATGCGGTCGGTCAGCCTAACTCCACAGATTTTCCGCAGAGATCGCATTTCGACCGCATTAATTTTACTATCATACTCTTTTCTGCATACCCAACTCTCGCTTCCATACAGTAATGTTGGGACAAGCACTGCGTTATGTATTGCTACACGTGCCTTCTGGCTGAGGTGGTGGCTGCCGAAAAGTTGCCCCAACGCTCCGTTCACTCTATTTCCCGCATTCACTCTTCGCTCTATATCAGTGGTGTACCTTCCATCTCGGCTAAATCCACATCCAAGATATACAAATTCATCCACTTGCTCTAGTACATCATTACCTATTGTTACTCTTACATCTGTTCTGGTTTTATCTCTTTCAAAGACCGTTATTTTGGTTTTGCTCACATTCACGCGTAGACCCCTTTTCTTACAATCTTCTGTCATTGTGTCGACTAGGGTCTGCAGGTCAGTCGCTGACTGTGCCAGCAGGACTGCATCATCTGCATAAAGCAGAGCAGTGACCACTGAGTCGCCCATCTGGACTCCCACATTCATATCGTTCAACCTTTGGAGACATTTATCCATACATACATACATACATATCATCACGCCATATCCCTTAGTTTTGTAAACTGCAGAAAACCCTCTGACCTAGAGCCAGATGCTTCTCCACAATGTTGCGCAGAGAGAACACTTGATCCATGCATCCCCTTCCACTCCTGAAACCTCCTTGTGTCTCACACAGTAAACCATCGGACACCATCCTCATTCTCCTTTCAATAATTTTTCCATACACTTTTGCTGCCAAACTGGTCAAGCTTATGGCTCTGTAATTTGCGCAGTCATAACGTGAACCCTTGTTTTTAAACAAAGGCACGATGACTGCGCTATTCCAGTCCCTGGGAACCATTCCCGAGCTCCAACATAAATTGAGGAGCAACAGGAACGCCTCCCAGACACAAGAGCCACCGAGCTTGATCATCTCGGCAGACACCATATCAATGCCCGCTGCCTTACCATTTTTCAAACTTCTTATCGCCCATTCAACTTCATCCATACTGATGCCATCGGAGGACGCCGTTGTCGAATGTTGATCTACTAAACCACATCCAACACCGGCGCCAACCGTAGCATCCGCATACATATCGCCAAAATATTCACTCCAGCGGCTTAACACGTCTTGTGTTTGTGTATGAATGTCTCCTCCTTTAGACCTTATTTTATTCATTATGAAGGCTGACCAACCACCCCGAGACTTCTTCACCTCCCTCCAAAAGAGTTTGGTGTTACCCTCGAAGTTTTTAGTCAGCCTATCTTCTGCACTCATACTTGCTCTATCACGTTTCTCTTTCACTAAGGCCTTGGTGTCATTCTTACATTGCCGATATATTTCTTTCTTCGGTTCAGTCATACTGTCATTCAGATTCAAAGAAGAGACATAGTCCAGCCACGCTTTCTTCTTTTGCTCTACGGAAGCTGCCACTTCCGCATCCCACCATGCATCACCATTTGTTTTTCTATGCTTCTTTGAACTTTCACATACTTCTTTCGCTGTATCTACCATACTCTCTTTCAATACTCTCCAGCATTCTTTAATGTCCGATTGCGGCTGGCTTGCCATCGTCAGCCGTTCTCGGACACCCTCTGCATACTTTTCTCTTACACACTCTTCTTGCAATCTTTCAACCTTTATTCTTTCAAGCCCTCCGAAGTGGACACGCTCTCGCCAGTGCCTCCACTTTCTGAACAGACCACTAAATCTCGCAATAACGAGATAGTGGTCCGTATCGACTGTGGGGCCCCTGTAGGCTCTTGCGTCTAATATTTTGCTTCGGAGGCGACTGTCTACCAAAATTAAATCTATTATACTTTTCTGTTCATTCCTCCTCCATGTATACATATGGATGTCCTTATGTTGGAAAAATGTGTTTGACACAATAAGGTTTCTCTCCATGCATACATCCGCTATGAGCCTACCTGCGTCGTTCACTCTCTTATCACCAAATGGACCAAGTACGTCCTCATAGTCGGGACGCTTGGTCCCCACCCATCCGTTCAGATCTCCGCATACAATCACGCGTTCACTGGTTTCTGCCATATCCAGAACTTCCCTAACATTGTCCCAAAACTTCTCTAGGTCTGATGCCACCGAGGATCCTGCGGGAGCATATGCTACAACCATGAATACCTTGGTGACATCTAGTTCTATACGGACCTAAACAAGTCTGGGATCATACATTCCGTAATCCTTCACACCTGAGGCCAAGCGAGAGGACAACAGCACTCCTACCCCCATGCTGGCTCGATCGCTCTGTGGTACACCAGACCACAGAGCCATCCCGCCACCAGGACGATCGCAGGCGTCGCTGCCCCTTCGCTTGGTCTCTGTTACACAGAGCACGTCTAGCTGTTTGTCCGCCAGGACGGATGACGGACATGCTCGTGCAACTTACCTTCCACACAACCTCTTACATTCCACGTGCCCACCCGGCACTCTGCTCTCCTCGACTCACCTGACTGGGCAAGGCGTGATGGGTGGCGGCCCCCATCGCCGCAACTGCCGATGTTCGTACCGACGGGGGCGGGTCGGTACGCGTCGCCTCCGGGAGACGCCCTAACCCGCATTACGATACGCATATCGAGCCGGATTAGCAGTCTAATTAGACTGGCAGGGGACGCGAACGAGCACGCTCCGGACTATGCCCCCCTAACCCGTTCTCGTTTATTATAATTATTCAAAAAACTTAAAATACTGGAGAGCGTCTCTCGCGTCGTTCGACCGTCGTCCATTCGTTCTCTCCACTCTCCTTTCACACGTCATCCCTTTCACTCAGTTGCGTTCAGAAATATTGTATTATATTCATCATCATGCATTCAAGAAAATTCATTCCTACACTCGGCAGTCCTGCACATAGTCTATCCTCAGACTTACCTCATCAGAAAAGTTACATTAAAATCTTAAAATTATAAAGTTTATATCTTAATATCTTACAGCACAATACTTTTAGAACAAAAATAAACAAACAACATCTTATAACTAAATATTTTTAGAACAAAAATAATCAAACAACATCTTATAACTAAAGACATCTGGGCATCGTACAAATTCAACATAATATAAAATACCAATCATTCATCCTTTCATACAATCAATCTTGAACTCATACTTACTCAGAGTCGCTTGAGTAGTCAGGCCACTTTTTCATAAGGTCAGCGGATGTAGTAGTCTTGTTAGGGCCTTCAACTTGTGAGTCAGCCTTCTCAACATTGTATCTATTCTTTCTCTTGACTTTTACTATTCGATATGGTCCCAAAAACTTTGGTTTCAGTTTCATGCCTGTGCCAAACTGAGTCCTTTTCACAGCCACTAAATCACCTTCCTTGTATACACTACATTCTTTTCTTTTCTTATTAATTTTTTTTCTATTTTCTTTTTGTACTTTAAATATTTGTTTCTTTGCTTCTTTTCTTAGTTCCTCTCTACTGTCAATAAAGTTGTGTCTTTCTTCTTCCATCAGTAAGTCCAGTAATTGAATATCATCCTTCCTCTTAATTTTTGTTGCGAAGAGTAATTGAAACGGTGTACTATTTATGCTTCTTTGATAAGTACTTTTAAGTGCTCTTTGAACTCTACTTACTAACTTATACCACAATGTAGGGTTCTCAATTGAAAGCTTTGTCAGTATGGAAATTATTGTTCTATGAACCCTTTCATCCTGACCATTTCCTCTCGGTGCACCTGTGGTTATTTTTATATGTTCTATGTTTTCTTGTTTACAGTATTGTGTAAAATCATTACTCGTAAATGCAGTGCCTCTGTCTGAAATAATCCTTATAGGGTTACCAAATACTTCTTGATGTATTGCCAGCTTATTCAGCACTTCTTGAGTAGATGTACTCTTTGTAGGGAACAACCATACAAACTTGGTAATTGCGTCAACAATAGTCAATATGTAATTATACTGCTTACGTGTCTCTGGAAGTGGTCCAACATGGTCCACATGAAGTGTGTGTAATGGAGTGTCACCTTTTTCTATGAGATTCAAAAATCCTTCTTGCTTACCTTCCTTATGGGATGACAACAGACAAGGTATGCATGTAGCAATGTAATCCTCAACCTTCATTTCTAACTGTATAAAATATATATATATATATATATATAATAAAAGTGTAATGGATCGCTGTCTGTACATGGAAGATATATGAGAAAAAAATATTACTGGGACCTTTATCAACACAAACAGTTTTTTCTTTTTTCAGTTTTATCTGTTTGTCTATGCGTTTGTGCACGCTAATCTCAGAAAGGGCTTATCCGATTTAGGGCGGTTTTCGCTAATATATTGTGGCAAGCTTCACTTAACATTTAGGCTTTATTTCATGTCAATTGGTTTATAAATAAAAAGTTATATCAATTTAAAAAATGATCGGCGAAAAAAATCTTTGTCGATTCTTTTCAAATTCCGTACAAATATTCTTCAGTAAAAATAAATAAACACGTGTTACAGCATTTGTTAATTTTTACCCTCTGGGGGTGTAAATTAGGCCTGCGAAGTGGGTTGGACGACTCATTAAGTCATTAGCGCCAAGCCGATATTATTGAAGCTGACAACTTGAAATGTTGACAGTGGTTTCTTTCTATGACGTAGATATTTACTAAGAAAGGATTTTACGAAATTACACCCCTAAGGGGGTGGAACAGAGTGGCAAATTTGTATGGGGAGAAAAAAATCTTTATCGATTCAAATTACGAGTCGAATCAAATATTCTATGATAATATCCGGCATTTGTCAATTTTCACCCTCTGGTTGTATAAATTAGGCCTGTGAAGCGGGTTGAACGACTCATTACCGCCAAACCGAAACTATTAAAGCTAGAAACATTAAATTTTGACGCACGTTTCTTTTTATGACATAGAGATTCAATATGAAAGGATTTTATGAATTCCGCCCTTAAGGGGGTGCCAAAGTGGCAAAGTGTGTATGGGGAGAATATTTCGTTATCGATTCTTTTTAAATCACGTACAAATATTCTTCGGTAAAAATAAATAAACACGTGTTTCTCTCTCCCTCTCCATCAACCCCGCACCAGTACCGTCGTGGCGACCAATGCCGGCGTGATAGCTCACACGATACACATAGTAGATGACAATAGATTCTTGCCTAAGGGTTTAAGATACAGGTTAAGTTTAGCTTCAAAAATGTTCAATCTATAACTCAAATAATTAATCATATCTAACGAGATCGCAACTCTGCTGGTGAATCAAAGGATGGCGATAATTATATTTTTATCCCATGGTCATACCGTAAATAGTATATTAAAGGCAATATAATTTGTAGAATGAATTGAACTTTGAACAACCTTTTCCTTTAGTGACCAGCTATGGTATATAGACACACCGCACCCAATCCATCTGAGGTGACGCGTGACCCCATAGCGCGCCGTGCACGTACATCTACGTTATGCGTGCGGGCCACCGCAAACGGATATCATCTCGAGTCGAAGCCCTCATGCAGTGAACCTCAATATAGGTACTTGCACGCTTGCGCCGCCCAAAGCACCGACGATAGAGCGTGTCAACGTAGAGTATTTTCTCTCGGACCCACCATATTGCCTAATTCCGTTAGATAACTAACTCGCAGAAGGCGGCAACCGCATCCCAGTTTTTGACGCTGTTAATCATCGTCCTGGCGACAAACCTTCAACATCTTGCATTCCTTTTTTTTTTTTTTTTTTTTTTTTTTTTTTTTTTTTTTTTTTTTTTTTTTTTTTTTTTTTTTTTTTTTTTTTTTTTTCTATTTAACTCTGTCAGAGATGACTTTGGGTGGACGAAGTCGCGGGCAAAAGCTAGTAATATATATAAATGCACTTAAATTTTATTGCCTTTATAAAGAACGTGATAGATATGACTTTGATTTATGCTCTGGAAAGTTTTATAGCAACACTATATCATAATACATTGTATTTGCAATTATAATTGTGATTTATTTATCTGATGATTTCAACTGAAGTGGCTACATATACAGCGTGACTGGTAAAAGATTGTACATATTGAGGGAGGGTATTCAGTACTCGATTCTGATACCGAATATATAAAAAAAATTGATAATTAAATTTTGAACTAATTAACCCCCGAAGGATGTCCCCGGGGTGAGTGTCCGTCTGTGGTCAGCTGATCAGTCAAAGCGCGTGCGCCGTATCGGGTGTTTTGCATTTCCGTGTTTGTTAACCTATGCGTCTTTCGATTGCCCGCGTTTTGATTTTAACCGTGACTATTTGGGTGTGAAGTGTGATAGAATGTGTTATTCGCACGAAGAGTGTTGGTGTTGGTTCGTGCATATGCTCGAGCAAATGGCAGTGTACGAGGTGAGATTGATTTGTATCGAGAAATGTTGAGAAGGTGACCATCTTTTTGAGAATCCTGACACACTAATATTGTTGAGGTTTACTATCTAGTTAATTAATATTACCTTCTTATTATATTTTTATTTGTTACATGTGACCATTATCTATCGTCTCCTTCGATATGTACAGTCGTTTACCAGTCATACTGTATATGGGGACTCTAAGAATACAAAATACATACTATGTCATTGGTGTTATCAACAACTAAGCAACAAAGCAGTGAGCAGTAAATACACTTTATCTTTTTCAGTTTCTTTTCAGCCTATATTTAAGGGATGGCCCACGAAAAAGTTGCATTTTAAAATTGCTATATAAAAAACGGGTGGTTATTTCACAATTCTTTTTTTTTATTGAATAGCCTCAAATTGGCTTTGCAGTAGCCCATTCTCTCGAGCCAATTTTTCGTGACATTTTTGATGGTGCGGCCCTCAATAGCTGCAATGGTGACTTCAATCTCGCGCTTTAGGTCGTCAATCGCTTCTGGATGGTTGGCGTAGCACTTATCATTGACAGTTCCTTATAAAAATGAGTCCAGAAGGGTCAAATAGCAACTGCTAGGGGGCCAGTTGGCATCGCCGTTTCGGCTAATTAATCGAATTATGAGATTTTCGAAGTACCGTGTAAAAGTTAAATGTAACGTTGGCTGTGTGGCATGTGGCGTCGTTCTGCTGGAATCAAATGCCACCAATGTCTTCCTCTTTCATTCGAGGAAAGAAAAATCCTCCAATATGCCGCGATAGTGCTCTCCATTGACGGTTACGGCGGCCCCTACTTCATTTTTTAAGAAAAACTAATCAATGATGCTGCCAGATCACATACCGCACCAGTTTCTGAACCCCAGATGCGGCAGTTTTGCTTATTGACATAATTTGAATTTTGTGCGCATTTTCGTTTGAAAACTCACCGTTTTGGAAGTAAGTTTTTAATATATCCCAATTTTTTTCGAGCGTAAACTTAACCATTTCGTAAACCGCAAACCTCTTACTAAATATTAGCCACATTAGCAAAATCATTCGATCTGTCAAAGGCGAAATAATCGATAGTTCAAAAAGCAACCGATAGTTGGGCCACCTTTATATATATATATATATATATATATATATACGAGTATATACATATATATCTGTGTGGTGACGAGAACATAATTCTCCACCCCCTATCTTACCCGTGGATGATCGTAGGAGACGACTAAGGGATATAAAACGCATATAGCATCTACGCAAGAGAAAGAAAACTCGAAACAAAACCCTTTACCAACATGTCTGACCAGCGCGGTATGCTAGGCTAATTTCCCTTCCATTACGGAGGAGGCCCGAGCCCAACAGTTGGAAATATATGGGCTGTGATGATCATGATGATGACATATATATCAACGCACAGCCTAAGCCGCTGATCGTAGAGACCTGCAACTACGAGGGTGTGTTCTTTGTGGAACGTAGGCATCCAATGAGAAAGAATTTTTCGAAATTATACCTCTAATCAAACGGTACGGTAACGGTAATAATTATTTTGTATTGTAAATTATATTGGTAAATTCTAATTTAATAAAATAGATAGCGTTATATTAAAATACTTTCTCTACTACGCCGTGCCGGTGGTCTACTTTCCCTCCGTCTTACGCATTTTAGATTAGAGTCACTTGTCCTGACGCAAGTTTAACATTTTTTACCATCACAAAAAATGCATAACGCCACTAAAGAAGTTTTCACTTCAAAAATATTGCAAATATTGATGATTTTATAAAAAAAAATTTGCTTATTAACGCGATTTGTTTACAATAAAATTGGTAAATTTTGTTATTTCCATATTGCTCAGCATATATTCATCCTATGTGTTTTAACCGCCTTAGCTTAGTCTCTACTTAAGAAAAATACACCTAGAACTAAAAGAATAATACAAATTGTTATAAAATTCACAAGTTTATTTTCTAAATATACAACTTGCAAATATTTAATAACATTACTTACAACTCTAATCTCTATGGTGTTTCTACTTTAAGGATAACAGAGGGCTATCTCGAAACCTATGCCAACACGTTATACCAGCGCCGCCGTGCTAAAGATAGAGCGACTAGTGCATGACAGAACTTTTAACCTTTAAACCTTTTAACTAAGGTAAAAATACATCAAATTTAAAAAAAGCATTTTTATATCCGTATTCGAAGAAATAATTTATAAAACTTTAGGAGCCATTTTCGAGGCACTTGCTGTCATGCACTTGTCGCTCTTATCTTTAGCACGGCAGAGCGAACCCTATCTTAGCCGTGGGTGATCGTAAGAGACGATTAAGGGATATAAAACGCATATAACATATAGATGTTATGTTCTATAGGCAAGGGAAAGAGAACTCGAAACAAAAACCTAGACTAACACACCTGACCAGCGTGGTATAGTAGGTCAATTTCCCTACCATTACGGAGGAGGCTCGTGCCCAACAGTGGGCCATATATGAGCTGAGATGATGATCTTCTACTTTTATGTCTTTGCTGTTATATCAAGCTTCACTGCTATATCTAGCTTTTTCATTCTGTATGTAATATATTTTAAAGAATAACACACAAGTGGCTCATATTCTTCTATAAACAATGTTATGCTTTCGATAAGGACACAATTCTGCTGCGCATATGGGCACGCGTGCTCCATTTAGTTGGTTTCCATTCAATCTACTTCATTAGTATCTTCTATAGCGAACACCTTAAAATAACTAACAAACACCATCTTATGTATTTAATAAAAAAAAACAGAGATATTATTATTTATTTACACTTTTCATACAGTATATCTGGTTAATACGACGCGTTATCGCTAGAAATTTGTGATATTTGCATAGTTGTACACTTATGATAGGCAAATAACATTATATCAAGACATTATTTTCATACTAGCATAATAAACCCTTTAAAATATCAACAAAGTCATGGAGTTATCATTTGCTCTGGAGAGTTTAACGGTCTAGTATACTTTATTTATTTTTGTTATTCAATTACGAACAAGTTTACTTTTAGACTGTTTAAAATACATACTATTATCGTATTACACTCATTATTGTGTATTATCTTCGATAATACTAATATTGCCATTGGGTCATCTTGTTTTTTTTTTTTTTTTTTTTTTTTTTTTTTTTTTTTTTTTTTTTTTTTTTTTTTTTTTTTTTAATTGGGACTAATCCCACCACATATTCCCACCACTGTAACGCCTGTAAGCCAGGATCTACAATGGTCTCCGTATAAGACGCCGAGGTTTGACCCTCGGGAAGTCCCGGGAAACGCTTTTAACTGTCTTGGAACCCGCAACAAATTTATTTAGAAAAGAAAAAACAAGAGGAATTGATAAAATTCCACATCCCTCCTATGCAAAGCTGGAGACATGAAGCAAAAATTGGCTAATAGGCCGATAGCCCAATAGATAAAAGTATGTACTAATACGTGAAGTACAGCAGTACAGCACTACGGATATGGCAACGCTTGTGGGGCCTATATGTGAGCCTTAACATTGATTGCAACAGTAGGTATGGCAGAAGCTGGTACCGGTTAGCGCGCCCACGACTGCGCCTGCTGCGCTCAGTGCTGCTGCCATGCTCGAACAGGGCTGGCAGGTGGCTGAGCGAAGCAGGAAAAGTCCCGGCCAAAGACGGAGGGCGGCGGTCAAAAGCGCCGCTGAGGCCACCGCTCCCCAAGCAGGAGCCGAAAAGAGGGGGAAGAGGTCGCGCAGGAAGCTCCGGTCGCCAAAGTCAGCAGCAGTGGTTATCACTGTGCTGCCTGAGGCGGCTGAGAAGGGCCTCAACTATGAGGCCGTCTTACGTCGCGCCCGGCGGGAGCTAGACGTCTCTGACATCGGAGGCGTCGAAGCTAGGACCCGCAAGGCCCGGACAGGGGCTCGAATCCTCGAGTTTCCTGGGGCCGAGGGTGCTAAGGCGGCCGATAGTGTGGCCACGAAGCTGCGGGGGCTGTTTGGCCAGGAGGATGGCGTTCGAATTGCCAGACCTGTCAAGTGCGCAGAGATGCGCATTGCGGGTCTGGACGATTCCGTGACGGTGGAGGACATCAGGGAGACTATTGTCTCGAAAACCGGATGCGCCTCGGACACTGTCCGGATTGGCGCCATTCGCCCTGGACCGGGCGGCGTCGGTGCTGCCTGGGTGCAGTGTCCGGTAGAGTCGGTCAAGAAATTGGCTGACTCAGGCAGGATCCTCGTAGGCTGGAGTTCGGCGCGGGTAACCCTGCTGGAGTCCCGGCCTGCGAGGTGTTTTAGGTGCATGGCGGTCGGGCATACCCGGCCAACGTGTACCAACTGCTTTGACTGCAGCGGACTATGTTTCCGCTGCGGTCAAACCGGGCACATGGCGGCATCGTGTGCTGCCGCACCCCACTGTCCCGCGTGTGCGGCGGGCAATAAGCCCTCCAAACATCGCATGGGGGGTGGACAGTGCAGACCCCCGGCTTCGGCTCCAAAGGGGCGGAGCGGCCCGGCGACCCCGGCCGCTTCCGCTCCTTGCGCGACCCAATCGCCCGCCGGCGCGGAGGAGGTGATGGACACGGCCCACTAATGGCTACCGAGTCCATCCACCTCTTGCAAGCCAACCTCAACCACTCCGCCGGTGCGCAGGACCTTTTCCTGCAAGCTATGGCGGAGTGGTTGATAGGTGTAGCCGTAGCCGCGGAGCCGTATTGCGTGCCCGACCGATCTAATTGGTTGAGTAGTAGTGACGGCTCTGTGGCAATCGTCGCCTCAACGTCGTGGCCTTCCCCGCCTCTGTCTCTAAAGGACAGGGGTGATGGATACGTCGCGGCGGACTGGGGAGAGGTAACGCTTTACGGCGTGTACTTCTCCCCTAACAGGAGTGTGGCAGATTTCGGGGCCTCCCTCACCAACTTGGAGGCCTCGATACGGCGACTGGCACCGCGCCAGCTCTTCGTAATGGGGGACTTCAACGCCAAGTCTATGGCGTGGGGGTCCCCCAGGACGAACGATCGCGGGCGGGCGGTTGAAGAGTGGGCGGCGTCACTGGGCCTCTGTTTGCTGAACAGGGGTTCAGTGCATACGTGCGTGCGGCAGCGGGGTGGGTCGATAGTGGACTTGTCGTTCGCTAGCCCCGATGTCGCACCACGTGTGAGGAGCTGGTATGTCCAGGAGGAGGTTGAGACCCTATCCGACCATAGATACATTCGGATAGAGGTCTCCCGGACCCTCCGCCAGCCCAGCAGGGGTCACACGGCAGACGGAGCTCCCGCTTTTCCGCGGTGGGCTGTGGGTCGACTTGATCGGGACCTACTGGTGGAGGCAGCCATTGTGCATTCGTGGCTGCCGTCACCGCCCTCGGTGGACGGGGTGGACGCCGAGGCTGGCCGCATTCGCTGTGCGTTAACGCAGATTTGCGATGCGGCTATGCCCCGTGTGCGGTGTCTTCCCCCGAAGAAGGCGGTTCCCTGGTGGTCCCGGGAGTTGGCAGAGCTCCGAGCTGCGTGCATACGTGCTCGGAGATCTTATACCCGCAGTCGGCGGCGTCACCGCGACGCTGAGCGGGAGGGCCAGCTGTACGAGGCTTACCGCAGTGCGCGGTCTGCCTTCAGGCTGGCCATCCGTCAAGCCAAGGACGTTAGTCGGCAGGAGATGCTGGACAGTCTCGAGCGTGACCCCTGGGGTCGCCCCTATCGTGCGGCGCTGAGTAAGCTCCGCGCGCGGGGCCCCCCCCTCACCGAGACTCTCCAGCCCAGCCTCCTCACCAGAGTTGTCGAGGAACTATTCCCACGTCGGACGGAACACACGCCCCCGGTCATGGCACTGCCGAATAGTGACCGGGAGGCTGACTACGAAAGTGTTCCGCCCGTTACGGAGACGGAAATGGGGGCGGCGGTTTTGCGAATGCGTGCCAAGACCACCGCTCCTGGGCCAGACGGGGTACCCGACCGGGTGCTGGCCCTGGTCCTCGAGCATCTGGGTCCACGCCTCGGGGGACTGTACAACGCGTGTTTATCGTCTGGGCAGTTCCCTGGGTGTTGGAAGGAGGGGAGGCTGGTACTCCTGCCGAAGCCGGGACGGTCTCCGGACTCGGCCTCGGCCTATAGGCCGATCGTGCTGCTGGACGATGCGGGTAAGCTGTTGGAGAGGATCCTGGCTGCCCGTATCGGCCAGCACCTTAGCGAGGTTGGCCCCGATCTGTCGGACGCCCAATTTGGTTTCCGAAAGGGGCGTTCGACGATCGCAGCCTTGCTGCGCCTGAGGGCCGTAGTCGCGGAGGCTGTCACTGGCGGTGGGGTGCTGTTGGCGGTGTCTCTAGACATCGCCAACGCATTCAATAGTCTGCCATTCAGCTGCATCAGGGAGGCACTCCGGTATCACGGGGTGCCTGTATACCTGAGGCGGCTGGTGGCAGACTATTTGGAGGGGCGCAGCGTCCTCTATAAGAACCGAGTAGGGGATGTTGTGCGAACGCCCATGTCGTGCGGTGTTCCGCAGGGGTCGGTCTTGGGGCCGACTTTGTGGAGCATCGGCTACGACTGGGCGTTGAGAGGGAGCCTCCCGCCCGGGCTGGGCGTAATCTGTTACGCCGACGATACACTCGTCACAGCCCGGGGTGGGACGCTGGAGGAGGCGGCACGCCTGGCAACTCTTGGCACCGAGGAGATTGTCAGGCGGATCGAGGCGCTGGGGCTAAGGGTGGCCCTGGATAAGACGGAGGCCTTATTATTCCATGGGCCCCGCACCAGTCCACCCACCGACGCCTCGATCACCGTCAATTCGGTTCCCATCAGCATCCGGGCCCATATGAGGTACTTGGGCCTGGTGCTCGACGGGCGATGGTGGTTCCGGGAGCATTTCCGTCGACTTGCTCCACGGCTTGTCGGCGCGGCGTCCGCCCTATCCTGGCTTATGCCGAATGTAGGCGGACCCAGCGCTACGTGCCGACTGCTGTACGCGGGGGTGGTCCGGTCGATGGCCCTGTACGGCGCACCCGTGTGGGCGGGGTCCCTGACCGTCCGACTTAGGGCTCTACTATGGCGACCACAGCGGGCCATGGCGGTCAGGGCCATACGCGGATACCGCACGGTGGCGACGGAGGCAGCATGCCTGTTGGCCGGAACACCTCCGTGGGACTTGGAGGCGGAGATGCTCGCCGGACTGTACCGGCGGGTGTCAGCGACGCGGGCAGGGGGCGGCACCGTCTCGCTTAGTGAGATGGCCGCCTGGCGGGGCGACGCCCGCCGTGACGTTATTGCTCGTTGGGCAATCCGGCTGGAAAGGCCTCGGTTCGGTGTTCGGACCATCGAGGCCTTCCGGCCAGTGCTGATGGAGTGGTTGGGTCGACAGCACGGGGTCCTTTCCTTCCGACTGGTGCAGGTCTTGACGGGGCATGGTTGCTTCGGCAAGTACCTGCACACGGTCGTGAGGAGGGAGAGTACACCGTCCTGCCACCACTGCGATTGCGACGAGGACACGGCGCAGCACACGCTCGAGGTCTGTGTGGCCTGGGCAGAGCAGCGCCGTGAACTCGTCGCGATCATCGGTGCCGACCTGGCGCTGCCGACCATCGCTAAGGCGATGCTCGACAGCGTCAGGAACTGGGACGCGGTCGCCGCCTTCTGCGAGACAGTTGTCTCGCGGAAGGAGGCGGCGGGGCGACTCCGAGAGGAAATCCTCTTCGGTGAGACGCTCCGTCGCCGGCGCCTGGGGCGGCGGAGGCGCGAGTATCTGCGCCTAATGCCGCCCTAGCCGAGGCCGCGGGTGACTGGACCGGGGAATAGTCCTTCACCCGCAGAGAGGCTGACCGCGTGAGGGCGACGCCCCGGCAGTTAGCTGGGGCGTTGACGGGGGATGGTACCCGAAAGGGTAACCCGCCGGGCTGGCCACGGAAGGCAAGGAAGCGGTACCAGTGGCCGGCCCAATGGCGATGGGGAGGGAATACGGTGGGTTATGGGGTCACGCGCTGCCCTTCCGTCGCCCCGGACGGTACGGGCGACGTGTGACCGGGCCATAGCCTACCAAAAAAAAAAAAAAAAAAAAAAAAAAAAAAAAAAAAAAAAAAAAAAAAAAAAAAAAAAAGGTATGGCAGAAGCGCCTGAACGCACGGAAATTTTCTCGAGTTGCTACAAGGTCCGTATAATATACTAGCCCAGACGTGCTTTTCAGACTGTCTAACATGAGATCGCGCTCGTTACGCCAGAGACTGCCCTCCCAGAGGATGTGGTGAGCTGTTTGCTCAAACTCGCAATTAAATGTAAAACATTGACAAAATGGTGAAGCTACAAGTTTAAAATAAAATAATTTACCTCTAAAATTCCCATGACCAGTGAGGAGCTCATCTTGGTTATCCATCTTTCGTGTACCACCGCTATCGTGCACAGTATGTTAATATGTATTCCATTTCGATTGGCTTAAACAACAGCGAGGGTCGTTCGCCACATACAGATTTGTCAAGGTTGTAGTATCTATCTTCCAAAACCGTACATTCAAGGTGTTGGTTGGAATAATCATTTCTCGCCGCGGTACCTTCCTTGCAGGTGTTCCCCAGGGCAGCTGTACATCGCCTGTACTATATGCAAAGTACAAAAGTGACTACCTCATACTTCAGGAGACCCACCTGGCGTTATACACTGTCGATGCGGCATACATTAACACTAACGCAATTATGGGTGAGAAAAATGCAGAGGTCCTTAGACCTTCTAACCTCCTAACTTGCTGAATGGCGTCTCACTACCAATGTTAAGAATCCAGGCTGTAAACTTTATCAGCTGACAACTAAGGTATATAAATAAAAGAGAAGAAAAAATTTAAATCAAACATCGAAACACACTGTTGCATAGAGTGACCATTAGGAAATCGGCTAATGACTTCTATTTATTTATTGCCTCAAGCCTAAGATATATAATTTGTATTTTATCACATAAGTTATATGCGTTTATAGAACATGGTACATATTATAATAGTACCTGGTAATTAATGATAATTATATTTAGGCCATATTTTCAGATAAACTTTGACTTGTTGACCAATTGTTGATAATAATTACAAGAAAGTAAGCAAACCACTTGATCTATTATATATAGATATAATTGATAAAGTGTGTTGTCTATTTTGTTGCCTATTGTTTCTGAAATATATTTTTGTTTATTATTTGTTATATATAGTATGAAATATTTTTCATAGTGCAACTTCGATATTAACGTTTGATAGATGATTTTAAATATTATTATCTCCTGTAGTGACGAAAGCTATCCGTGTGGTGACGGAGTAAGAATACAATTCACCAACCCCTATCTTACCTGTAGGTGATCGTAAGAGACGACTAAGGGATATAAAACGCATATAACATTAATTTCCCTCCCATTACGGAGGAGGCCCGAGCCCAACAGTGGGACATATATGGGCTGTGATGATGATGTTGAATGACAATAAAAAGTAAAGATCACAAAATTAATTGTTTTCGGTCAAATTACTGTTAAGTAGGTACATACTATAACTTTTATTAAAAAAAAGGTAAAAAAAAATCGTATAAACATCGAAAATCTGTAATCTGCTTTCAATAGTTTTCAATTATAGATTCTAATGTATTTTTCTCATTATTTTTGGACATTTAATTATCCAAAACTATTAATTTCTTTTTTATATGGTAACAGAATAAGAATACATTCACCAAACCTTTTTTTTACGCTGTGAAAACGCATTTACGCGCTGTCCCCCGCAGGTGACAGACGAGGGGGAGTGTGGAACTCGCCGGCCAGCTGCCTGACCGGAATAACCACTAAAACCACAGAGGCCCCTGCCGCGTTTTTACGAGGTGCCAGAGAGATCGTCTACTGACATTCGATCCCCGACACCCCAACTTTTGGCCATCGGGCCACGCCCTGTCGTCATTCAAGGCAGTAGGAGAAGGTGCGCATATCGGCGCCTCCTCCTCCCTGGCCGCCGGCGGCGGAGCAAATTTGCAGACGCAATTGCCTCGCGTCCCCGCTCCGCCGCCTCTTTTGTAGAGATAACCTCCTCGCAAAAGGAGGCCATCGACGACCAGCACCCGTCGCTGTCGAGCATCTTCGAGATGATGGTCGACAGCGACAGCTCCCCTCCAATGACCGCCGACAGGACGTGGCGTTGAGGCCCCCAGGCGGTGCATACTTCCAGTGTGTGGCGCGCATCGTCCACTGGCGACCAAACACTCATGGCACCCTAGGACCTCTTCTCTCCCAATTCTGTGCAGGTACTCACCGAAGACCCCGTGTCCGGTAAGCACCTACGTTCACCACCCCTACTCTTGTCCGTGGGTCACATCACATACAAACAACATCACTACAAACCTTAAACAAATCCCCATACCAATCCGTCTGACCGACCGTTATACCGACCAACGTGGAATAAAAGGTTAATATCTCTCCTATGGGGGAGGAGGAGCGAGTCTAACAGTGAAACGAATAGGAGTTGGAATTAATGAGTGAAATAAGTTGATTTCATTAAAATTTTATAAACTTATATGAGGCTGCTAGAACTAGAGTAGCCTAACTGCATTTTTGCAACTTTTAACTAATGCAATTTCGTAATCTAAAAATATTAATCTATAAAACCACAGCGGCCTAAAAATTAAAATACTATTAAATATTAAAACTAAAATTGTTTACAAGCTCTTAACAATAGATGGCGATACAAGCACATTTTCGGCTTATATTCAAATTGATTAAATTGAATGTAATTTAATTTTAATTGCCTCCATATTGTAAAATATGGTTCTTGTAGTTAGGCCGCTCTGATTCTAGCAGCCTCATATCATATTCTTATCATATTCTATTACTTGTATGTATATTTTGAAATCAAAGTTATAACATTGTCGCAAATTGCTCATCAAGCCCTTCCGTCAAAGATCGAAGGTTAACGATAATTTGACATACACATAATGTATATGTGTACGTCTAATAAAACCTTATAAATGCCTTGCAATGTAGCAAATAATTATTGTACGTTGCCTAAGATGGACTTTAAAATAGGAGTTTTATTGTACGTGTTCCTAGCTGGGTGCACTGGTGAGTGAACAATAATTATTTATAAGCGAAATTTCTGTTCTGATTCAGTTTCAGCAATCTTAAATAAAACATATTTTGCTGACCATAAATTTTAATTTAAAGTTAATTTTATTATGAACAATATGAAATTCATTTTCAAAATCCTAACGAGACAGTATTTAATAGTCTATGAAGAACTTAATGCCTTCAATTGAGTTAATTTTTCAAGAAGGTTATCCATAACCGCATCTGCTTTGACATATTACATGGATTAATAGAAATAAAAAGAATATAAAAACAGTAGTTTCATTACCAATAGGCAGATGGATTTTAGATTAGCTTCTTTCATAAAACATAAAAGATTTCTTTTGACTGCATTGTTCGTACCTCGGTGTTTTCGCGAAACCGCATTATTAATTCAAATTACAGATGTCTTTCAGTTATATCTACATACTAGCTTCTGCCCGCGGCTTCGCCCGCGTAAACGGTTGGTTTTCTAAAGTTTTTCATCCCCTATTTTTATTTTACCCCTTAAGCGTAATATTTATATGAAATTTTAATGTCATATTTATTTATATCTAATCAATAGCCTGAAAATAAATTTCAAGCGTCTAGCTTTAAAAATTTCATCCCCCTTTACAAACCTTTTTTTGCATTAAAAAGTAGCCTATGTCCTTTATCAGGCTCTAGACTATCTGTGTACCAAATTTCATTTAGATCAGTTCAGTAGTTTTCGCTTGAAAGAGCGACAGACAGACAGAGTTACTTTCGCATTTATAATATTAGTAAGGATTAAAACAACGATTATTACAGGCAAGTGACATATATCAACATATACCAGTTGTTGTTCTAGTAACTATATCATATTTTCAATGATTTTAAGAGAAGAATCATTGCCAATGTTTGGACAAGACAATATTATAAAGATTAAATTACAATTATTAGCATTTAATGTCGTAATATAACACCTGATTGAAAAATAAAATAGTACGGGCCTACTACTATTAACATAGTGCAATTGTGGCATCGGCAACATCTTTCATTCTAATGCACTGGAGCTAATGCACTGGAGCTTCAAATAATTTAATTGTTCATATGAAAACCTTTTAAAAAATTTTATTGCGTTTGTATTTAATTTTTTACTTTCTCGGTGTTTTCTAACCACACCGCGATCATGGTTACGGAAGGTACGCTAAGGCGTTTCACGATAATGATTATCATAAATTTATTGTTTAATAATAATTAATGAAAAACAAAATAACTTTAGATACAAAATATTTTTCTAAATTTAATAGTTAATTCTATAGTGGGTATAATATAAACTTCTGTAATAACGATGATTTATTGCACATAAAACATCTCAGTTCTCTCGTGACTATGAACGTTGAAAGAATCAAATATACATTTGCTACAAAATCTATATATATTCGCGTAAACATCAAAAATCATTAATTTTATTGTTACCAGATTCGTTTAATACTTTGTTTGTATTTTGTTATCGTTTATTGCAGTTATTTAAATTCAAATTCTTTATTGCATTCATGTGTACAAATTGGTGTTATAAACATAATACAGGTCAACATGAACCCTGATAGGGCACAGCAATTTTTAAAGTTAACATTGTCATTATATTTTTTTTGTTACATTTAATATTATAATTTATTGTACATAATGTTACTAAAATATAATATCAATCAATTAATGAATATAATGTTATTAATATAATATGTCTATATACATTTATTTCATTACCAAATTATAACTAAATTATCCTTTATTAATTTAATATGTCCTATTGTATTTTAATATGTCAAAGTCAATTTAATAAATAATTATACTATTATAAGTCGTTATATTAAAATAATTGTTAATTTGTTTGTTACATATACATTCGTGGCATAATATATTAAAGTATCTTGGTTTCATTCATGTCCTCAAAAAATTCTCTTTAATTATAGTAACACTTTTGATTAAGGTATCTAGTTAAATTATTTTTAAATACATTGCAATTTGTTGTATCTTTTAGTATTTTTGGTAATTTATTATATACTTTTATAGCCATAACATAAGGTCCTGAATGAAATAATGACAAGCTAGAGGTAGGCATAGCAAGTGTATTTTTATTTCTTAAGTTACGGTCCTGTTTATGGTGGTCCTTGGTAAGGGGAAACAACTCTGGGCGTTTTCTTACAAACAGGCATACTTCAAGAATGTATAAACATGTCAAAGTTAATATACTTAAGTTCTTGATGTGCTGTCTACAGCTTACCATTCTATCACTATTTATTAATATTCTGATGCATTTCTTTTGGATAACAAATAAAACGTCTGCTTGTGTACTATTCCCCCATAGTAATATGCCATATCGAAGCCAGGAGTGTGCATAGGCATAGTAAGCGTTAATAGCTGATTTTAAATCTGTTGCTTTTTTCAACTCATTTAGGGCATACGTAAAACTGGATAATTTCTCACTTATGACTTCAATGTGGGACTTCCAGTTTAGATGACTGTCTATATTCAGGCCTAAGAGTTTAAATTTGTTAATACATTCCAAATTTATATTATTGAATGTGCAAGCAGTATTTTATTGACGTTTTTGGTATGGATGAAATTGCATAACTTTAGTTTTGTTAAAATTTAACTTAAGATTATGAGCCTCTAACCAATCTATAATATCACCAAGTATTTTACTTACATCTCTATTTAGAGTAAGCTCATTTTCACATGGTAAGACCACAGATACATTATCAGCAAAAAGTACGCTAACGGCATTTATTATTTTAGATAAATCATTTATGTATATCAGAAATAACAAGCACCCAAGCACGCTTCCTTGGGGAATAGAATTATTTATAGTAATTTCTTCTGATCTTATATTACTTATGTTACCAGTTTCAGAATTATGGTATTCTATTTCCACAAATTGAGTGCGATTTTTGACGTAAGACTCAAACCATTTATGAGAGATTCCTCGTACTCCAATACCATCTAGTTTATTTAATAGAATATTAGAGAGTATCACTCTATCGTACGCCTTACTCATGTCAAGGAGTATACCTATGGCATATTTTCTTTTATTTAATATATTTAAAATTTCTTGTATATATTGATAAACCGCGTATTTAGTCGATCGATTCTTTCTAAATCCGTTTTGTCTTTCGTCAAAAATGTTATATTTTTCACAAAACGAATAGAGACGCTTTGACATAGCTGTTTCCAGGATTTTAGAGAAGGTAGGCAAAAGAGATATGGGGCTATAATTTGTACATTCTGTACGATCGCGTTTTTTGTGCACAGGTTTTATAATCGAACATTTTAGTAAGTTCGGGACTAAACCTTCTGAGAAGGATTGATTTATAAGAAACGTTAAAGGTTGTACTAGTTACATAACACATTTTATTATCAGACTCGGTGGTAGTTCATCATGTCCGAAACTACTTTTATTTTTCAAATGAGTAATAATGTTATAAACTTCAAGAGAGTCTACTGGTGAGATTAATATGGAGTTCTTACCTTGTTTTATAACAGGATAACCATAATGTGTGCCAGGTACCCCTTCCACTTCAACAAAAAAATTATTAAATATTTTTGCAATGCGGTTAGGGTTGGCAATGATTTTATATTCTGATTTTAATTTCATGTTTTGCCTACTGTTAGTTGTAATTTTCTTAAAAAAAGAGCGTACCTCTTTTATAATATGCCACATAGTTTTAGTTACATTATTACTTTGTTTGATTTTCTGGATGTAATCTAACTTGTTAGATTGTATAACTAGGTACTCTTTTAAAAATTCTTTCATATCTTTTATAATATATGTCTAAAATTGGAGCGTGTTTATGAAGAGAAAACTTTTTAATTGCCGCTTATTTTTGCAAGATTTTTTAAGTCCTGTTGTTAACCATGTCTTTTTGTTTATATTTTTTATTTTAAACCGTACTTTTGGAATGCATCTATTTAATATATGTATTATTTATAGTAGAGTGAAATAAATTATAGTTTATATTTACATTATTTTGATCAGAAATAATTGATTCCCATTTTGTGTTTTTTAATTCTAACTTAAATGCATTCGTATTATTATCGTTGAATAAGCGTTTATTTATGTACCAGGTCTCACGTTCTTTGGGCATATTCAGTATAGTAATTAATATTCCCTTATGATCAGAGAGTCCGTAATCTTTTATTATAGTAGTGAAGCCTTTCTGTTGGAAGTTCGTAAACACTAAGTCGATACATCTAGCAGTTTTGGAGGTCACTCTAGTTGGGGCTTTTATATGTTGGTAAAAGTTAAAGCTATTCTTGAGATTTAACAGAAGGCATTTGCTATTTGAACCTTTCAAGATATTAATGTTGAAGTCACCTACAATCAATATCCATATTCATTTAAATAATGGTTGTGCTTAAGACTTAGTACATTTTTTTTTTTTTTTTTTTTTTTAAATCGTTTTACTAGAGCAGAAAATGTTCCGAGCGGACCACCGAAGACAAAGATCGGGTACCGGTGGTCCGCTCGCACGGCGAAGAGAGAGGATTTTACGGTGGGTCTATGGGGTCACGCGCCGCTTTCTCCGTCACCCCGGACCGATTTGGCGGGGCGAGACGCACCCATAGCCCACCAATAAATAATAAAAAAAAAAAAGAGCAGAAAATGCTATCATTACCCTTGTTGGATTTTTATCATTTTCGCCGATACACAATACAATATAGTTACCAGGTGAGTCGTCTATTTCATAGCATGGTTTCAGTACTTCCTCCGATGTAGCAAATGGTTTTGTGGTGGATGTGACAGTATAATTCTGGAATTTGGAGGTTTTCCTTGAGTTTATTAAGGCTGAAGCTAAACCTACACATTGCTGTCACTATGAATATATGTGGATCTTTCATTTCAGGTACATATATTTCGTTACATGGTGTGTTTGATGGGTTTGGATGAGGTTCACTGGTGTTTAATGACTTGCTGCTACTCACAGAATCTGTATTCTCTTGAGGTGTTTTACTTACGCAGGTATGAGTATGAGCAGGCCTCGGAGATACTGTTGTATTTAAATTCCTATTGTCTTGTGAGTTAAATGCTCTATAGGGGGTCGACACCTTTATGTTTTTAATCGTATTTGGTGTTCCTACTTCGTTTGTTAACATTTTTGTTGCTTTCTTGACCAATTTATGTTTATTATTCAAAGCCTCAATTTTTTTCGTTAAGTCTATATTTTCTATACTCAAGTTGTTAATTTCCTCGTGCGCTGCCTGTAGCTGTGAGGTGAGTTCGCTAATTTGGCCCTTTAGATCTATGATTTCTTCGTCCTGATTACCCGATATGTTCGGCATACTATTGCGTGTGTCGCCATCTATACTTGAGTTGTCTAAACTTGTATCTTCTATTATTTCTGTCATTTATTGGGAACGTGGCTTACGAAATGCTATATATTGTCAATTCCGAAGAAATTCATTTTGTGAAATGTAGTATATTTTTGAACAATTTACAAAAAGTCAAGTTTTGGGTTGTAAGGACGACCTCGTGGCTAATGCCGTAGGATCTATTGCAAAGGCAACTATGCCAAATCAACATTAATATTTCATATGAAATTAGCGTTCACTTATTTTCATTACATTGAGAGAGTAAAGTTTAAAGTCTATTTTATTTGTAACAACGGGTTCGTTATTTTACATACATACATACATATCATCACGCCATATCCCTTGCAGGGTAGGCAGAGAGAACAGAGTGCCAGAGAACTCTATCTCTGCATACTTCACTCGCTTCCTCAACATTCATAATTCTCTTCATACACGCTCGCCGGTTTCGGAGACTCTTGACTCCACCTTCCTTCAGTACCTGACCGATCTGGTCTAGGTAGGTTAGTCTCGGTCTCCCTCGGTACCTACATCTTTCCACTTTCGCATTGTATATCTTATTAACCAGACGTTCGTTCGGCATTCTTTCCACATGTCCGAACCATCGGAGCATTCCATTTCGCATCTTTACACCAATACTCTCTTTCATACCTACTTGCTCTCTTACGTCGTCGTTACGAATGCGATCGGTCAGCCTAACTCCACAGATTTTCCGAAGAGATCGCATTTCGACCGCATTAATTTTACTTTCATACTCTTTTCTGCATACCCAACTCTCGCTTCCATACAGTAATGTTGGGACAAGCACTGCGTTATGTATTGCTATACGTGCCTTCTGGCTGAGGTGGTGGCTGCCGAGAAGTTGCCCCAACGCTCCGTTCACTCTATTTCCCGCATTCACTCTTCGCTCTATATCAGTGGTGTACCGTCCATCTCGGCTAAATCCACATCCAAGATATACAAATTCATCCACTTGCTCCAGTACATCATTACCTATTGTTACTCTTACATCTGTTCTGGCTTCATCTCTTTCAAAGACCATTATTTTGGTTTTGCTCACATTCACGCGTAGACCCCTTTTCTTATAATTTTCTGTCATTGTGTCGACTAGGGTCTGCAGGTCAGTCGCTGACTGTGCCAGCAGGACTGCATCATCTGCATAAAGCAGAGCAGAGACCACTAGAGATGGGCGTTTTCAGATTTTTACGCAAACCGATACAAATTCGATTTCTGATATTGAAATCGATTTCAAAATTCGATTTCAGAAATCGATTTCCGGAGCGATTGGCGGGGAGCGGATTTACCTTAGTTTCGATCGATATTCGATGGTTTCAGGTTTTAATTATTTTGGCGTAGCAGACGAAAAACGCAAACGAACGAACGCATTCAAAATATATTTTTTAAAATTCTTTGTTGATTGGATTTAGATGTTCGATTTTCCTTCATGCTTTATTTAGGCTTAGGACTAGCAAAAATGTTTTGTTTTGGATATGATACAAAACTTTCTGGCGCATTTAAAAATCATCGTATTTACAATGGTTTAATGATTATATAATGTACATTTTTTTGTTTCCATTTTATAATTAATAGTTATTTCTTATTTATCATCAAATCGTATATATGATACTAACATACGCTAGTATAGTATTAAATCATAAAATACCCATCTAATTATATAGTTCACGAGAACATAAGAATAACATTACGCACACACCGCACGTGTCACCAGGGTCAAGTGTGCATTAAAACTCTCCAATAATTCAAAAAATCTCTTTAAGAAACACAAAACTTAAACTATCATTAAGTATTGCGTAATATTATCATGGAAGTAGTTGCACTCTGATATAGATCTTATTCCCTGTCCCTTGTAATTCTGTTTCGTTTTAATCTGCTGTTCTTAGTTTCTTAGAAACCGCCAAAATCCAAAACTGATGATAATTCGCTTCATCTCTTTCACTGCACTAAACGATCGCTTAGTTAGAATGAAAGGAGTCGCATTTTAATGAAATCCGCTTTTTCTCATTCTAACTAAGCAATCGCTTAGCAGAGTGAAAGAGTTAGTAAGTTTTCAAATATTGGTTTGGTTTGCAAAACTAGCAATAGAAAACGATTGCGCGATGATTGGATTTATATTAGTTTGTGTTTTCGTCGTTTTGTTTTGATATGTCGTGTTGATTTAGTTTCTACCGAGAAACGTTTTCTAAAATCAGTTTGTATAGTGTTGAATATCGATACGATACAATTTCTGACTAAAATCCGATTTCAGTTTCGTTTTGATATATCGGACGCATACCTAGAGACCACTGAGTCACCCATCTGGACTCCCACATTCATATCGTTCAACCTTTGGAGACATTTATCCAGATATATGATAAACAGCCTGGCTGATAGAACGCAGCCCTGCTTAACGCCGATATTGACGTCAAACCAAGGCGACATTCCATCATCCAGCCGCACACAGGCTCTATAGTCCATGTAACTGGATTGCACAGCCTGCAGTAGTTTACCGTTAATACCATACTCCGGTAAAATGTCCCAAAGTTCCTTTCGTACAACCGTGTCAAATGCTCTCTCCAGATCCACAAAACTGCAGAAAACCCTCTGACCTAGGGCCAGATGCTTCTCCACAATGTTGCGCAGAGAGAACACTTGATCCATGCATCCCCTTCCACTCCTGAAACCTCCTTGTGTCTCACACAGTTAACTATCGGACACCATCCTCATTCTCCTTTCAATAATTTTACCATACACTTTTGCTGCCAAACTGGTCAAGCCTATGGCTCTGTAATTTGCGCAGTCATAACGTGAACCCTTGTTTTTAAACAAAGGCACGATCACTGCGCTATTCCAGTCCCCGGGAACCATTCCCGAGCTCCAACATAAATTGAGGAGCAACAAGAACGCCTCCCGGACACAGGGGCCACCAAGCTTGATCATCTCGGCAGACACCATATCAATGCCCGCTGCCTTACAATTTTTCAAACTTCTTATCGCCCATTCAACTTCATCCATACTGATGCCATCGGAGGACGCCGTCGCCGAATGTTGATCTACTAGACCACATGCGACACCGGCGCCAGCCGTAGCATCCGCATACATATCGCCAAAATATTCACTCCATCGGCTTAACACGTCTTGTGTTTATGTAAGAATGTCTCCACCGTCAGACCTTTTTTTATTCATTCTGAAGGCTGACCAACCACCCCGAGACGTCTTCACCTCCCTCCAAAAGAGTTTGGTGTTACTCTAGAAGTTTTTAGTCAGCCTATCTTCTGCACTCATACTTGCTCTATCACGTTTCTCTTTCACTAAGGCCTTGGTGTCATTCTTACATTGCCGATATATTTCTTTCTTCTGTTCAGTCATACTGTCATTCAGATTCAAAGAAGAGACATAGTTCAGCCACGCTTTCTTCTTTTGCTCTACGGAAGCTGCCACTTCCACATCCCACCATGCATCACCATTTGTTTTTCTATACTTCTTTGAACTTTCACATACTTCTTTCGCTGTATCTACCATACTCTCCTTCAATACCCTCCAGCATTCTTCAATGTCCGATTGCGGCTGGCTTGCCATCGTCAGCCGTTCTCGGACACCCTCTGCATACTTTTCTCTTACACACCCTTCTTGCAACCTTTCAACCTTTATTCTTTCAAGCCCTCCGAAGTGGACACGCTCTCGCCAGTGCCTCCACTTTCTGAACAGACCACTAAATCTCGCAATAACGAGATAGTGGTCCGTGTCGACTGTGGGGCCCCTGTAGGCTCTTGCGTCCAATATTTTGCTTCGGAGGCGACTGTCTACCAAAATTAAATCTATTATACTTTTCTGTTCATTTCTTCTCCATGTATACATATGGATGTCCTTATGTTCGTTATTTTAAATTGTGTTTTTCTGTTTAAGATTCACTTTTACCACTATTTTGGGTTGGTAAGTTAGTAAATTAAATTTTATGCCACTATTTCACTTTGTTATTGAGTTTTATTTGGGTTTTGAAGCACAAATTCTAAAAAATGTCTAGTTCAGTTAGTATACAGTTTTAGTCACTATTATTTAGCTTATTTTGATTACTTTCACTGGATAACAATGTCACTTATATATTAGAGTCTCCTTTTGCAGGCTCACTAGGTTTTCAGTGTAAATATTCATTTGTTTCTTTTTATTTTAAATTTAAGTACGGAGCTAATGTTTACACGACTGGCAACGCCATCTACTCTATTTTTTTTCATTATATAAAATATAATAATAAATAAAATAAACAAAAGGCTATATATATTTCTTATTATTTTCAGCATTACCAAAGCCTGAAGATGATCTCTCCGAGTTCTTCAAAGATACTACGCCTCCATTGTCTATAAGCGGTGGAATAGACGCACCCTTTGTAATACACCCTCATATGGTGGCCATATACACTGGAGATGGTGTCAAGAGTATAGTGGGTGGTGGTTCCCTCATCACGAAACGTACTGTTTTGACTACAGCCCATTCTATCAGCGCTGTTTTTAACGATGGTTCTCTTTCTAGGTATGAATAATTGAGATGATTATTTAAATTTAACAAAATATAATTTAGAACTGGTTAAAACAGACGATGTAATAATGATATTTTAAGTGTCTTGTTCAAACACTATCTTTCCCACCAACTTCTGTCTCAGAGATAGTCGAAAAATGCGCTTTGCAGCGTCATTATTAATACGTCAGTACGTGCATAATTACTATTTATGTCAGATTGTGAATCCGGTAATTGGATCCAGACCTTTCTTTTGACCAGCAAAGTCACTATGCTGGGCGATACGACTTTCTATTTTGCCACTTGCATACGTTTAGGTGCTTCATGTTTCTCATCGCATCAATGCCATTGTGGAGAGTACGTTGATAATCTCGAACACTATGGCCTGTCATGCAGCAGAATTGGAAAAATTCCACTTCCATTGATGTTGTCTGTATATTGTACTCTTTGGTCGTTTTTGTTTTCAACAGTCGCAGGAAATAACAAGGTTCATGAATTGTATTCTTATCACATCACAACCCGAAATATGTTACATGTATCATCACTTAATTAATAATATTATGTTTTTTGATGTTGGAATTTTTATTATTAATATTTTCAATAGCACTCTACGCATGATCGTCGGTACCAATGGCTTGAATGTTGGAGGTACTAAGTACTTGGTGGAACGTAACGTGACACATCCTCTATATACGAACTCCCTCAAAACTCACGACATTGGACTACTCATTGCCACTACTGATATAGAGTTCAGCATCCTTGTTCAGCCTGTGGGTTTGACTTTTGATTATATTGAAGCTGGAGTTCCATGCAGAGTTGCTGGTTGGGGCAGACTCGCAGTAAGTGTTATACGAAAAGGAATTTATACATTTATATCTCTCAGTTATTATCGAATTAAGGTGTTGTTATTATTCCTTTTTCTAACAATAAATTAAGTTTCTGTGGTAAACGTCTAATACTATAGAAATAGAAATAAAGTCCTGCAAGATAATATGTAGAAATAGAGATAAAAATATTGTAGAGAATTAAATAGAGTCAAAATCAGACAAAATAATAATTGGCCAATCAATCTACTTAAAAGAAAGGGCCTAGTGATCTAGACAGTAACCTCCTTCACCAAAGGTGAATCAAGTCAGTTTTCGTACGTTAAAAAAAATAATTATGAGTCTGAGTGTTATTTCAGTCCAGTAAATGTTTGTAAAGTCTTCCACGATATATAAATTTAGGTCGTTTCCATTATAAAATGCGTTAAAAAGATACGTATACGTAGATGATGATGATGATACGTATACGCTGATGGGGGCCGCCACCCACCACGCCTTGCCCAGTCAGGCGAGTCGAGGAGAGCAGAGTGCCGGGTGGGCACGTGGAATGTAAGAGGTTGTGTGGAAGGTAAGTTGCACGAGCTGATAACCATCATGGCGGACAAACAGTTAGACGTAATCTGTGTAACAGAGACCAAGCGAAGGGGCAGTGACGCCTGTGATCTTCCAGGTAGCTGGATGGCTCTATGGTCTGGTGTACCACAGAGCGATCGAGCCAGCATGGGGGTAAAAGTACTGTTGTCCTCTCGCTTGGCCTCAGATGTGAAGGATTAAGCGAGTAAAGTATGCAAGGATAGAGTTCTCTGGCAATCTGTTCTCTCTACCTACCCTGCAAGGGATATGGCGTGATGATATGTATGTATGTACAAAGATACGTACATAATTAACTACATTTTATATATTCTAGCGCCAAGCTATGTTCATCTCCAGACTTCAAGAATTGGAAATCACTACCATAGATGGTCAGGAATGTGCGACGGCTGCCGCAAACACTGTCATTGAATTAGGCACTCGGGCACCTCCAGTTTATCCCCACCTCCAAATTTGCACCTATCAGTCTGCTGGTTATGGTGTCTGTAATGTAAGTAACATTTTCTAAAATAATAATTATTATAAATTAAGAATAAACAATTGATTGATCATGGATCTGATGGTAATTTGGAAAAGGAGACTATAGTCATAGAAGTATTGATTATTATTTATTAAATAGTATATATTTCTTATTATATAAAATAACCGCCTCATTAGTCCAGTGTCACAAACATAAAATCGAAAGATTTTCAATTCTCAGTTGATTCATATTTAGTTATAGTTTCTTTTTTTTTGCGTTGGACTATGGAGGTGGTTACGTTCCGCCAAATCGGTCCAGGGCGACGAAAGAGATGCGCGCAACCCCGTGCGAGCGGGACACCGGCACCCAATCTTTGTCTTCGGTGGCCCGCTCGACGGTTTACCCTCGCGGCTAATATTTATATTTAGTTATACCTCAAGATATGTAGTAAAACATATACAGAGCAGTCGAGTATACTGTGACATAAAAGGAATGTGAATTTGTTTGTGAAGAAATCAACAGGGAGAAAATGGTAAAAGCAATTAATTCAAGTTCAACAATATTACGAGTAAATGATACATAATATTTTAAATCAAATCCAATAACCATCAATATATATTTTCTTAATTGGATAATACGTTTTCACAGTAATTTTTTGCTTATAAAGAGCGTGGGAATAGTAATGATATTTATGGGTGAAGTTAAAACTAAATTTTGCCTTATACGAGCAAGCGGCCTAACTGATAAGGAGTAATTGCGGCTCATGGACTACAGTAAACGAAGCAGTGGCAGGTGGCGTCGCCTACCGTGTAGTCAAGTTTGGGGCTTCAGCTTTATTGCTCACCAAATAACGCGTGTCGTACTAGCCTACTAGATAGATACTAATCCGTTTGTCGGCAAGCATGAAATTGTCTGCAAATTGTGCCTATCACTTATATGCAAGGGAATTAGGTTTTAAATATTTTGATTATATTACAGAAATATGTCGTTTCAATTCCATTTTGTCATCATATTATCCCAGTATATCATCATATATCCCATATGAGCCTCTGTTGGGCTCGAGCCTCCGCCAGCTTTTTTTTTAATTCGTTCCTCCTAGGTACAGTAAAAAAAAGCAATAATTTGATGTTGGTTCAACGTTGGTTGGTAATTATTTTATTTTATATTACAGGGTGACTCTGGTGGCCCGCTAATTAGAAGTGCCGATGGTCGCCAGATCGGTATTGTATCATGGAGCTTTCCTTGCGCTCGTGGCGCCCCCAACATATTCGTACGTATCAGTGCATACAGAGGATTCATAGAAGAGAACACCGTATAAATATTTTAACTGGTACACTGTAAAATTAAAAGAAATGTTTTGTAATTTTTATAAAGTCTTGCAATATAAAATACGATTTTATTTTATTCATCTTTACATACATACATACATACCATCACGCCATATCCTTTGCAGGATAGGCAGAGAGAACAGAGTGCCAGAGAACTCTATCCTTGCATACTTCACTCGCTTCCTCAACATTCATAATTCTCTTCATACACGCTCGCCGGTTTCGGAGACTCTTGACTCCACCTTCCTTCAGTACATGACCGATCTGGTCTAGGTAGGTTAGTCTTGGTCTCCCATCATCTCTCGTTCTCTCTTATTCATCTTTATATATAAAAATTAAGATTCTTTATGCATCTCTATGTTGTACATTCGAGCAAGATTAGCCATCGTTTCAGACAAGAGTGCTGCTACTCATTCTAGTCTAGTAATCTCTCAGCCGATTTTTCGGACTCCCAAGGTAAGACCACAGTTTTTATCCCATCGCTACAGAAATAGTGACCTTAGGTAATCATTAATCAACTGATTCAAGAATTGATTATTCAATTACAACGTATTGAAGATGCAAAAGTCGAGTGCACGATCACTGCACCGAAGTCAGGGATTCAATAACCACGATGTACTACATCTTTTAGTTTTCGGAGATATGAGTATAGTAGCCCTTGTGAAAATTCACATCAGAAAAATTGACATAGTGTTCTATAACGAAGTCTTCTCTTGCATTGGTGTTCTTTGCATATCATATAGTCGTCTTTCACGACACCCACGGGCAAGAAAAAGTGTGGTGAGTTATATTCTCACTTCGTCAGCAAATGTAAAGTTATGTGTGTTCTGTTTTGAGTGTCATTTATATTAAATTAAATGTCACCTAAATTTTAGGCATCATTAGTAAAAGCAGGTGCTTAGCTCGCAACGGCGACAAATTATAAAATACCTTTAATCATAATGGACTCCATTAAAAATATCAAATTCAATCAAAAACGTAAATTTGTAAATGGGAGCCAAGCTCAAGTTCGAGTTGTAGTAAGTTGACTTCACTGACAAAAGAGTTCTCATCAAAATGGATGCAAAGTTCAATAGACAATCCTGATAAAATTTAGGTGAACTTATAATATTTTCAAATAAATTTAAAATAGTAAATCTTATTCCTCTTCTCTACTACATAAAAATTGCTATTTAGAAATAAGAATTTTTAAATAGGTGTGATTTTGTTAAATAATTTTTGAGTTAAGAAGTAGTCAAAAGTGGCTTGAAATGGTTTGTGTAAACTTTAAACGCGGTGTGGCTTATCAATTGTCTTCTTTTATATATTTGACCAATTTACAATTACTTCGTATTTTTTTGTGAATATCATAATATTTATCAACATTTGCCAATAGATGACGATTATTTTTCTGAATATAATATTTTATTTAATATTACTGCCTATATAATTGATTGAATCAGGCGACACACAAATCCATGATTATTTTAAAATGGAGGCATGACATTTGAAGCTGAACCGTCCTGAGGATGCCTTGTTTAGAGGTGAAACACGTGTCGAATCATTATTCGCATTTTAGCGAAAAATTGCAAGTTGAAGTTCTGGAGATGCTCATCACAGGAGTAGGATTCCCTTAGATCCTCTTCCATCTTGATTCCATCCCGTATTCCTTCCTTTCTTGAGGTGTGCGGTATATTGATTAACCGTGGGAAAGTGGTGGGACTTCCTTCCTTTCCCCCATTTTAAAAATTACTGTCAATAGTTTTTGTGTATTAAAAATATCACCAGACGCCATGTTGAAATGTAAGTTTTAAACTGTATTTTTTAATAAAACCAATCATTTTGATAAAATCTCTTATATTTTGTCATTAAATCAGTAAATAATATTAAAAAACGCTGTATAAAAATGTTTGAAGATAAAAAACATCTTCCAGAAATAGAAATGGAGGAAGGCTAAGTATATTTATTCCACTATGTTAGATTCGATGAAGTCCTTGTACACACTGAGACGTGTAAATACATCGGGGTAGCCTTTAGCGCAGGGGTAGCCCCATGATACAATGCCGATCTGCTCATCATCATCAGTTCTGACCATAGGGCTGCCGGAGTCATGCTGTAAAGTAATGTAATTTATAGTCTCACGTATTTATCACTGTAGACAAATGTACAGATCCATCCATTAATATATCGATCTTTACTGTTGGTCATAGAAATGTTTAAAGGACTCGTGCTAAAAAAGTACCAGGCTCAGTGATGGACTTGGTATTTGATTTTTTTCCTAGTAATATCAGGTTTACAGCTAGTAATAAGAACCCCAAACCCACCCAAAATTTGGCTGCCGGCTTTCACGCTCACCAAACGAAACACAGCAGCACATTGCCACCGCTCAGACGTCGACTTTCTGCGAGAGTATGGTACTGCTCCAGACGGACCGGTCTACGATTGTAGACGGAGGCCTGTCAATAGTGTGGTCTTATCACTCGTAATATGATGAACTCCTAATATTATTTATATGAAAAGAAGACGGAAATTCAGCTGCCCAGTACCCGCTGCTCCCGATGGGAATTCAATGTGTAGCCGACAGTGCAACGCTAATTGGGTTACGATGATAACGAGATTATTGATATAAGTACTGTTAAATTGGCAGGTAAGATCTAAAGCTCGTAAGCAAGTTCAAACCAAGTTGCAAGTGATACGGTAGAAGTGGTACTTAACTTCTCGATCTGAGCCTTTGTGTTTCGGGCAGGTGTAATGACCTGAACTAAGATAGATATCAACAAGTTACACATCTAAGCCCTGGACTTAAAACGCAACATCGCGCGTACTGTTCACACACACACACTGATGGATAGCCATCTAGTACCGGCTGACAAGCATTATTATTTGACCATAGGCTTCCTCAATTAGAAACAATGTCATAATCGCCACGCTTGGCGATAGCAGTTGATTGATTAAAATTAGTTACAATAAGTTGTCCAAAAGATTGCTAGTAGTCCATTTTCCTGGCACCTCAGCCGGCTTTTACGGCCAGGGTCCGAGAAAATTATACTCACCACGCAAGTACCGTGTCCAACGGAGTGATAAGTGCAGATTTCAACATCAGTATTAACTGGATAAATATTTGTAACTTCGTTAGGATCTATATTCTTAAAAGCTTCCAGGCATTGTTCGTTACTAATGGTGAGAAGTGTTATTTCTCGAAGAACACGAGAATAACCACCTGTCACCTACAATTGAACACAAGCATTATTTTACAAGGCTCTTGTCTTTAAAGAAATGTACTCCTATGATAGTACATCGCTAAGGCGATGCTCGACAGCATCAGGAACTAGGTGCAGATCAGAATGATAGCAATAATAGTAGTTGTTCTTACTTATTAGAATGAAAATTTCCAAACCAGTTTAATCCTCATGGTTATGGAATTTGTCATTACTCTTTAATGAAATTCATCATCATCGGTATCATCACCATCACTCAGTTCATATATGTCCTACTGCACCCAGTAGTGAGGTAGCAAGAAAGGTTCTCGAGTGACGACTATAAATCGGACGACGCAGCGTAGGGCGACCCCCCACTGGGTGGATTCATGTCATTTTAAAAGTCGTAGAGAGCTGTTGGATGCAAGTGGCACAAGACCGTTCTGTTTAGTATTCTCGTGGGAAGGCCTATACCCAACAGTGGACGTTTATAACCTGATGATGAGATGGAAAGAAATAGAAGTTCTTTTCCCTCATCCTACGTGAACTAATCGCAGTCATCGGTGCTGAACTGACACTGCCGACCATAGCAAAGACGATGCACCACAACGCCAATTGGGGAGGAAATACGGTGGGTTATAGGCCCACGCGCTGCCCTTTCGTCAGCTCGGACGGAACGGACGGCGAGTATCCAGATCATAGCTTGCCTAAAATTAAAAATAATTTCCCTGAATTTATTTGAATTCAAGCAAATTTAAAATCAGGAAAATTATAAATTAATTTTAGTTTATTACTTACACTTGTCAGGCCCCAGCCAGCTACTGTAGTATTGACACCAGCTCCTATATAATCATAGTTCAACGCTATAAGCTGCACTGAATTACTAAGTTCCACTTTAGTGACAGTGATGAGAAGGGCGATATCGTTAAAAATATTTGTGGCATCATAGTGAGAATGTATGACACTGCGTTCTATTTTGTAACGGGTGCCTTCAGTTTCCCATTTGTTAGTACCGACGACTACGCGAAGACTCCTGTTTGAAAGATTAAATCAGTATCGTAAAATGTTATTCAGTGTGGTTACAAAGTAAAAATAGAATTCATCACCCATTTTACTCGTGGGTACTACGATATAGTCATCTTTTTCGATGGATATAAGAGGCATATAACAGAAAACTCGAAATAAAATCTCTCCAGAACAGCAATGGGATCGTGGCTGGGCGTAATCTGTTACGCCGACAATACACTTGTCACAATCCTGGGTGAGACGCTAGATGAGGCGGCACCGAGGAGATTGTCAGACGTATGGGGTTAAGGGTAGCCCTGGATAAGACGGAGGCCCTATTGTTCCGTGGGCCCCGCACCAGTCCACCCAAGGACGCCTCAATTACTGTTAATTCGGTGCCCATTAGCATCCGGGCCCATATGAAGTACTTGCTCAGCGGTCATGTGCTGTTTATCGACACGGCGTCCGCCCTCTCCTGGCTAATGCCGAATGTGGGTGAACCCAGCGCTACATGGTGATGGTTGTACGCGAGGGTGGTCCAGTCGATGGCCTCGTACGGTGCACCCGTGAGGGCGGGGTCCCTGACCATCTGACTTAGGGCTCTCTTGTGGCGATTACATAGAGCCATGGCTGGAGCCATTTTCAAACAACACGAGTATTTTGTAAAATATTTTGACTGGATAATATGTTACCGATACCCATAGACTGCTCAAAAGAAAGAACAGTACAGAAGAAAAGTTGAATAAAAAAACTGTGTCATACTTGCGAAGGGTACCATCTTTCTTTGAAGTAAGGGCCATGCAGTGAGCAGCTGTCAATACAGTACGTTGTGAAATGAGTGAACCACCACAAAGAAAATCCTTAATCAATGTAACACGTTCCTGAGTTATAGCCACCATGTAAGGATGGCTATTATCGGAAGAAACCTTTCCTTCCAATATAAACACTTGCGGTTCCAGTAATTCCCTGCTCGTGTTTTCAGAAGATGAGGAATGATCATCTTGTGACATCGCGGTGCCTGGAAGTTATAATTATTCCATTAAATTATTACAAAAATTGTATATATATATATTGTTTGTCCAAATTAAACTTTTAAAATACCATTTAAACTTTCATCGACCCATGAATGTTAACTTTTAAATATAGATCTCCCTTTTTATTTATGGTAAGTTATGGTCTGGACAAGCATCGCCCGTTCCTGTACGCTTTCAGTGCGAGAGGAGAGCACTCGAGTTGATGTACAATTTTCTTTTCTTTTTTTTGTTATTATATTTGTATTATAATTTTTTATCATATTTTTAAGTTTCTTAACTCGCTTTCTTGTATGTCGCTGTTTTGAGTTTTGTAATTGATCTTCTACTAATTTTTCGATGAGTTAGATACTTTAAATTTATATCAAGATAAGGAAAACTTGAAACAAAACACACACACACACACACATATATATATATATATTTTTGGGACTAATCCCACCACACATTCCCATCATTGTAACTCCTGTAAGCCAGGCTTGTAAGCAGTCCCGGGAAATGATTTTAATTGTCTTGGAACCCGCAACAAATTTAATTAGAAAAGTTAAAGAGGAGGAGTTGGAAAAGAGTGATTCCATTTTCTTCCCAGGCAAAGCGGGAGACAGAAAGCAATATTGACTAGTCAGCCAATAAGTAAAGGGTTGTACAGCTACGATAAGTGCAGCAGTACGGCACCGCGGATACGGGGTAACTTAACGGGGCCTATATGTGAGCCTTAAGATTAATTGCAGTAGTAGGTATCGCAGAAACGCCTAAACGCACGGAAATTTTCTCGAGTTGCTACAAGATCCATATAGTATACTACTCCAGATGTGACTTGCAAACTGTCTAACATAAGATCACGCTCGTTACGCCAGGGATCGCACTCCCAGAGAATGTGATGTGCTGATTGTTCATACTCGCGGTTATGTGTAGAACATTGACATAGTGGTGAAGGTACGAGTTTAAAAGAAAATAATTTACTTTTAAAGTTGCCATGGCCAGTTAGAAATTGGGCTACAAAATGGTCAACCTCCAGCCACACTCTCTCTAGGCGCTCGCGGACGCATGGGAAAAATAGATGGAGGTGACGGCCCTTCGATGATGAATCCCATCTTTCTTGCCATTCAATTAAAAGTTCTCCATAGACAACGGATTGCGGTGCAAACAATCGAGCGATTTTATTACGGTCGCGCGGTAGAAGGAAATTTGTATTCATATTATCCCTTGTCGTATAATACATTGATGCCCGTCTCTGAATCCAATCAATCTCCAAGTCAACCAATATATATATATATATATATTGGTTGATATATATATATATATATATATATATATATATATATATATATATATATATATATATATATATATATATATATATATATATATATATATATATATATATATATATAGGGTGTATCAGAGAATGATGCAGCTGGTCAGAAGGGTGGTAGGTAATGATGGTAGGAACCCATAACAAAAATTTGAAGGGAAAATTTCAAGGTCATTGACTCGTCAGCTGTTTGTAAAGGTGACGTTTGTTATACAAACGTAATCACTGATTTATTTAGGTACTAATGAATATTTAAGAAAGTATGAGTATGTAGCAGAGTATTTATCATTTACTTGGTACATTTCATTCAGTTTTAAAGAAAAAGCGATGACAAAATTGAAAACTTTAAATGCTTGTAATTTATTAACGAATCGATATTCGACATTTTCCCTTCAAATCTTTGTTATGGGTTTCTAGCATCATTACCTAACATCCTTCTGACCAGCTGCTCCATTCTCTGATACACCTGTATATATATATATATATATATATATATATTTATATATATATATTGCTTGCTCGGTATTTTCTTGTTAGTGTGTTTTAGAAGATATATTTAAATATAATAAAAATAATGAAAAAATAAATTAAAAAGGCAAAAAGTATAAATAGAAACTAAATAAATTTATCGAGCAAAAAGGAGCCAAAATCACGTTTGTTGTATGGGAGCCCCGAGAACATCCGAAAGAAACACAAAAGATATTGTTTACAAATAAATACTGTAATAAGTGTAGTATCGCGGGTGGATGTCAAAGAAGCGGTACCAGTGGTTGGCCTAATTTCGATGGCAAAGACGGTGGGTTATGGGGCCGCACACTACACTTTCGTCGTCTCGGTCGGAATGGGCGCGGTGTGTTCAAAACATGGCCTACTAAAAAACAGAGATGTACAAAATGGTTTTAAAAAAGCATTTAAATACAAAATGCAAAATACTTTTCAGATTTACTATTTCAAATGCAAAATACCAAATAGTTTTGCGTTTTGTATTTCAAATGCTAAATGTAAAATAGGTATTTTCAAAATACTATTTCAAAATAAAATACCTTTTGACCAAATCTCAGAAATTTTTATTTATTTTAGGTATTTATCATTATGCTAGGGCCACACCTGCGTGTATCGTCACGAAGCTTCGTGCCATGAGACGATACACGCAGATGTGACCGGTCATTATTGGCTATCGTCGCGAACATTCGGGATTCGTGTGCAATATAGCTTGGGTGGCGATAAGTCAAAGGGTTTTAGCGCGCATGTTGTTAATAATAATAATACTCACTTAAAATAATGTAAAAAACTAGACTAACGAAAAGAGAGCCATGGCTCCATTTTGTCAATTGTGTGGCCATTTATTTCGGTTCACTTTTCTTTTCTCTTATCTTATTGTAGTACAGTACATAGCCGTTTCAGTATTGTAGGGATAACAACAACACTTCAATGTCATAAAAGTAGGTAATCGAATCAAATTAAAAAGGGCGCGCATGGCTATCAGGTGCCTCTATCGGTCAAATTCGGCAATACAAGCGTCATTTGTTCATTTCATTTTGTTTGACTGGTAATGTTGGCTAAACTTAATCACAAAGTATTCTGCATTTTGAAATGAATATTAAAAATGCTAAATACATCTCGAAAGGTATTTCAAATAAAATACAAAATGTTTTTTACTAAAAGTCATTTAAATGCAAAATACAAAATAGGTATTTTGTATTTGCATTTTAAATAAAAGTATTTCAAATAAATCGCATCTCTGCTAAAAAAGCCTCGTGTCCATAATATATAACAAAATTTCATTTGATTTTCATGTTTATTAAACCTTCCCTACACTATAATAAAGATTGTTATCATCATCATCACAACCCATATCCGTCCCACTGTTGGGCTCGGGCCTCCTCCACAATGGGAGGGAAGTTAACCTACTATACCGCGTTGGTCAGACGTGTTGGTATAGGATTTTGTTTTGAGTTTTCCTTCTCTTGCATAGATGTTATATGCATTTTATATCCCTTAGTCGTCTCTTACGATCACCCACGGGTAAGATAAGGGGTGGTGAATTATATTCTTACTCCGTCACCACATGGATAAGATTGTTATACTATATAAGTATACAAACATTTATACTACACACATTATAATAATTTATAAATAACACTAAAACTAATAACGTAAAAAACAAACCAAAATCCTATTAGAACCATTTTCGACTTCTACGCAGACAAAGATACGGGCAAATGATAATAATTAATAAAATAACAAAAAAAGGCCAAAAAGTAAATAAGAAAAAGTAAGGATCCGAACCAAGCTCCGGTTTGTTTGGATTATACTACACGATTCTCCAACTGAGCTAAATGTCTATTCTTAAGGACAGCGTCAAAATTTGAAAACCTACATATTCTAAAAGTTTTAATACAACGAAAAATTATATTTTTTGTTGCCGAAAAATACTGACAAAACAATATTTTCTATAAATGAAACCTAGCTAGATCGATTTATCGCCTCCGGAACCCCTTGTATGCTGAATTTCAAGAATATCGTTGGAGCCGTTTTTTGAGATTCAGATTATATATATATATATATATATATATATATATAAATATAAATATATATATATATATACAAGAATTGCCCGTTTAAAGATATAGTGAGATATATATATAAAACAAATGACAATAGATTTGTTACAATAAAAAATCTTTATTTCTAAGTCAAAAGATATAGGTTCCGGATAAGTAATCATCAACATATCAAATATTAAACCTTCTTCAAAACACGCTGCATCTTATGGTATAAGTATTATTCCGATCTAATCAATAGTTTTTGCAGTATAACTGCACAAAATAACCGGCCATCCGTTTATTAATATATATAGATAGATGATATCTGAAATACTTACCAAAGCCCACAGCTAGGCATATTAATACTGGAAATACAGTTTTGAAACCCATTTCGAACGACTTGCAAAGACTATTTGTTGCAACTAAAATGATTACCGCCATTTATATATAAAAGCCAATGTTATCGAATGAAGATAGCCTAATGAAGCTATAACTGATGACCTATGACTATTTTATTTTTCATTATATAGATATAATTTTTTTTTGATCATAAATATCAAATAATTTATGTGTTCAGGTGAATTCAAGAATGGTTTAGTAAGAAAGGATGCAATAAAGGCTCTGCGATAAATTAAAATAAATTTTGTTTTTATATTTTTGAGTTTTGTACAGAACAGAGTCTGTTGGGTTCTACAGATATGCATAAATATATTTATGTTCCTATGATCTTTGGTCGTTAGTCCTGTAAAAAAATAAAAAATCTGTGTTAGTATTTTTTTATTGTTTTGTTCGCTAAAATACAAAGGGGATTTTAGAAATAATAAAAGAAAGAAATCCAAAATATACAGTAAAAAATAATTTGGCAAATCCAAAAGTGCACGCCTCATAATTTCTTTATTATTTATAATATATTATTAATCAATGAGAGAAAAAAAAATTGGCGCCTTTTTCTACGTAGTGCAAATTGTCTGTATGGGCTTTGTGTGCCCTTTGCCACAGCTTTGAACAGAACCAAAAAAAAACGTAGTCAAAACATAGCTTACTTACGATTAGTAGTTTTTTATTAATTGCAATTAAACGACAAAAAATTACCAAGCCATTTTCAAAAGGAAGCAGTGCGTTGCGATTATGAGGCTTTAAAAAATACTTCTATACTTTAATTTTTACGGTCGTGGTGAATGCCAGATCCATACAGACAGACATCCGGACGTCCTCGAATATTATTTTTAATTAACTTTTTTCTTACTTTAAACAAAATAATTGCTTTTAAAATATCAAATACGTTTAAACAAATGTATTTTCTTGACATATATATTTTCCTGTAAGTGCAGTGTGAGAAAAATACAGTCATTATTGCCGTCATTTATACTTGCCGTCTTAGATAAACATGTCTTCACCATATTTTCTTTCAATATCCCAAAAGATTATTTTCTCTACATGACATCCTTTCTATTGAACCAATTCCTCGTTTTATTTAATTTAAATACCCTGCTCACTTATGTTCATTTCTCATTTGTGTACATTTTAGCAGATTATCATAACTAAAATAATATTTAAATTACAGTTTATATATTTTTTTTCCAGTTTTTGTAAATCATCATACATAAATTTATATAAGTGTAGCTACAGGTTATAGTACTTTTAAAGGATAAACCATATCATATAGCAGTTCTTAAGGATGGACGACCTAACCAACATGAACGAAAATGAGAAAAGCCAATAATAAAATTTAACTCGTCTAATTTCTTAGAATTTAGGTTCCTATTGCCTTAAACTGTTAATCTAAATTGACTTATTGGTGAAAATCTATAAATATATAAAAAAAACAGATTCAAAGGTATATTTATTTTGTATTTATAAAAAAAAATAATGAATGAATCTAAAGAACATTTAAAGTCGAGAAATTCAGAATTGGTAATCTTGTAGTTGCTACTTTGGTTTAATTTTAATAAATTGCGTTTTGAGCCTTTGGTAGCTCAGTTTCAGGCAAATGACTGTCATATGCAAAAAATCGTGTGGCACTCACCCCGATTTTCTGTACAGCTTGTTTGAGCGGGCGCGCCAACTTCTCAGCAACTACGACCAGCAGAATGTCTCCTTTGCGGGTGCTAACAGTATCTTTTTGATTCGCGGACACACTGTGTACGTTCCGGGCGGTAATAGATCGCGGTGAATTTCGGAAGAATAGAATAGCAGATTTTACGTGTGGTGACGGAGTAAGAAAACAATTCACCACCTCTCATCTTCATCTTACCCGTGGGTGATCGTAAAAGACGACTAAGGGACATATTGCATATAATATCTTTACAAGAGAAGGAAAACTCGAAACAAAACCCTATATCAACACGTCTGACCAGCGTTGTATAGTAGGTCAAATTCCCTCTCATTATGGAGGAGGCTCGAGCCCAACAGTGGTACATAAATATATGAGCTGAGATGAAGATGAAGAATAGCAGGTGATATAAATTGCGCTAATAAAAATGATGCGATCACTCTTGTGTTCTAAGTGCCATTGTAACAGTTTTGCATATGGCTGCTGTTCACGCACTGTTATTCGCCGGATTCAAATGTATGGGTACCACCATACATCAGAAAAGACGTGACAGTCAAATTAATTAAATTTATACTGACGCGTTCACAGATGAATCGTCATTCATGTTGATACAATGACCGTCGAAACCTAATCGTCAAAATATCAAATATCACGCGCGTTCTGAAGGATCTAACGAACGTACCATACAAAATTTAGCTTTTACAATGTCCTTTGTGACTGTCCTTTGAGATGACTATAAACAAATTAGAAAGAAAAGCTGGAAGTTTGGAGCATTATAGTTAAGTTTCTCTATTTTTTGCCTAGAAAATTAATGTTGCCTGTTTACCATCTGTAAAATGATTATATGAAGTTTTGATGATGATGATGGTGATGCTGATAATGATGATGTTCTCACAGTTTTTTTATTAGGAACACCTATACAGATTAATTTGTTATGTCTAGACATATAGTATCAAGCAACCTGTATGCATCCACTATTGGACTTAAACCTGCCCAAAAGGAGTTAAATACTGTAATAGCTAGGCTTGATAAGGTGTCAGCAGAAAAGTCAAAGGTGATGACGATATAATCTAAGCCGGCTACTAAGCAAAAGAAACACGAAAGTCATGAACTTTAGATTAGATAATTTCATAATAACATGAAAAACGACCTTTCGAATAATTATTTTAGAGGCTGTCTTAGTCGCTGGATGTACATAAAAATTTCTGGCGCTCTTCTAATTTTTTAATATCTTGCATTCCAATTTTAATTCGAGCTTTGTAAAAACGTGCTGTGTTTGCAAAGTCCAGGTTAAAAATCTCGTTGCTAGGATCACTCATCATCATTCTCCTGCTCTTATCCCAATTACTTGGGGTTGAGGCAATATGTACTCTGTTTCCATCGTACATATTGCAAAAGTTACTAGCAATAGTTTTATGACCGGTCGCCTGCCTGACGTTAGCCCTTCTTGGGAATGTAATTGTTGACCTGACGGCATCAGGTGGAGTTGGCCCAGGTCCATGAGGCTCTTAGTCGTCTTTTACGACATCCACGAGCGAGGTAAGGGTTGGTAGTATTCGTCGCCGCTACCGCACAGCAAAGGATCACTATCATATGAAATTAACACTTCGAGTTCGAACTTTGCGTAGCTGAAAATAGTTGATATGTATCATTGTATAAATTACGTGGAATAAAATGCATGTGGTTTCGGTGTCTTTTCATAATAGTAAGACTTTAACTTCTCAAACTCGAGATTTTTTGAAATGTACTACGATTTTCAGTCAGAATACAGGATTCGAAAAAAATATTCCAATTTTTTTTAACAATATAAATAGGAGTTCAGACCTAGAGTAATGCCGAAGAAAATGAAAATTGAGCCTTTGTAGTTTTTGCAAATAAAAAGAGTTCTATTTCAACTTTATTAACGATCAACCTGAACATAGAATGTCAAGCTGATCAGTTGAGTCGTTGAAACTTGAAAGCGTACCCAAAAACTCCCTTTGTATTGGTACTAGTTGGGATGTTGAATAATGTATGTCTACAGGGCAATGTTCATTATTAGCACGAAGTTCATTATTGTATGTAAGAGTACTGTACTTTTATTTGATCATCCATCAGCCGACATTGACGTCTTCTGTTGGACTTCAAGCTTCCTCATGAATGGGGTATAATACCACAATCGCTACCTGGCAGACGGATTCGCGATTGCTGTAGGTATTATAAAGTTTCTCAGGAGGTAGTCACTGCCCACTTTCCTGTTGAGACCCCAGCCGATTTTTATGACTCCTAGGGGCAAATAAGGGATGACGACTACTGTAACTCTATCCCTTAGCCAAACGGGAAAGATGCTCTTACAACATCAGACATGCTAATTTATTTTTTTGAATTTGCATTCATCCCTTTGCTTATCAACATCCTCTTTTTGACATAGATCTCCCTTGGCCGACGCGTTGTTGGTGTCAGTTGGTTTTCAAGATTCTCCCGGGAGTCCTATGCTGGGAACGCTAAGATTTTCCACTCCAATGAAATAGTAAAGAATAGTTTTTACATTTTATCCTTGTATTTTTACTCCTCAGAAATTATTATAATAAAATTTACGCTTTGGAAATTACATATAATTTGTTTTAGGTCTCATTTTCCTGTTAGATAATTTATTATAAAATATTGTAAAATGATATTTATTACATTAAAAACTCAAAAAGTGTTTTCCAACTGTATATTTTATTATCAATATGGGAGGGGGGTTATCAATTAAAGGTTAAAAAAATAACGATATATTTAATTAGGTGAAACTATGCAAATACGAAACATACACTCTTTATACGTTGCTCAAAATAGACTTTATAATTGAGCTTGTTGTCTCTAGACTCTTAAATGGATATAATGTAAGTACGTTTTGAAAAAAGGAACTGATTAAAATCTTGTGCATCATCATTCATCATCATCATCATTCAGCCTTTTGTCATCCATTGCTGTACGTAGGCCTTCCTTACATTTCGCCATAAAGTGCGTTCTTGTACCGCTCGCATCCAACGACTCCCAGCAACCTTCAATGAGCCCGTAGGATAGCGGTACTGCCATGACTGGATGCCGTTTTTATATGTTTGCTGCTCATATTAGGGGTTAAAGCCGTAATCACCAAGCTTGGCAGGTGGGTTGGCGATAAGTTGGCAGTGTGGTATTATACGTTGCCCAGGTGAAAGCTGCTGCCAATTCTCCTGGTAGACCCTTAGCCAATTTTTACGACGTCCACGGACAAGTAAAGGTTGACGACTATTGTATTTTTCTCCTGTCGCCACGTGAGGAAATCATATCATATCCATATCGTATAATAATTATAATATACATATATTTATAATGATAATATTATCCGTGTGGTGACGGAGTAAGAATACAATTCACCACCCCCTATCTTACCCGTGGGTGATCGTAAGAGACGACTAAGGGATATAAAACGCATATAACATCTATGCAAGAGAAGGAAAACTCGAAACTAAACCCTATACCAACACGTCCGACCAGCGTACTATAGTAGGTCAGCTTAGCTCCCATTACGAAGAAGACTCGAGCCCAACAGTGGGACATATATGAGCTGAGATGATAATGATGAGATGATTTATAATAATATATTAGTTGTTATGTGGTAGCGGCTTCGAATACTACCAACCCTTAGTTTACTTGTGGATGTAGTATAAGGCGACTAAGACATTTATATCGACCTGGGCCAACTCCACCTGACGTCGTTTGGTCTACAATTACATTCCCAATAAGGATTAACGTCAAGCAGGCGACCGATCAAAGTACTACTGCCAAAAGCTTTTGGAACATGTACGATGGAGGAGGAGTACCTTTTGCATCGACAACAAGTAATTGGGATAAGATGATGAGGAGCAGGATAATGATGATGATTTATAATACTATATTTCGTGATATTTATTTATATATTGTATCATGTAATATTCATTCATTATTCTACTCTTATCCTAATTACTTGGGGTCGATACAATATGTACCTTTATTTCATAGTACATATTGTAAAAGTTATTGGCAATAGTTTTATGACCGGCCGCCTGCCAGACGTCAACCCTCCTTGGGAATGTAATTGTTGACCAAACGGCATCTGATGGAGTTGGCCCAGGTCGTTATAAGGCTCTTAGTGATCTTTTACGACATCCACGAGCAAAGTAAGCGTTGGTAGTATTCGTAGCCGCTACCACACAGCTACTTATATCATGTACTTGTATCGTGTAATATAAATAACTAAATATTAATGTGAAAATTTTAAAATAGTTTAATTAGTAACTCTGTCTGTCTGTCTGTCGCTCTTTCACACCAAAACTACCGAACTGATTTAAATGAAATTTGGTACACAGATAGTCTAGAACCTGATAAAGAACATAGGCTACTTTTAATGCAAAAAAGGGGTTGTAAAGGGGGATGAAAAGATGTAAGGAAGTATCGTCATTTTTAAAGCCAGAAGCTTGAAACTTATTTTTAGGCTATTGATTAGATATAAATAAATATGACGTTAAAATTATGTAAAAAAAATTACCCTTAAGGGGTAAAATAAAATAGGGGATGAAAAATTTAGAAAAGTAACCTTTTACGCGGGTGAAGCCGCGGGCAGAAGCTAGTGATTAATATATAAATCGTTATCAGGTGCCGCTTTCAAATATATCACCTACAGTTTTTTTGCTTTATGTTTGAGTGGTAAGACCATACCGTTGACAGATTTCTGTCTATAGCCGCGGGCCAGTTCGTCCGGAGTAGTACCATACTCCCATAAAAAGTCGACGCCTGAGCAGTGACAATGTGCTGTTGCGCTTCGTTCACTGATTCAGAGAGCCGGAAACCCAACTTGGGTGAGTTTTGGTTGGCAGGCAACCTTGCTGTACCACTGGTATTGTAAAGATTTATGGGCGATAGTAACACTTACTATCAGGTATGCTGCTTGCTCATTTGCCACCAATAAATAAAATCATATTTTGAAGGTCATCACATTGGAACTTGTAGAAACCAGCAATTTGATTCATTGAGTATTCAATTTCTTTACTGCCGTGCAGCTTGGTATTGGTGCCCCGGTATCGGAATAACTTTTGGCCACCGAAGTCAAAAATCGGGTACCGGTGGCCCGCTCGCACGGAGAAGAGAGAGGATTTTACGGTGGGTCTATGGGGTCACGCGCCGCCTTTCCGTCACCCCGGACCGATTCGGCGGGGCAAGACGCATCCATAGCCCACCAATAAAAAAAAAAAAAAAGGTTGGTTTTGGTGCTGTGATGTGAACATCGATTCTGCATATCTCTGCTTATTTCTTGGATTTGGCGCATAAAGACTTGGTAAGTCAATTTATTTACCACCTCTTGTAAATGCGGCTACTATTACAACTACCACTATTTCTATCTGTATTAAACAGATCACTAAAATTAATGACTGCAAAAGCAAAAACGCAAAAGCACGCCTCAGAAAAGTGGCGTGATTTTACTGCACAGAGTGAATAATTTCTAAACATGATATATAAAACTTTATATAAAAGAAATCAGAAAAATAATAAGACATACCGTAATTTGGTCCTACTTTGCTCCAATATTTGCTCCAAATTTTGAAAATTGTGAATATTTTTAAAACAATGAACTATACAATTTACTTGATGAATTATTATAAAGAAATAAAGCTTATTTGACATGTATTTATAGGATATTATGAAGTATATTATTAATTTATTTTTGAAAAAAAATAAGGAGTAAAATTACCCGTGTTGTTGGGTATCTTTGCTCCTAGAAATAGTTTTTACGCAATCTCCATTGTTAAAGCTATTGGGCCACCGAAGTTAAAAATCGGGTCCCGGTGACCCGCTCGCACGGCGAAGAGAGAGGAGTTTTACGGTGGGTCTATGGGGTCACGCGCCGCCTTCTCCGTCACCCCGGGCCGATTTGGCGGGGCGAGGCTAATCCATAGTCCACCAAAAAAAAAAAAAAAAAAAAAAATTGTTAAAGCTATTGGAGCAAATTATTACTTCCCTAACTCAAACTTTGCTCTAGTTATGATATGTTCTGTGAGTATTGATGATATAAATTGATGAGATATGGGTAAAAATAAAAAAATTAAGTATTTTTCGCATTTCATTTAATCGCATATCTGATTACATAAATAATCACGTGAAAACATATTTACGATAATCCGCTGTGCTATTTTCGAGATGGAAGTGACTTTTTCGGAACCAAAAAAATATAAAATTTTGACCTCTCACGAAAGTTGTTTCTGTCATTAAAAAGAAATGACGTATGAAAAGTTTGACAATTGAGAATTGTTACTTAAACGTTAAATGTTACGGATGCGTTCACAATTCAATGATTTTTTGCAAAATTTTCAACGTAGTATAGGCGAAAACATTTTACAGAATTGGAGCATAATTACCCATACAGGAGCAAAGTAGGACCAAATTACGGTACTCGCTTGAGTCCTTGCCAGATCTCAATGAGAGTCGCGTTCCAATACGGTAACTACTGCTAAGTTAACCTTATAACGGAATCATTTTTTTTTGGTTCTTTTCGTCCATTCGGACAGGCAAAGGCATCAATGCCCATACAGCCAAGTCTTATTTAATTATTTTTCATATATTGTTCCTCATTTCTTCATATTATGTAGCCTTAATAGTCATTGTCTGTCAGTAAGTCGAGTCGTTACCATTAATCAGGCGCTGATAACCTAATCAATGATTTTCTTTGGGAATTTTGGGCAAATATGAAAATACACGTAAACCACTATTATACCATATTCACTACACTTCAGCACTTTAATTATACCATATTGCATAAAATACCAGCAAAATTATTCAATATAACACCACAAAACACTAAAAAAATGAATATAATACAAGAGCGTGACATGACATTTCCACATTCGCGCCAAAACTCTATAACGGAATCAACTTGAAACAGAATGCACTAAGCTTTTTTTTTTTCTTTTTATACGGTGGACTATGGATGCCTCTCGCCCCGCCAAATGGGTCCGGGATGACGAAAAAGGCGGCGTCTGACCCCATAGATCCACCGTGCAACTCCTCTCTTCGCCGTGCGAGTGGGCCACTGGTACCCGATCTTTGTCTTCGTTGGCCAGAATGCACTAACTTTCGGAATATCAACAACATTTAATTCAATTGGTAGTGAAGTGGATCTCTTAAGTGATTTACTTCTTAAATATAAGAGGCCAGTGTTGTCATCACTCAATTTTATTCGTCCAAATACAGAAAATTATATTAACCATTTCAACTTCTTTTTTTTAATAATTAATAATTAGGATTTCTGTTCTTATTTTGTTGCTTTTTTATAGCTTGTTTTTTTTTAATTTATTGCCACTTCTGTGCATATTGTGATGCTGCCGCTCATGGATCTTTGCAATACCAATGGTACAGCTAGGCCGTTGCCTACCAAACCCAACCTATCCAGAAACTTGGGCATCTGGCTCTCTCGCTTACCAAACGAAGCACAACAGCATATTGTCACTGCTCAGACGTCAGTTTTCTGTGAGAGTATGGTACTACCCGAACGGAACGGTCTGCAGCTGTAGACAGAAAACTGTCAACGGTGTGGCCCTACCATTACTAAACCAAATCTTAAACAAAACACTTAAATCTAAACAGGCTGCCAAAGCGAATTTTACTAAGAATTTTTTATTAGTTCCAGGTATTTACCTGTCGCGATGTGCGGTAGTGATTCTGACTCTCTTCTACAAATCAAAATCAAACCTATAGAGGGCTAACATTGCGTTTATCGTGTTCTTGAGGCTAATAAGGACTTAAAAGTGCATACAGCTGCGGTACTACTACAACTTCAATTCTGTGCACATCACTGCGATGTAAGTAGTAGCTTGAGTTCGATTTTAAAATATCGAAGTAAACGCACTGTTTCCTTTCGAAAATGGCTTGGTAATTCTTTGTTGTTTAATTTCAATTAATAAAAATCTAAACTTCTTGGTCTTTAGTGTATGTATATCTTATGAAAATTGGGTTCGTTTATATTTTTTGTTCGTCCGTTCGGACAGGCAAAGGAAACAAAGCCCGTACAGCCTATACAGTTATGTTTAGAACTACTTCGAGAATGACACGTAATTTCAAAAGTATTTTTTATTTCTTTCATTTTCATTTATGGCATTGACTAATATTAAATGATAAATAATATAAAAATTATGAGGCGTGCACTTTTGGATTTTCCAAATTATTATAATCTGTAACGTACAATATGTATGGAGACATTTATTTTACAATGTAGAAATACATAAATTAATTTATGATGAGAAATTAAACGGAAATCTTTTAGTATATTACTAAATAAAATGATTTTAAAACCCATACATTACGTGGAATGAGAAGCTTCTGGTTTCGTTACCACTTTATCAATGTCAAGATTTGACTCCCTCAAGTTTGTTTTGAAATATACTTCGATTAATAATCAGAATACAGGATTCGAAAAAATAATTTCGGTATTCAAAGTTTTGTAATAAAAATAAGAGCTCGAATCGAAAACCTTAATTGAAGATTATACCGAAGAAAATAAAACATCTATATAGTAGTTCTATTATAAAAGCGTAAACGAGAAACGTTCTCACAATTATAATAAGGATTTTGAATAATTTAAGCCTTTTTTTATGCTGTGTAGCGACAACTACGAATGGTACAAATTCATATATTGTTCGTGGAGATCGTGGAAGACGTCTAAGAGCTTTACGTTGATTTGAAACATCAACATCTGATGTCGTCTTGTCAACTATTACATTCCTAAGGAAAGTTAACACCTACGACGGAAGAATAGCATATATCAAGTCGACCCCAAATAATTGATGATGATGAATGTCTTTTTTATTACGAGTACAATATTCCATGTAATTTAAATTTAATGCCATCAGACCACATCTACTACTTCACATAGACCTTCTTAATTTGTAATAATACTATAATCGCCAAGTTTGACAAGCAGTTTGGCGATCGTAGTTGCTGTTTTAAGTGTTTCTTACAGCTGGCGATCGCTCAGTTTTACAATTGCTATGAGTAATTTACACGTTGTATTCTTCTTATTCTATTGCCACACAATATTATCATTCTCTTGCTCTTGTCCTAATTACTTGGATTCGACGCAATATGTACAAGTACATATTACAAAAGTTATTGTAAATAGTTTTATGACTGGTCGCTTTTTAACGTCAACACTTAGGAATTTAATTCTTAACCAAAAGTGCTCAGGTGGAGTTGGCTCTGGTCTTATATAAACCTTAGTCGTTTTTTAAAGTAAGGTTTTCAATAGTAGTAGGACCACGCAGTTGACAGTTCTCTCTTTGCAGCCGCGGGCCGGTCTGTCCGGGGTAGTACCACACTCTTGCAGAAGATCGACGTATGAGTAATAGCAATGTGCTATTGCGCTTCGTTCGGTGAGCGAGAGAGCCGGAAGCCCAATTGGGTGGGTTTGGGGTTTATATTGGTAGGCAGCGGCCTAGTTATAGCCTTGGTATTGCAAAGGTCTATGGGCGGCAGTGACACTTACCATCAGGTGTGCTGCTTGCTCGTTTGCCACCATTAGCAATAAAAAAAAAGAATGGTAGTATTCGTAGCCGTTACCATACAGCAGATAGATATATATTATAACTTATATCATTGAAATTACATGTAATTAGTTTCGTTTCTTTGTATGTATGTATATAATTTTCTCCTTAGATAGTTTATCAAACAATATTATGAAACAATTTATTTAAAAGTTAAATTATACTTTCTAATCTTTACTGTTATCATCAATGTTGTATTACCAATTTCAAATGTCAAAGGTTAAAGATAAAGATTGTTTTATTAAGTGAATTTGATTCAATTACGGAGCAAACAGTTTCTGTACGTTGTTCAAAATGAACTCTTTGATCGGTGTTCTTGTCTTTACAGTACTTACTGGATGTTTAGGTGAGTATTTTTTTTAAAATAAATATCTGATTTGTATATTTTTTAATACTTTTAATGTTTGCAATATATTTTTTATTGGCCAGGCCTCCGATCACGTGAAGCAGCGATTAATTTTTTGGGATCTCTTTATATAAAATGCGCGCATTCGGACTCTAAGGCCCAAGAGTTTCGACCCCAAAGGCTTGAAAATATAATTTCCAATAAGTTTTTGGGCTGGCCTATATTTTGCACAAATGGTTAGCATTGCCATTCAACGTGGTAATACTGCCAGCCTTCTGGGCACATTACCGATAGACACTGATGCGGAGGAATTTTTCGATGCCTGATTGCGCCTTTTGTTTCTTTTTTTATTTATTTTTTTTTATTCCTTATTCTATTTTTCTGTAAATATTTTAATTTAAAACTTAGCTTTAATTGTACTTTTTTATTTATTTATATATTTATAAATGACCCGTCCTAGTTTCGTTTCGACCGTTTTCGGCCCAAGTTTTAAAGGTCTGTTAATTTCTAAGTTATTTATTTAAATTATATGTTATAAAAGACAATTTTGATTTACATTAAATCCTCTACGTGTTTAATGTATTTAATTGGATAAGAAATGATATTCATCATCTCAGTTCATATATGTCCCACTGTTGGGCTCGAGCCTCCTCCATAATGGGAGGGAAATTGACCTACTATACCACGTTGATCAGACGTGCTGGTATAGGGTTTTGTTTCAAGTTTTCCTTCTCTTGCATAGATGTTATATACGTTTTATATCTCTTAGTCGTCTCTTACTATCATCCACGGGTAAAATAGGGGGTGGTGAATTGTATTCTTACTCCGTCACCACACGGAAAAGAAATTATATTGTATTGTTTAAAATGACTTCATAAATAACTCACATTTCTTTAGGAATGTGTAAAAGATAGACATGCTCCCGCGGATTATTCTTAGAAGATACTATTGCAGATATTTTATAGATATTTTTAAGATGTACAATTTCATAGTACATTATTTTAATCTACATCGTAAAGTTTAGCCAGCGTTTGTATTGTATAAGCGCACTCAGTACCGGCGTTCGACCGCCCAGGGCGCCGGGCGTGAAGGGGCGCCGAAAGCACCTCTGTATATCCTCTCGCCTAATCGCTCTCGCTAAATTATATAAAAAGAAAAGATCGACAGATATAGATGGCAGTAAAAGCACAGAACTATTGAAAGAATTTTGGCATTTCTTGAAAGAATATTGAAAGACAGTATTGAAAGGCGCTATTTTAACTGCGAAGGAATTGGCTGAAGAACTAGAAATGGAACCTGTGTTAGAAGCTACTTCAAGATTTCGATTTATTAAGCGTCAAGTTGGTAAAACTACCCGTGATGAGCCTATAAGCCCCAGAAAAAAATTTCTAGGCTGAATATTTCAACTCTCTCTTACTTTAATTTCAGTTAATGAAAGATTACATGACATAGCACTACGCACTCACTTTCTTATCGTCATAACTTTTAAAATATTGTATCGAATGACACAGGGCAAAAGGCAAAAAATATGTACGTTAAATATCAAAAGCGATTAAAGAATTTAGGAATCAATAAGTTATCATAATACGTTTATCATAAGAATTAATACGTTAACTACAAATTGTGCATCAGCAATAAATACCAGATTTTATTGTATTTTCTATAAGTAAATTAATTAATTTAATTTCGACGATAATGGCTTACACATAAAAATAGATATATGCTGTTGAGGACTTTTTTGTAGAATTGGTACAATTCCAACATTCGTCTAACTTTTAAGATTTCTGCGGCGCATGCAAGAATAACTTGCAGATCGGAGAATTTTTCTGTCTTAAGAATGATATTTATCGTTATGTTTTAGCCAATTTACAAAGTACCTTTATAAATTATAGCTTATGTGTTATTCTGATGTGTAAGCTTCATTATTGTAAAGTTTCATCAAAATCTATTCAGTCTTTACGTGAAGCAGTAACAAACATACATCCATACATTCTTACAAACCTTCGCGTTTATAATATTAGTAGGACTATACCTGTTATAGTTGCTAGTAAAGAGACTAGTTTTCCTAAGCTTAAGCTGATAAAAGCTTATTTGCAATCGATTATATCTCAGTCTAGATTGACGAACTTTGTTAATCGAGAACGAAATCGCTGAAAACAATGATTTTGAGAACCTTATCAAAGAGTTCGCCAACAGAAAGACGGAAAAAGTAAACTTTTATTAGTTTTATAAATAAATGGTTATTTTTTTGAATAAATGGTTATTTTTTGTAAAATTGGTTCTTCTTTTAAATAAATGGTAATTTTATTATACACATTGCCTTTTTTCGTATGAAATTAAATTGTTGTAGGGGCGCCACGGCAATCTCGCCCAGGGCGCTGGTAGTGCTAAACTGGCACTGAGCGCACTAAAACATGTTTCATACGACATTAAATTAGAAACGATCGCGACCACGCGAGCGATCGCAGTAAAGTTAACCATGACAGGCCTACTACTTATTCTCCATGTCTAAACCGAATTTTGCACCTCCCACGGCAAATAAGATGTGGTGAAGTTTGTACCTTATTCTGTTGCGACAAGTATATTTATACTACTGTAGTAGTATAATATATTTATACTACTGATCCGTGTGGTGACGGAGTAAGAATACAATTATTACCACGCCTTATCTTACCCGTGGGTGGTATGAGACGACTAAGGGTTATAAAATGCGTATAACATCTATGCAAGAGAAAACTCGAAACTAAACCCTGTACCAATACGTCTGACCAGCGTGTTATTGTAGGTCAATTTCCCTCTCATTATAGAGGAGGCTTAAGCCCAACAGTGGGACGTACATGAGCTGAGATGAGTAGTATAAAGTTTGCGTAAAACGTGTTCTTTTTATTGCTATTGGTGGCAAACAAGCAATCACCACACCTGATCGTAAGTGTTATTTAGCCCATGGACCTTTTTGAAATGCCAGGATTACAGCTAGCTCACTACCTGCCAATAAAAAATGTGGTGAATAAAAATCTGGCTAGGGTAGCCTCAGGCGCACCGAAGTTAAAATTGAGTACTGGTGGTCCGCTCGCACGGCGAAGAGAGAAGGTTTTACGGTGGGTCTATGGGGTCACGCGCCGCCTTTCCGTCACCCCGGACCGATTCGGCGGAGCGAGACGCATCCATAGCCCACCAATAAAAAAAAAAATAAAAAAAAATAAAAAAAAGGGTAGCCTCAGGCGCACGCACTGGCGCCTGCGCCGCCCCAACGCTGGTGGCGGAACGTGTCACCGAAAAGGATTTTCTCTCTGACAACTAGAAAGTTGGACTGCCGGTTTCTCGTTTACTAAATGAACCATATTACCGCTGCTTCGATTTTCTGCGAGAGTGTGGTACTACCACGGATGAACTGGCCCGTGGCTGTAGCCAGAAACTGTCAACAGTATGGTAGGACCATACCTCTTCACTACTACCTTACTACCTACGTAGTAGTAGTGAATACTACTTCATTGAATTAAGTTGTTTGGCCAAAATAATACCTAATCTTTTGATATCTAATTATTGTTTTCAGCTATTCCAGCTCCAACCGAAGGTTCATCTAAAGCTTCACATCAGATTCGGGATGACCTATCCATATTTTTCTATCACTCAACGCCGACCTTTCGACCGTATCTTGTTAATGGAACAGTTGCAGACCCAGGCGCCTTTCCTTACATGACGGCTTTAATCATTGGGGATGGGTTCAGGGACTATCTGTGTGGTGGTTCCCTCATCTCACAACGTACAATCCTGACTGCCGCTCACTGCATAGATGCTGTATACGAGAATGGTGCTCTTGATAAGTATGTTGTATTTTCTAATCATTGTTAATATATAATTCGTATGACCTTATAAAGAGATATAGATATTTTTCATTATTAAAGAGGGTTGACTTCAGGCCGGCGGTCAATGTAATATTAATTCATTTCGCTACTATAAGTATAAGAAATCATGGAATTTATTCATTTGTTGTAATTATAAATATTCGTAAAATTAACAATATATTGAAGACTGCGAAATATTTATGAAGTACGATATAAAGAGTGGTATCCTGAAATATCCTCGAAGATATTTATTGAAGGTCTTTGAACTTATGAATTTATTAGCTGCTGCCCGTGGCTTCACCCGCGTATAGAATAACCTTCTCAAAGTTGAACTATTATCACAAGGGAACACATTAACGGGCAAGTATCCTATGTGTTAATATAGTTAATGTTCTATGTGTTTGCCAATTTTCATGTAAATCTTTTTAACAGTTTACGCGTGATTGAGTAACAAATATTCAAACATCCAATCATCTTCACACACTTTTATAATATTAGTAGAATAATAGTAGCATAGTAGGATTGTTGGGTTCTGTTTAACTTCTAAACTAATTTCTAAGTTACTGCTATTAACTGAACAATACATTGTGTCTAATTGAGATTGAGAAAATGAACCCTAATACGATTGAAAACATAAAACTTATTCTTAGTCCAAATACGTTTCATTGTGGCCATGGGGCTTGTACCGATTCGGAAAATTAGAGCAATATATCTCACTGAAGTTTGGTGTATGATTTTATTACAAGATTCCCTATTTTTGTAATGATGTTATGCTTACTTTCCCTTAAACGATTCTTACTATATCCACGAGAAAAGTAAGAATTCTTATTGTCCAGTAGATGGAGATATAAATTCTAAAAGATTGATTATTTTTTCAAACAGCACCCTCCGCGTAGTTGTCGGTAGCAACTATTGGGAAAATGGAGGCATAGAGTACAAATTCGAGCGCAATGTGACACACCCTCACTATGTGGCCGACATCGTCACTAACGACATTGGTCTACTCATTACCTCTACTAAGGTGGAGCTTACTGATGTGGTGAAGATTGTACATTTGAGCTATGATTTCATTGATGCTAATGTACGAAGCATTGTAACTGGTTGGGGAATGACGAAAGTACGTGATAATGATTAAACTAATTCGCTAAATTTTGTCATTAAAACTGTATAAACTACATAAATAAATGTATATCATGTGTTATTCTAGGCTAATGGTACCGATTCTAATGCTCTTTTACAAATCAAAATCAACACTATAGGCGGTCAGCAGTGCGTGGATAGTGTTCTCGAGGCTAGTAAGGAGTTAGGAGTGCGTACACCTCCAGTTGTTCCCAAATATGAAGTCTGCACATACCACTCCGCTGGACTCGGTACTTGCAATGTAAGTATATTTTTTTAACCTAGATTTTAAAACATCACATGAAATTAATATCAAAATCGCCGACGACGACTCCATCCTTTCCTGCGGTTTAAAGACGACTAAGGCACGCAAACACATAACAGCGGTGCAAGAGAAGACAAACTCTAAATAAAAGTATATACGAAATCATGTGATAATTATGGTACCAGTATGTCAAATGTCCGTTTGTAAAGTGGGCTTAAGGACAATAGTGGGATTTATATTAACCATAATGATATCTGCCTGTAGATACAGAGACGTGAGATTATACTTTATATTATTTTACAGGGTGATTCCGGCAGCCCTATGATCACAAAGGAAGGCCATTTACAGATTGGTATTGTGTCATGGGGCATTCCCTGCGCTCGTGGCGCCCCCGACGTATTCACGCGTATCAGCGCATACAAGGAGTTCATCGAAACCAACATAGCACATTAAATGCATGAACAATCATGAACCTTTCTTTTTAATTTCATATTATTTATGAAGTTTATTATGTAGTAGTTATATCTATTATCTGGATAACTAAATATCTGGATAACAACTTTCATATTAAAATAAATTGTAACATTTAATCAGATTCTTATTAAAGGAATAAAAATGCTGAGGAGCTCGCAATGGGTGTTATAAAATTCCCAGTGGATTGCTCTTATCCATTCCCCAGGAGATCCCTCGGACGTTTTTAGAAGTTTCATTGGAAAGTATTGTTAACCCTTCACATTGCTAGAATTTAATTACGTGGTCAGCTAAGATTTAGAATTTCGCATCATAGAGGTCCGTCATCCAGATTCAGATTTACTACAAACCTGTTACGTGGCAGCCTAGCGCAGATCCCATCTTACATCGGCACTCGTTCGTTGCTACCTTGTTGTGTTGGTACATGTATCATTAAGATTTCTGATATTTACGCAAGTATTACACATTGGAAATACAATTATTTTTATGTATTCTATCACGTTTGTGTTTGATTTTTAATTTCCCTACGTTTCGAGCACTTTGTATCGTTATTGGTCTCGAAAGGACTCAGACCACCAGTCACCAATGATAGAATCCGAAAGTATCATTTACTAAATAATCTATAGAGGAACCACCTAGTACATTATATTGTCATTAAATCTAAAGGTTCAAAGGCAGAATTTCAGACGATGTGAGTCATTATGAACTAATCTGAATAATAATAATCTGATTATGAACTAAACTGTCAAATACTCTCTCCAGATCCACAAAACTGCAGAAAACCCTCTGACCTAGAACCAGATGCTTCTCCACAATGTTGCGCAGAGAGAACACTTGATCCATGCATCCCCTTCCACTCCTGAAATCTCCTTGTATCTCACACAGTAAACCATCGGACACCATCCTCATTCCCCTTTCAATAATTTTACTATACACTTTTGCTGGCAAACTGGTCAAGCTTACGGCTCTGTAATTTGCGCAGCCATAACGTGAATCCTTGTTTTTAAACAAAGGCACGATGACTGCGCTATTCCAGTCTCCGGGAACCATTCACGACCTCCAACATACATTGAGGAGCAACAGGAACGCCTCCCAGACACAGGAGCCACCAAGCTTAATCATCTCGGCAGACACCATATCAATGCCTTACCATTTTTCAAACTTCTTATCGGCCATTCAACTTCATCCATACTGATGCCATCGGAGGACGATGTTGTCGAATGTTGATCTACTACGTTTTTAGTCAGCCTATCTTCTGCACTCATACTTGCTCTATCACGTTTCTATTTCACTAAGGCCTTGGTGTCATTCTTACATTGCCGATATATTTCTTTCTTCTGTTCAGTCATACTGTCATTCAGATTCAAAGAAGAGACATAGTTCAGCCACGCTTTCTTCTTTTGCTCTATGGAAGCTGCCACTGCCGCATCCCACCATGCATCACCATTTGTTTTTCTATGCTTCTTTGAACTTCCACATACTTCTTTCGCTGTATCTACCATGCTCTCTTTCAATACTCTCCAGCATTCTTCAATGTCTTATTGTGGCTGGCTTGCCATCGTCAGCCGTTCTCGGACACACTCTGCATACTTTTCTCTTACACACTCTTCTTGCAACCTTTCAACATTTATTATTTCAAGCCCTCCGAAGTGGACAAGCTCTCGCCAGCACCTCCACTTTCTGAACAGACCACTAAATCTCGCAATAACGAGATAGTGGTCCGTATCGACTGTGGGGCCCCTGTAGGCTCTTGCGTCCAATATTTTGCTTCGGAGGCGACTGTCTACCAAAATTAAATCTATTATACTTTTCTGTTCATTCCTTCTCCATGTATACATATGGATGTCCTTATGTTGGAAAAATGTGTTTGACACAATAAGGTTTCTCTCCATGCATACATCCGCTATGAGTCTACCTGCGTCGTTCACTCTCATATCACCAAATGGACCAAGTACGTCCTCATCGGGACGATTGGTCCCCACCCATCCATTAATATATCCATAATAAATCCACAATAAATGAGTTATGATACATATTATAATAATATACAACTAAAACTATCTTTTTCTCTTGGATATTTCTAAGTTTTCTATATTAATTGGTTTTATTTCATTTTAGTCGGTCCCGCAATCGCTTCTAGGATCATGGTCTAAAACTGCCGGAGCATTGACTGAGAGCATAACCATGAGGGTAGACTGCCGGGGTTGGACGTGTCTATGGGGTTGCGCGCCGCTTCTTCTGTCGCCCCGGATAGATAAGCTGGGGGTGACCATACCATAGCTCGCCGACAAAAAAAAAATAGAGAAATTGATAATAAACACACATATACAACAATAGTGTAACCTACATTATTCGAACACCTGATTATCCTAATTGTGATTTAAATCCAGAAAATGTTATTGCCAAAAAATAAATATACTTAAAAAAATTACTATTTTTCCGTGTGGTGACGGAGTAAGAATACAATTCACCACCACTCCCTATCTTGCCCGTGGGTGATCGTACGAGACGACTAAAGGATATAAAACGCACATAACATCTATGCGAGAGAAGTGAAACTCGAAACAAAACCTTATACCAACACGTCTGACCAGCGTGGTATAGTAGGCCAATTACCCTCCCATTATGGAGGAGGCTGGAGCCCACATTTGGGACGTGTGTGAACTGAGATGAAATATGCTTATGTCTTTACATTTTTTGGTTATATATTTAAACTAGGTTATTTTAATATCTCAAATTCTTAGAACGTTTATATATATATTACAATGTGATTAAATATTAAATTATCTTAGATTTTAATATGGCCACTGTTATCCAGATAACCCAGCTTCAACTGTATAATGAACTTCACAAATAACACGAAATTATAATGAAAGTTAATATTTAGTGTACTATATTGGCTTCAATGAATTCCTTGTACGCGCTGATACGCGTGAATACGTCGGGGGCGCCACGAGCGCAGGGAATGCCCCATGATACAATACCGATCTGTATATGACCTTCTCTTATGACCATAGGGCTGCCGGAGTCACCCTGTAAGATAACATACATACATATCATCACGCCATATCCCTTGCAGGGTAGGCAGAGAAAACAGAGTGCCAGAGAACTCTATCCTTGCATACTTCACTCACTTCCTCAACATTCATAATTCTCTTCATACATGCTCACCGGTTTCGGAGACTCTTGACTCCACCTTCCTTCAGTACGTGACCAATCTGATCTAGGTAGGTGAGTCTCGGTCTCCCCCGGTACCTACATTCTTTCACTTTCCTGTAAGATAATATAATGTATAATCTCACACCTTTGTACCTATAGGTAGATATGTATCAACATAGTTCTTTTACGACCGCTGCTGACCAAGAGCCTCATTCAAAACGGGAAAGAAATTATTATAATGGGTTGGTATAGACTTTTATTTAGAGTTTTTCTACTCTCGCATTGATTTTATATGCTTTTATACCTTGGTATCTATCCGTGTGATGACGAACTAAGAATACAATTCACCACCCCCTATCTTACCCGAGGGTGATCGTAAGAGACGACTAACGGATATAAAACGCTATATGCGTTTAGGGAAATTGATAATAAACACACATATACTATAGTGTAACCTACATTATTCGAACACCTGATTATCGACGACAAAGGGATATAAAACGCAAACATCATCTATGCAAGAGAAGGAAAACTCGAAAGAAAACCCTATACCAACGTCTGACCAGCGTGGTATAGTAGGTTAATTTCCCTCCCATTACAGAGGAGGCCCGAGCCGAACAGTGGGACATATATGGGCTGTGATGATAATGATGATGACCTTGGTAGGATATTACGATCACCCGTGGGCAAGAAAGAAGTGAAGGAAGGGTTGGTATTGTACCTAACATAGGAATGCCAAACTATCGTTTATCTAAATTTACTATGATGTTTTAAAATGTAGCTCAAGAACTCTTGTACTCACATTGCAAGTACCAAGTCCAGCGGAGTGGTATGTGCATACTTCATCCTTGGGAAAAACTGGAGGTGCGTGTACTTCTAACTCTTTACAAGCTTCGAGGACTTTATCCACACACTGCTGACCGCCTATAGTGCTGATTCGGATTTGTAGAAGGGTTTTGGAATCGGTACCATTTGCCTAGAATAAAACATAAGAAATTATTACGGTATATACTGATGATATATGAATCGGAATACAAAGGATATGAACTAGTTACAGTGGAAACTTGATTAACCGGACTAATTATCATTTGGCGTAAGCCACTTTGCCTCTTCATTGCTGCTACAGCACGAATTCCTTTAAGTTGAAATTAAATCTCAACATCACATCCTGTTGGATACGACAGAGTTATAATTGCTAACTAAATAAAACAATAACGAAACGCATGAAGCATAGATCAGACGAAACACGGGCAGGTAATGCCAATTCCAACACGTTTGATTGAACTTGTATATGCTCGTGATTGGTAGTCCGAATAATCACGAATCCGTAAAACTGAGGGGAGAATAATCGCCACTATATTTAAATAAAGGTAAATAAATATACATTAAGAATAATAAAAAAAAAATTGAGTACACAAAATGTTCTTCTACCAAATATTGTTCCACTGAGCAAGAATAATATTTCATCATTAATTTTATTCCCCTATGCGTAAAATTGCAAGTGACAATCTCTCTTAATCATATAAATAAAGCTATTAGTAAATTTTCAATTAATCTTACTTTTGTCATTCCCCAGCCAGTTACAGTGCTTGGTACTTCAGCTCCGACGTAATCATAGCTCAACGGTACAAGCTTCACTAAATCAGTAAGGTCCACTTTGGTGGTAGTGATGAGTAGGCCGATGTCGTTAGTGACAATGGAGGCTACATAGTGAGGATGTGTCACATTACGTTCGAATTTGTAAACTGTGCCTCCAGTTTCCCAAAGGTTAGTACCGACGACTGCGCGAAGGGTACTGTTGGAAAGAATGATATACTTATTAGAGTATGTATCTCCATTTAATGACTGAATAAGAATATAAACGTAAACATTAAGTATAAACATTGTGTAGCTTTACACATAAACCTATTCTGAAGTTCAAACTCTATGAATCCTGTGTGGCCTAATATGAGCGAAAACTGCAATGACTACGTCATCATGGAACGTATGAATGAAGTGTAAAGTCGGAGTACTTTGGCCTCCGATAAGTCTCAAACGATCACTTATTCAAACATATTATTTGGTATCCCCACATTTGTACTAAGGTACATTGTGTTATATGTGTACGTATACACACATTGCAAGGTGGTGGTTACGAATAAAACGTACATTTATATTGTTCATGGGCAACGTAAAAGATGACTAATAGCTTTAACAACTTTACTTCTACCTGGGCTAACTCCATTTTGTACCGTCTGGTCAACAATTACATTGCCAAGAAGAGATCACATCAGGCAGGTGGACAGATATAAAAATATTATCAAAACTTTAGCAATTTTTGATCCCAAAAAATTGGGATAAGAGTAATATAATTATAACGATCAGAAGATCCACGCTCTGATATGGCAATACAATTTTAACGCACAGTTATCTCGGGGTGTTTCAAGGAGTTAAATATAATAATTAATTATTACAACATACCTGTCAAGAGCACCGTCATCGTAGACAGCGTCAATGCAGTGAGCGGCAGTCATCACTGTACGTTGTGAGATCAGGGAACCACCACACAGATAATCCCTGAATCTGTCTCCAATGACTAAAGCCACCATATAAGGATAGGCGCCTGGGTCTGCAACTGTTCCATTAACAAGATTCGGCGAAGCGCCCGGACTTGAGTGGTAGAAAAAAATGGATAGGTCATCCTGAGTCTGATGTGAAGCTTGAGATAGATCTTGAGATGGATTTGGAATAGCTAAAAATAATAATTAGTCATCAGGATAATAGCGATAATTGTCGATAGAAAGGCATTTTAACAAACTAATCGATTTACGAAATCTCTTATACTTCTCAAATAGAATAATCACCTGTGTAGTTTAAATTACTGAAATTTAGCATATTACCGAGCTAGGCACAGCCATCTTGATATTGAAGGTTTGCGCATTCAAAATAGTAAAAGTATATAATAATAATAAAACCATTGACTTTTTTAAATTACTGAAATTTAGCATTTAATATGCTTAATTATTTATAAAATCCGATTACGAAATGAAAAATGATGTCGCAAGCGGGATTCGAACCCGCGCCTATTAGGATTCCGGACATGCAAATCCTAATTGCATGTCCTACAATAGTTCACGGTGGTGTAGTGGCAGCACGATTGGGCCAGAATCACCTGTGTGGTGTTGGGATAAGATATATAACATGCAGATGTCGCTATACCTTATTTACTTATAGAATTTGTAAAAATCGGTTGATGAGGAAAGAATATTTTTCTTTCCTCATTCTTTCTTCTTTATTCTTTCCTCTCATGAGGAAAGTAACAGCTTGTTACAATCGCCAAGCCGCTTGCCAGCCAAGGATGGTGATTATAACAATAAACACTTCAATAAAGAACCTCATTATTAAATAGTATTCTATGGAGTAGGTTTGAGTTCTTCAGCGGATGCTAAAGGCTGAATGATGATGATGAATATGAGGAATAATTTTACAATAACAGTTTATCTCCTGTCAATATATTGAGCAAGCTACCAGAACTGATTCCTTGACTTAGATGGCCACCCAGTGCATTGCTTTTTTGGGATGATGAATTTGCTTAAGATTATTTTGTATGCTGAATAGCTTTCCACACTAAGTGGACTATTTACATTTAAAAATTGCATGGAGCCGTTAGATATCAGTGGCGCAGATTCCTCATATGAAACATTATTATGATCCATGCACAACAGCGACATTTACGGATAGATTAGCACTAATTATACTGAATCTGTAAATATTACTGATAACTGATTTTTAACATTAAAAAACCAATTTGTAAGATCTTGCCAAAATTTAAGTACCATTATTTCGGTACAAACCTTTTTTTATTAAAGAAATATATCCGAATACACACAGAAATGCAAAGGTCCATGGGTAACAGTAACACTTACCATCAGGTGTGCTGCTTGCTTGTTTGCCACCAAGAGTAATAAAAAGAACATTCATAAATATTCTAAATCACTTTAAATTAGTTTCGATTGGTCATTTATATACTAAGAACACTTACAGTGGAGAAAAGCAAACCCTAGTGGAATAATAAATATGTACTTAAATTATATATTGCCCGTGTGGCGACGGGAAAAGAATACAATTGTCGTCACCCCTTGTTTGCCGGTGGGAGTCGTAAAAACCGGCTAAGGGTCTCACCGGGAAAGTGATCAGCGGTTATCTCCCGGGAAACTTTATAACATCTACCGTGATCACCAAACCGCCTGTCAAGAGTGGCGATTATGCCATTAGTAAAGAAGCGGCCACAAAGGAAGTTAACCTGGATTAGCCCGATGATTCAACTAAAAATGGAAAAGACTTCATCTTGACGGACAAACGACCAATATTCAATGATGTTTCTGTGATCAGCAGTATTAAAACTAGAAGTGATCACCGGATGGTACGAGGCACATTTAATAATCGTACAAAAGTCGAGCGGTCTTGCTTGATAAAGTCTACGCTCCAACCTACACCTGTCCAATACCAGATCCGCAATAGCTTTCAACTCGAATTACATAATCGCTTCCAATGACTGGAAGAGTTCGAATCTGCAAACGATATAAACAACAGGTGCATGGAAACGGTCCACGCGTTTGGGTCAAAATTCTTCAATGCCCGTCGCGCAACTATAACAAAAAAGGTTTCTGACCAGACTCTCAAATTCGAAAGAAAGAACACGAGAAAGGAAATGACGGTACAATCTTCAGCCGATTATTCCAAACTTAGGCAGTTTAATAGACAAATCTCCAAATCTATGCCATGCGACATTCACCGATTCAATACATAGCGTATTGAAGAGACGATAGAACAAAATCGAGGCTCCAAAGTGTTCGCACAAAATTTGTCTATGGGCAGAGCCAAATGACTAAGCTGAAGACCGATAACGGTGCCGTTATTTTATCCCAGAGTAAGATCTTGGGAGTAGTCGAAAGGTTCTATGGGCAGTTGTACAAATCATCCCTGAATCCTGTTGTCGCCTTGGTCCAAGATCCCAAATCCAAGCTAACTCGGCACTATACCAAAGACATCCCGGACGTTAGCTTGTACGAGGACAGAATGATTTTGAAACGATTAAAGAGCGAAAAGTCAGGCGGAAAAAAAGGCAGGCGGCAAGCCGGCTTTAAAAGCCTTACAGAAGTGATTAATTCTGTCATTCTCGGGGTCGACGTTCCAGAGTCGTGGACCAGGAGTATGATGGTGCTGTTTATCAAGAAGGGAGATAAAACGCTCTTAAAGAATTATAGATCTATCTGAATCCTGAGCCACGTGTACAAATTGTTTTCAAGATTCATTACGAACCGGCTCCTGCGCAAGCTAGACGACTTCCAGCCGCCAGAATAAGCCGGTTGCTGAAAAGGTTATAGTACCATAGACCACATCCACACACTACGCCAGATTATACAAAAGATCGAGAAGTATAATCGACCTCTGTGTTTAGCGTTTGTGGACTATGAGAAAGCCTTTGATTCTGTTAAAACTTGGGCAATGCTGTAGTTCCTTGCGGTGCCAAATTGACTATAGATATATCGAAGTGAAGAAATTTTATACAAACACTTCATGTTTGTATAAAATAACTACTATGTCTGTCCGCATCCAGGATAAGAGTACGAAACTGATCTAGTTGCAGAAAGGCGTGAGACGGGAAGACGTTATCTCTCAGAAATTGTTCACCACTGCGTTGGAAGATGTCTTCAAGCTCTTAGACTGGACCGGACTCGGCATCAACATCAATGGCGAATACATCACTCACCTTCGATTAGCAGATGATATCGTAGTCATGGCAGAATCCCTAGAGGACCTTGACACTATGCTCAATGACCTCAGCAAGGTCTCTCAACTAACAGGGCTGCAAATGAACATGGAAAAGACGAAGATCATGTCTAATGCCCATGTCATTTCTGTACCGGTCCTGGTTGGGAATGCGGTTCTCGAAGTTGTCGATCACTATGTTTACCTAGGACAAACAGTCCAATTAGGTTGATCTAACTTCGAGAAAGAGGTCAGCCGATGAATCCGATTCGGCTGGGCAGCATTCGGGAAACTCAGGAGGATCTTCTCGTCCAATATTCCGCAGTGTCTGAAAACAAAGGTTTATAACCAGTGTATGTTACCAGCGATGACTTACGGCACTGAAACGTGGTCTCTAAATATTGACCTTCTAAAAACGCTTAAAGTCGCTCAGCGTGCTATGGAAGTGGGCTATGCTCGTTATTTCTCTACGTGATAAAAGCCGGGATACGGAAAACGCATGTAACCGATATATCCTGAAGAATTGGCACGTTGAAGTGGCAATGGGCAGACCACATCGCTCGGCGCACCATTGGAGAAGAGAGATTCTCGAGAGAAACGAATCGGATGATGCAGCGTAGGACGACCCCCCACTCGGCGGACTGATGACATTACGAAAGTCGCAGGAAACCGTTGGATGCAGGTGGCACAGGATCGTTTCGAATGGCATTCTCGTGGGGAGGCCTGTGTCCAACAGTGAACATTTACGGGCTGATAGATGGATGGACTTAAATTATATATTCACTTAGTTAATCATTCTATAACAAATATAATTTCTTCTTTAGCCCATCTATTCAGCCCATATAAGTCACACTAGGCTTAGATTTCCTTCATAATACTAAAAAAATTGTCTATGTATGTGTATTATGTGTTTATTTTTTCAAAATTTGCTTACCTAAACATCCAGCAAGGAGTATAAAGACAAGAATTCCGATTATAGAGTCCATTTTAAACGACATACGAAGGCTGTATGGTTCATAATTGCAGAATTCCACTTAATAAAAGCTATCGTTGTCCTTGACCTTTAACAGATAACCCTCCTCATATTAATGATAACAGTTAAAATTGGAAAAACCGCATTGCATAATATTATATGATAAATCTATCTAATGAGAAAATAACATCCACCTTATTTAATTAACAGTAAGATTTATGAATGTTTTTATTAAGACATAATATAACTATTAATATGGCTATTTATGACTTTCTATATACTAGAATGCATAATATGGATAGAAGAACACGTATATGTGCAATGTTCTGTGATATGACTCAGGCATTTGATTATGTCCATCATGCTATATTGATAGAAGATTATATAAGCTAGAACATTATAGGATCAGAGGCAATATTTTTAAACTAATTAAATCCTATCTACAAATAGAAAACAATTAACAGCAGTCTCTAGATCAGATAATAGAACTAGAGAAGAAAAGATATATTTTTCAAATGAGCGTTATATATAATTTGGAGTCCCAGAGGGAAGTGTTCTGGGGCCTCTTTTATTCATAGTATACACCGTGGAATCTAATTGGCTGTTTTCCCGAAACGTATATACTCAGTTAATGATATAGAACCATAATATAGCATTTATTCAATAAAATAAAAACATAAATTCTAGTCATTTGCAATCCCGGACGTTTCCTTAAAATATCATTTTTGCATAACTGTAACATGTTTTGTCTAACAATTTTGTTATACCTACGGTCTTTTGAGAGCATCGACCGTAGCTATCAACCTACGGTCAATGCTCCTACCTTGGTTACCTACTTTCTTTAATTACTTTAAAACCATGCCTCCATTTTCTCAAGAATTTCTTCTTTTAATCGAGCAGAATGTCGGCGACACCTACCTCTAGCCTGACTCAAAACTGCCTGTGGGTTAGTAGGCGTTATGTGGCTGATAAAATTATCGCTGTTGTAGGCACAGGCGGATTTATAATGCCACATCTGCGTAACGAATCCAGGTGTTCTGGCTGAGCGTACAGGCATCTAGCCTTCGCCCAGTTGTCTCCAGCAATCGCATAAAAACGAACCATGTCTAACCACTCTACGTCAGAATACTGGTAATGACTTGTAATTTTTTCGCACTTACTAGCACTCGCATTCGGGAATTGTTATAAACATATGATATACGTCTAAGCCGTTTGGCAAAAAATTGCAAACTGACCTATTAAAACATAGAGACCAAGGTCGCGCGGCTCGGGCGCATCAAAAGCAAGGGATGCGTGCGACACGCGGGCGGGCTACGAGCTACAATGCCTAAATATTTTTTTTACCTATTATTGCGATTTAATTCGAATGCTATGTCGTAGGCATGTTGGGAACAATACCGTTGCATATCAGACAAACTTAAGAACGTCTATTTACCAAACTTTTTTTTTCAATGTATCATGTTTTTAGTTATGTGGGGATATTAAGAATGATTAACTGAGTACATACGTTTCAGGAAAACAGCCAATTAGATTCCACGGTGTATATTAATGACCTTCCTAATTCTATCAATCATCTTATAACTCTTTTTGCCGATGATAGCACATTAACTTGTGACAATAATTTTTCGCTCGTAATCAGGTTTTTATAAATAATCAAGCATATTAAATGCAAAATTTCAGTAATTCGTTGTAATATGTAAACTGATATTGTATGAGGGTGTGTTTGTTAATGTAGTAGTGGTGGTGAAATGAGAAATAAAATTCAATGTTCTGATAGTATATATTTCAATAAAATATAATTAAAAAAAAATAGGTACTTATTTAAAAAGACTTCGCATGTTTCATAAGAAATTACAAAAACACCGCTTTATAACATTTCATTGTACAACATTTTATATATTCAGACCATGTTGTTTTCGATGAAAGTTTTGTATGCACTGACACGTGTGAATATGTCGGGAGCCCCACGAGCGCAAGGACAGCCCCATGATACAACACCGATCTGAAGACCATCTGACCGTCTAATTAGCGGTCCACCGGAGTCACCCTGAAATATGAATTAAATTAAATATTTACTTAAAGAATACGTAAACAACACAGAGTTGACGACAAAAAAGTTTTTTAGTGGTAGGACCACGGGGTTGGCAGTTCTCTGTCTACAGCCGCGAGCCGGTCCGTCCGAGGTAGTACCACACTCTCGCAGAAGATCGACGTCTGAGTAATGGCCAATGTGCTATTTCGCTTCGTTCGGTGAGCGAGAGCGCCGGAAGTTCAACTAGGTGGGTTTGGGGATTGTAATGGTAGGCAGCGGCCTAGCTACATCCTTGGTATTGTAAAGGTCCATGGGCGGCAGTAACACTTACTATCAGGTGTATTGCATTCTCGTTTGCCACTATAAGAAAAAAATAATATATATGGATCTTTCTTTTTATTGATGAGATCCATACCTTTAAATACAAAACGAGTAATTCTTGTTTCTATCAGAGATGTACAAAATGGTTTTAAAAAAGCATTTATATATAAAATGCAAAATACTTTTCAGATTTACTATTTCAAATGCAAAATACCAAATAGTTTTGCGTTTTGTATTTCAAATACTAAATGCAAAATACTTTTTCAAAATAAAATACCTTTTGACCAAATCTCAGAAATTTTTATTTGTTTTAGGTATTTTTCATTATGCTAGGACCGCACCTGCGTGTATCGTCACGAAGATTCGTGCAATGAGACGATACACGCAGATGTGACCAGTCATTATTGACTATCGTCGCGAACATTCGGGCTTCGCGTGCAATATCGCTTGGGTGGCGATAAGTCAAAGGGTTTTAGCGCGCTAATATATCGCGCTCTGTGGTCAAACTAGCGTTTTTCATTTCGGGGGAAATTTTCGTTGTGTTTAGACGCGTTTGAGGATCTCCAGTTAATCAATAAATATGGAGTGGGGTGATGAAATGGTGTTAGAATTTATACACCATTATGAAGGGGAACCCATGAAGGGATCCAAAAATAGCATTATGTAATTATTAGCATAATATAGGTGTAATAGTAAAGCAATTCGTCATCCATAATTAAACGCATGAAAATGATTTCGCCATCTTTAATTATTGCACGATACTTCGTGTAAAATACCGAAGTCGCTAATGTGACCACAGTTTTATCGCTATAATTTTCTAGTGTACCAAACGTACAAAGCTTCTCCACAAATTACTTCGGGACGATACACGCAGGTGCGGACCTAGCATTAGAATTAGAGACACAATGCCGAGCCAAACAAAAACGTCTAATAACATAGCACCTTATGCATGACATTTTGGTCATATTTATCAGTACGCATATCAATAAATTCTGTTATGTTATTAATAATAATAATACTCACTTAAAATAATGTAAAAAACTAGACTAACGAAAAGAGAGCCATGGCTCCATTGTGTGGCCATTTATTTCGTTTCACTTTTCTTTTCTCTTATCTTGTTGTAGTATAGTACATAGCCGTTTCAGTATTGTAAGGATAACAACAACACTTAAATATCATAAAAGTAGGTAATCAAATCAAATAAAAAAAAGGACGCGCATGGCTAGCAGGTGACTCTATCGGTCAAATTCGGCAATACAAGCGTCATTCGTTCATTTCATTTTGTTTGAATGGTGATGTTGGCTAAACTTATTCACAAAGTATTTTGCATTTTTAAATGAATATTAAAAATGCTAAATACATCTCGAAAGGTTTATTTTATTTGAAATACCTTTCGAGATGTATTTAGCATTTTTAATAACATTTAAAAATGCAAAATACATCTCGAAAGGTATTTCAAATAAAATACAAAATGTTTTTTACTAAAAGGCATTTAAATGCAAAATACAAAATAGGTATTTTGCATTTTGTATTTGCATTTTAAATAGAAGTATTTCAAATAAATCGCATCTCTGGTTTCTATATATATTAGAATCTCGAAAACGGTTTTGTTTTTTGGTTTTCAACAATTTTGATGAAATTTTGCATTGCATTTTAGAGGTTTCGTACCTCCTCCATACTAAACTGTATCTTCAATTTATATTTTTTTTCAATTTATCAATCGATCTAACTGGGTTTCATTTAAAAAAAAACCATGGGATAATAGGATAGGATAAAAATCCTATCCTATTATCCCGGTGTTCCCGTGGGTAAAATCACACTTTGCTAAAGTTACATCAGTTCAACTATGGGGAGGTTACTTTTAGACAGGCAAAGCCACGAGCAGAAGCTAGTATTAAATGTAAACATTTGTAAAGATGTTTATTAATCAATAACGCGTAAAATTTTGAATATATTTGGATGAAAATTAATACCCTCATAGACTATTTCCTAGATTAACATAGGATGATTTTTGTCCTAGTAATGTGTTTGTTCCCTTGTGATAATAGTACAATTTTCGGCAAATTACTTTTAACGCAGATCGGGTGGTGTACGTGGGTAAACACTAGTCAAGAATAAAAATAGCTCAATTAGGAGATCGAGCAGTCTCTTAATTCAGACAGCCCTAGTTCAAAACTTGGTTTTCTTTTTAATCTTTTTCATTATTACATCAATTTCATCAAATTTAAAACAAACAGTTCATAGGATATAAAATGTTCATACTTCATCAGTACGTAATTTATATAAAAAATATCTGGATGACCGTATTTTCTTTTTAGTGTGTTTTGAAGATATATTTAAATATAATAAAAATAATTAATTAATAAAATTAAAAAGTCAAAAAGTAGGCCTCGATTAGACTGCTCGATTATCCAATTGAGGTGTCTTAATGACAGCGTCAAAATTTGTCTTCATATTTTAATAGCAGTCAGCCAACGCAAAATTATATTGTTTCTTTGCTTGGGACTTTTGACGGGAATTTGAAAACGTCATGTGGTGCTCTTGTATTATATTCGATATTTTAGTGTTTTAACGTGTTATATTAGATAATTTTGATGGCATTTTATGTAATATGAAGCGGCGGAACTACTGGGATGTAGTGTATAAAAATGCTTTACAACATTTTCGTTTTCCATCAAAATTCCCACAAGATACTATAGATAAGAGATTAACAGTGTGGCCATTGCACTGTTAATGGCGAATTTGACTTAGACAATGACTTTGAAATTTGAATGACCTTGAAAGACTAAAAACGTGAAAATATTTATAACTTGACACTGGCACCACTGTGACTATATATATAAACTCATTTGCAAAAAAAACGGGCGGTTTTGATTTTCATTCATATTTAAAAAGATACAATACCAAAAAGGTTTCAATCGTTTGTACACGTTACTGGCCGGTTTTAAAAATGCTGTGGTATTTAAAAAAGTACGTTCTAAATTCAATTTTTCATTTGATGTTCATTTTTACAGAAAACCCCTTTTTATCCTACATTTTTGGCGCGAAGTTCCAGAAGTTAACATCGACTTTCATAACTTTTATTCAATTTTTATCGATTAATTTCATATCCTTGACTGTCAAAGCTTTATTTAATGCTGTTTGGCTGTATCAAAAATGGTAGATAAAGTGGTAAAAGCTACCAAAATTATCGCGCTGCTTGAAGAGGGTTGCAGCCAATGTTTCGTGGCTAGGAGGCTAAATGTTAGTCGCTCGACAGTCCAAAGGACCTGGCAGCGATATCAGGAGACTGGTTCCGTCGAGAGAAGGCCTGGTTCTGGAAGAAAACCATGTACCCAACCACGGGATGATCGTTTTCTTGTGAGTCGCGCATTGAGAAATCGCAAATCTTCGTATGTGGATCTTAAGAACAACCTCCAAGAAGTAAGAAATGTGCATATTAGTCTATGGACGGTCAGGAGGAGGCTTCTCGCTGCCAATATACGCAGTCACCGCCCGGCCCGCGGCCCCAAATTACTCCGTGAGCACAGAGTTCACAGGCTTAGGTTCGCTAGAAATTGTGAATCATGGACTCAAGACGATTGGAATAGGGTTTTGTTTATAAATACACATACATACATACATACATATCATCACGCCATATCCCTTGCAGGGTAGGCAGAGAGAACAGAGTGCCAGAGAACTCTATCTCTGCATACTTCACTCGCTTCCTCAACATTCATAATTCTCTTCATACACGCTCGCCGGTTTCGGAGACTCTTGACTCCACCTTCCTTCAGTACATGACCGATCTGGTCTAGGTAGGTTAGTCTCGGTCTCCCTCGGTACCTACATCCTTCCACTTTCGCATTGTATATCTTCTTAACCAGGCGTTCGTTCGGCATTCTTTCCACATGTCCGAACCATCGGAGCATTCCCTTTCGCATCTTTACACCAATACTCTCTTTCATACCTACTCGCTCTCTTACGTCGTCGTTACGAATGCGGTCGGTCAGCCTAACTCCACAGATTTTCCGCAGAGATCGCATTTCGACCGCATTAATTTTACTATCATACTCTTTTCTGCATACCCAACTCTCGCTTCCATACAGTAATGTTGGGACAAGCACTGCGTTATGTATTGCTACACGTGCCTTCTGGCTGAGGTGGTGGCTGCCGAGAAGTTGCCCCAACGCTCCGTTCACTCCATTTCCCGCATTCACTCTTCGCTCTATATCAGTGGTGTACCTTCCATCTCGGCTAAATCCACATCCAAGATATACAAATTCATCCACTTGCTCTAGTACATCATTACCTATTGTTACTCTTACATCTGTTCTGGTTTTATCTCTTTCAAAGACCATTATTTTGGTTTTGCTCACATTCACGCGTAGACCCCTTTTCTTACAATCTTCTGTCATTGTGTCGACTAGGGTCTGCAGGTCAATCGCTGACTGTGCCAGCAGGACTGCATCATCTGCATAAAGCAGAGCAGTGACCACTGAGTCGCCCATCTGGACTCCCACATTCATATCGTTCAACCTTTGGAGACATTTATCCAGATATATGATAAACAGCCTGGCTGACAGAACGCACCCCTGCTTAACGCCGATATTGACGTCAAACCAAGGCGACATTCCATCATCCAGCCGCACACAGGCTCTACAGCCCATGTAACTGGACTGCACAGCCTGTAGCAGTTTACCGTTAATACCATACTCCGGTAAAATGTCCCAAAGTTCCTTTCGTACAACCGTGTCAAATGCTCTCTCCAGATCCACAAAACTGCAGAAAACCCTCTGACCTAGAGCCAGATGCTTCTCCACAATGTTGCGCAGAGAGAACACTTGATCCATGCATCCCCTTCCACTCCTGAAACCTCCTTGTGTCTCACACAGTAAACCATCGGACACCATCCTCATTCTCCTTTCAATAATTTTTCCATACACTTTTGCTGCCAAACTGGTCAAGCTTATGGCTCTGTAATTTGCGCAGTCATAACGTGAACCCTTGTTTTTAAACAAAGGCACGATGACTGCGCTATTCCAGTCCCTGGGAACCATTCCCGAGCTCCAACATAAATTGAGGAGCAACAGGAACGCCTCCCAGACACAAGAGCCACCAAGCTTGATCATCTCGGCAGACACCATATCAATGCCCGCTGCCTTACCATTTTTCAAACTTCTTATCGCCCATTCAACTTCATCCATACTGATGCCATCGGAGTACGCCGTTGTCGAATGTTGATCTACTAAACCACATCCAACACCGGCGCCAACCGTAGCATCCGCATACATATCGCCAAAATATTCACTCCATCGGCTTAACACGTCTTGTGTTTGTGTAAGAATGTCTCCACCTTTAGACCTTATTTTATTCATTCTGAAGGCTGACCAACCACCCCGAGACTTCTTCACCTCCCTCCAAAAGAGTTTGGTGTTACCCTCGAAGTTTTTAGTCAGCCTATCTTCTGCACTCATACTTGCTCTATCACGTTTCTCTTTCACTAAGGCCTTGGTGTCATTCTTACATTGCCGATATATTTCTTTCTTCTGTTCAGTCATACTGTCATTCAGATTCAAAGAAGAGACATAGTCCAGCCACGCTTTCTTCTTTTGCTCTACGGAAGCTGCCACTTCCGCATCCCACCATGCATCACCATTTGTTTTTCTATGCTTCTTTGAACTTCCACATACTTCTTTCGCTGTATCTACCATACTCTCTTTCAATACTCTCCAGCATTCTTCAATGTCCGATTGCGGCTGGCTTGCCATCGTCAGCCGTTCTCGGACACCCTCTGCATACTTTTCTCTTACACACTCTTCTTGCAACCTTTCAACCTTTATTCTTTCAAGCCCTCCGAAGTGGACACGCTCTCGCCAGTGCCTCCACTTTCTGAACAGACCACTAAATCTCGCAATAACGAGATAGTGGTCCGTGTCGACTGTGGGGCCCCTGTAGGCTCTTGCGTCCAATATTTTGCTTCGGAGGCGACTGTCTACCAAAATTAAATCTATTATGCTTTTCTGTTCATTCCTTCTCCATGTATACATATGGATGTCCTTATGTTGGAAAAATGTGTTTGACACAATAAGGTTTCTCTCCATGCATACATCCGCTATGAGCCTACCTGCGTCGTTCACTCTCTTATCACCAAATGGACCAAGTACGTCCTCATAGTCGGGACGCTTGGTCCCCACCCATCCGTTCAAATCTCCGCATACAATCACGCGTTCACTGGTTTCTGCCATATCCAGAACTTCCCTAACATTGTCCCAAAACTTCTCTAGGTCTGATGCCACCGAGGATCCTACGGGAGCATATGCTACAACCATGAATACCTTGGTGACACCTAGTTTTATACGGACCCAGAGAAGTCTGGGATCATACATTCCGTAATCCTTCACACCTGAGGCCAAGCGAGAGGACAACAGCACTCCTACCCCCATGCTGGCTCGATCGCTCTGTGGTACACCAGACCACAGAGCCATCCCGCCACCAGGAAGATCGCAGGCGTCGCTGCCCCTTCGCTTGGTCTCTGTTACACAGAGCACGTCTAGCTGTTTGTCCGCCATGACGGATATCAGCTCGTGCAACTTACCTTCCACACAACCTCTTACATTCCACGTGCCCACCCGGCACTCCGTTCTCCTCGACTCGCCTAACTGGGCAAGGCGTGATGGGTGGCGGCCCCCATCGCCGCAACTGCCGATGTTCGTACCGACGGGGGCGGGTCGGTACGCGTCGCCTCCGGGGGACGCCCTAACCCGCATTGCGGTACGCATTTCGAGCCGGATTAGCAGTCTAATTAGACTGGCAGGGGACGCGAACGAGCACGCTCCGGACTATGCCCCCCAAATTTATAAATACCCGAATACGAAACGAAAAATTATGTCACAAGCGGGGTTCGAACCCGCACCTATTGGGAATTCGGCCCAACCGTGCTGCCACTTACACCATAGTGAACTATTTTAGGACATGCAGATTTCGCTTCATATTATATCTTACGTCTTCAAGGTGACGTATGCCATCTATCGGACAATGTTTACACATTGTATAGACTTAATACTTCAAACTTTACAGTTAGAATTGTATTAAACGATGACACAACCTTGTTATTCAAATTACTGAAATTTTTAGCATTTAATATGCTTAATTATTTATAAATACCCGAATACGAAACGAAAAATTATGTCACAAGCGGGGTTCGAACCCGCACCTATTGGGAATCCGGCCCAACCGTGCTGCCACTTACACCATAGTGAACTATTTTAGGACATGCAGATTTCGCTTCATATTATATCTTACGTCTTCAAGGTGACGTATGCCATCTATCGGACAATAAAAATAAGATATAATATGAAGCGAAATCTGCATGTCCTAAAATAGTTCACTATGGTGTAACTGGCAGCACGGTTGGGCCGGATTCCCAATAGGTGCGGGTTCGAATCCCGCTTGTGACATAATTTTTCGTTTCGTATTCGGGTATTTATAAATAATTAAGCATATTAAATGCTAAAAATTTCAGTAATTTGAATAACAAGGTTGTGTCATCGTTTAATACAATTCTAACTGTAAAGTTTGAAGTATTAAGTCTATACAATGTGTAAACATTGTCCGATAGATGGCATACGTCACCTTGAAGACGTAAGATATAATATGAAGCGAAATCTGCATGTCCTAAAATAGTTCACTATGGTGTAAGTGGCAGCACGGTTGGGCCGGATTCCCAATAGGTGCGGGTTCGAACCCCGCTTGTGACATAATTTTTCGTTTCGTATTCGGGTATTTATAAATAATTAAGCATATTAAATGCTAAAAATTTCAGTAATTTGAATAACAAGGTTGTGTCATCGTTTAATACAATTCTAACTGTAAAGTTTGAAGTATTAAGTCTATACAATGTGTAAACATTGTCCGATAGATGGCATACGTCACCTTGAAGACGTAAGATATAATATGAAGCGAAATCTGCATGTCCTAAAATAGTTCACTATGGTGTAAGTGGCAGCACGGTTGGGCCGGATTCCCAATAGGTGCGGGTTCGAACCCCGCTTGTGACATAATTTTTCGTTTCGTATTCGGGTATTTATAAATAATTAAGCATATTAAATGCTAAAAATTTCAGTAATTTGAATAACAAGGTTGTGTCATCGTTTAATACAATTCTAACTGTAAAGTTTGAAGTATTAAGTCTATACAATGTGTAAACATTGTCCGATAGATGGCATACGTCACCTTGAAGACGTAAGATATAATATGAAGCGAAATCTGCATGTCCTAAAATAGTTCACTATGGTGTAAGTGGCAGCACGGTTGGGCCGGATTCCCAATAGGTGCGGGTTCGAACCCCGCTTGTGACATAATTTTTCGTTTCGTATTCGGGTATTTATAAATAATTAAGCATATTAAATGCTAAGAATTTCAGTAATTTGAATAACAAGGTTGTGTCATCGTTTAATACAATTCTAACTGTAAAGTTTGAAGTATTAAGTCTATACAATGTGTAAACATTGTCCGATAGATGGCATACGTCACCTTGAAGACGTAAGGTATAATATGAAGCGAAATCTGCATGTCCTAAAATAGTTCACTATGGTGTAAGTGGCAGCACGGTTGGGCCGGATCCCCAATAGGTGCGGGTTCGAACCCCGCTTGTGACATAATTTTTCGTTTCGTATTCGGGTATTTATAAATAATTAAGCATATTAAATGCTAAAAAATTTCAGTAATTTGAATAACAAGGTTGTGTCATCGTTTAATACAATTCTAACTGTAAAGTTTGAAGTATTAAGTCTATACAATGTGTAAACATTGTCCGATAGATGGCATACGTCACCTTGAAGACGTAAGATATAATATGAAGCGAAATCTGCATGTCCTAAAATAGTTCACTATGGTGTAAGTGGCAGCACGGTTGGGCCGGATTCCCAATAGGTGCGGGTTCGAACCCCGCTTGTGACATAATTTTTCGTTTCGTATTCGGGTATTTATAAATAATTAAGCATATTAAATGCTAAAAATTTCAGTAATTTGAATAGGGTTTTGTTCTCTGATGAAGCCAGGATATCTCTGTTCGGTGAAGATCGACGTCGGCGAGTGCTAAGAAGACAAGGAGAACGCTTTGCAGAGGCATGTTTCGAAGAAATCACACCTTATGGTGGGGGCTCTGTTATGTTTTGGGCAGGAATAAATTCAATGGATCGTACAGAGTTAGTCTTCATTGAAAACGGCTCACTGACTGGGCATCGATACATAACGGAAGTTCTAATTTCTCATGCACAACCCGCATTGGCCGCTCTAGGTGAAGACTCGATTTTTATGGACGACAATGCTCGCGCCCACCGATCCCGCGATGTTAATGCGTATGTGCAAGAGGTCGGCATTCGTCGTTTGGATTGGCCAGCTCGAAGTCCCGACCTCAATCCCATAGAGCATGTCTGGGACGTTCTGAAACGGCGTGTGAGATCAGTACACCCGGCTCCGCAGACCATCAGAGAGCTGAAGAATGTGATTACTGCGGAGTGGGAACGTATTCCGCAAGCAAGTATCCGGGATATACTCGCTAGCATGCCCAGACGAATTCAAGCTGTGATTTTAGCTAGAGGGGGTCACACTCGATACTAAACATTTATCTGCTTTTACTTTATTAAAGAAAAACAAACAAAAAAACTTTTTTATTTTTACTTCATGAGCATATGCACTACTAGCGAATATACACTACTAGCGAGGTTTAGCATTATTTCCCATAAATTGTATCTAAATTTTATGAAATACTGATGAAAACGATTATTTTCTTATTAATTTACCAAATTGTGTGGATAAAACTACCTATAATTATCAAACAAAGAAATATTAACATTTGAAATGGTTCATTGCTTAGGTGCCCGTTTTTTTTGCAAATGAGTGTATATATGTGTGTATATATATAACTTCAACTTTTTAGTACTTAAACATATTTACCAAAAAAACACAATTTACATACATACATATCATCACGCCATATCCCTTGCAGGGTAGGCAGAGAGGACAGAGTGCCAGAGAACTCTATCTTTGCATACTTCACTCGCTTCCTCAACATTCATGATTCTCTTCATACACGCTCGCCGGTTTCGGAGACTCTTGACTCCACCTTCCTTCAGTACATGACCGATCTGATCTAGGTAGGTTAGTCTCAGTCTCCCACGGTACTTACATCCTTCCACTTTTGCATTGTATATCTTCTTAACCAGACGTTCGTTTGGCATTCTTTCCACATATCCGAACCATCGGAGCATGCCCTGTCGCATCTTTACACCAATACTCTCTTTCATACCTACTCGCTCTCTTACGTCGTCGTTACGAATGCGGTCGGTCAGCCTAACTCCACAGATTTTCCTTAGAGATCGCATTTCGACCGCATTAATTTTATTTTCATACTCTTTTCTGCATACCCAACTCTCGCTTCCATACAGTAATGTTGGGACAAGCACTGCGTTATGTATTGCTATACGTGCCTTCTTGCTGAGGTGGTGGCTACCGAGAAGTTGCCCCAACGCTCCGTCTACTCTATTTCCCGCATTCACTCTTCGCTCTATATCAGTGGTGTACCTTCCATCTCGGCTAAATCCACATCTAAGATATACAAATTCATCCACTTCTAGTACATCATTACTTATTGTTACTCTTACATCTGTTCTGGCTTCATCTCTTTCAAAGACCATTATTTTGGTTTTGCTCACATTCACGCGTAAGGGGTCTACGCGTGAATGTGTTCTTACAATCTTCTGTCATTGTGTCGACTAGGGTCTGCAGGTCAGTCGCTGACTGTGCCAGCAAGACTGCATCATCTGCATAAAGCAGAGCAGTGACCACTGAGTCGCCCATCTGGACTCCCACATTCATATCGTTCAACCTTTGGAGACATTTATCCAGATATATGATAAACAGCCTGGCTGACAGAACGCACCCCTGCTTAACGCCGATATTGACGTCAAACCAAGGCGACATTCTATCATCCAGCCGTACACAGGCTCTACAGTCCATGTAACTGGACTGCACAGCCTGTAGCAGTTTACCGTTAATACCATACTTCGGTAAAATGTCCCAAAGTTCCTTTCGTACAACCGTGTCAAATGCTCTCTCCAGATCCACAAAACTGCAGAAAACCCTCTGACCTAGAGCCAGATGCTTCTCCACAATGTTGCGCAGAGAGAACACTTGATCCATGCATCCCCTTCCACTCCTGAAACCTCCTTGTGTCTCACACAGTAAACCATTCTCCTTTCAATAATTTTACCATACAATAAACTGCTGCCAAACTGGTCAAGCTTATGGCTCTGTAATTTGCGCAGTCATAACGTGAACCCTTATTTTTAAACAAAGGCACGATGACTGCGCTATTCCAGTCCCCGGGAAACATGCCCGAGCTCCAACATAAATTGAGGAGCAACAGGAACGCCTCCCAGACACAGGTGCCACCAAGCTTGATCATCTCGCCAGACACCATATCAATGCCCCCTGCCTTACCATTTTTCAAACTTCTTATCGCCCATTCAACTTCATCCATACTGATGCCTTCAGAAGACGCCGTTGTCGGATGTTGATCTACTAAACCACATGCGACACTGGCGCCAACCGCAGCATCCGCATACATATCGCCAAAATATTTACTCCATCGGCTTAACACGTCTTGTGTTTGTGTAAGAATGTCTCCACCTTTAGGCCTTATTTTATTCATTCTGAAGGCTGATCAACCACACCGAGACTTCTTCACCTCCCTCCAAAAGAGTTTGGTGTTACCCTCGAAGTTTTTAGTCAGCTTATCTTCTGCACTCATATTTGCTCTATCACGTTTCTCTTTCACTAAGGCCTTGGTGTCATTCTTACACTGCCGATATATTTCTTTCTTCTGTTCAGTCATACTGTCATTCAGATTCAAAGAAGAGACATAGTCCAGCCAGGCTTTCTTCTTTTGCTCTACGGAAGCTGCCACTTCCGCATCCCACCATGCATCACCTTTTTGTTTTTCCATGCTTCTATGAACTTCCACATACTTCTTTCGCTGTATCTACCATACTCTCTTTCAATACTCTCCAGCATTCTTCAATGTCCGATTGCGGCTGGCTTGCCATCGTCAGCCATTCTCGGACACCCTCTGCATACTTTTCTCTTACACACTCTTCTTGCACCTTTCAACCTTTATTCTTTCAAGCCCTCCGAAGTGTACACGCTCTCGCCAGTACCTCCACTTTCTGAACAGACCACTAAATCTTGCAATAACGAGATAGTGGTCCGTATCAACTGTGGGGCTCCTGTAGGCTCTTGCGTCCAATATTTTGCTTCGGAGGCGACTGTCTACCAAAATTAAATCTATTATACTTTTCTGTTCATTCCTTCTCCATGTATACATATGGATGTCCTTATGTTGGAAAAATGTGTTTGATTCAATAAGGTTTCTCTCCATACATACATCCGCTATGAGCCTACCTGCGTCGTTCACTCTCTTATCACCAAATGGACCAAGTACGTCCTCATAGTCGGGACGCTTGGTCCCCACCCATCCGTTCAAACCTCCGCATACAATCACGCGTTCACTGGTTTCTGCCATATCCAGATCTTCCCTAACATCATCCCAAAACTTCTCTAGGTCTGATGCCACCGAGGATCCTACGGGAGCATATGCTACAACCATGAATACCTTGGTGACACCTAGTTTTATACGGACCCAAAGAAGTCTGGGATCATACATTCCGTAATCCTTCACACCTGAGGCCAAGCGAGAGGACAACAGCACTCCTACCCCCATGCTAGCTCGATCGCTCTGTGGTACACCAGACCACAGAGCCATCCCGCCACCAGGAAGATCTTAGGCGTCGCTGCCCCTTCGCTTGGTCTCTGTTACACAGACAATTTACCATCTAGATAATTATAAAATACCATCCAGATATTTTAGGAATTAGTACCTACTTGAATTTTGACTCATGTTCTTAATACAAATTCATTGCAAAGGAAACGATTCTACATAAAAAAATATATTGTTACCTAAAAAAATTAAAAAATCTATTAAGCTACCACTGGATCGGAATACGGCCACACTACAAAGATCCGGCAAGAAAACTTAGAAGGCATAATAATAATTATTGACTGTTAATCCTACTAAGGTTGAGTAAAAAAGTATTTAAATATTATTGTAGGTCAAATTTATACAATAAATAACTAATCTAATGTAGCGGTGGACCATTTAAAAATTAAATACAAACCTGATAGAATCTGAAATCATTAAATTAATACTTACATTGCAGACACCATGTCCAGGAGAATGTAAGGTACAAATTTGAAGTAGGGGATCAACTGGAGGTAGGCGAATTTTTAATTCGGTAGCAGCCTTAGCAGCATCCGTCACGCATACTTGGCCATCGATAGTATTAACTTCTAGCTCTTGAAGTATGAGAGAGACCGAGCCGTTGCGCTAAAGTATGGAAAGTTTACTTTAATTATATTTCTTATTTCTTAAAAGTACTAAATCAGAAATATGTCCCATGGCACATACTTTGCAAGCAATTTTGCAACAAGAATTTATTTAAAGCAAAGTATATTACTAAACACTATTAGACATGACTTGGATGATTGATAATTTATTTGAAGAATATAGGTTTACAATTAAAAATGATTGAGTTAATAATACAATATGATTCCAAAGCACCAATTGTTGAAGCCATACTGCTCTTGGTGACCACATGTCCACCAGAATTAAATATATATCTAAATATAAAATGCAAAAAATAACAAAATATGCCATTTATTTAAATGATGATTTAATTCAAAAAAGGAAGTTCTAGTACTTCTAGAGCACCCATAGAAAAGGTATACCAACAAATGAATCGCCTAGTTCAAAATGGTAACACACTCTCGCAGCAAACCCACGTCGTCTAGTGACAATTTACTCAACATCATTATACTCTTATCCTTCTCAATAACTAGAGTTCAACACAATATATACTCCACCTTCTTCGTACAAATAAAAAAGTTATTAGCTTTAGGTAATTTTATGCCTGGTCACCTAATTGAGGTCAACACTCCTTGGAAATGTAATTTTTGACCAGACATCGACGACATCAGTACGCAGAAATTTACTAAACTTAATTTACTAAATTTAGTAAATTTCTGCGTACTACGTACGTACTGGTTCAAGATGACCGTCAACAATACCTGCCTGCTTTTATTGATTAATTTACGTGAGAGAATTTTTGGTGTAGTAACCTTTTTGTGTTTTTCCGATAAGATTTTCTTTTAAGTTTTTACTCCAATATTTATTACAGTTAATTATTCATAATTATTAAAACCCTTTGCTATGATACTTACTTCAAGTTTGCCCCAACCAGCTATTCTGCATGGGACTTCTGCTCCAATATCATCGAACGTCAAAGTCACCGGTCGAACAAGGCGGCCGAACTCTATATCCTATTACTAAATCCTATTACTAAATTTAGTAAATTTCTGCGTACTACGTACGTACTGGTTCAAGATGACCGTCAACAATACCCGCCTGCTTTTATTGATTAATTTACGTGAGAGAATTTTTGGTGTAGTAACCTTTTTGTGTTTTTCTGATAAGATTTTCTTTTAAGTATTTACTCCAATATTTATTACAGTTAATTATTCATAATTATTAAAACCCTTTGCTATGATACTTACTTCAAGTTTGCCCCAACCAGCTATTCTGCATGGGACTTCTGCTCCAATATCATCGAACGTCAAAGTCACCGGTCGAACAAGGCGGCCGAACTCTATATCCATGTTGGCAATGAGTAACCCAATGTCGTTGGTCTTAAGAGAGTTCAGGTAGTCAGGATGTGTCACGTTACGCTCCGCCGTGTACTTTGTATCTCCAGTAACCCAGCAATTAGTACCGACGACCATACGAAGATTACTGTTTGAATGATGAGCAGTAATAAAATGAATATTGTAAAGTTAATTATTGAAAAATATGGGCACTTTTCTAAAAGCCCACAGCATCCTATATAATTGTGATATGTCATTGCGCAACTCTTTGAGCTACGATGCTCTAGTTATCCATCTAAACAGACACATTTTACGTAGCGATGTCATTGAACTTATTGTCGTATTCAGCTCTCTTACAAAAATATAAGGGAACATGTGTTCAATAAAATAATAGAATATGTACCTATACAAAAATACTATTTTCATACTTCTAATAGCAATCTTGTTCAGCAAGAACTAATAATGTTATTAAATTTAAAGGGACATCTGGAGTGTTCATACCTGGAAAGTGATCCATCGAAAAACATAGCGTTGATACAATGAGCGGCAGTTAAAACAGTACGTTTAGAAATAATGGATCCGCCACACAAGACGCTTTTGACCCCTTCGCCGCCGTAAATAGCTACCATGTGACGATGTCTGCGGATGGTTGCATTATTTCCACCAACTATATATGTGGAAGAATTATTGTCGTCGAAGTATTGGGATACATCATTTTGGGGTGTTGGTATAGCTGAAAATAATAATTACACTTGGTACTTAAAGCATTTTGTATATGTGAATAAAACCCCATTAAAAGGTACTTCATTATTGTACAAAGGTTATAAGTACATGTATAGGTTATAGTAAAGCGAAATTAAGTCAAAAGAATAACACTAAGCTAAGAATGACGTATGTTGATTTTGGAGAGACCTAAAAATTAACTTAGAAAGTAAATGACTAGACATTTTAACTAGTTGATCCACATCTAAGTATAATTAGAAGATTAGAGTTATATACAAATTATCTCTCAATGCATCCAAGTCTTGGATTATAAGTTTTACGCGCCCAGACTTTCATTATATGCAAGAAAAGATAGATAAGCCGCTGATATAAGAAATGTTGTAACTTTGTGATATATAGAAGTATAGCTTATAAAAGAATGATCATTAAGTAACCACTTCCATATGTATATCATCTTCATCATTCTCTTGCTCCTATTCCAACTACTTGGAGTCAAAGTAATATGTAATCGTACATATTGCAAAATTTATTGGCAATAGTTTTATGATCGGCTGCCTGCCTGAAGATCCTCCTTGGCAATGTAATTGTTGATCAAACGGCGTCGTTGGTTCAGCTCAATACAAAGTTGTTAATCGTCTTTTACGACATCCACAAGCAAAGTGAGGGTTGGTAGTATTCGTAGCCGCTATCACAGAGCACTTATATATTTATATGTTATATATACACTTATATGTATAAGTATATACTTACATATGTATATATATGTGGACATAGCAAACCTTTGCTTATTATTTGAGTGACAAAACCAATAAAAAAAACTACTTAAAAACTTTTTACTTACCAGAACATCCAACTAGGAATATAAATATCAGAAAGCCGATTTTGAAGTCCATTGTAAGCAACGTCCACAGACTATTTGTTAAATCGCCAAGTTACATACTTATTAATAAATATTTATTTGAAATTATCTTTAACCTTTGACAGATGTATGTAATGCCGATTAATAGGTGATGTACTCGTATCTACAACTTTATCATAATATATGTAGTTTAAAGTAGATATACAACGCAACAGTATAATGCAATCCCATTAAATTTCTCTGTAAATATCATCTTTTTATGGATTCCAGTCTGGATTCCACCGCCCACATACTACTACTACCACTTTCATCATATTACAGATGTCATATGTACTGGCAAAGAGAATGTAAAGCCTACAGCTCTTTGTTTACTTCAGCAATTGTTTCAATACTTCTTCGAAGTTCTACTTTCCATAATGAACTTTCGTAATATATCTCCAGGGGTTATTCACTGGTTTCGCAGTTATCTATTTGGACACCGGCAACTAGTTCGTTTAGATGATAAATATTCAGGAACGCAAGGATTCCGATTGCATCAAATAAACTTTTCACATCATTGCAAAAGTAAAGTCCATCTTTTTTTGTAAAAAATCCAGAGAATATTTGATGACGCTTTCTTTGATCACTTACATTAACATTTCTTCATTCCTTCTTGAGCAAATTCCATTGTTTTAGTCATGAAGCTAATATTTCTGCTTTAAGCTTAGGTAGGTTTAGGTTCCTCACTAAGTCATTAAAATTTTCCGAATAATAAGATATGCTAAATATATATATATATATATATAATATATATATATATATATATATATATATATATATATATATATATATATATATATATATATATATATATATATATATATATATATATATATATATATATATATAATATATATCATAAGTAAACTTGTTGCTCTAACAATATTGTTAAACGCAAAAAAAAAAAAAAACATTTTCACTGCTGAATGCACAAAAACAAAATATCACATAGTTCATTTTAATATAATGGCAGAATATTGCTACTTGATGGGTAAAACTTATTGTTAGCTTTAGTATTACAGCATCACAAATTAAATAATACTTATTATAGAAAAAAAAATATATAGGAAGAAGCAAATTTTATTTGGTAAAAATCGAGCCGCTGATTACTTTTTGTTGTTGACAATCAGAAAATAAACATTTAAAAACAAACTCAAAAAAAAAATTGTTGATTTGTGTAGTATCTACCCAACTATAAAGCCAATAAAGTATAATATATGTTCTTTGAAAATATGTCTAACATTATGTGTTCTTTTCAGGTTAATTCGGTGTTCTGCTAATAGTCATTTCAATAAAATATAATTTAAAATAAAATCCATACTTATTTATAAAGTCTTAATACATAAAAAGTTACAATAACACTGCTTTATTATGTTTTTTTTTATGTATATTAGTTTTTAGCCTCAGATAGCTATGACAACTTCACCCGGACTAGGACTGTGGGTGAGCGCTGAGGGCTCTCAACCCGATTCTTTATTACGTTTCATTGCATAACTTTTTATATGTTCAGACCATATTATTTTCGATGAAGTTTTTGTATGCACTGACACGTGTGAATATGTCGGGAGCCCCACGAGCGCAAGGACAGCCCCATTATACAACACCGATCTGAAGACCGTCTGATTAGCGGTCCACCGGATTCACCCTGACATATAAATTAAACGAAATATTTACTTATACTATTGAAAGAATACGTAAACAACACAGAGTTGATGTCATCCATATCTCGTATTTTGTTGATGTGATTCATATCTAATACCCTTAAATGAGTATTTCTTGGATATTTCAATATATTTAGAATCTAGGAAACGGCTCCAACAATTTTCATGAAATTTGGTATGTAGAAGCTTTTTTAAGCGATATATCTATTTAGCTAAGTTTTATTTTAGAAAACCATAGAACACTTTTATCCGGGTAACGTGCTCTCTTGGGTAAAAATAAACTTTTCCAGTTTAGTTAAGTTATAATAGGATAAAAGTTAGTATGAAAAAGTTGCTTTTTACGCGAGCGAAACCGTGAGTAGAAGCTATTATTAGGTATATGTGAAAATTAGGTGCTCAATCATGCGTATATAAAATTATCACATATATAGATTATTTCCTGTACACATACAGGCTTTTTATCCCGGTAATGTGTTACTTTGGGAAAATTATTTTTTACGCAGATAAAGCGCCGAGTAGATGCTAGTCAAGACTAAAAGTCGTTTAATGTAATGTAAGGTAATGACTAAAAGTCGTTTTATGTAATATGATATAATACAACTGTATAAGGTGTCAGGTCATGGCTGAATTTTCTATCAAAGTAGTAATAGATAATTTATATAGGGTAGTATTTAATGCTACAACTATAAAACCAATTTTTTCTATTCAAATATTCAAAATTACTACCAAAAATACTAAATTGCACACTAAATTTGCTCATCAAATAAATCAAATCTAATATACTGTTTGATTTATAAAGCTAAACTGTTTTACTGAATGACTATCTGTTAACTAAAAGTAGAACTGATAATTCTGTGAGTGCAACAAAATATTTAAATCTATTTTTTTTTAATTCATCACCTATTAAACTGTTAAGAACATGAGTTATTCTAAATGTAACACCAGTTAATCAGTCATATTTATCTAATTAAAGTGCACAGAAATCAACTAAGTGTAATCTTAATTTACACTAACAATTGCAAAACGGTAAAGTAAGTCTCTTTTTTTAATAAATCAATCTTTGGTATTACAACACAAGAAAAAATCTTATTACATAATTAGGTCAGGTCTTGCTTTTGTTGGACGTCCGCGTTTTTACTTTACGCCGATGGGTATGATTTTCGGTGCTGCTATTGACACGCTCCACGGATAATATCCGTGCCTGTAAATTAAAAAAAATGGCCGAATTGGACCGAATTTTTTGCATCCGTGCCTGTAATTAGAAGCACGGATTTATTTTCTCCGATCGGGAAAATTTCCGTGTCTCTAACAATATCCCTAGAAATATCCGTGATTGTACATACACATACATACATACATATCATCACGCCATATCCCTTGCAGGGTAGGCAGAGAGAACAGAGCGCCAGAGAACTCTATTCTTGCATACTTCACTCGCTTCCTCAACATTCATAATTCTCTTCATACACGCTCGCCGGTTTCGGGACTCTTGACTCCACCTTCCTTCAGTACATGACCGATCTGGTCTAGGTAGGTTAGTCTCGGTCTCTCTCGGTACCTACATCCTTCCACTTTCGCATTGTATATCTTCTTAAACAGACGTTCGTTCGGCATTCTTTCCACATGTCCGAACCATCGGAGCATTCCCTTTCGCATCTTTACACCGATACTCTCTTTCATACCTACTCGCTCTCTTACGTCGTCGTTACGAATGCGATCGATCAGCCTAACTCCACAGATTTTCCGTAGAGATAGAATTTCGACCGCATTAATTTTACTTTCGTACTCTTTTCTGCATACCCAACTCTCGCTTCCATACAGTAATGTTGGGACAAGCACTGCGTTATGTATTGCTACACGTGCCTTCTGGCTGAGGTGGTGGCTACCGAGAAGTTGCCCCAACGCTCCATTCACTCTATTTCCCGCATTCACTCTTCGCTCTATATCAGTGGTGTACCTTCCATCTTGGCTAAATCCACATCCAAGATATAAAAATTCATCCACTTGCTCTAGTACATCATTACCTATTGTTACTCTTACATCCGTTCTGGCTTCATCTCTTTCAAAGACCATTATTTTGGTTTTGTTCACATTCACGCATAGACCCCTTTTCTTACAATCTTCTGTCATTGTGTCGACTAGGGTCTGCAGGTCAGTCGCCGACTGTGCCAGCAAGACTGCCCATCTGGACTCCCACATTAATATCGTTCCACCTTTGGGGACATTTATCCAGATATATGATAAACAGCCTGGCTGACAGAACGCAACCCTGCTTAACGCCGATATTGACGTCAAACCAAGGCGACATTCCATCATCCAGCCGCACACAGGCTCTACAGCCCATGTAACTGGACTGCACAGCCTGCAGCAGTTTACCGTTAATACCATACTCCGGTAAAATACCCCAAAGTTCCTTTCGTACAACCGTGTCAAATGCTCTCTCCAGATCCACAAAAGTACAGAAAACCCTCTGACCTAGAGCCAGATGCTTCTCCACAATGTTGCGCAGAGAGAACACTTGATCCATGCATGCTTCCACTCCTGAAACCTCCTTGTGTCTCACACAGTAAACCATCGGACATCATCCTCATTCTCCTTTCAATAATTTTGCCGTACACTTTTGCTGCCAAACTGGTTAAGCTTATGGCTCTGTAATTTGCGCAGTCATAACGTGAACCCTTGTTTTTAAACAAAGGCACATGACTGCGCCATTCCAGTCCCTGGGAACCATTCCCGAGCTCCAACATAAATTGAGGAGCAACAGGAACGCCTCCCAGACACAGGAGCCGCCAAGCTGAATCATCTCGGCAGACACCATATCAATGCCCGCTGCCTTACCATTTTTCAAACTTCTTATCGCCCATTCAACTTCATCCATACTGATGCCATCGGAGGACGCCGGTGCCGAATGTTGATCTACTAAACCACATGCGACACCGGCGCCAACCGCAGTATCCATATCGCCAAAATATTCACTCCATCGGCTTAACACGTCTTGTGTTTGTGTAAGAATGTCTCCACCTTTAGACCTTATTTTATTAATTCTGAAGGCTGACCAACCACCCCGAGACTTCTTCACCTCCCTCCAGAAGAGTTTGGTGTTAGGTACCCTCGAAGTTTTTAGTCATACTGTCATTCAGATTCAAAGAAGAGACCTAGTTCAGCCACGCTTTCTTCTTTTGCTCTACGGAAGCTGCCACTTCCGCATTCCACCATGCATCACCATTTGTTTTTCTATGCTTCTTTGAACTTCCACATACTTCTTTCGCTGTATCTACCATACTCTCTTTTAATACTCTCCAGCATTCTTCAATGTCCGATTGCGGCTGGCTTGCCATTGTCAGCCATTCTAGGACACCCTCTACATACTTTTCTCTTACACACTCTTTTTGCAACCTTTCAACCTTTATTCTTTTAAGCCCTCCGAAGTGGACACGCTCTCGCCAGTGCCTCCACTTTCTGAACAGACCACTAAATCTCGCAATAACGAGATAGTGGTCCATATTGACTGTGGGGCCCCTGTAGGCTCTTGCGTCCATTTATAGTATTTTGCTTCGGAGGCGACTGTCTACCAAAATTAAATCTATTATACTTTTCTGTTCATTCCTTCTCCATGTATACATATGGATGTCCTTATGTTGGAAAAATGTGTTTGACACAATAAGGTTTCTCTCCATGCAAACATCCGCTATCCGTAATTTTTAAATTCAAAATAATTTTATTCACTTACTACTATTACTACTTTAATCTATATTCACGGTAATTAATTAATTATTGTTTTAAGTACTAAAGGACTCTTAGGGGGGGGGGGCTCCTATTTCCGTTCGCGTTATCTAAAGGAAACTAAACAATCTACCCATTGTTTTGTATGGATGTCGTATATATATATTCTTCCGTGTTTATTATATGTTCCGTGACCGTAATATATCCACGGATTTCATCCGTGGAGCGTGCCAATAGACACTTCGTATGTTTTTAGCTTCTACAGGTGGTGTGACATATTTCAACCTGATAGCAAGTACGATGATATGTTTGCAAATATAGTGTTTAAAAAAATGCGGACAATTACGGTCACCATTTTACATTGATCTTTTTGTTTATGGGCAATACAACTGTCCAATATGCGAAAGCAACTTCTTAATATTCGTCGAAAGAACTTCAAAATTGTCCAAACTGAACGGTTGATGCTCCTGAACTTGCAATCAAGTAGGTCTTTTTTATGGAATCTGCCGTTAAGACCACACCTTTCGGTCTGACTTCGCCCATTGGTAACCTGCGGTTCAATCTTTGAGCTCGATCGAAGGAGAATTTGAAAATGATTCCAACTGATAGGTTTCTGACCATTCTTTCACCATATCTAAGACAACAACAGAAAATCTGGATAATGAAAAACGCGACCACCGCCGATAACAGCGCGCCAAAACACTTTTTCGATATAACAGATGAACAAAAAGAAATAAAGTCGGGTGATAGGGATTTTAGCTATACGAATAGTAAATTCGTGGAATATAATTTGATAATGTGAACATATATTATTTGTTATGCAGTTTTAGAAAATTATTTTGGAAATACTGTTGTAAGGTGGTTAATTTAGTGTGCAAATCAGCATTTTTGCTATACGGTGAGTAATTTTGTCTTAAAATCTGTATATCTGTGGTTTCAGCTAGATTTTTGTTGTCAATTAGATAAAATTTTTGTTGTCAATTAGGAAATAAAAAATCTGATTTTGATTAATTTTATACGCGTTTTATTAAAATACATACTACACTACACTTGCATCTTAGTTAAAAAAATTATCACTGGTTCTATTCAAACAAATATACAACTAACTAAGAAGACAGCTAGTTATAACTTTAGAAATAAAAATAAGTTGCAATTAATTCACCCACGAACTAACTATGGTGTGAGGACGATATTGTTCGAGGGAGCACAGCTGTACAACCAACTGCCTAACAATATAAAAGAGTGTGATGGTACGTATATCTACAAAAAAAGATTAAAGGAATATTTAAGAAATATGTAATTTATAGATGATCCAGAGGCGGAAGAATAATAATAATATTGTACCTAACTTTATTTTGTATCTCATTATAAGTGAACTATCATTAAGTTTGTATGAGAAATAAAGATCTTTAAACACATATGTTTAGGTAATCAAGTAGTTAATTTGTAACGCAGTCATTTATCTGATATGCAGTGGATTATTAGGCGGGAGATTTAGTTTGCTTAAATTTTAAATGGAGGTGCAATTAAAAATTCCCCATTTATATATAGGTTATAATTTAGGCAATAGCCATGGTCAACTTATTCGAAAGATTGTTTACACAACAGACATAAAACAAGTAAATAATTCAACATTTATGTTTTCATAAAAGCTTAGTTGATTATCTCGCACATATTAAATGTTTAAGAACGCTTGTTTTATGAAGTTTAATTACAGTTACATACTCTTTTGTAGCAATGAGATGTCGTAATGAGTTATGTATGTAGTAATGAGATGAAACAAACTGTTTTTGAGTGTTGTTTAAAATGGACATAAAAATTGGACTCGTTCTGTTCACTATATTAATTGGATGCCTTGGTGAGTAAATATCTAAACATGTAAGACCTTGTAAAAATTTACAATTATATAATTTTTCATTATATTAATAATGAAAAATTATATAATTGTAAATTTTTTCATCGTAATTTTTTTTTTTATTTTTTTTTTTTGTCCATATTATTGAAATTCTCTCTCATTTCAACCAAATTTTAATTATTATAACATGCATTTACAGTTTAGTCTATAATTTTAATTTAATTTATAATGCTCTATATAAAATTATAAATCACATATTTCGAATTATATATTTACGATATACCTATATTAAATAGATTATACATTGTTTTTTTTATTTAATACAGTTTTATTATTATTTACTATTGCATGGATAGTATAAAAGACGAATGAGAGATAGGGCAGTGCAAGAGAAGAAAAATTGAAATAAAGCTGTATAAGAATCCGTCTGGCTAGCGTATTTAAATAAGCAAATTAACATAATCTGCGTAGCTATTTTTAATATTACAAAAATACCTATCCTTCATTGGCATTTCAATCATAATAAAGATAGGTGACTTGTCTCATTTTATTCACAATTGTATTCGCCTGGCAATACTGTTGTGAAAGAATTAATCTTACTTTGCTCGTGGATGTCGTAAAAGATGTCTAAAAAACTTTACATGGAACTGGGCCAAGTCGACTTGATGTCATTTGGTCAACAATTACATTCCCAAGGATGCTTGACGTCAGGCAGATGGCCGGTCATAAAATTATTGCCATATGTACGAATATATTTTGCGTTGACTATAATTAATTGGGGATAAGAATAGACGAATTATGAGACGTTGATGCAAATAATTTATTATCAGCACACCCTAAAATTATCTCCCTTTTTTAGCGCTGAGCTATAGAGTGGTCACACACCGCCAAATCCGTCCGGTGACAGAAGAAGCGGCGCGCGACCCCATAGACCCGCCCTACATGTACCTCTCTTTCACTGTGCGAGTGGGCCATAGGAACCTGGTCGTTGTATTAGGTGGCACTCTGAAAAAAATATCCCCCAAGGAGTAATTTATGTAAATCTATAAACGATATATATTATTTTCAGGATCTCGATTATCCAACAATGGAGGGTCATTTTTCTTTATTCAATCACCTCAGCCTTATCACTTTCTTGTCAATGGAACTATAGCACCTATCGGTAGCCATCCCTACATGGTGGCCTTAATTATTGGAGAGACGTTCAGAGATTACATGTGTGGTGGTTCCCTTATCTCACAACGTACAGTCTTGACTGCCGCCCACTGCATCGTCGGCGTATACGAGGATGGTGCACTTGACAGGTATTACATAATATTTAATTAAAAAAATCATATCTTACATAATCACTGGTTATCCAAATTTTGAACATAACCTACATCATCATCATTCTCCTACTCTTATCCCAATTACGTGGCGTTGATACAATATGTACTCTTCTTTCATAGTACATACTGTAACTGTACACCACCGTGAACTATTGTAGGACATTCAGAATCAAAAATTCACAGATGTTCATGAATACTACATTAATATCACCCATGCTTTCAAAGGCATGCATTTTATACATGTTTTTATTAATATTACTTGTACCAAAAATTCTGGCTGAGATTTTATTTTTTTATTGCTCTTGGTGGCAAACGAGCAAGCAGCACACCCAATTGACACCACCTCAAGACTATGAGTCTTAAATCTCACCAAGTATCAACAAGGAGGAAGGGGGTTTAAAAGTGATAAAAAAAGATCACGTGATTTATGGACGTCTCCTTAGATGGTTATTGCTCTATGAATAAAAAAAATAATTAAAGAAATCAAAAACCCGACTGCGTAAAAAGTAACCAAAACTACGTACATAATAAAAAAAAACTGAAAAGAAAAAAACAAGCACTTAGATGTCCGGTGGTCTAGAATTCCATAATATATTATTGAATAAATACTATTGCAGAAAATAAAATATATTTTAATAATAGAACATGACAACTGAACAGTCGGGATCCATTATTCGACAGCAAATCTATTATTCGACAGCAAATCTAATTTTTCAATGGAGCCGGATTAAGAAGAATCGATTGACGTGCGAATCATAAAAATCGGCCCAGGCGTTTGGTCTATATAGTGCTTCAAAGGAACATACATACATACATACATAGACTGTTAAACACAATACCACTCCTTTGCGTTGCGCAGTCGGGTAAAAAACATATTCGTCATAATTTGGTTGGACTTGAAAGTCGATCTTAATACGTTTAGCAATAAAATATTTAATTATCTGATGTTTTGATAAACAGTAGTCTTCGCGTAGTCGTCGGTACCAATCTCTGGGAAACTGGAGGTGAAAGTTACAAAATTGAGCGAAATATAACGCACACTGACTACGATGCTTCCCTCGTCACTAACGACATCGGCTTGCTTATCACCGCCACCAAAGTGATATATAGTGATTTAGTGAAGCCTGCAGTCTTGACTTACACTTATATCGAAGGTGGAGTCTCAGCCATGGTAACTGGCTGGGGAATGACGGCAGTAAGTGACAATTCAAAACTAATATTTATACTAATAAATATAAATGACTAATATGTATATTTGCCTGATTTTATAATGATTAAATGATGAATATCTGATAAAATTTAAATGCCGTATTTCATACATAATATTATGAAAAGAGAAATATGGATGTTTAAAAATAAACTCGTATCACCCGCTTTTAATACTATTAACACGTTTGGAAAATAATTTTGAAACGTTTTGAAATACCAAAAAAAAAATAAGAATTAATATTATATATATATATATATATATATATATATATATATATATATATATATATATATATATATATATATATATATATATATATATCCGAGATATGCCAATGAATAAGTTCAAAAAGGCTATCAAAAACAGACTATGCAGAAAAGGATATTACAGCATTTCGGATTATCTAAATGATAATACGGAATGGTTATGAGCAGCTCCTCTCTCAGCAATTGCCCTTTTAATGTTTATCTCTTACTCTTACTCTTGTATTATTTGTATTGTCTTAATTGTACAGTGTAGCGTGTTTTGCCTAACGAGTTATGTATTTATTTATCCAAGCTATCTGTTTCAAATTTATAGATTATGGTGTGGTCATGCTCACTGAAAAGGTCTCTACTTGCAGTAGCTACGTGGAGCGGGTCTCTCCCTTCCCTCCAATGTGGTTGAGAGGCATGATGGCTGCTCTAATAGTTAACTCGTGATCGGGTGCCGCTTGTGGGATCTGGTCCAGCCATTTTTCTTTCTTTTTTGTTTTATAAATATTCTTAGTTTAATTTTGTATTATATACAAAATTTAAAAAAATGAATCTTTACTCGAAGGGCATATCACTGGAGCTAACATAAATTAACCATGTAACCAAACTCTTTTGTGAAAAAATATAATAAAAAAAAAAATGACGAGCCCACTGAGTTTCTTGCCGGATCTTCTCAGTATGTGGCTGCTTTCCGATCCGGTGGTAGATTAATTAAATTTAATTTAAAACACAATGTAAAATTGACAATATGTAAGTGCCCCTATGGGGCTTATGCAAAATAAATGATTTGATTTGATTAACGTTTTGAAATAATCACGTTTTAACATGTATCTAGGGTTGCCATCTCTAAAATTTGGCAATCAGGACAAGACTCGTGAAACCTCTGGATTATAGAGTCCAGAATCCGGACATGTCAATAGGTTTTTTTGGTCCGTCGATTGATTGCAGCATGCGGGCACAGTGTATGATCCAAGACTGTATTTTTTTTAAACCTGGACTACAAATGAAGGTCCAACCAAACGCACCTCGCATGCCCTCTAAACTAGGACTAATCCGGGTACCCCAGATGGATGGCAACCCTACTTTTATCAGAAAATATTGACGCATTGTTTTCAAAGGTTGCCTCCACCAAAATTAGAGCATTAGAATAAAATAATTTGTTTATTATCGTATCTACTAAGCTTTGTCATATTGCTAATATGGTTGAAACGTATTTCAAATAAATTTGGGTCCGTATTGTGTTAGTGATTTTCCGCTCGTAATTGAATTTTGTATAAGTAACCCACTATATCAAATATCTAGTATACGAAAATAAATAATTTGATTTAATTATGTTCTTACAGTCAAACGGTACTGATTCTGATAAACTTCTACAAATAAGAATCAATACTATTGAAATCCAAAAATGTGTTGAGGATGTCCGCAATGCTTCAAGAGAGTTGCAAATGAAAGCACCTCCAGTTGTACCTGAACTACAAGTTTGTACATACCACTCAGCTGGTCTTGGTACCTGCAATGTAAGTATTATTTGAAACTGATTTTCTAAGTTTACCCAAAATATCGATGGTTTACTATTTGATAGAAATTAAAAGCAGCTGTGTGGTAGCGGCTACGAATACTACCAACACTTACTTTACTCGTGGATATCGTAAAAGACGACTAAGAGCCTTATAACGACCTGGGCCAACTCCATCTGATGCCATTTGGTCAGCAATTACATTCCCAAGGAGGGTTGACGTCTGGCAGGCGGCTGGTCATAAAACAATTGCCAATAATTTTTACAATATGTACTATGAAACAAGAGTACATAATGTATCGACCCCAAGTAATTGGGATAAGAGTAGGAGAATGATGATGATGAAAGATTAAAAGCAAAAGCTATTTTATACCAAATAATAGCTAATACATATATCACGATGGAGAAGCCGGTCCAAACGCATAAGCTTGTTGAAGAATGGATGAGAATCATCATCATTCATCCTTTCAGCTCATATGTGTGCCACTGTTGGGCTCGAGCCTACTACTATATAATTGAACTACTATACCACGCTGATCAGACGTGTTAGTATAGGATGGATGAGGATATTGATACTTAAATAATAAAGAAAACATTACGAATATTTGTCTTTTTTAGTCTAGTATATCACGATGTACATTGTATAAAATCAACAATAGATGGCGTGTTAAAGTTTAAGTATTAATTTTCAAATATTTATTTATTTTTCATTAACCGTTGTGACAAGCCATTCAAGTTAATTATGTAATAATAATAATAAAATCCTTTATTCAGACCAACTTAGTACCTATTTACAAAGTATGATAATCTCAATTTTATTCTAGTACTTAATTATTTTTTGTAGGTCTGTTTGCCAATCGTCAATGGCCTCCTCCAACCTTTTCCATTCCTGTCTATTTTGCGACACTCTATTCCATGTTACTTCTACTACTTGCCTGATGTCGTTATCCCACCTTTTCTGTGGTCTGCCTCTTTTATTATTCCCTTCTCTAGGGTATCATCGCGTCACAATTTGGCTTAAGTTCAATATGTAATTAAACTTAACTTTTAAGCACTGAAACTTTAATCGATCATTTAACACAAATTTTTCAGTGACTATATTCCGATATTGGAAATACAATTCATCACAGCTTGCACGTGAGCATAGTAATAGACAGTTAAGGGATATTATATACATACATCTATTCACAAGAGAAGGTAATATGGAAATAAATACCTAAATCAACCAGTCCAGCTTGGAATAGTAATGAAATTTTCTTCATATTTTGGAGGAAACTCGAGCCCGACAGACTCGAAGATGATGTCGTTAGTTATTTCGTTAGTCTTCAATGACATTATTGGTGGGTTATAATAGACTCTCCCTTCGATGCTCATTACCAATTTAAACAAATAACCAAGTCTAATTTGACAAATTACATTGTTTTACTCGATTTGTGAAAAATTACCTTGTTTTACTCAGTTTTATTTTCATTTTGTTTTTTAAATATTGAATTAGTATAAATATTAGCATTTTTTATCCAGCTTTTTTATGCGTGTTGTTGGTCTAGCGCAATATCCATCCATCGATCAACCTTTAGACGTCCACTGTTAGTCATAAGCCTCCCCACGAGAATATCACACAGAGCAGCCCTATACCCCCTGCATCCAAAGGTGTCCTGCGGCTTTCGAGATATCATCGGTCTACCTAGTGGGGAGTCTAGCGTTCATAATCATGTAATTAATCAGCGTGAGGTTTGTTATATCTATGAAGGGATTTCGAGTTTTTAGAAATTTCTCAGTAGTAGTAAAGAACCTGAAACTACGAAAATATACTATCATTGGTATACATTGGTGTATTTCACAACTGCCTATTCAAAGATAAATGCAAAACTTATATATTTTATTATATTGCAGGGTGACTCTGGCAGTCCTCTAGTCAGGGGTTCAGACAGTATCCAATTCGGTATTGTATCATGGGGCTTCCCGTGCGCTCGTGGGGCTCCCGACGTATTCACACGTATCAGCGCATACAAAGAATTCATTGAAGCTAACACTGTGTAGAACATTATAAGACATGTTGAAAAGCAATTATATGCCTATATTAATATTATAGATTTAAAATATATATATAAAATTAATAGTATCAGCGTTCAATGTTTATATGACGAACTAGGACTCTGAGTTAGTGGAGAAGCTTATATAAAGGGTCCTAGACACCATAGATAATCTATGGTGTCTAGGATAATCTATGGTGTCTAGGGAATTTGAAATTTATTTTTACCAACTGTATTTATCATTAAATATTGTCTATGAAATAAATAATAATGATATTATTATTTTGTTTAATTTTTAATTTGCCTGAACAACAATATAATAATTTCTGATATTTATTACGTAAGTGTGACATATTTGAAAGAAAATTATTTTTATGGATTCAATCGCGTTTGTATTTGATCTTTAATTTCCCAAAGTGCCAAATATTTTACAACGCCGCTCGTCTTGCTGTGACCATGAATGCTGTAAAGTGTTCGAAATGTCGGAAAATTAAAAATTAAATATAAATTCGATAGCATCCATAAAAATAATTTTAAACAACAATAACTGAATGGAAAAAAAGGATTAACTAAAGAAAATATCACCACCACAAAGTCTTGACTTCGGTCCTTACAACGTACATTTAATACTTTTCGAAATTGTTTGTGTAATAAACTATATTGTTAATTAATGTTTGCGTTATAACGCTGAAGGAAAACAATGTAAGGAAACCCGCGTATGTAGGTGTACCAAGAAAAAAGGTTCTTATGTTATACATGCGTGAAATCCATGCCTTGAAGAGCATGTTAACCTTACTGTCCCGTCTGTCATTCTCATCTATGGCCGTCGATATCGTGATCCTCATGATTTCCTGACACCTGATGTTTAGGATAATCTAGGTATTATTTGTGTGGAAATAAAGAATACTACGTGTTGCTTCGAAACTCTTCGAAATTTCACATCCGGCTCGAAGGACCATATTTAAGATAATCTAGGTATTATTAGTGTAGAAATAAAGAAAACTACGTGTTGTTTGTATATGAAAAGTATATTAGAACATTACATCAATGTAGGTAATGGCTAAACAAAATGTATAAAATATAGAAAACGCCTATTGATTAGTACACTTTCGAAATTTGCATGACACTTTTACTTAGGCATTTGCCGCTTGACACTTTATCCTGATACCTAGAATAGCGTTATACCACTGACCTGAGATGATTTCATGTTGCCAAATTTTGTTCTTTTTCATCATTAGCATCATTTTTCTTTTTACTGTTTGTATAATATAATATTAATTGTCCCAGTGCGTTACCTTGAAGTACTCCATATTTTCTGTCTCCTTTTGTGGATGTGTATATAGTTTTTAATTCACTTTTTAGTCGTATTTCTGTACTTATATAGATAAATGCTTTAGTCGTACCTTGTTGCCACTGTGACAAGAACCGGATATCTGTGGCCCGCCCACATGAGGTTTAAGAGCTAATTGTACCGCAGGTTATAGAGTGGCTCGCCGTCCTCTTTGTCTCGATCTGGATGAATCGGGAGGAGTGCGATCGTACTTGTCCTTAAAAAAGTCCTATCTAGTTATTTTTTTTTGCATTTAGGTACATTATCTACATTATTATTATTTTTTTTACAATAAAGTTTTAAAACACAGCTATTTTATTTTAACTTTTTAATTTTATTTCTTCACCTAATACCTATTTCTCATTGTTATAAAATGAGATACAATGAGAAATACTAGATGAAGCATAGATTTCCATTTTATAACATATGTAAACTATCTAAACTCTATCATCAGCTATATGATATATAACACGGGGTTTGATATCCATATTAAAAGAATTGAAATAAATAAGAAAGGCGACATTATGTAATGGCAACTGTTTTACTTTTTAGCAATTTTCAGTTTTTAGCAATTTTTCATGATATTAACTAAACATGCAATACTATATTTTACTCGTGAAACCTTTCATTAAACACCCATATTGAGAGCGTTATAAAAACATATATTCAAATGTATTATCGTTAAAACTAAAGTTCATCAAATCAGATCAAGGTTAAAATGATCCGTCAACAGAAAAGCTATAAATTTCAACTTTTTTTTTTACCAAACCAACCACTAACTTTTTTAGATCAAACAAAAATTTAACATAAACAAACAGAAAATAATAATTAGGTGAAGCTAAACAAAATTGATTAATAATAAAGTGATTGAATAGTAAATAATTGACTTGCAATACCAGTAATTAATATGAGAAACTTGCCATCTAACGGCCTAACTACAAACATGCCGCCATCATCGGTATCTTAGCGTGGGGCGGCGAGCAGTAAGAACAATAGTACTCAAATGTTCAATGATGCTACAAAACGCAAAACTCAGCAGCAACGCAAGCATTTTTATCGAGCGAATTGTGGCAGAGGCGCATGGCGTAGCAGGAACAAATGTGTATATAGCAGTGGTAGACTTGAGCGGCGACTACTCATACAATTTTGCAGTATATGAATACAGAAGCTGCGGCGGCCATTGCAGCGTATTCTTGGCTGGACGAATGTTGGCACTCGGGCCTGGTCTGTAAGAGTGCTCTAAGACAATATCTTCACAAATATATTTGGGATGACACTGGCTTCGACTTAATCGACTATGAGAACTCCCCACTCAAAAACATACCTACAACAAAGGAACGTTTGCATGATGCTCCATTGACCAATGTCTTGCCTTTCTGCGCTTATTGAACAAATCAACCAAATTTTTCGGCCTTAACTTATGCAGTACGCTCGCCGGATGACGATGTCGACGCTTTCCTACGTTCAAAAACTCATGAAAGATACGTTAAGTTATAATAACAAAAATAATCAATCGAATAATTTGTTTATTACCTTTTTTTTCTATAAAACTCTTTTGTACTTAATATAATAATGATTTCATTAAATCATTTAGGACACATGCATTTTTAAAACTACTTAAACTTAATATAGTTAGGTCCGATCACTGCTGTGTAGTAGTGGTTACGAATACTACCAACCCTTATTTTGCTCGTGGATATCGTACAAGATGACTAAGAGCTTTACATCGACATGGGCCAACTATACCTGATGCCGTTTGGTTAACAATTACATTTCCAAGGAGGGTTGACGTCAGACAGGCGGCCGATAATAAAACTATTGTCAATAACTTTTGCAATATGTACGAGTACATATTGTATCAACCTCAAGTAATTGGAATAAAAGCAGGAGAATGATGATGTCATACCTAATTGCATCATCCGTAAAAGGTAGTAATTACAGTATAGTATAGTAGTGCGTCGACCCCAAGTAAATGGGATAAGAGCAGGAGAAGGATGATGATGAGTTAGTTCCCATTAAGAGAATATTATTTTAGTAGTATCGGGTACTCCACACACTTGCAGTAGTGTTACAAAAATGAACTTAGTTATTTAATACATATATTTAATTACAAAAACAGTTTTCTATTAAGAAATAGATATATAAACCAATCGTTTCTAATTAAGAGACAGTGTTAGCTTCGATGAATTCCTTGTAAGCGCTGATACGTGTGAATATGTCGGGGACACCACGAGCGCAGGGGAAACCCCATGATATAATACCGATCTGGCGATAGTCTTCAATTCTGATCAGAGGTCCACCAGAGTCACCCTGCAATGGAAATAGAATGAAAGTTTCAATTAATGACATCAAATGGACAGAAGAAGAAATAAGGAGTAACTTTAATAAATCTTACACTTAAATATTATTATAACATCTATCACACTTAAGGTCTATGTGGTACCGGCTGCAAATACTACCAACCCTTACTTTGCTCGTGGATTTTGTAAAAGATGACTAAGAGCTTTATTTGCCGACTTTAGCCCACTCCATCTGACATCACATCACAAATTACATTCCCAAGGAGGGTTGACGTCAGGCAAGCGTACGACCGGTCGGTCGTAAAACTATACCAATTACTTTTGCATCGACCTCAAGTAATTGGAACAAGAGCAGGAGAATTATGATATCATACCTAAATGATGTAACGGATAATTATCCGTAAAATACAGTAATTACCATATCTACTCTATGAAGCTTCTACCCTATATACAGAGACATGACAATTTTAAAACAAAAGTTTTTGAGGATCCAAATTGGATTTGTATATTTGGATGATTAGTTAGTCCGATATCTAACTCAGTCGCTACCCTATATTTTTTTAATAATACTCTAACTGACTCTTAACAAATATGGCTCAAAACTTATGCCAGTATAGGATCGTCCAAATAGTCACTACTGTATATATGTACACCACCACAATTACCACTTACATGACAGACGCCATGTCCATCGGAAACAATAGTGCAGAGTTGGGTTGAGGGATCAACCGGAGGCACATACATTTGTAATTCAATAACTGCTCTAGCAACATCGGTCACACACTGCTGATCATCGATAGTTGTAACATCTAGTTCTTGAAGACTATGAGGGAGCATGCCATCGACCTAGAATATAACAAATAAATTTTACTTAACATCCAAATTGGTTGCGATCCAGGTGGTATACATGAAATTCTTCTGAAATTTAAAAAATAAAACTACTTTTACGTATTCTATCGTCACGGTCCTCACGAGAGAACTGTCCTCCCATGAGAATGATTACTGCAATGTTCAAAACGTCAGAAAATTAAAAATCAAATACAAACGCGACAGAATCCGTAAAAGTAGTTTTATTTCAAATGTGTAATACTCGCGTAAACATCAAATACCATTCTTCAGGAATTGTTTGAACTTTGGTTCTTCTCATAACCACCATCATTATTATCAACTACTAGTTCATATATGTTCCATTGCTGAGCTCAAGCCTGCTCCATAATAAAAGGGAAATTGACCTAATATACCAAACTATTCAGTCGGATTAGTATAGTTATATTTCGAGTTTTCCTACTCTGGTATTGATGTTATATCCTTTAGTCGTCTTTTACAACACTCATGGCCAAGATAGAAGATAGTGATATTTTTACTCTCTTACATTATTTTCTAATGGGTACATTTACCAAAGATAAAAAGATCTTTTCATTCTTTCATTAAATAATTAATGTGTCCATCCTATTTCATTCTTTAGAGTATCGTGACACAACCAAATGACTACATTTTAAAGGAAGGAACGCTTAATACGGCAATACAGCAAAATTGCATTTTATTGCTTGTATGGTTTCGGATTGAATGAGAATTGACAGCTATTGACATCATCTAAATCATCATAATCATTATGATCATTCAGTATTTCGCTATTGGACAGAAGCCTTCCTCACAAATGAGTGAATGGTGCCATAAGGGCTTAGCGGGTCAGTTGGCGAACGCAGCGTGATGCTATACTTTTTCCAGATTAAAACTAATTCGCACTTTTCTAATGAGATCTTTAACCGATTTTCACAATTCCCATACGCATATATAAGGAAGGACAACTGTTGTATTCTTATCCCATCGCCAAACGGATAAAGCAGCTAAATAAATCAGGTAATAATCCAAATATGCAACGGTTTAATTGTATTTAATACAATATGTGACAGTAAAATTAATGACCAATGATTATTGCAGATAGTAAATCAAACTACTCTTGATTTGTTACTTACATCGAGCGCACCCCAACCACCTACTCTGGCAGCAACTCCAGCACTGATAATATCGAAGCTTAAGCTTACAAGCCGCACAGAATTACTTAGTTCAATATCAGATTTGGTAATGAGCAGTGCAATATCGTTCGTCGTAAGATTGGCATTGTAGTTAGGATGTGTCACGTTACGCTCCACCTCATACCTGGTGCCTCCACTAAACCAGCTAGGAGTGTTGACAATCACGCGGAGAGTGCTGATTAAATGATAAACAATCAGAAAATTAATATCATGAATACAGTTTATTAGGTTCTAGAGCGATGTAACTGGATTTCTGATGTGAACGCGAATATTACATATGTGTATAAAACTATTTTTACGAATTCTATCACGTTTGTATTTGATTTTTATATTTCCCGACGTTTCTAACACTTTATAGCGTTCATATAGGACTAATGTGTTTCATACATCATCGTTATTATAGAGTTTTATATCTACCGGCTACAGTGTCAGTTGTTAAATATCTTGACCCACATTTTTAATACAAATTCATAGCCATTCCAAAAAAGAAAATGATTCTATATATAAAATGTTATATTGTTTATGATCAGCTATAATTAAACATTTAATTTATGATGGTTATTATATTATGGCAATTTACTAGTTTAAAAAAAAATAACAAATCTATTTAGTTACCACCGGATCGCAACGCAGCGGCAACACTAAAAAAGATTCGGCAAGAAAACTCGGTAGGCATAATACTATTTATTGATTTTAGATATTTTTGAAATTGATTTTATCTTACTAAAGTTAAGTAAATTAATATTTAACTATTATTGTGGTTCAAATCTATACAATAAGTGCTCACAGTATCTTGTAGTCTTGTGATGGATGTCTTTGTTTTATTTTTAATTGAGTGAATGAATTTCTGTGTGGTGACGGAGTAAGAATACAATTTACCACCCCCTATCTTACCCGTGGGTGATCGTAAGAGGATATGAAACGCAAAAAATTTTCTAAATTTTTTAATTTTTTACAAATTTTCTAATTAAAATAATATTGTATTTATATATTTCAATATCGTGAAAAACATGTTTAATTGCTATTATTGTGAATAATTGTTACTGTGAATTAATTATCTCGTACTTGCATCCAAAACTGTGACCTAAAAATAACAACTTAACGTTTTTATCTAAAATAGACAGTCAAATCCTAAGTCAGGCTTAAAATCTCTTGGTGGAGCTTTTATGGACCTAACTATCTATTCTAAAGGTAGTTCAAGATTTATTTAGTACATAATTCAAGCAGAAAATATTTTTCTTTTTTTTCTTGTAACGCTGTGTACCACGAGTAGTAATATGGCGAGTGCTCTACGTACCCCACCCAATCTTCAAAAACAACGTAATCTTACTCAAAATCAACCTGAAAAGGATTTAAATACGACAATATCAATGATTGATAATATTAAAAGCAAAAATAAGCGTTCTAAACCTGTGAACTCACCTCAGAATGCTGCTGGTCCGTATCAGCAAGATCTTCAGGATACATTTGCTACTTGGAAAAAAGAACAGGATAACAATATCTCTCGGATGTTCGCTGAACAAACTACTATGATCTCCAAGTTGATGACTGATATAAGTGAGATAAAATCTCAAAATATTTATATTCAAAAATCAAATGCTGAGATATGTAGAATAAATGCTGAGATTGAGAAATCTATGAATTTTATGAATCACAAGTTTGAAGAATTAAAAACTGAGATTGATCAATTAAAGAAAGAGCGAATGGAACAGAGAAATTACATAGCTAATTTAGAAAAAAAAAGTGATAGATTTACAGAATATGTCGCGTCCCGCTAGTATCGAAATTCATAATATTCCACAATCAGAAGGCGAAAATAACAATGATTTAATTAAAACTGTGAAACGTATTGGAGATTTAGTTAACGTGCATATACACGAAAACGAATTTAGAGATCTTTATCGTCTATCGGGGAAGTCTTCTACGAAGTCTTCCTCTCGGCCCATAATATCAGAATTTACAACTGTACAAACCAAACAAAAACTATTAAGTGCAGTGAGAGAATATAACAAAAATAAAACTAAGGAATGTAAAATTAATAGTGAAACAATAGGTTTATCTGGCACACGCGAACCAGTCTACATAGTAGAAAAATTACCTGCCAGTACGAAGAAACTTTTTTATATATCCAGGAATTTTGCTAAAAATAATCACTTTAAATTCTGTTGGGTCAATAATGGAAATATATTTTTGCGAAAGAACGTTGGTGATAAGCATGTGCTTATAAAATCTGAAAGCTGTCTTCAAGATCTTAGTAACAGTAAAATGTGACAACCACACTTCCTTTCAAAGCTGCTCAGGCAAATAATTTTATTTATATTACTTAGGCTATTCATTTATTCTATTACTATTATTTCACAATTTTATATGCTAACACATACACAGATCAATACTCTTAATACAATACTTAATTACATATTCTCAATAAAAATAATTATAAATAGGCAAATTATCTCTTACCATATCCGTTACTTTCTATTTATATTAATCTTCATAATACCAAGTAAAATAATGATTATTTCAAACCTGCTACTTAGTTTTTACTTCAAATATGCAGATCATTATATTTTTAATGGATCTAGACTTACTCGTACGCAGTATTTATTAACGCTTCGAATTAATTATTTTATTTTACCTTACTATATTTTACTAGTTTACTATCTCGTTTGTATCAAATTTAGAACTAATAATCGTACTTTAAATGACTTTAGAATATACACAGCAAAAACCAGTGATGCAGTACTCTTTAATGCATTATTTCTTTTTGGTATTTTTGGTTTATTAACTTTAAACATAAATGGCTTCAACAAATTATTTTAACAATATATTGGACACCCTTCATATAGGTAACTCTTTCTCTTGCAACCCAGATGAATGCAATAAATATATTAATGACTCTGAAAATAATATTAAAATATTACATATGAATATTCGAAGTATTAATAAGAACTACAATGATCTACTAGCGTTACTATGCTTAACTAAATCAGATTTTGACATTATCGCATTGACAGAATGTTGGTTGAGTAAAGTTTACACAGTACCAATTCTTAATGGTTACCAGTCGCACTTTACTAAAACTATATCAAATCAGAACGACGGTGTGATTATCTATACAAAAATCGGGCTAAATGTCATGATTTATGAACCAAATATAACAAATGCAAACTGCCTTATTTGCCATGTTGACAATAAATTAGCAGTTGTGACGATTTATCGTTCTCCATCTTATAACACTGCTGATCACTTTGATACTTTTTTTAATGATTTAAATAATATTTTTCTTAACTCATCTGATTTTGCTAATATTGCAGTTGTAGGCGATTTTAACATAGATATCAAGCGAGGTAACAATGATTGCCACAGCATTGATTATCTTATATTAAATGCATCTCATGGCTTATTTCCTACTCATTTTATCCCAACCAGATTAGATAAATGTATCGATCATGTCATTTTAAAATCTAAATTAACCGCCACTACACTTATCCTTGAATCCTCTATCACTGATCATAAGCCCACCGTATTGGTGCTAGAGAATACTAACCTAAAATGTAATTATTATCGTTTAATTCCACGCATAAATCTCGAAGCTATTAACTTGGAATTAGAAAACACAACTTTTGATGAGATATATATGATAAAAGACACTAATATTGCTGTAAACGCTTTTATAACTAAAATAAAAAAAATAATAGATAAACACTCAACTCGCTTTATAAGTACTCCCAGGAAAGAAAGAAATATTAAACCATGGATAACCCCAGGTTTACTAAGATGCATTAAGAATCGTGACAATCTTCATTTGAAAACTAGAAAATCTCCTAATAACTTAATACTAAAACTAACCTATACGCGTTACCGAAATTTCTGTAATATGCTACTTCGTAAATTAAAAAGAACATATGAAATGAATGAAATTGAAAAAAACAAAAATAACCCTAAAGCTCTCTGGAGGACAATTCAAAATATTATTGGTACTCGTAAAGAGTGTTCTAGTCCAACTGAACTTTTAAAAATATGTGATGATCCAGTGTCCTCTATTAACAAAGTTTGTACCACTTTTAGCAGAGTTGGTCAGAATCTGGCTGCAGATATTCTATTACACCAAAACTCATTACAAAATGACCAAATTTATGTGCATAGAAATGGAAATCTTGTTGACTCTTTTGCCCTATTTGAAGTTCATGAACACGAAGTAGAAGCGATTATTTTACAATTACGTAATGACTGTGCTGTGGGTTGGGATGGTATATCTTCATCTCTGCTCAAATACTGTTATCTAACATTAGTAGCTCCGATAACTTATATCTGCAATCTTTGTATTCAATCCGGTGTTTTCCCAGCTGCATTCAAAAAAGCAATAATTCATCCAATTTTCAAAGGGGGGAACAGAGGGCACATAAATGACTACAGACCTATATCAGTCCTTTCTTCCTTATCCAAAATTCTTGAAAAAATTCTTAGCAAAAGTCTTAGGTCCTACTTAGAGAAAAATAAAATTATAGCTGATAATCAATATGGATTTAAGGCTGGGGTATCAACGGAGGATGCTATAATAGACCTTACTCAATTCGTCGCCAAGAAACTAGACTGTAGAACTAAGTGTCTAGGTATATTTATGGACGTAACCAAAGCCTTTGATACCGTTTCTGTTCCTAAGCTAGTTTCTAAATTAGAGTTATTAGGTGTGCGTGGCCTAGCGCTAGAATTATTTAAAGATTACTTGACTAATCGTACTCAAAGAGTAAAAATTGACGTTCATCTTAGTGACGACGAACAAGTGACGTACGGTGTCCCTCAAGGGAGCATATTAGGTCCAACACTCTTCCAGATCTATATTAATGACCTCTGTAATATGACACTTCCAAATTGTAAGATCTATACGTATGCTGACGATACCGCAATCCTTGTATATGGTCCGACTTGGGACGTGGTCAAGACGAAGGCAGAATTCGCACTGTCAAAAGTTATGAGCTGGTTTCATGCTAATCTTTTGACACTTAACTTCTCTAAAACCTGCTATATTCCTTTTAGTATTAGGCATAATAACAAACCACCGCAAAATTTTTCAATTACTGCACATTGGTGCCTTAGTTCATTAACACCATGCTCTTGTTCAAATCTTGTGAGAGTTAATAAAATTAAGTATCTTGGAGTTGAAATAGATGAAGAGTTAAGGTGGGATAAGCAAATAGATTCTATTGCGTGCCGGATAATGAGAATTATCTATATCTTTAAGTCCTTAGTCTTTGAATCAGCGGACTTTGACACCTTGAGAATGGTGTTTTATGCTTTGTGCCAATCAGTTATTGGTTATTGTATAACTGTATGGGGCGGAGCTACTAAAACTCTTTTATTAAAATTAGAAAGAGCTCATAGGGCAGTTTTAAAGGTTATGACCCATAAACCATTCCGATATCCTACAGCTCAACTATACAATGACTGCAAGGTCTTAACCGTTCGACAGTTGTACGTACTCCGTTCAGTGCTTAGAATACATGGTTCTATGCCTCTTGCCGATCCCAACAAACGTAAAAATTATCCGCGAGGTCTTAAACATAAGACATGTTTTGCCAGACATCAGTATTACGTTATATCAATTCATATCTACCAAAAAATTCTCAAAGAACTGCATATACTTAATTTAAACAAACACAACCTAAAAAGTAAAGTAACTGATTGGCTTCTAAAACAGGATTACTCAAATACGGAATCATTACTCACATACACTGTGTAACATAAACATACAACCACTAATCACACAATACACACCAATACATACACACACACACACACACACACACACAGACACACACACACACACGCACAGACACACACACACGCACATACCCCGTGCACTCACTATATCTTTATTATTAACTAAATAATCTAAATATAACATTCATATTTTTCTTTTTTATTTTTACTCACTTTTCTTCAGTATACTATTGACTTTTTCCTTTTTAAATATATATTTATTAACCCCGTCTCGTATGATACAGGCTTGACCTAGTTTACGAGACTAAGTTATAATAGTGTTACACATACTGGAAATATCTTAAGTAAATTATTGTAAATTTGTAATGTTTTGACTAAATAAATTATTATTATTATTATGTATCTCCTTTTTTCACGGAATCTTCCATAGGGAAGATGCCCGGTCCTTTGGGAGGCTTACATGGGGATATGGATCCAACACGCAGAGGCCTTTGGAGAAATTTAATCTAAATATTGGGATGGGACATCTACCGATGACATTCCACGTCTGCACATAACATACGTGGACTGCCAGCGGTAAGTGTAAAACTATTGTGTGATTATGGTAGTTAATATCTGATTATGGGAGTGGGTGCTTAGTGGACTGGTTCATCTTAAATCTATGAAATTCTAACTGTCGTCTGCCTTCAAACCCATATATAGAGATGAACGGTGGCAGACGGTGACTCGCCAACTCACTGAATGGGCCCCCTAAACAGTCGCCACAGGCGCACAAGCCATACGGGCAACAGGGGGCAACATTGGTGCAAGTAGCTAGGGTTGTCGAGCGGTGCGGCGCCGGTTTCACCATTGAGTCTCCGAGAAACAGACCCATGGTTTCCCCGTAGTTATGCCCTTGAAAATGACACTTCCACCCCCGAGCATATAGCTCTGGCGACCCCTCTCTGACCAGCTGTTTAAGGCAAGCCAGAGCTGAGAGTCCTTCGGGTACTCTTCGGTTTCCACTCTAGCCAGCCAATGAAGGCCAGCTGGAGACGAGGCCCTGATCGACTCTCTGGAGTATTCAGGACCGCAGTGTCGCCACTCACATTCAGCTCGCCACAAGCTGCCCTGCGGTTTATTGGCTTGCCTGTAAATCTTGTAATACATTTTTTTTTTATATATCAAAAGAACTTAGGGAGCCGTATAATATTCCTCCGAGTTTTGCGAGATCATCTTCTTTTTTTTTTTATTATTATTATTATTATATAACATCTATGTGAGAGAAGGAAAACTCGAAACAAAACCCTATACCAACACGTCTGACCAGCACGGTATAGTAGGTTAATTTCCCTCGCATTACGGAGGAAGCCCGACCCCAACAGTGGGACATTTGTGGGCTGTGTTGATGATGATGATGATGAAGTGAATGAAAGAATCCCAGCTTGATTACCAGTTATTGCTGTGTGTAGTTAATAATCATGTCGGTATTCAACTTCAAGATGTATTAATTGTATCTCATCCGATGGATGTTTTAACATCACAGTGGCATATCATCAGTGCATAATAATAGGTATAATAATTTGATGCTGAACTCTTGTATAAGATAATAATGAACTTTCGTGCGTAATAATTTATATATTATTAATCATTATTATTGCGAAAAAAAAGCAAATCCATAACTCTAAAGCACATCAAATATGATAGTGATAGAGGATACGTTATAAATTCGATAAAACGAGGTTCAAGTAGTAAAATAAATATTTTATTTTGACATTACATCCCTAAGCAAATAGTATCTTTTTTTCATTGTTTATGGTGGCAAACGAGCAAGCAGTACACCTTTTTTTTTTTTTTTTTTGAGGGGTGGGCTACGGTCGGCGCACTCCTCGCACCACTCCATCCGGGGTGACAGACGGGCGTAAGCGCGCACACCCGTAACCCACCCGTGACGTCGCCTTCGTCGTTGGGCCGACCACCGGAGCAGAGTGACTTGACGTCAGTGGTCGGCCCGACGGAATACCCCTGAGGAGTACCCTCTCCTCGACCGACATCCCCCCCTCGGGTAGGATGTCGGTCTTTCCTCACGTGGTCGGCCTCTCGGCGGGTGGCGGGTGACGATGGCGGTGACGGTAATTCCCCGATCCAGTCACCCGCGGCCTTGGCTAGGGCGGTATCAGGCGCAGGTAATCGCGCCTGCGCCGCCCCAGTCGCCGGCGGCGGCTCGCGCCGTCGAGGAGACGCTCCTCGCGCACGCGCTCCGCCGCCTCCTTCCGCGAGACTACTGCCTCGCAGAAGGTTGCGACCGCGTCCCAGTTCCTGACGCTGTCGAGCATCGCCCTGGCGATGGTCGGCAGCGTCAGGTCGGCACCGATGATTGCGACGAGTTCACGACGCTGCTCTGCCCAAGCGGCACAAACCTCGAGCGTATGCTGCGCCGTGTCTTCGTCGCAATCGCAGTGGTGGCAGGACGGTGTACTCTCCCTCCTGACGACCTTGTGCAGGTATTTGGCGAAGCATCCATGCCCCGTCAAAACCTGCACCAGTCGGAAGGAGAGCACCCCGTGCCGCCGTTCCAACCACTGCATCAGCACCGGCCGGAAGGCCTCTACGGTCCGCACACCGAACCGAGGCCTCTCCAGCCGGACTGCCCAACGGGCAATGACATCTAGGCGGGCGTCAACGCGCCAGGCGGTGAGTTCCCTCAAAGAGACCACACCGCCCTCCGCGCGCACCCCCGACACCCGCCGATACAAATCGGCGAGCATTTCCGCCTCCAGGTCCCACGGGGGACTCCCGGCCAACAGGCACGCTGCCTCCGTCGCCACCGTGCGGTACCCGCGTACAGCCCTGACCGCCATGGCCCTCTGTGGTCGCCACAGAAGAGCCCTGAGTCGGACGGTCAGGGACCCCGCCCACACCGGTGCGCCGTACAGGGCCATCGACCGGACGACCCCCGTGTACAGCTGTCGGCACGTAGCGCTCGGTCCGCCCACATTCGGCATTAGCCATGAAAGGGCGGACGTCGCGCCGACGAGCCGCGGAGCGAGCCTGCGGAAATGCTCCCGAAACCACCAATGCCCGTCGAGCACCAGGCCCAAATACCTCATATGGGCCCGGATGCTGATGTCAACCGAATTGACGGTGATCGAAACGCCGATGGGAGGGCCCATGCGGGGCCCATGGAACAAGAGGGCCTCCGTCTTGTCCAGGGCCACCCTCAACCCCAGCGCCTCGATCCGCCTGACGATCTCTTCGGTGCCGAGAGTCGCCAGGCCTGCCGCCTCCTCCAGCGTCCCACCGCGGGCTGTGACGAGCGTGTCGTCGGCGTAACAGATCACGCCCAGCCCGGGTGGGAGGCTCCCTCTCAACGCCCAGTCGTAGCCGATGTTCCACAGGGTGGGTCCAAGGACCGACCCCTGTGGGACACCGCACGTCATGGGCGTTCGCACAACGTCCCCTACTCGGTTGGTGTAGAGGACGCTGCGCCCCTCCAGATAGTCTGCCACTAGCCGCCTCAGGTAAACTGGCACTCCGTGGTATCGGAGCGCCTCCCTGATGCAGCTAAATGGCAGACTATTGAATGCGTTGGCGATGTCCAGGGACACCACCAACAGCACTCCTCCGCCGGCGACGGCCTCAGTCGCCACGGCCCTCAGGCGCAGCAGAGCCGCGATCGTCGAACGACCCCTCCTGAACCTAAACTGGGCGTCCGACAGATCGGGCCCCGTGCCAACGAGGTGCCGCTCGATGCGGGCAGCCAGCACCCTCTCCAATAGCTTGCCCGCAACGTCGAGCAGCACGATAGGCCTGTAGGCCGAGGCCAACTCTGGAGACCGTCCCGGCTTCGGCAGGAGCACCAGCCTCCCACCAGCCAGGGCAGAGGACAGCCACGAGTGAACGATGGCTGCCTCCGCCAGCAGGTCCCGGTCCAAACGACCCACAGCCCATCGCGGGAACGCGGGACGTCCGTCCGCCTGATGACCCCTGCCGGGCGTCGGGAGGGTCCGGGAGACCTCCATCCGGATATACCGGTGGTCCGATAGGGTCTCAACCTCCTCCGCGACGCACCAACTCCTCACGCGTGCGGCGACCATGGGGCTAGCGAACGACAAGTCCACTATCGACCCGCCCCGCTGCCGCACGCACGTATGCACCGAGCCCCTGTTCAACAAACAGAGGCCCAGTGCCGCCGACCACTCCTCGACCGCCCGTCCTTGGTCGTCCGTCCTGGGGGACCCCCACGCCATGGACTTGGCGTCTAAGTCCCCCAGAACGAAGACTTGGCGCGGTGCCAGTCGCCGTAACGAGGCCCCTAAGATGGTGAGGGAGGCCCCAAAATCAGTCACGCTCCTGTTAGGGGAGAGATAGACTCCGAAAAGCGTAATCTCTCCCCAGTCCGCCGCGACGTATCCGACGCCCCTATCCCTAAGGGTCAGGGACGACGAAGGCCACGACGTGGAGGCGACGATTGCCACAGTGCCGTCGGTGCTACCCAGCCAGTTAGGTCGGTCGGGCACCACGTACGGCTCTGCCGCTACGGCTACTGCTATCAACCACTCCGCCATGGCTTGCAGGAAAACGTCCTGCGCACCGGCGGAGTGGTTGAGATTGGCTTGGAGGAGACGGATGGCTTCGTGGTCCATTAACGGGCCGTATCCATCGTCTCCTCCTCCGCGCTAACGGGCGATCGGGTCGCGATCGGAGCGGGAGCGGGCCCGGTCGATGAGCCGCCCCGCCCCTTTGGGGCCGATGCCGGGGGTCTGCAGTCCCCAGAGCCCATGCGGTGCTTGGCAGGCCTATTGCCCGCCGCACACGCGGGGCAGTGGGGCACCGCAGAGCACGATGCTGCCTGGTGCCCAGCCTGACCGCAGCGGAAGCATAGCCCGCTGCAGTCAAAGCAGTTGCGACACGTCGGTTGGGTATGCCCGACCGCCATGCATTTGTAACACCTCGCGGGCCGGGGCTCCAGCACAGTTACCCGCGCCGAACTCCAGCCCACGAGGAGCCTGCCTGAGTCGGCCAATTTCTTGACCGACTCCACCGGGCACTGCACCCAGACAGCACCGACGCCGCCCGGACCAGGACGGATGGTGCCAATCCGGACGGTGTCCGAGGCACATCCGGTACGCACCATAATGGCCTCCCGGACGTCCTCCACCGTCACGGAATCGTCCAGACCCGTGAGGCGCATCTCTGCGCACTTGACGGGCCTGGCGATTCGGACTCCATCCTCCGGCCCGAACAGCCCCCTCAGCTTCGAGGCCACACTATCAGCCGCCTTAGCGCCCTCGGCCCCAGGGAACTCGAGAATTCGAGCCCCTGTCCGGGCCTTGCGGGTCCTCGCCTCGACGCCCCCGATGTCGGAGACGTCCAGCTCCCGCCGGGCGCGTCTTAGGACAGCCTCATAGTTGAGGCCCCTCTCGGCCGCCTCAGGCAGCACGGTGATAATGACCGCAGCTGTCTTCGGCGACTTGAGGCCCCTGCGCGACCTCTTTCCCCCTTTGTCGGCTCCCGCCTGTGGAGCAGCAGCCACAGCGGCACTCTTGGCTGCCGCTCTCCGTTTCTGACCGCGTTCCTTCCTGCTCCGCCCAGCCACCTGCCAGCCCTGTTCGAGCCTGGCAGCAGCGCTGGGCACAGCAGGCGCAGTCGCGGGTGCGCTGGCCGGAGCCTGCGGGGCAGCCGCTGGCGCCCGCCGCTGCCCGGTTTTGGCGGGAGCCGGCACCATACCGGCCTTCTTCTTGGCCCCCTTAGGCTCACCTACGGCCGCAGCATAGCTCACCACGCGGCCACCCTGACAGGGCAGCGGGGTGGGAGCTGACGCTTGCGGCCGCTTCGTCCTGTCTGTGGCGGGTGGCAGCCGGAGGGGTGGCTCGGGTGGAAGACGATCCGCCACGGCCTCGATGCGCGCATCCATCATCAACTCCAGCCTGGCGAAGATGACGCGCATCGCCTCCTCCGGCACACCGTGCACTGCAGGGAGCGGCTCCTCCCCTTTCTTGGGCCTGCCACGCTTCCTGACGGTGCTCACGGCCAGCGCCGCGGGCAAAAGCGGCGCAGCAGGCACCACGGGCGCAGGCGGCGTCACAGGCGCAGGCGGCGCCACGGGCGCAGAGAACGGGCCCGCCCTCTCCAGCGCAGCCCGCTTTTGCGGCGAGGCCAGTGTCGGCGGCATGGCTGGCACTAAAAGTGCGAATTGAGACCGCAGGTCGGCCACGTCCTTGGCCAACCCGCGGTTCTCCTTCCGCACCGCCGACAGCTCCGACTCGAGTCACCGGTTTCGCTCCCGCAGGCCAGAGACCTCCCTACTGAGGCGTGCGTTCGCGCCCTGCAGGGCCGCCACCTCACCGCTTTGATTGGCCGGACTCGGAGTCACCGGCCTCGCTGCCACCGCCGATTCACGACCCCTACGCCCACGGCGTGCGGTCGGGACCTTGGGAGGAGGCATGATGACACTCCCCTCTGAGTCGGAGCTGCCGTCCTTATGCAGGGGGTGCTTCCGTACACTCGGGGGGAGGGCCTCCTCCCTCTCCCTGGCATTTAAGGCCGCCGTCAGAGTCTTCCCCGCGCGGTGCGGCTCAGACTCCTCGGCGGCCTCGGCGGCCAAGCTGCTCTCCT